>OY743165.1:12813817-13488588 GCA_963555695.1 Dasypolia templi
GTTCAACAGTAAAAAGTTTAATATAGTGAAAAACAGTATAATACTGTTTTTAAAAGTATTAGTTGGCAACCCTATCTACGCGTTGGAATAGGCAACTAGCTTCAACTTTCTGACTAACTGGCCGACTCTTTGACAATTCAAAAGTGCTTGTAAATGGTTTAATTAAAATAAATGCTTTGAGTTTGAGTTAAATTCGTCTATTCTAATAACCACCACATTTGGAACTAAACAGCTCTGTGCAGTGTTCATACTCGTTGTTTACAATATTATGTTTTGTTAACACTTTAAAGAGCGAATGTTTAGACTCGCGTATATAATGATGTATCAACAACTGAACGTATTGTCATATTGCGCAATTGCGCACATAATTATTTATAATGACTAATGACTCATCGCGTAACCAGGAACTTGCCAGTTTATGTTCGTTGAGCTAAATTCCATTTCGGTCGCAGTTTCTTATGGTCAAAGTCAAATAGTTTATTTCAAATAGGCTCATGTAAGGCACTTTGGAACATCAAAATTTACAAAAACATCTGGAGAAGAATGGGCAAGAAATTCTATTTTGTTTACATTTATTATGTCATTATATGTGAAGACGATGTACCTACCTACAATAAAATTACTATACCACATTAAGTTACAACGCGCCTCTGCTGAATTGTGTCTCAGATTCGTGACCGAGGTCGGGCAAAGCAGGTGTTGGGTTTTTCCCATCAGGAATTTTCAAGTAGCAGCCTGGAGTATGGATTTTTGACCGCTGTTACACATTATATTTATACACTATTAAAAAAACAACAACAACACACAAGGCAGATGTGAGTGGACACGCCCTAGGAAGACAAATAGTGACCTTATTGGTGATGCTGTTCCGAAAGGTCAGATGCGTAGCACTCGCAACCGGTGTGCGTGTATGACCAGATGTATGAACGTAAACGAGGCAAAAGGAGTACGTAAGAATGGTTGTGTGGTTTCTGCCTACCCCCATGGGAAGAAGGCGAGAGTGTGGTAGGCTTAATGTCTTCAGTGGACGGCGCAGTATCTCTTCTCCTTCCATACTTCTCTATCAGTCGTCATCTCAATAGTCCCCCCTTTCTAGCCATATCATCTTCCTCACAGTCCATCCATCGTGTCTTTGGTCAGGCGTGATATTAAACGTATTTCTTCTTTACTTCCAGGTTCTTAGAAGAAGTAGAAATAGGCGGCATCCAAGGTTACCGTTTCACTCCTCCAGAGGATGTGTTCGCGAACGACGAACATAACCGATGCTTCTGCCCTGCCGGCCCGCCCTGCGCACCTAACGGACTCTTCAACGTGTCTTTGTGCCAATACGGTAAGAAAGATAGAAATTAAAAGAATATGTGACACAGAAACTTCTGTAAACTGCACGTGCGTATAAAAAAAGTTATGTACGTTAACTCAAATAACACAGACCAGTAGTGCTGTTCTGTAGCCATCTCAGCGTGAAAACTTAGGTGAAGTTAGCTGTCAGTGCCACTGATGCTAGGGATTGACCAAGACGAGATGATACTGACAGCTCACTCCACGCAAGTCTTCACGGTGAGATTTTTACAGAATCGACATGCTGAAATAGTCGGTAGCTGCATGTCGTGACTGTGAAAAAAAAGGCGGTATTTTCATCACTTAGCTGCCTCCGCTTAAGTATGTCGGGTTGGCTTTCACTATAAACGGTTCAGCAGAATACCAGAATTTTACATGGAGCGACTGCCCTGATCTCCACAGCACAGTTACTAGGTATCACGATACTGTTTGGCAAGACTGGTTTCAGACAAAGCAAATATAATATCCTCTTGTCGGGTATACTGTTGTTACATTGCATTTTTCATTACGTTATTCTTTGTAGCAGCCACATAGATATATTATTCAGCAGCCCAATGCCTAGATTTGTGCTCAACTCGCCGTATTTGAGGGATTAACTGGCGAAATGAAGGTGTATTTTTAAACCGCTGCCTAAGAACACAGTTATACTTCATGGTTTTTTTTTCAGACTCTCCGATAATGCTATCGTTCCCTCACTTCTACTTGGCTGACCCAAGCCTGAGAGAGCAAGTGGAAGGTATCTCCCCGCCCATTGCAGAGAAACACAGACTCTTCATTGATATTCAACCGGTAAGGAAGCTTCTGTCTAATAAAACTACTTTTGGTCGGTTGTTCTTCAACTCAAAGTACCGAAATTTTTCGAAATATCGTGAATACCAACACAAATATTTTCAATACCGGTGTTTCACAAGATCTTTAATTGTTTTTTTTTTTTTTATCTACTTATAAAATTCCCGACATTATTTAACTTTTAAACGACACTTTCCCCCTTAATTTACATACTCACCAGCATATCCTATGTTACGTTTCCAGGAGATGGGTATAGCGATGCGCGCCCGCGCTCGTATCCAGATCAACTTGGCTGTGTCGCAAGTTATCGACATCAAGCAGGTCGCCAACTTCCCCGATATCGTGTTCCCTATTCTCTGGTTTGAGGAGGTAAGCATACACTCATTGACCTTATCTAGCCTTTAAAAAGTAAGTTGGAGACTCATTTCCTAGGAAATGTAGGTATGGGAAAAGTTTTTCACGTTTTCTGACTTAACTAGTACTCAAACCTCAGTTGGTCCCACAGATTTTTTTGATCCTTATAAGACAGGATTGAATGGCATCAAAAAAAGTTTTTGTGTAAATCGTTCCGTTTCTAGCTGACTGTACATTTTTTTCAAAATCAGGTATGCATAATAATCAGACTATTATGTTCCCACTGCCGGGACACACTCCTCTCTGTGAGAGGAAGTCGGCCATAATCCACCACGCGGGCCCACTGCGGTTAGGTTGTCACATGTCTTAAAATTTTGGTTCTAAGACATGCCGGTTTCTTCACGATGTTTTCCTTCACCGCTTTGAGAGCAGTGGTGATGAAATAATTTACACAAAGTAAAACGCCTGTCTGGGTTCGAACCTTCGACCTACAACTCGTTAGTCGCGGCCGTTACCACTGGGTCACCACTGCTCTCAAAACTTCCTCCCAAAACTCTTCAAATCGAGTGCCGATCTAAAATCCCAAAAAGTATGGGTGGTCTCATTAGGACCCTTTTCCCATAACTACAACGTTTGAGGTACCAATCCTTAATGCCTATATTTGCACTCACTGCATTGAAGCTTGGTAGCCATAGTTATGCCTAAGAATACTGTGGTATCTTCGGGTTTTAACTCTTCACCCTTTATGAGAACACTAGTTTTTACTTGTCTAATATGAGGTATAGTAATCTTAATACATTTAGTTTTTTTCTCGTTTGGAAGTAGGTTATTGACATTAAACCGGTTAACTACTTTTGCAAGGGTGCTGTATACATTGTCAGTTAACAACAGCTGACGTTTGAGTTTAAATAAATGTGCAATGTCGTCTGCAAACAACATTATGTCGTGTTTAACTTTTTACGGAAGGCAAGTCATTTAGATAGAGGTAGATTCTGTATAAATCAGAAATAAAAATGGACCAATTATTATCCCTGGGGGACTCCCATTCTTGCTAATGACCCGGGTGATCTTTTCCGCTAAACATAAACTTTCTGAATCCTATCACTCAATTAAGAAGTAAGAAGATCCAGAGAGGCGTTCCGTAGTGGTCCAGTTTCCTGATAAATGATCATAAAGACACAATCGAATGCCTTAGCCAAATCGATAAAGATGCCCAAAGCATCGCATTTGTCCTCCCATGCTTTATAAATATGTCCTAAAAGTTCAACTCAATAGTCGAACGACTCATTGTAAAACCGAACTGTTTGCTATGCAGGAACCTATGTTGTTTTATATATAAATCTTTGCATTTGACTTAAAATAAGTTTTAAAAAAAACACAGCACTGAAATAGGTCTATAATTAGTAGGGTCTGATATAGTGAGACATAGTCATTTAATGGTTGTATTCTGTCCCCCCCGCAGGGTATCGACGAGCTGCCCGAGCAGGTGACGTCACTGCTGCGCCTGGCCACGCGCGCGCCGCCCATCGCGCACGCCGCGCTCGGCTGGGGGCTCAGCGCGCTCGGCCTGCTGCTCATACTGCTGGCCGTCACGTGTCTTATTAGGTAAGTCGGAAGGTTTCATCATTCAATTTGATACAAAAATTAACGGTACAGCCTCCTGTAAAAGATGGCAGGGCGAACTGCGCAAAACAAGCGACCAGTGGTTCACATAAGAATTGGATCGCAGGAACTGGAAGTCATGGGGAGAATCCTTTGCCCAACAGTGGGATAATGTGGCAAACAGTAACATAACGTCGCCTATTCCCCGAAGATTCGAGTAGAGTTTTGTAGGAACAGCCACATTTCACAGATCTTGTAGTTTTTAGGATGCCGTTTCCAAGGGCGCTCACGACATTCTTTTATCAAGCCTATTTATTTCTGAAAATCACAGGGTTGTATCTTTTTTAACCGTTATAGGTAACCATTTGAATTTGAATACAGCATAGAAAAGAACAGCTATAGGACCCATTGTAAAGTATTTCTCAGTTGTAGGGGAATTCTGGATTTATTAATGTCCGCTTAATTACAATAGGCTCGCCCCCCTGTATCATGGGACTTAAACATAACTGGCGAAATGTGGGTGTACAACATTTCTGCCTCATCTTTCGGGGACGACAACCTTAATGCTCTTAATCTTGTTTGAAGAAAAATTTCAATACTTCATGAATGCCTTTCATCATTATAATGTGAAATAAGGTTTTGTTTAATACATAACTGTTATGTAATTCTTGCACATTCCACAGACTAGCAGTATTCTCATTTCACTGCTTCCATTTCCAGGTCATCCCACCGTCAAAGCACGTTAAGACTAGAAGGCCACGTGGTTGCAAAACCTCCGCCGGCAAAAACCCCGAGCAAAGACACCAACGGCTACGAGCTGAACAGCCGAAGATAATCAAAGTATAGTCTCATCCATCAATCGTAAAGTTATTTTCATCGCGAATTTCTGGTCAGCTGGTTAAAGGACGTCTTGTAAACTTAGTTGATGTTGAAAGGTCATTTTGTAAACTTGGTTGATGTTGAAAGGTTGTTTTGTAAACTTAGTTGATGCTGACAGGTGGTTTTGTAAATCTTTAGTTGGAGCTAAAAGATAGTATTTTTGTTATTCAATGTTTACGTGGTTTGTTTTAGCAACTGTCACTGTCAGTCCTTTTGGATAGCCCTCCGATAAAACCATGTACCCAAATAAAAAGTATCGTATATTAAAATACACATCTTAATCTACATGTGTGCCAAATATCAGCCAAATCTGTTATCATGCGTGATTGAGAATTAAAAATAAATACACATTTTTTTATGTTTTGACATTCCAAATTTGTTCGTGACATGTGACATTGTAAAATATTGTGACATAAGGCCTCTCAACATTATATTCCAAATATCAGCTTTTCAGAAAGTCGTTTTAAAAGAAACTGTCTTAAGACTACGATTATTTTTATATTCGTATTTAGATAAATCACTTGCCTAAGAGTCGAATCTCAGAACTCAGTTGAGGAAAATTTAAAATATATTTTTAAAGTGATTTTTTTAAACGATTGTAAACAAATATAGCTGAAATACCTTCTTACCTAGTTTTATATTAGAATTATAATCTGTAGTCACAAAGTATTTTTAATCTATATTACAGTTGTGTTGCCAGACCAAAAAATATTTCCAATATGGCGACTAAAGTCTTAAGGCAGTGATTTTTTACTACATATTACTATTATTTGATATTTTAATTTGACATAGATATTGTGAATAATCGATGTATCAAAAGATGTGCTTGACTATTATAGCCTTTTTGGTTGTGAAAAGGCTATAATTTACTACCTACAATGGCTATCACAGATACAATTCTTTTCAAAATCAAAGAAGATTGTACTCAATATCCTAAAGAAAATATCAGTAGTGGGAAAATATCAAGACATCGAATAGAAAAAGATATTTTTATCATTTAATTACTATGATACGGTTTTTTCAGTTTGTAACACTGTCAAGACTGTCATACATTTGCGATTTATTATTCGCGCGATTTTGTGACTTATTCAATTTCTACGAAGGATTTTTTATTTTACTGTATTTTTATTATTACTTATTTATTATTGCTGACATTATTTTGAAACAAATCATTCGTATGTTCTGCCATGGTTCTTTGAAGAACTAGGCACACATCACATTATATTTAGAGCCTTCTTTTGACTAATCGAGTTTATAAATCGCAAATGTGTAAGCATCATTCAAAGATTTCAAGAGACAATTTCATAGTTTGACATTTTATGAACGTATTTAAGCATTTGCTAAGTTTTGAACCACCTTACTGTTAAGTTAGAACTTTTGAACTGAAGGCGGTGGCTCTTTTTGTAAAGACTCCCATAGGTACATGGTCAGTTCTATCTTCAGATACCTCTGATCTGACCAAAATCCGTACCGTGTATGTTTGTAACGGCCTCAAAATCTATAAGCAATCGAGCTTTGGTTTTTTAAAGAATACAGTTAACCGGTCACATAATCGGCTGTTCAAATGCAAAGCGTTTTTTTTGACACCTTGTGTCAAATACAGAAAATTATAGAACCGCTTTCTTAAGAAACAAACGCTTTATAAATTCCGTTCAAAAAATACTTAAGGATATACTGCCTTCAGTTCATAAAGCTCTAAAAACTTTTTTATAACTAGGTGCCTTGGAATGTGATAAGAAATTTTCCATGTTTTTGTATTAAATTTGTAGATTTATTTGAACAAAATATTTTAAAACGTTATTTACGATTTGACATTTATAATGAGAAAATTTTATTTTATTAGACACACGTTAACATATCACTTTGACTGTATTTTTAATCTGTAAATATTCATTGGGGAGGCTCGCTGGGGCTATGATTAAGGCTATAAATAGTTTATAGCCGTCTTTGCTCCATTAAATACATGCTAAAATAATCTTAAATGTATTTTTTACAATATTAAGAACAAACAATTTTTTTATGATTTTAGTATCTCAAAATAGTTTAGTTTGGCTATAAAACACTTATAGGCGTAATCATAGCCAGCAGTAGAGCAACAATACTTTATTTTTAATTTTCTGGGCTTCGGGTTGCCATTAAAATCTTATTGTATCGGTTATAAAAATAAGCAAGATGTTAATTTTGGGACTGCGAGAATATCGATACATATTTTATCGACTAAATTATTTAGTCTATCGTTTAAACGTTTTTCTTTTTTTATATCTTGTCTCTTGACGACTCTAAAACTCGACTAAAAGGTTTAGTCGATGTATCGATAAAATTGTAGCGGTTAGTAAAATATATTTTTTATTTAAAAAACTAATTTACCGATAGTTGCTAGTCTATTACTTGTGGGTCCGTCCATTAGATTTCTTAGCTTAATATATTTTTTTACCAATTATCAAAGTTTCGTAGTTTTATAAAAGGAGCGGTCACTACGTTGGTTAAGTTTTTTTGAGCGTGCGAATGATGAAATAACCCTTTTTGTAAATATTTGGCAAAACTTAACTTGGCCTAGTAGAAAAGTTAATTAAATAGGCACTCTTTACCAAGTGTATTGTTATATTGAAATAACTTGACAGCACATTTACAAGAACAAATTATTATTCTAGCATTTCATTAATTATTACAGTATAGCCCAATCTTGACTAAGTCTACATTTGCACGTTCAGACTTTTACGAATAGATTATCAATTAGAAAATATCAAAAACTATTTCGGAATACGTACTATGAATATGAAAACGACATTTTTTATGGAGTTGCAACCATACTGAAGTTGACTAACTTATATTTTAATGGCAGCTAGAATTAGGTGCTTTATGGTCATTAAAACTGGCGCTTCATATGATTTGAATTTCTATTACTTTAACCGTGCGCGGCCGTAAATATGGCACATCGAATTTTCGAAAAAGTTCGGCTTTATTAGAGCGTTGTTTCTGTCACTCATACCTGTGTGACCGTCTCTTTCTAAAGCTCGATGTGTTATATTAACCACCCGGATATGTGGATTGAAATCGATAAATGCCACTGCAAATTCGCGGCATTATTTCTGAATTTGACAGCCGCAGACATAACAAACACTATGCGACATGCAACTGTGACTAGACGCAACGACAAGCTGCGGCCGACAATTTTCATATATCTTGTTAAAGCTCTGCACACTTGGCGTAGAGTTGCAATTTCACAACAACAGGCTAGGGGAGTCGCACGCTCTCGATACTTGTCGCAGTATCTAGACGCACGGTGCACGCGCACATCCGATGAAAGTCGCATGCGACACGTCAGCTTCTTGTTGTCGAGCTGTCGCAGTTGCATTTCGCATAGTGTGCGAGGTGGTTAATACCTAAACTATGTCCATAAATAACGACGATGCATTTCATGCTATGATTTGTTGCATCAAAGTCGGTGCTGTATAGAGGCGTGAAAAAGAGATTGTTTTTTTTCGGATTTTATAATAAAATACATAAAACATGTAAAAAATAATTTTAGTTTCTACGGTGTAAGCTGAACTCAACGATAGACCACTATTCTGTTATAATAATACGGTGCCTTAACAGACATAAAATTGCAGAGAAACGCTGTTATTTAAGAAGACTCATAAAAATACTGAAAATACTACTCGTGTCTTCCAAACTTCTGCTTACTTCATAGAAACAAGATAATTATGTGTATCCTGTATAAAACCTACAGTAACTTATAATTTTTGATACAAAAAAAATATTGTCCGTTTGAATAAAGACCGATTCTTGATTTTTCACGACCGAATTGACCAATGTTCTTCCAATAGAATAATTATGATTTTTTATTGAAATGCAATTAATTGTTAATTAATTACAAAAATATTACACTTCATAGTAGATTAAATATTAAATATTCTTGTATAAACATGAGATTTTACTAAATTGTTTCAAGCAATACGTACTTTTATTATTTTTGAAGTCGTTTTTTTTCTGTTTAAGTTCATTTTTTCGTTAAGTACTTAAATTATACAATGTATCCGTCATTATATTCTTGTCAACATTGTAAACTTGACCAAGTTTTTGTCACGGGCCAAGAAAACAGAACTAAACGATTGTTGCTCAAATTCAGTAATTTAGAACATCACTTACCTAACTATATTTTTAATATTAAATTTGTTTGTAATTTGTAAATAAATGAAGGTGTAAGATATATTATTGTTTTTTTTTTTCTTCTAAATTCATCATTACCTACCTACGGTCGAGCTTCATAGACAGCACTTTGATTATATGTTCATAATTAAAGTTAGCGTTGCTGATACGGCTTCAAAAGTTCACGTTTTAACTTGAGATCTGACGATTTGTGCTATCATCTCATGATATTTTAGTTGGTGATTGACAGGACAACATTAAAAAACCGTTCAAGTGAGAATTGAACTCGCGTGGAGAGGGTTCCGTACGAGCATGTACCCACCAAAAACATTTCATGTAAAGAAGGTTGCCAATACTTACATAACACTTTCATTGATAAAAAGTTATAGATTCTAATGAATAGCAAAGCCCCTAACTCTACAAACCTTTCATTTTGGTCAAAACACACGGCTGATATTACACATTCATATTAAAATCATAACCATTACTCCTAGCACAGTCGGATAAAAATGTTTTTCGAGAAAACGACAGCAGTTACTTTCTTCCAGCAAACGAAAAAATATGTAGGTTAGTTAGTTATATACATTTTTATATTCTTCAATAAGACTTGAGCGGTTTACTAGAAGCCACTGAAGAGTTCCACTATCACGTCTTGGCACCATCATCAGACCCTCGTTATCAAGCCCAATCTACTGGACTCGTCAAAACGAATCATATGAACCTGAACTCGACAGGTTTACTAGCAGCCACTGAAAAGTTCTACTATCCACCTCCTGGCTCCATCATCAGACCCTCGACACTAAGTGCAATATACTGGAGTCATCAAAACAAATCGACACCAAACTCGACGGGTTTACTTGTTGCCACTGACGAGTTCCACTATCAACTTCCTGGCTCCGTCATCAGACCCTCGACCCCAAGTGCAATATATTGGACTCATCAAAACGAATCATGTAAGCCTAAACTCGAGAGGTTTACTAGAAGCCACTGAAGAGCTCCATTATTCACCACCTGGCTCCATCATCAGGTCAGTTCCAATATACTAAATCACAGCTTTGTTATCCGAACTAAGTACATAATATATACAAAGTTTCATTCCGATACGAAACTTACAAGTAAGTTGAGTTGAGTTGAGTTCTAAAATTGTATTGCATTGTAAGTTTGTTCGCTCAATATTGAAAGATATAAGTACCACGTTTTTCTATGACCTCCAACATCTTATAGGTTTTCCTGTAATCTGTAAGTAATGAACGAATTAACGTTTTTTTTTTTAATTTTAGGCTCAGTAGTTTCGGAGATAAGTGGGTACGGTTAATTTTCGTATAATTTTGTGGCGGCATCTACACCGCCACATGCGAACAACGCATCAAACTGACGTCACACAAATCCTGTTTTTATACGATTGATCATTGAGTTTTCTAAATTTGGCGCCATAAATTGTACAATATTTTGCGATATTAAAATGAGTGGGATGTTATAGAGAACCGAATCGCTGTGATTGCATTACACAAAGTTGGTATGGAGCCAAATGCAATTTTTAAAACTCTCCATACGCTTGGTATTAGTCAAATGTTTGTGTACCGGGCTGTAAATAGGTACAATGAGACCTCTATTTGTGACAGAAAAAGATCTGCCCGTCCACGTAGTGTTCGTACGAAAAAGGTGGTCAAAGCAGTAAGGGAAAGAATCCGAAGAAATCCTGTCCGAAAGCAAAAGATTTTACCTCGGGAGATGAAGATAGCACCCAGAACCATGTCGCGTACTTTAAAAAATGACTTAGGACTTGCAGCCTGGTCATTTTTTTACTGATAATTTAAAAAAGAATAGGGTGGTGAAATCGAAACAACTACTAAAGCGGCACGCAAAGGGAGGTCACAGAAAAATTTTGTTTACGGATGAGAAAATCTTTACAATTGGGCAACATTTTAACAAACAAAATGACCGTATTTATGCTCAAAGCTATAAGGAAGCTTCCCAATTAGTCGACGGAGTGCAACGTGGGCATTATCCGACATCAGTGATGATTTGGTGGGGTGTTAGCTATGAAGGAGTGACTGAGCCATATTTTTGTGAAAAAGGTATCAAAATATCGGCACAAGCGTATCATGATACCATTCTTGAGAAAGTAGTTAGTAGTTAAGCCCCTTAACAACACCATGTTCAAAAACCAAGTATGGTCTTTTCAAGAAGACTGGGCGCCGGGTCATAAAGCTCGGTCCACGCAGTCTTGGTTGGAAGTGAACGTTTCGGAATTCATCAGAGCTGAAGACTGGCCGTCGTCTAGTCCCGATCTTAATCCGCTGGATTATGATTTATGGTCAGTTTTAGAGAGTATGGCTATGGGACTCCAAATTATCATGGCGTTTAGAGCAAAAACGCCATGATAATTTGGAGTCCCTAAAACAATCCATACGATTGGCAGTGAAGAATTTTCCCATAGAAAGAGTGCGTGCTTCTATTGATAACTGGCCTCAACGTTTAAACAACTGTATTACAGCCAATGGAGACCACATCGAATAAGCTTTTTGTATTTTAAATTGTTTTATATTTATGTATTAAACTAACACACTGTAAACGTAATAAATATTATTTTCAATAAAAAAAAATTAAAAAAATCTTCGTGACAATAAATATGGCAAGACTAGGTATAATACTTAGTTATTTGTTATGCAAGGCTACAAAGTTGTTTTTTGGCGCGAGTATTTTTTGTTGTACAAAAAAAATGGGTTTACAGTTCCGCAGGAAAAAGGATAAATTGGAATCCTTTATTGAGTTTTCGCAAATATCTAGACGTCCCAAGTTCAACAAAATAATTCGTAAACTCATTGATGACCTATACTGACCTCGACCGCGACCTTTGTCAAAAAATAGTATTACAGTTCGCGTCACAAAGTTTGCCGCTCTGAAACTAGTGACCGTCACCTTTGTAAAAAATTGCGATCAAATGGACACGATCAAGGTCAATTTATTCGATCCCTCGGTCGGTTTTGGGTTTTTCCATCTGGACTTTCACAGAAGCAGCCCGGAGTCTGGATTTGTGCCCGGTAGTGGTCATCACTCGCCCCCTATTGCATGGGACTTAACACAGCTGGCGAAATGAGGATGTACTATAGGTACACGTATGTTGTTTTAATTCCAATCTCACTCACTTGGTAGCTACAGTCCGCGAGGCCTAAGCTGAGCTTTGCATTTGTGCGAGTGCACATAGCGACGAGTACTTTACTTGGCAATCGGCCAATCGGCCTGAAGCGCTGTGTATCCATTGCGCAATCACAGTGGTGCGATTGATAATCACTCACACAAATGCAAAGCTCAGCTTAGGCCTCGCGGACTTGGGCACGCCACAATAGCGGCGGTAAGTCCCCTCTTTGAGGAGTGGTTGGAGAGGCGCCACGGCGTCCTCACCTTCCGCCTGACACAGGCCCTCACCGGACATGGTTGTTTCGGGAGGTTCCTGTTTCGCATAAGGCGGGAGGAAACGCCCGGGTGTCACCATTGTGTGGATCGCCCGGAGGACACGTTGGAGCATACGGTGGAGGGAGCACCGCAGTGTCCTTGCGGAGGCGATCGGCGGCGGCGATCTCTCGCTTCCGACCCTGGTCCAGGCCATGGTACGGAGCGAGAGGGAATGTAAAGCCGTCACCTCCTTCTGCGAAGCAGTAATGCTCGCGAAGGAGGAGGCGGAGCGGGTGAGGGAGAGAGCCTTGCGCCCTCACGCCCCCACTAGCCGCCGCAGGAGACGCCCTGGGCGTCGGGAGCCGCCTGCAGATTCCCGGCCACCGTAGGCAAGGGCTTGCGGTAGCTCGCCGTCCGGTAAGGACCAGGCCCGGGTCGACGGCGCGTTGTGTTCCACGCGCGCCTCAAAGAGATGTCAGCACAAAGTGACGGGGTCCGATAGGGCCGATGCCTCAGGGTCGCGGGTTATTCCACAGAGAAAACCGTGGCCCTGGCACAGGCAACTGAAGGAACACGGGTGGGTTTTAGTCAGTAAAAGTCTGACACGCCATTTGATGATTTCCCACCCAAAAAAAAAAAAAAAAAGGCCTCGCGGACTGTACCTTTTTCAGTAGGATCGAAGGTAAAATAAAAATACTGAAAATATGTATATATAAATTGATTATTTAAATAAAACTAGATACAAGAAGTATTAATAATGTTTTACCAGACACAAATTACCACACTACACACCCTACGATTTTTTTTTCTTTCTTTCGTTAATTTCTAGAATGGTTCAACAAACAAATACTTGTGTTATGGTATTTCTAACATCTGTAACATCATCAATAACTGGCTAAACTACGGAATTGGGATGATGACTAATATTAAAAAATGTTCATTATAATAATGTAATTTCAAAGAAAGCTTAAAAAACTGAGAGAATCGAAAAAACCTGTTCAATCGATGTAAATTTGAAGAAGATACACGCTTTAAAAGTTTTTGGAGGGGATTATTGCCGTCCTTGTCGTGCGGTACTGACAATGTACGGCGCTAGTATGAAGTTGCAGTCGTGACGTAGCTTCTACGATAGTGCTGTCCTTGTCTAACCATGATCTTAAAACGTTTATAACTTGGCAATTTTTTAAGCTCTTACACTTTTTGTAATATAGTTTGCGCTATTTGGAAACAAACAGTCTTTTGAGCCAAAAATAAAAAAAATTGTCATCATCCCAATTGTTTAAAAATAAGCGACCTTTTAGCCAAGATTCGAACAATAGTTAATACATTTTATTTTAGTCAATTTTTTTACAGTACTCGGAGGTAATAATAAAAATTAAATTAAGTGTTTAAAGTATATTAAAATAGCATAGCTGCGTGTAATAACAATATTATAATATTATGTCCAAAAAATATGTTTTTACTAAACTAGTTAGCTTAAAAAAAAGATACCTTAATAATTAGGTACTTACACAAAAAACACATATAATATATGTAACTTCCCAGGTCCCCATGGGCGTTTTTTTTTCGCACACTGGATTTTTAACGTACCGTAAAACGGGGTGAATCGAAACGAAACTTTAAAAGGGATTTTAACATTGAAATAATAATAATTGTTGCCAAAAATGTCTCTTATGTATTGAATGTATTATAATAAACGATTAAGTGCCCTTGTTGGCAACAAACTATATTACTTCAATGTTAAAATCCTTTTTAAAGTTTCGTTTCGATTCACCCCTGCACCCTATTCACCCCGTTATACCCGGTAGCGTACCTACTGCTCAGCGCCGAGAGTTGAATATTCAGTACTCTATGAAAAATCGCCTGGCCTAAAGAATAATAAAATTAACATAAATCAGCGTAAGCAGTAACCGGCTATTATCAAAATTACCCTGGCATCGGTTAACTGGGTATTAACTCATTTCGTGGTTAATCGGTTATACGGCATGTATTAGAAAAATGTAGTCAAATTCAAAGGTATGATACACCATTGACCATCAAACTAAACAACTTCCTCCATGGAACCAACATCGTAATCGGGAAAATCAACTCTCCGATACAAAACTTCAATACCTACACGAACCAAATGTATTGGACGGCTCAATAATTTTTCGTGATAACAATATTGGTCCCATGAAGAGAGTTTGTTCAGTTTGATGGCCTACACGACTCAACAAGGTTTAAGAGTAAAGGACTGTTCAGGGGCGAATCCCGGGACGTAAGACACGACTGCGCGTGATGCTTGTTTCAATAAAAAATAAAATAAGGTTTATAACAGAAACTTGTACAACTTTTGCAGTAAATCTTACACAGGGACCTCCTATGTCCTCTGTGCTAGGAGATCCAGCACTTCAATGATAAATTAAAAAGTGTTAATGTGGTGTACAAAAAGACAACGAAATTTAAACAAATAAATTACAATTAAAATCTCAAACCATACAAGGCAAGACTTGAACTGTAACAAATAAAAGAAAAATATTTTAGCTAACCAATGGTACCATATTTTTTGCGAGCTAAGCATTTAAAGAGATTCGTAAGCTTCACAGGTAAGTGATAGCTACTTCCATATGGGAGGCTCTACTATGCGAAGGTGTGAGTTCTTCGCTTCATTATTGGTAAAGATACAATAAGATTTAATTTTAACCAAGTCCGTAAATTATAGGAATCGGCCATTAGTTATCATAATGTGTGCGAGCGAATTTCGTCCCGAATCCCTGCGCGGGATCGCCTCAGACCTTTAAGAGTAAAACTAAGAAGCAACATTGAACAAAAAATAATGGACATTATTCCCAAATTCAAATGAATATTAACTATCTACTAATAGTAGATAGTTAATATTATATATTAAATATTGTTAGTTATATTATATTATTACTAATATAATATAACTAACAACTACATTGAAGTAAGTATAAATATTATTATAATTTTGACTTAATTCCAAAATGTACATATTAATTTCATAAACATAAAACTGTCCAAGCAATGCTGAAAGAGTAAAAAAAAAATATTTAAAAAAAATCATTACTCGATTAACAAATAAGTAGGTATTAAAATAAAAACAATACACCCTGTATTGTTTTTATTTTAATAGGAGGAGACATCGACGCGCGTATTTTTCCTGTATTTTTAAGCAACACTCGCATTCGAATCTCAGTCACAGTCTGTCAAAAATACATTCAATTTACATATATTTTGTCAAGTTTTTGACATTGATTTTCGCTGAGATGAGATTGCGACTTCATTTGGAACGTTTTTAAGCACGATTATTGGATTACTGTTACCACGAATTCAGTACATTATTCTGAATCACCAGTGTTGAAAATTTTCATCGTTTAAAAAAAATATTTTGACCGCGTAGGTATTGCACTTTTCTATGAAACAGCATATATTTTCTTGTTAACCGACGAAAAGTTTCTACGCTAGGGAGTCTAGAATCCTGTGCTGAATTCATAATAAAAGTCTGTGTGTCGATGTACCTGCCACTAGGTATACAGGGTCAAATTAAGTTAGCTGGCAACATTCCACAGACGCGAAGAGTATCGATCGATATTCCGGATGACATTTTTTACAGTCTTGAAAAAAGTTGGGAATACTAAGTGAACGGAGTGAGCCTATGGCATAGTTTTTTTTTTTTTTTTTCAATAACAAAGAAATTGATCTAGCAAAAATACTACTACACATTTGAATTACTTTCAACTTAAACAACGCGACGTCGCTCTGTGATTAATCGCAGGTGACTGAAAGTACTGAAATTAGAGAGAGAGAGCGCGCGGGCGAGGTTTGTCGAGCGGCTCGTGCGCATACGTTTCGATCATTTTAACCGGTCATTAAATTCTATCAAAATTACTGTTTTTAATTGATCTAATATGAAAAGTTTACTTCCAAATGTATAGTATTTATTGCTAGAACAATTCCTGAAAAAAAAACATACCATAGGCTTCTTCTCCTTCACACTTCTCCTTGACAGTAAAAAAATCATCCGGTACAATGACGGTAAAACAAAAAAAAAACTTGAGTAATTCATAATGTCATGTTAACTACAGCTGATTACGGGGTTAACTTGAAATTCTTACACATTTTTAAATAACTTTACGCCTGCGCGTAGCACGACTTGTGTCGAAAAAACAATAGTTATTCGGCAAAATGACATTTCTTTTATTCATGTCATTTTATCTATTTTTCGGTCGACAAAACGTGTTTCTATTGTGGTCATGCTATCGTGCTGTATTCCCCGAAGGGATTGGCAGAGGAGTACGTACCCCACATTTCACTAGTTATGTTTAAATTACTTATGATTTAACTGTTACTTTTTTGTTTTCTTATTGTTAGAAATTATACCCATCATGTCTGTGAAAATTTTCCAGCTAATATAAATAGACCCCGTATATTTTTATGGGAAGGACCGGTGTTGTATAAAATATAATTCACCGATATATCAATTTTAAAGCATATTATGTGTAAAATTTATTATAAGTTTAAAACATAAATTAATTAGTAAACTAAATAAATTATACAATTTAAGATTTATTCAAACGAATTCGTCAGTCACAATTTAAAAATTCCTTTTATAAATAAACCTCATTAATAAAATAAAAAATAAAATATTCCAGCAAAGTTATTGTTTAAGTAATTAAAGTCATTCATTTGCTGGTTGGATTATTAATATTTCGAAATGTTTAAATAAAAGGTAACTAAAGCTAAGCCAATCTAAGAAAAAACGTTAATTATTTAATTCAAAATACCTTTTACCAAAGATTTAAATCGCTAGATTTGCCTTCACCGAACACGCGAAAGTGTCCATACTGAGAAGAGTGAGCACATTATTAATAACGTTTCCATGACACTTAAGTCAAATCACTACATTTTGACACGCTAGGACAAATCTAACGATTTAAATCTTACCATTTTACACACTTTTATATATAACTTTCTCATAATACCCGTATTGTTTTACCTCCAGTCAATTCGCGCAAATTTTCATTATTCAGTGATCAATTTGTATTATTGATTTTATTTTAATTTGTCTTTTACTACATTATTCTAAGTTTATAGTTGATGTAAGTGTGACATTGCCAACCCGTCTTGAGCAATCGTAGTGATCAATGCTCGTGCCTTCTCTGTATCAGTGTGAAAATATGCTGATATTGCTATTATGGTAAGCTTGGTATCTTACACGATGTGTCTTAGACCGAACAAATTTAAAAAGGTAACGTATCATAAGACCGATTTGTAAGGTAGGAAACCCTTTTTTTAAACGGGAAATATTGAACCTCAAAAAAATTCAGAATTGAAGAAAATGTCGATACATAAAAAACAGACGAACATATAATCTACTTTTTTGAAGTCTGTTAAAAAATTATTAACTTTCTAATGATGCGCAGTTCTAAAACAATTAAGCCTCTTCTTAACTTTCTGGCACTTTCTCACAGTTGATCGCAATAACTAACCCAGGGCACCCCGACCCTGTTAGGTTCGGTTAAAACTGTAACGGCGAGCGCTACATCCAAAGTCTTAGTATTTTTAGTTCCCGCTATTTGAGCTTCAATAATAATTACGCTCATTATATTTAGAGGTTCGATTAAATTATAACCCATTTCGTTTTACCATCTTTCTTGTTTTGAATATTTTTACTACTGTTTTGAAGCTCATATAAACGCAAAAAAATTCAACGTCTATTTTTAGCCACGATTTATAGTTGCCTTTATTATCTTTAATGGTCCTGTGTATACGAATACTTTTTTGGTTTCTTAGGAGTAGTCAGTTAAGAAATTTCGACTCCACTTTGCTATTTTTTTTATGACTAGTAAAAGAGATTTCGATGTACTATTAACAGGATAAAGAATTTGTGGTTGCGACACCTTTATTAAGCATTACAGTACCATTTGTTTAAGATTTACTTCACAACCTAAGTATATATATTTCATTCAATTGTAAACTTTAACAACGTATAAACGTTGTAAACAGGAACTCTTTCAAAGTCTATAACTTCATTGTGTTTACTACGCTCTGTTTAAAAAAGCATAGCCATTTTTTAGCCGAATACAAAAAGTGTTATGTTTTTCTAGCGTTTTGGTGGCGTTTTTCTGTATAATTTCGCATAATTGTGAGAGAATCATGCAGGGTTACTGTCTGAAATGACCTTTTGAGGAAAGAACCACACAGATTTGAGTAGACCTGTCCTGACGGTTGTAAGTATGAGTCATCGTCTAGCTCAACCACAGAGAATGGAAACACGTCGGCGGCCGCTGCAAGAGGCGGCACTGTCAACACTTTCGCATGAGCACTTTGACACTAATGACGTATAAAGATTGACAGCTTTGAAGGCGTCCTGCGCTCAACGAACTTTTGGTTCACGAATATTATTAGTACTGCTGTTTCTAGACGCTCCCGGCGCGGACATTCTGTGCTCTGTGAGCTCAAAAGTGATCGTGTAGCTCAACAGCTCAGCTCAAATTTAAGGAGCTCAACATTTGTATATTTATTTGGTGCATTATTTTTCAATTGTTCTGTGCATATTTTTTATTAATTGGCAGTATTTGTAAACATCTACGACTTCGCATACAAATTCCGTATTGCATCATAGCGCGTTTTAGGTGTAAGCGACTTTTTTCATTTTGGGTTATCAAAAATTGGAAGCGAGACAACGTCTACTGTGTTCTCAATTCCACCACTTAAGCTGTGGTTTCCTAGGAAAGCGGTTCCATCAAGTTATGCCGTCATAAAAATCTGTCATTACCAGTATTTGACATTAGGGTGTCAAAAAACGCTCTGTACTTAGACAAATATTATTGTTTGATCGTTCACCTCTTTTTTAAGAAAGCAACGATTTATTTATAAGGCATTATGGCTAAATGTAGTGAAGGGAAATGCTTTTATCGACAACTTAGTGAAGGTTTTAGATTTATATTGATTTATTGCATTTGCAATTTTTACCCATTTTACAGTTTCGACATGTTACATTTAGTCGTTTTTTTTCCGTTCGATTATGCAAACTAGTTATTTAAATAAATTATTTAGTTTTAAACATTGTTGGCAATGCATAGTAATCTTTTTGTGTACTTTATTTGATTTGATGTTCTGAAACCAGCCTTACCAAGGGATTGTGGTGGTCGAAGCTCCATTTAAAAAACTGGTATTCAGCTGCACCCGGTCAGACTGGAAGCTGACCCAGCATAGTTGCGAAAATGATGGGCAGTGATGATTAGATTTGATGTTCATACTCCTCATATTAAGATGTTCAGTGACTTCTTTTATAACTTGTAAAAACCCAAGAAATCATAATTTTCTCTTGTTCTGTTATATTTGACGTCCATGTGTCAAAAAATGACAGCTGTCATTTCTCGAATTCCAAATAATTGTTAGTCATTTTTATTGGGTTTCTTACTTTTTCCCGGATCAACAACAATATCCAATTTCCTTTTATTATTCGTTACTTCAGAAGTAATTAATAACGGTTTGTTTAATCTGAAATTCTTTACCAGTGGCGTGCAAATTTGCGTTACTTTCACGGGTTCTCGTTTTGCCTGAGTATTTTCAACATTGTCCGGTCCAACTTTACCCGTGTGATTTTGTAAAGGTTTAGAGACAGAAGCTGTAGAATTATTAACATTGACAGGCGGTTTATAAGCAATATTTTTAATAATAATAGGGGAAGTTTTAGTCTTTGTGACAGTGGGTTTAGTTGACTTAGTTTTAACGGGAGGAGTTTTTACCGAAGTATCTTTTGGGAGATATTTTCTCCCTTTGTCCTCTTTCATATCTCTTAGGCCAACTTTCCCCTGATCGTCTTTGAAAAGCATGAAATCGCTGCCTTTTATACCGTTCGGTAACTGTCCGTCAAAATATCTAATCGAGGTAAGTTTGTTAGCTATCAACATCGACAACTCGGCAATGTTGAATTCTGTTAATAGGTCATTAACACTGGAGCCTGCAAAGTTATCGATTCCAGGGTCTGCGCCATTTTCAACGAGAATTTCTACAGTTTTACTGAAATGGTCCACTATTTTCGCTTTGTTGCCTCGCTCTGTGAAGATAAATAATTAAACATTTTTAATTATCTTGTGGATAAGCAGAGAAAATTTCGTGAGAGGAGTTTTGAGTATTAATGTGGATAGCTATAAGAGTGTGGGAAGACCAAAGTAACGATTGAAGGACAGTAGAAAGGGGGGGACTACTGCACGCGTAGCAGGACAAAGAAACGAGTTTTGTAGACAGAAGAATACACAAAATGACACATGAATAAATGAATGAAGTGCACCGACCCCAGCGTGGTTAGACCAGACTCGATTAATCGAATGAACCCCAAGATTTTCACAAGCCCTTGAAGCCTCATGCTTCATGGTGCTACAAAGACCATTGCATATCAAGAACAAGCCCGGGGAGCGCTTTATTGGTAGGGAGGGCGTGCCCTTAGGATAGGAAGGATTTTGAGCCTACCGAGTATGCACCCTAACGTAGGCATTGAACTAGTGGAGAGACGGGGAATATTTGACTATCTTTTAACGACGTGGCAGCCGGTCTCTGCTATGCTGTGTTGTTCCAATTTCTTCGTCGGAGGTCTCGATAATATCCGTTTCAGGTTTTTTGTATATCTCGCTAGCAGCCTTTTTGATATAAATAGATATCTGTAATTTTGTCTATTCTTCTGTCGACAAAACCCAGTCATGCTAAGAGTGGTAAAATGACGACTGATAGAGAAGCATGGGAGACAAAGACAATTTTGCGCCTGCTACAAATAAATTAGTATCAGGGCAGGAGAATGATGATTCTTTTATCCCAAACAACTTACCAGCAGCATCCATACAAGCGGCGCCCACAGCGAGATACAGTGCTGTATTCCCACTGTTGGGCATGGTCAGGTTCACGGTCGCTCGACAACTCTCAACTAACGCCATCACGTTGTTGTACTTTCCCACTTTACTGGCCAGCATTAGGGGGGTGTAACCTGGAATGAAAAAGGTTATTCACTTAAGGGTAAAAAATATCCGTCTTAATCATAATTAACAGCTTGTCGATACTGTAATCTCACCGTGAAGACTTGCGTGGAGTGAGCTGTAAGTGTCATCTCGTCTTGGTCATTCTCTAGCATCAGTGGCACTGACAGCTCACTCCACGCTCACTTCACCTAAGTTTTCACGGTGAGATGGTTACAGAATAGCACTATCGGATAAATTTTGAACTGAACTTTGAAAAAAAAAACTGGTGTTTCATAGAAAAATGTACTGAACAGTAAAATTTTCTTTAAATAACCGACGAAAAATGTCTATGCTAGGTCTATGAATTCATGGTACTGTTTGCGCACTGGTTAATAATGTATACAACTTGTGTGTTGATGATATACAATGTATGGCATTAAGTGCAAATCAATGCAAATGATAGGGGAAAAAAACGCCTGTACCATACATACACACTTGTTTTTTTTTTTTTTTTAAAGTTTCGTATCCTGTACTGGATTGCAAGGTAAAAGTTTTCGTTACGATGTCTCCCCCACCGTATATTTTTATTCGTACAGAAATTCAACAATAATCTCTACGACAAAATCGCTTTTGATTTTCGCTAACATATTTTATAGAGAACATATTTTTGGTGGTGTCTGTGGGTCTCTATAGCTTGTGGACCTTGGCCCGACCTAGGAGGTTATACTATTCATTAAAGAAGGTCATCAACATGTATGAAAATTCCGCGTTTTGTAGTCATTCTAATTTGGTCGGATAACCAATAACCTAGCCGTTGTTTTGGGTTTTTTGTTTGAATCTTCTTTAATACGAGACATTTGAATGTGAAATTTTCAGGATTCATTCTTCAATAAATACTCAAACTGAAAGCTATCTGACCATATACTTTGTTTCTCTCTTCTCTCTACGGTCATTGGTTTAAAGTTTTCCTGCTAGAACAACGTTACGGCAGCAGGAAGCCTTTTTCTCGTTTTCTTCCAAAATGTTAAGGCGTACAAACTCTATATTTGGCGCACATTGCTAGCAGATGAAGAACTAACTCTTTGTCTGGCTAAATTAGTTCTAGCAGACTTTCCTGCTGGCGTAACGCACACCACAATCAATTTACATACATTTTAAACAAGTTTTTACATCGATTGTCGCTGAGATGGGATTGCGACTTGAATTTGAACGTTTTTTAAGTACGAGAATGGGCATATTTTTTTTGGGTAGAAAATGACTATTCCCGCTCTGGGCGGAGCGGGAGGGCGTGTCAGACTTACTGAACAAAACCCACCCGTGTTCCTTCAGGGCCACGGTATCTCTTTCGAACAACCCGCGACCCTGGCAGGCATCGGCCCTAACGGACCCCGTCAGACTAGATTATGTCTGCGGGTGTAACTCAGAATAAATATGACTTACCTTGATTGTCATATAACTTATTAATATGTGTCAGCAGTATCGGCGCCAACTCTTCATCGGTTTTACATTCATAGGATGCATTCCATAAATGTTCATTTTCGTGTAGAATTTTTCTAAAAAACAAATTAAAAACATTATGGTTTTGCACGAGGTTTCGGGGGCGTAGAGGTCTGAAAGTATCCCACGAGAAAGTTCACCCAGGATAAAAACTATACTACGTCCTAGGCCAGGTCATGGTAGCGATGCGTGACGGAGAGGTTTTATTCGTTTGTTCGAACATCTCGATATTTCCGGATTGTTTCGACTTGGACTCGAGTCTGACTCGGTCTGTTATTACGACTGGCGCATGGCGCGTTCATTTGCGAGTAGTTCCCCGGTGGTTTAGAGTTTCGCGAGTTCTTAACTTGCGTTGTGATTGCGAATCCAAACTAGTTCTTCGAACAATCGAAAACTAGCGGTCGATTCCGTTGACTCGAAACAATCGAAAAACATCTCGATTGTTTTGTAGAACGGCGAGTCAATGGTTCATTTTCACGACTTTCTTAATACATCTCGGAATCGCCCATCGCTAGGTGATGGTGTACCTGTGTGCCATATTTCGTCGATATCCGTTCAGCTGTCAAGTATGTGTGTAAGTGACAGAGTCTGATGCAGAGGGCTGATTGTCCTTCATACAGGCTACAGGCTACTAAGTAACCTAGCTAGGACATCAGATCGTAAAATAGTATTGTTACCTACTCATCTCAGATGTAAACTATTCCTAAGATGTCATCCTATTTTGTTACAGGCTGTAACTCTTTTTGATGAAATTAAATTTGAATTGAAAGCTCCTCTTGCATGCCACTGATGAGAGCAGTGGTCGCCCAGTGGTAACGGCCGCGACATACGAATTGTAGGTCGTAGATGCAAACCCAGCCAGGCGCTTTACTTTGTGTAAGTTATTTCATCACCACTGCTCTCTAAACGGATCGAAAGAAAACATCGTGAGGAAAGCGGCATGTGAACCAAACATATGAACCAAACAATCGAAGACATGTGACATCTACCAACCCGCACTGGGCCCGCTGTGGATTACGGCCCACTCCCTCTCATAGAGAGAAGGCCTGTGTCCCAGCTGTTGATATAATGGATAATCACACTTTACAGGTTGGAAGGGACATCAACGCAAAAACTGTAACCGTGAATTCATCACATGGTTCTGGACCTCCTAGCGTAGAAAATGTTCGTCGGCTATCTAAAGAAAGTCTGCTATTACATTGAAAAGGACAATGCCTACGCGGTCAAAATGTATGAACAGCAATTTTTTTTTGTAATAACTGACGTAAAATTTAAACGCAGGAAGGGTCTCCAGTATAGAGGCATGAGGAACAGGGCGTACAGTTCACTCATCCTCCATAGAAAAGTGAGGTTCCTCCGATCAGACAAAAGATTTTTTTATCTATCGATGTACTCACCTAGCGTTTTGTTGACAATGATTAATTAAAATCTGAAGGTGGTCGGTGGCCATTTCTGAAGCAATATGGAAGGCGTTCCTATCTTCGTCGTCTGAGTCCAGGGGGTCGGCTCCAAAGTGTAGTAGATCTGCCGTTATTCGGGTATTTTCTTGGAAGAGCGACATTTTAAGGGGTGTCTGTAAAAGAACAAATAATAATTTTTATTTTCTTGCAGAGTAAGCTAGCTGAAGTGGCAGTTGGCTGGCCATGTATGTCGAAGGACCGATGGCCGGTGGAGCAGGCGAGTCCTGGAGTGGAGAGACAGTATATCGGCAAATGTGGTACGCCCCCCAGCAACGATGGACCGACGACCTTAAGGTGGCTGGGACAGACAGGACAGGGTGTTGTGGCGCTGTGGGGGAGGCTTGTGGCCTGCGAAATGCTGAGTTGATTGATTGTTTTTTTTATTTACAAATGTGAGTACAAAGAAATCAAACAAGGACGGGTATAAAGCTGGCCAAAACGATTATGCATTTATTCAAATTAGGCTAAGAATCAGCACTTTTTGAACTTCAAAATTAAACAAGAGGACTGTCTTGTCCAGCACGACCGCCCTTCACCACTTCCTAGTGCTTGAGCTGGGATGAATGAGCACAGCTGCCTGTTAAGTAAGAAAAACTTGGTTCTATAAAGAAACGAATCTCAAACAAATCGTAGAACGCCATACGCTTACGATGTCGAAAATGACGTCACTACAAATCCGTAATAATTTAGTAATGCCGTGAGTTGCAGTGTCATCAAAATTCTTTTAAAATGGACTCAGCTGTTTTCACAGAATAGTTACTGACAAAGGAACAAGGCTATTTAAGGCCGCGATGCGACACTTATTTAAGCTATTGAAATAATTTAAGTAATTAATGTCCGCACTGTATGTGTTCTCAAAAGCTTTCTAAAGCAAAGTTCGCGAATACTCGACTATCTTCGGAAATACGAAAGTGCGATGAGGATACCTAATATAGAGTTGTTACAACAATGCTCGTTTCAACGTATGTTATTGGTGTGCCTACACACCAATTAAAACCATGCGAAGCATGGGCGGCTCGCAAGTTATAAATAAATTCATCCACTACTCCTTTTGTATGAGGAAGACGCCGCGCCACTCCCGTTAACATTACAACGATTTACAAAGTATTAGACCAGTAGCCTAATTGCGTAACACATTTTGACAGTTCAACAATATACATTGCGTTATTTACATTGTTGAGCAGATTTTTTTATCGAACTTACGAAGAAATGGATTAGCAATCTGCTTCAAAACGATTCAGATTCCGATTAATTGTGTATTACGCAATTAGGGTACATAATAACATTTAAAATCGATTTATAAATTCCCAGGAAATGGCTCTCAAATCTCAATTCATTAAATATAGGTGCTTAAGGTAAATTTTAAATGCGGTTTCCTCAAAAGAATTCCAAACGAATTATTGGAATTTAGTTAATGATATATTTAAGTAAGCTATTAAACTATCATTTAGACAAACCGGCGACATGAAAAAGAATAAACTGTTATCTAATTATTTGTAATGACTAATTACTTATCGGAATATTTCTTAACATCACGCGTAAGACCGGACAGTGTACCTATACAACACCCACATTTTCCCTGTTTAAGTCCCATGTAATAGGGGGCGAGCCTATTGCCATCAACCGGGCACAAATCCAGACTCCGGGCTGCTACTGAGAAATTCTAGATATAAACACCCAATAACACTTTGACCGTTCGATTCACGACCTGAAAATCGAACCCAGGACCTCATGCTCAGCCGTAGCGATAGCGACCACTAGACCAACGAGACAGTCTTAAAATAATACAAATTAAAAAAAAAAAAACTCTTTCCTCGCGTTTAGGTAGGCACCTACAAAAGATACTGATAAGCAAAAATTTTAACATCCAAAGAGTATGTATCGAATGCCAACTTAGTCACCCGAAGGGGACTTTTCCTGCACTTGTAGTTCCAAGTATTATATTATTAATTTTACCCCTGCTATAAACGTCGGAATGAGGAAAATATTCAATTGGGTACACTTAATAATACCAGCCTGTAATCCCTGAAAGGAATACCTTTATAGCTCCTACACCCCAGTTACCTTTAGGACCCATATCATTCACATCGGTATTTTACAGTATAAGGTTCAAGCCATATTGTCTTTCCCAAAGTCTAGCAAACCTACAAATCTTAAAGACAAATCGTGTGAAGAAGAGTTTCAATGGCAATTTTCTTATAGATCTTTCGAAAGTTTTACGAGTTATCAGAAGCCCGAAATTGTGACAATCAGTTCCACTTCGTGGTGTCGTGTTACCAAGTAACTGGGTTGTGGAAGTTAGACAGGCAGTCTCTCCGTGTAAAATACTAATAGTCAGCTGCATCCGGTTACACTAAAAGCCGACCATAGCAAAGTTGGGAAATTGGTATGAAAACACATCCCGTTGGCAAAACCGGTTGACGTCTTTGCCGTCACTCCCAACGGAAATTTTATCAATATAGCATACTATTACGCTTGAATTTACCGAACGGTAAGGTAGGGACAACATTAATCCCTAGTTATATGTACATAGATGGACATGATTCTGTAGTATTTTCTTGCTAAGCGACAAGTCGTAAATAGTATCTCGATCTGTCATCTGCACTCACACTCACTAATACATAGCCATAATTTGACGCATAGCTTGTCTACCCCGCGCCGCCATATTGATAAGCAACATCATCATCAAATAATGATTGAACGAATGCACAGAGAGACCAATTAGTCTCAAAGGAATCATCTTTCAAAAATGTTATTTCAAAACTAGTAAACTATAACAATGTAAATATTAATTACATTCATTCTCTTCTTTCAAAATTCCTGATATTATATTCATAAACTAGCTTTCAGGCATAACAACACCTTAACTCTAGTTCCCACCAAGCTGGGCATGCGGGTTAAAGACTGCAGGGCCAGTTCTTCTATCCGATACTGATATACTACTGTATTTATACCGTCAAGCCTGTCGTTAAAAGAAGGACAGTCCCTTAGTCGCCTGTTACAACAACCACCGTAATAGATGAGTGGTTCTATTCATTGAGACTTTATTGATAAGTACTCTCCACTTCTTATACCCCGAGAATATCGATTTTCGTGGATTTTCAGTGTTTATCGGCGGCTACCCAGCCTCAGTCCGTTCCTGTAAATACAACTTGCCCTATGTGTGTGTTATGGCTACGCAATTTTTAGCGACTGCTAGGCTACTCTTTATATGTCTGTGTAAGTACTTGACCTAAACATCGCCAGCTATGTCATATGCCTGCTTTCTCCACACTATGTTGAGGCCGGCTTTCAGTCTAAAGCTTAGGATTTCTAAGACTGCGACACACCGTCCCTTATTAACCGTCGAATGACGCCACTTAAAGAGGCTGACAAGACCCAAAGCGCAGTCAGGCACTAGTTGTCTGGCATTTTTGCTGAACTGGGCCTTTTTGGCGCAGCCGTGAGGCACTCTTCTCTGCTAATTTACATCGCACTATTTCACTTTTTATTTCATATTTTTATTTACATTTTATTTCAGCTTTTTATTATATTGTGTGCCTTTTAATTTGTGCTAAATAACTGTTTTTTTTTTCTTTATTTGAGTCACTGTCAGACTGCATAGAAAATAAAGAGAAGCGCGATGACACAACGCTGGTAATTTATTGCATAAAATGAAGCAATTATCTATTTACTACAAAAAATAATACTATATTTATGATGATTAGATTATGTTGCTTGCAAAATAGTCTGAAAAAAAATCAGAATGATTGCATATTTTTATTATTTTATTATTATTATGTCGTTAATTTATTTTAATCCTTATTTATTTAAAATATAAAAAATAGTGGTCCGCCGGTATCGGGAGCAGGGTCCAAGCTAACGTTGGTTAGGGCTCCAGAGACAGGAACCTCCTCACAATGCGAGCCGTATCGAGGAGTACTGCCTTCTGAATCAGGCCCTTGATCCAACCGCCTAACGAAAGCCTCGAGAGATGTTGGTCGAGGCTTTTTATTTTGTATTATTAGTATCGTTTTTAACTAAAGTCGAAGTCTGGATTTGTGCCCGGTAGATGGCAATAGGCTCGCCGCCTATTACATGGGACTTAAACATAACTGGCGAAATGTGGGTGTACTATAGGTACACCTCTGCCCAACCCTTCGGGGAAACAAGGATGTTATGTTATGTTATGTTTTTAACTAGTTGTACAATTGTTTTCAGCACACTATCTACCAGCATATATCCTGAAGAATATCATATATTTTTCTGATTTCGTTTACTTCAGTGGATCATATACTTTTAGGCATAATAAAACTTGCGTTTAGGTCCTGTGGTCCCCTTAAACGGTATCTATGAAAGTATGTCAACCAGCGTCATCATTTTCATGAAGGCTGACGTTCGGGGCCGTACTGTGACGGCAACCACCGACCACTCTTCTAGGAAACCGTGGCTTTACTGGATGCAGCTGAATGCTAGTGTTTCATATCGAGCGACTGCGTGCCTTACCTCCACAAACTAGTTACACCAGAATAACATGAAACTCTATTTATCAATTCCTAGGAAATGATGCTTATATTTAATGCGTATTGAGATTAAGTTAAATTTCAAATGCGGATTCTTCAATAGTATTCCAAACTTGATATCGACATTCAGTTAACGCTATATTTAAGTAAACTATTTAAACTATCAATTAGACAAACCGGCGACATGAAAAAGAATAATTAGTTAAGTATCTGGGCAACACAATACTATTTAGTAAGACTTATCAGAATGTTGGGTTTCCGACTACCCCTAACGACTTTCAAAGCAGAAAATGCGAGACGTAAAATGAAGTAATCGTTTATTTATCACATACCAAGAGATGATTGTGTAAAGTATTTAAATGGAGCAATTAACTAGTTTGGCAAATAATTAGATATCGCTTTGTGCGATAAGACCGCCAATTGTATGTTAAGGTTAACTATTGCTCCTTGCGTCAAGTAACAAAACATCACGCTTGTATTCCATAAAGGGGTAGGCAGACGTGTACCTATAGTACACCCACATTTCGCCAGATATGTCTTACTCCCATGTAAAAGGGGGCGACCCTATTGCCATTAACCGGGCACAAATTCAGACTCCGGGTTACTACTAAAAAATTACAGATAGAAAAACCCAATAACACTTTACCCGATCTGAGAATTGAACCCAGGATCTCATGCTCAGCAGTAACGCTTGCGACAGTTCCTTTATTAGTAATTAAGGAAAGAAATCATATTTTTTATAATAATTTCTTATAACTTAAATGACCTAACACACATCAAAAAAAAATTTAAAACAAAAAACAAAAAAAGGTGAGTAGGCAAAATTTTTTTCCTCGTAAATTGTTCATTTTATTGAACTATTGTTCCTTATCATTGGTGTAGGTACCTACAGACATTTAAGTAAATTAATCACCAACAAACCTAGGGGTAGAACAAATACGGAGTATCCCGTAAGTCAACGTCAAGCCGGAATCGGGTGATAGGTCTGAAGAGATATTAGGAACAGGGTGTAAAGTTCACTCATACTCTTGGAAAAAGGTGGATAAGGCTGAAGGTGACCAGGTATGCGCTTGCGCTGCATGCTGATGGTCAGGACAACTGTTCAAGCCGTGGTTGCTGGCTGGCTGTGTGACTTGCGGGAGTGATGATGACGTCACGCTGAAGTAGTTGCACGAAGTTGCGCTGACGTTCATACTCGGGGTCACCAGTGAAGAGATATGCAGATCACGTCGGGGTCACCAGTGAAGGGATATGATGAACAGGGTGTAAAGTTCACTCATACTCTTGGAAAAGGGAGGATCCTCCGACCAGATGGATGTCGTATCTGGTGGGCAACTGCCCGATGATTGTTGTCGGGAAGTTGTATATATGCTATCTGCGCGGTAAACTCTGCTTGCGCGATGCAGGATTGATGCGTTTGTTCGCAAGTGGCGGTGTAGATGCCGCCACAGGTCAGGTCAAGTCATAACAGTTTTTTTTTAAAGTTACTATGCATTTTAAAAATTACGGACATTTATATAAAAAAAACTACTGCCTGTGACGGTCTTTTAACCCCTATTGCTACTTTTACTTTTTTTATTAAAATTGTTTTTATTTTGTCTGTTAACTATTATGATTCGGCTGCGGCTTAACGTCTACTTACGGGCCACCCTGTATACGAGGGGTTGACTGTGTGAAAGACGTTAAGGCTAGAATGGTGGTGACTACCAAGATGACGACTGATAGAGAAGTATGGGAGGAGAAGAGATGATGCACCGATTACAAATGAATTGAGATCAGGACAGGAGAACGATAATGATGAATCCACTTACAAATTTCTCATAAATTTTCTTTAAAAAACATGACAGACCTACCAAGACAAAATATTATAAAATCAAGCTTAATCAGTTCGGAATGCTTCCCCTGCTGGAATACCACAAGCCTCTCTGTGAGAGGTAGTGAGGCACACAATACTATGTCCTTGTTTTTTTGTTTTCTTGTGAATATTGTGTGCTTTAACCTGGGTCAAATAAACATTTTCTTTCAGCCTTTTTTTTTACGCGTGTCTGTAGATGTCACATGTGTCTTCAAATTTTTGGTTCTAGGACATGCCGGTTTCCTCACGATATTTTCCTTCATTATGAGAACAACGGTGATAAAATAAATTACACAAATGCCTGCCTGGGGCCGAACGCACGAACTGCGACTATAAGTCTGGGACACCTCTGCTCAAATCTGGAGTGGAGCAAAATTTGTATTTTAAGTCATGACCTTTTCATCAGATAACCAATTCGTGTCTCATTTTGAAATTCATGATACTTATCTTTATTTCATTGTGTATGGCTCTTCCGGCTTACGTTTTGGCTACGGCGTGCGCGTATGACCAGAAGCAAAATTCTCATGCTTTAAAAACGTTCAAATCAAGTCGCAATATCATCTCAGCGACAATCAATGTCTAAAAATTGACAAAAATGTATGTACATTTATTGTGTTCTTATAGTTTGAGACTGAGATCTAAATGCGAACGTTCTTATGAAACAAAAAAACGAGAAATCCCTTTCTTATGTATGAACGTTAACGGAGCAAAAGGAGTAAGGATCGTAGCAGGCGTTCTGCAGTTTCTGCCTACCACGCGTGAGTATATGTATGTAAATATGGTTGTACTACTAGTCCAGCCAATAGTAACGCCTCCACAGCCCACAGCAAGATGGCATCTATGGAAGTAGCTGTATAAACCCCCTGATATTTTTAACGAACCATCTGAAAGCCTACCGCCTGGGCATGATCTCTAAATAGACTTCGAACCCAAGTCAGCCGGAGCAAAGACCCGGAGATGGCACGGACGGCTCAGATCTCGAGTGGAGAATGGCCCACCTTCCATCCTGCACTTGATGACCTTACGACTGCGTCAGTGCGCGGGGTTCGCGCAGCTGAATTTTGGGCCGAAGATGTTCGAACTTTTTGCCATCGATACGCTAAAAAGATTGTACTTACAAGTCCATCAGCTGGAACATCGACGGAGGCGCCTCTCATCTTTAGAACAAGGCACTGGCGTCTTAACAGGTCCAAGTCATTCGTAAGAACTGCAACATGGATTGGTCTGAAAAAAAAAGAGAAGAATTAACACTTTTCCTCGTATCATCATCGTCCTTACAGCCTGAAGACGTCCACTGCTGGACATAGGCCTCCCCCAAGCGTCGCCACATTGACCTGTCCTGTGCTTCCCGCATCCAGCGGATCCTAGCGACCTACACCAGGTTGTTCAGCGCATAATCCAAATAATTCCGATCCCCTCGACGGGCAGTGATGTATAGTTTTTAGTTTAAGAAATTCTCAATAGCAGCCTGAGTCTGGGAATCTTTCACGGTTGATGGCAATAAGCTCGCCCTCTATTAAAAGGGACTTAAACATAACTGGCGAAGACCTCTGCCAAACTGTTCAGCAATTGAACAATGTAAGTCCCAGATGATAGGTCAATACTTTGTGTTGTCATACAGTACAAAAAACTACAATCAACCGCTTGTCCATGGTAAGAATTTGATATTGACAGCCCCTTCATGTCTCAGTAATAAAGGCCGTTTTCGTTCAGTTTAGCTGACGTGGTTGACAGTACTCGATAAGATCCAATTACTTGTGTGTTCGATAACAACACTTGTTTGATAACGTGCGATGATAAAAACCAGATAGATGAGTCAAGGCAATATATAAAAATAAAAGAGTGTCCATGGAGTTTCTTGCCCGTTCTTCTCCATAGGTACCTACTTCGCTTGGGAATGGGCAACTAGCTTCATATTTATGACTGACCGACCCCTTGACAATTTATTATTTAAAAAAAAGCTTTGAGTTTGAATATTTTAATTTATTTTATATTGTTTATATTGACTTAAGTGTTATTAGAGTTTTCCATCTGAAATTACTCAGTACAGATTTGTGGTCGGCTGATGGCAATAGGCTCTCCCCTTATTACATGGGACTTAACCATAACTTGCGATCAGACTTTCGAGAAACACTGCCGTGAAGTGAAAGTTAGATAGTTACAACCACAGTGAATTTCCAAATTACTGGAAATTGTTGACAAGACACAAAGGCATCGCTCGTCGCTCGACTTTGTGTCGATTTTTGGCAAGATTAGATTATTGGGCAAGATATTGTGTTCATTCAGAATAAGGTCCATCTGAACGCGTAGAAGAATAGAGAAAATTACGGATGACTAAAAGAAATCTGTCTGATTTTGTCTGGAAGACAAAGTCTTGTCAAAGATGCACCTTTTTAAAACACACAAACTACTGATAGCTGCGTGCCATATTTTATTAACAGAATAAAATTTAGCATGCATACTCGTATATATTTTAGAAATTGCAGTGTTTGTAAAGTTAAACCCTGATCGATTTGACCGCATAGCTGACGTACTTCCACGAAATAGGCGTGATAATGGTAGACTGTGTCTACCCAGTGCGAGAACGACTTTAATGCGCTTAAGTGTCTGCTACATGGCGCCAGTAATTTACAATAAACTACCGAGGAGTTGGAAAGAATTAAACTTGACGTTATTTAAAAAAAAAAACTTTGAAATTGTTTACTAGACAAAGCGTATTATACTCGTAGTGTGACGAAATTTTTTGTGGAGAAAGGAACTTCTTGAAAACTGTTTGTAGGGATTAGAAATTAGAAAAACATGACATTTAATAATATTATTTTTAATTTAATTTAGTTGTAATTTAATTTCAATACGACATTAGTTTGACTGGAGAAGAATTGTGGACAGTAATTATTGAAGTACTTCATAATTCAGTTGTAATTATTTAGTCAATTGGTGCCGATTCTCTTGTAAAAAGAACTAAATTAATTAAACTATCACAAAAATTCCTTACTTTTTACTATGAGAATCTTGAAGCTATTCTGCAAAAAAAAACTCTACATTTAAAAATAATTTTGACACAAATCAAATCGAATTTGACAATCGCGATTCCACGTGTTTTCTTTTGGTTTCGCAACGTCTTTGTTAGAGCCGGAGGCAGCCTGGGGCAGACTCGTCGTGTTTTATATGGAAGTTTTTACTTTTTGTATGGAAATTATTAAATAAAAATATCTACATGTGGATTTTTGGAGGTTTCGGTGTTTCAAAGGGGGTCGAAATTTTCATTCTTCTTGTGATAGGACACACCGTTTTCAAGATATAAGCAAAAAAAGAAAAAAAAAACCTTTTTGCACGTCTGAAGTCGAGGTGTTGGTGTGAACATTTAGTTCTCGCCAACTAATTTGATTCCACACCTTATTAATCGCGATTAAAAATAGTCAGATTCATGTTCAGATTTAGTTAGACAATCAAATTTTAAGGTGAAAAACGTATTATTCAGAATAGCAAAATTGCCATTTTCACTAAACTAACAACTCAGTGCCATCTTAGTGCTGTCAAACTAAAATATAGTTAAGTTGTGTGCTTTATTCAATTTCAGAATGGAAAATCGACATTTGACAGGATTAAACCAAATTTTTGTACGTTTGCATGCCTTCTGGTAAAACATGGCTGTTCCTAATTATATTTTTATGTCACTGTGTTTTGTACCCATATTTGCAAAAATAAATATCTCTCTCTCTCTCTCTCTCTATTCGTCCGTTGACAAAAGTTGGTCATACCACGCTTGCTGTACGACTTTCATTCAAATCTTTTATCTATTTACGCGTCATTGAATGCCAAACATCAATACATCGTCACTACCCACGAAAATATTATGTGCTCATGTTATACAATGCGTTAGTTAAACATGTGATAGTCGTGACTGTGAGTCATCGATCAATACTCGTGCCTTCTCTATACATACCAATAAAAAAACTAAAACCCGACTACTGAAAAATCACGCTCTAAAAAGTACGAAACAATAAACAATATTTAATAACAGACAGAAATCAAGACATGTAATGTACTAAAATGGTCAGTGTAAAGCCGTGAATTTACGTCCTACGTCCTATTACGGTCCGTATTCAATTTAATATGACGTCATATAGCCTACCAGCAGAGGATCAAGACGCTACCAACAATACCTCATTAATTTCAAATGATTATAATAAGTAGTTTAGAAGTTATGAGGAAACAGAGCATACATACCGGTCAAAACCATAACCCTCCTTTTTGCTTCGCCGTAGTCGGGTAAAAAGAGGTCTTTGCCCTGAGAGGTACAGTAGGTTTGTATAACTTGAGTAAACGTCTAGGGGAATGACCAAGACCGATTACTGAAAAATGCGTGCACTGACTGGACAGCTCCACTGAATCTGCGTGGTTCTCTCCTCAAAAGAAAATTTCAGACACTAATCTACATGGTCCTCACATGATCTGTACAAGATTATGTCAGGACTTTAAAAGGGACTGACTTCTGATTTTGTTTCGGTCTTTCTTCTCGGAGTAGAGGAAGCACTGAACTCAAGTTTAAGACATAATAGACAGCATGTAACAAATTATAGACGTGTAAAAGTGTTTGTACAAACCTACTTACAAAGATAAGATCATATATCTTAATATCCCTTTTTGATATCCCATAACTCTAGGGTTATATTCTATAAGTTAAAATAATGGTATTCAGCTGCATCAGCACCCTAATTGCGTAACAAATTTTCGTAAACGATTACGACTGATCTGTTTGATTTTGACAGTTCAACAACATTCATTGCGTTGTTTACATTGTTGAGCAGAATTTTTTATCGAACTTATGAAGCAATGGATAAGCAATCTGTTTCAAAACGATTCAGATTCGAATTGATTGTGTATTACGCAATTAGGGTACAGGTCATTGTTGGGCAAATGCTCGGAAGATGATGAGATGACGAGTCTAGAAGGATCAAAACAACAGTTTGTAACAATTTACTGCTGAGTTTGTTGCGCTGATTTTTCGGGCGGGCGTTCTCGGGAACTGTCTAAATGTAATTTTGACGTTCATAAACTTTTGATTATTTAAATTATTTACATCTTCACGCGAAATTTTGAGTCACGGCTAATGTTGTTGATAAAAATATTTATCAGCTCTTAAACAATGGGGTTTATCAATGCAAAAGCCAATATTAGTCGTATGACAAATTCTGTGGATTTTCCCTCATAGAAAAACTTGAACAATATGTGTGACAGGATGGCTGGCAGCAGCGGTTTAAATAGCGTGTAATTAGAGAGGCCTCTGTCCAGCAGTGGATCGCTATTGATCGTTGATCTCCTCAAGTTCTGAGTTGAGCTCCACGATTACTGACAAATGCGTGCACTGACTGGACAGGTTCACTAACATCTGTGCGGTTTTGCTCAAAGGACCATTTCAGACACCAACCTACATGGTCCTCACATGATCGGAAAAAGATTATGTCGAGACTTGAAAAGAGACTGCGACCTCTGAGTTTGTTTCGGCCTTTTTCCGAAAAGTCAGATGGGAAACGCCGACCTCATCTAGTTTTTATAATATGATTGACATTTAGTTAGAAGCTGAATACATATAATCAGAAGTGATCTGCTCTCAAACGGTGAAGGAAAACATCGTGAGGAAAACGGCATGTCTTAGAACCAAAAATTCGAAGACATGTGACATCTACCAACCCGCACTGGGCCCGCGTGGTGGATTACAGCCCACTCCCTCTCACAGAGAGGAGGCCTGTGTCCCAGCAGTGGGAACATTATAGGCAGATTATGCTATGCATGCTTATGCTATGGATAAGAGTAGAAGAATATCAAATAAGTTATGATTGCTGAACTTATTCAGACTCCCAGGTCGGGAAACACTGACTCCGATTATGTCTGGACTTTAAAAGAGACTGCGATCTCTGAGTTTGTTTCGGCCTTTCTTCTCAGAGTAGTCAGATAGGAAACGCCGAGTTCATCCAGTTTTTTTTTTAAATTTGATTGACGTGTTCAGTGTTTGTGCAACCTCATCATCTGTCGACGATCCCAATAATAGTTGGGAAATCGCTATTCCCAACTATTCTTGGGCTCGTCTTCCACCGGCTCTGGCAACAGAATAACAGAATTCTCAACGCATCTTGACATTTTTTCCGATGATGCAAGGATTTAGCATTTTAGAGTCCCGGCAATCATGTTCACACTGCAGGGGCACAGGCGTCCTCTCTGTGAGAGGGACTGGGCCGTAATCCACCACGCGGAACAGTGTGGGTTGGTAGATGTAACGTGTCTTCGATTTTGGATCTAGGACGGACAGTTCGGCTTTCTAACGATGATTGAAAGGGCTTGATGGAATTAATTTTCCGGTCAGAAAACAGACTGGGTAGCCCTTGAACACAGAAAAATTGATCAGCTTCTCTCGAAAGGCTATTCTTGGAGCAAAAAAACCCTTAATCGGGTAAGATATAGCAATAACGAACAGATAAAATGACGTTTTAAAACAAGTATAGATTAGACATGATAAGGAAACACGGTTGATGCCTTTGTCAAGAGCCTGTGGGCTTCCAGTCAATCAAAAACCTCTCGAGTTGTTTTAAGTGTTTACATTTAGAGTAGGTCATTATCTATCGATACGTTTTACGGAATATCGATACTAAAGGCATGGGTTCCTAAAACAGAGGTGCCATTCATAACGGCTAATATTATGGCCGCCACGCGGCAGAATTTTAGAGTTTTACTTATGGGAAGCTACAGTATTACCTAAGCTACAGTGTCATAGGATATATTTTATATTAAAAAAGAAGAACAACATTTCCGAAGTTCTTGACACCAGTCAGTTTCGAAACGAATACGTGTTTTGCGAATTTGATCTTTATTAGTTACTAGCTTCCGCCTGCGACTTCATGCGCGTGAAATTTATTGCTCCCCCGACCCACCACATCGCATTGCATCGCCTGCCCGAGCTGTTGCTTTGTTCGCTTAAAGTTCTTTCTGTTTTTTTCTTTCTTTTTGGGCTGCTCCTTAGGGTCCCAGCGTAATGTTAAATACCCTATAGCCTTCCTCAAGAATTGGGCTATCAAATCGAAAAAGCATTTTTTAAATCCGACCCGTTCCAGAGATTACCCCGTACATACAAACTTACAAAGGAGAAACCCTAACTCCATAGAAACTTGGGCCTGGCGTTACAGGGCTGGAATTTTGCCACAAATTCGAGCATTTAGGAAAGTTTCACGAGCCCAATTTTCACGTCTTCCAGCAATTGCCAAATTAGTAAAATCAGTCTATTTTTACATTTTAGGTTATTTTTTATTATATCGATTTATTTAAGTAAAAATATATGTTTGAGGCCTCTACCTCTCTATTATAAGAGGCAAGAAATGTCACACGGATGAAGTCGCGGGCAGAAACGATATAGAAAAGGATTTTTGACACCGTTATGGCAATATGGATTAAAGTACCAACGTTATCATCATCTCAGTCAAACTGAAATGATATTGAATTTATGTTTTTATGTGTAAGTGAATCTTAGAAACTTTGACACGTCAGTTATTTGGTCAATATTTTGCAACTACTTAGATGGTTCCTGCAATTTCTAGCTGTCAGATCTCTGAGAAGAAACACCGAAAAAAAATCACGTCCACTGCTGGACAAACATGCAAAGAAAGAAGTAACTATGCTAGGTGACTAACAGACCGCATTTGGAACTTTACAGTCCGTTTCAGAACACAAATAAACTGACGTTGGCTGGTCAGCTGGCCACATCTGTCGCGTGTCGTAGGAGCAATGGGCACCTCAAAGTTAGTATAGAAGACATCTATTGGTCTATTCAATGGCGGCTCGAAACATGAGGCGAGTTGCGCAGTAACCGATTCACGTGTCAGCGCTGGGGAGGGGTAAGGCACAGCCGCCGCGCCTCAGTTTGAAACGGACTATAGTAACGTGAGAACTTCCTAATATTCAAAACTTTTTAAATGGATTTGAATGAAAATTGACACACAAGGCAACGAGGTACTGGATTCACATTACTACGTTTTTATCTCTTATCATATTGGTGGCGACAGCTAGTATTCAATTAAGTATAATTAGGTAATTATTTACATGTTCGTAAGGTTTGAATCTGCCATATATTATCTTCAATAAATTAAGATAAACAGATGTCATTCATGAATGAATCTATAATACTTTATTAATCTTATCAATTTTATAATTAGAGATCACAGAGTCTTTTTAATTATCTATTGGAATGAAATGGGTTATTCTATAGATTTTGCAATTACTAAGGCTTGTTCTAAAAACATTTTCATCATATTTTTTTTACCCTTTCTACTTTTAGTTAACATACCCAGCTAAGTCAGCTAAATTAAAACATTACCTACTTACCTACCTAAGATGGCATATTGCAATAAATAAAAGAAGTAAAGAGAGGCATTGCCCAGCACAAATACACCATTAAATTTCTAACATTATACCTACTTCGTTGATAAAATAATATTACTAAAACTTGTGGGATAACTACTGTTAATCTATCCAGGACCTTATAGTGGTATAAGGTCCTGGATTCCAAATTTGAAGCATGTTACATCTACCAACCCGCACTGGGCCTGCGTGATCGATGACGGCCTGATGACGGCCCACTTCCTCTCGCAGAGGCCTGTGTCCCAGCAGTGGGAACATTATAGGCTGAAGCTAGGTAAATTATAATTGTAATGTGACGTGACACATTAATCAATTTAGCAATACTTCAGCCTCTTTTAAGGCATTCTCCTCACTTAGCAGTTACATACGATGATAACCACCTTCATTCATCTAAATCCTACTATCCTACTATTATTATAAACGCAAAAGTTTGTGAGGATGGATGGATGGATGGGTGTTTGTTACTCTTTCACGCAAAAACCACTGAACGGATTTGGATGAAATTTGGCACACATATAGTTTCTATCCCCTTTACTTTTCGCAGTTTTTATTAACTCCATATCCGACGAACTAATTTCTTCCTATCTGCTTTATGCTGATAATCTACAAATTTACTCGCGACCTCTCGGAAATCTATCCGAGGCTATCTTAACGATTAATCGTGATCTAGCCCGAATATGCGACTAGGCCAAGAGATACTGACTTATGGTTAACCCCATAAAGATGCAGGTTGTGGTAGTAGGCAGTTCAAGGACGGTCTCAAGGATCGACTGGACGACTCTTCCTCAAGTTTCATTTAACAACTCAGTTATTCCCTTCCGTGAGAAAGTTAAAAACTTAGGGATATTCATTGATAAGAACCTCTCTGGGACTGCCCAGCTACTCCTGTAGCTGGGCAGTCCCAGAGAAGTTAGCAGCAAGCTATTTGCATCCGCTGCATCTTCGAAGAGATTGCGTAATTTTCTGCCGACTGCCACCAAGATTGCGCTTGCACAATCGCTTCTTTTACCCGTCCTTGACTATGCTGATGCCAGCTATCTTGACCTTACCCAAGACCAACTCGATAAACTTCAGCAGCTTCAAAATCTTTGTTTGATGTTTATTTATGGTTTGCGCAAATACTTGTATGACCCTGTTTCCGAATTTCGTGTTAAGCTCAAGTGGTTACCAATTCGCCTTCGCCGTAATGCTCACATTATTTCCCTGTTGTATAATGTGCTCTTGTCTCCTTCCACTCCTCTCTATCTCAAGAAACGTTTCCAGTTTCTTTGCGACTCCCACACGATTTTTTTAAGATCATCGGATAACTTAAAGCTTAAAATTCCTAAGCACTCCACAACTTTCCTCGACAAATCTTTTACTGTCCAGGCCCCGTCGTTTGTGGAAGCAACTGCCTGTCGAAATAAAACGTGCGCAGTCGTTATTTGTGTTTAAAAGACTCGTGAAGGATCTTTTTTTATTTTTTTTATTGATCAAAAGAAATAGTTTACAATGTTATCATGCAAACATACCACACAAACCATCACGGGTTTAACAGCGGTATGGCCAGACACGGCAACTCGGTGCCACAACTTAGGAATTAACTATACATGACAGTTACATTTATTTTCGTTTCTTATATATTTCGTATGTATTTATTTATGTATCTATACCTCAGGATATGTTAATATGTATATATTTAGTTTAATGTATAGTTATTTCTTGCACCACTGACAGCCCCATTTTATGTCCAGACAAATCACTGTCCATTCTAAGGTTGCCTGGAAGAGATCGCAGAAACCCGCCCATTGCATGTTTTTTCGTTTTTTTTTTTTCGTTATGTCATTTTGTGGTGTACAATAAAGTATTTATAAATAACACATAACATAACATCACGCCTTGTTTCCCCGAAGGGTTGGGCAGAGTTGTACCTATAGTACATATTATAAATAAATAAGTAAGTATACATGTAGGTAAGTGTATATTTAAATAAATAAAAAATATTTATTTAGATTAACACATAGGATATTTTCAAGGGATTATGATTAATGCGGGAGAAACTGAGGAGAGCAGCTAGTATACAGGGTGTCCCAGAAGTCGAAGTCAAGCCCGAATCGGGTGATATCGGATCAAGTTATTATGTAGTTTTAAAAGGATTTTTTTTTTACAGGTCATAGGCTCAAAGCTAAGTTTCAGATTGCCAATTTAAAAATAGATTACGATCAACTGGCTAAAAACGATAGTCACAAAAAAAGTTGCATAATATGTAACTGAAATAAAAAACAACATAAAATCACGCCTGTAAACCCTAAAGGATCAGGCAGAGATGGACCTACAGTACACTCACATTTTGCCAGTTATGTTTAAGTCCCATGTAATAGGAGGAGAGCCTATTGCCATCAACTGAGCGCAAATTCAGGCTTCAGGCTGCTACTGAGAAATTCTTGATGGACAAACCAATAACATTATGCCTAACCTGGGCATAGAACCCAGGACATCATGCTCAGCAGTGCTTACAACCACTAGACCAACAAGGCTGTTCAAATAATATCTAAATCAGTTAATATAGCAGTTAACGTTAGAAAAAAACACAAGCAAACATAAAAAAAGGTTAAATACTTACAAATTACCATCACTATCGACGGTTAAACAACCCTTCAAATCCGTGAACCCCTGTCGTAGAAGCAACTTTATTCTCTGCTCCGGTGGAGTGCTGATCAAGACTTCTTGCTTACCAAACGGTACCACCTCATTTGGAGGGCTCAAATCTCCCGGAGAATCCTTGTTATCACTTATGTTCACATCGCTACTTATATCCCTGGTGTGTTTATCAACGTTAGTTAACATTTTGAAAGGATCATCCATTAAGTCCTTTGTAGTTATCACAGATAAGGAACTAAACCGACCACTCTTGACACTGTTGTTTGAGTCTTCGTCGAATAAGGTTCCGAGTTCCGGTAACGATGATTCCCTCAGAGATTCTTTTTGGGCCATTTCTTCTTTTACAGAGAATGAGTCAAATTTTGTGGGTGGTATTACAATTCTTCTAGGCTGCTTCACTTCTGGGGCGTCCTTCACTACGTATGGGGTCAGATGCTGTCTTTTATTACGTCTTCGCGGCTTTACGTATTTTTTTAATCCCTCTACACTTGTTAAACGACCCTCTGCCAACACTTCATTAGTCTGACAGGATGATTCAACCACATTCCTCAGCACACCAAAACTCATTGCGTTGGTTTCAGTTTGGCAGGCAACACTTCGAACTTTTTTAGGTACTGTCAAAAGTGCACTGATGCTACGAATTTTAAGCTCCTGACTGATAATTGAACACAGAGAACTGAACAGAATATCGTAATTGTCCTGCCCTATTAGCTTCGTTATTTCCTCCGAGGTCTTCTCGAAGATATGGCCGGAGTGACTCTGGCAGTTCGCGACCGTTTTGCTCGAGTTCGTCAAAACATTTAACCGATTCACAATCGTCATATGACGGACTTCCCCCGAAGTGAAGTCACCTGATTTCGATGTGTAAATAATATCCTCTTGCACAGAACTTTGTAGCGACTTCACTACTTTTATATTCCCGTTCATAGGCTTCTTTCTTAATATGTTTCTATTCAAAATTAGTGGAATTTTTCTCACTGTTATTGGTTTCACTTCTTCTGTTGACATTTTGAACACTGTTATAAACTGTTTTGCACTAGATTTTAAGTCGTCACTGTATATTGACCCTGTCAGCGGGTTATACGCGCGTAATAGCAACCAACGAGAGCTAAATACATGATTTTTTTTAATAAATTACACGAGACTTCGACAGGGTATCCCCCCGTTGAACTGACATTACGGAACGTCGACTCGTCGAGGCTCGAGCTTGTAGTTGTTTGGTTAAAAGGCGCATTTACACTGTACGATTACGACCGACATCCGATCCGATTCAATCCGATCCGATCCGTGCTTCTGTAAAGCAACATGATGTTTAGTAATAATAGGTAAGTACACAATTTTACTTTTGCAAAATAAACCCGAAGTTGTGTTTGTTTGTACTTTAATAATCGTCCCCCTAATGTATTTTTATTTTATTTATTATTCTTTTGTGTTATATTAGACTTAAGAAAAAATAACACCTAGTCCCTATATTTGCTGAAAAAATTGTCAAGATGGCTGTATTGTCATGATGGCTAGCTATAATTTATAGCTTTCACTGCTGAAGCTAGCGAAAGTGATACTCACGAAGTAAGTTATTTTAAGAATCAGATCAGGGAGATCAGTTCAGTCTGCAAGCCCTTCGTTAAAAAGAAATGTATTTTAGATACGATAGAGTTTTAACGCCGTGGTTTTGTATTTTTACTTTGTTTGTGTTTAGATGTTCATCTCACGGTAATATTTAATCACTATCACTACATATTACTACCACTGACATATTATAAGACAAAGTCTCCCCGCCGCTGTCTGTCTGTCTGAACGCGATAAACTCAAAAACTACCAAACGGATAAATAACACTACAAACTGAAAAATAACTTTCATTTCTTCACTTCTATCACGCTGTATGCGCAATTTGTTTTTGTTTTACTTTTAGTCATTTTTGTGGAAGTCGGTAGTTTTTAATTTTTAATAACCATTTTCAGACGCTATGTAAAAAAAGTTTATGTCGATACGAAGTCGTGAGGTGTAAATTGATTTTAGAACTTTCCATGAGGCATTCCCCTAGCGTCCTCGTGCCATAAGTGCAGTGTTGCCAGCCCTACTGTTTACACGGTAGATTTTTCAATAATGTTAACGTCAATGGTAAAGCGCGTTGTATTTTAGCCTTTTTTACCGTATTTGTTGACTGTTTGTTTATCAGTGTCTTTTACTTTCAAACAATTCTTGTCTGAAAAATTCGTCGGACTACGTAAATAATGCAATGGATATTGTTGAATGAAATCAATCAATAAAATTGTCAAATAGAATGGCATTTTGGATTTTATGTTTGTTACTTTTATACTTTTAAGTGCCGAGCAAACCCATCGATTTGGATATATACTGCCAACAGCTGATGAGACTCAAGCAACAAATGAAAAAAAACGCCCGAATTGATCAACGCAAACAGTGTGGTATTTCATCATGATAACGCCAGACCACACATCTTTATCCACTCAGCAAAAATTGAGAGAGCTTGGTTGGAAAGTATTAGTGCATCTACAGGGGCGTATTTACCCTAGGGCCAAAAGGGCCATGGCCCGGGGCGGCAAGCTCCGAGGGGCGCGGGCGTAGCCAGCCGCGCCTTTATATTTGACTTTTCAAACCTGAAGAAATTAAAAAACTCATTTGGTTATAAGTTTGATAGACAAAAAGACGCGGGGCTATCGTTTACTGACTGCCAGCGGGGCGACGACGGCGTGACCGTCGGACTTCGTCGCTACTCTGGACTAGTCGAGATGTTTCGACGTTGCTCGTGTCGTTTTCGTTCATATCCATAGGCGAGAACGATGTTCAGCGAGAGACGATGCTAGTACCAGCCTGAATTAAGATTGAAACCAAATTAATAGCGGCTTCTGAAGCTACAAAAAGTGACTCTGCCTACCAAAAAGCTTTGGTTAAAAGTGAAGCTGCAGGGCTATTGGCTCAACTACATTCACTAGAAACGGCTATATTATCGGAATTTTGGGGATCTGTATTCAAACTATTTAATATAAATGTATTTACCAAAATTCTACAAGGTGTCGACACAGACATAGAGGTCATTTCCAGGCTTTACAAGTCATTACTTTTGTCGAAAATCAACGGGAATCTTTTGATACTTTTGAAGAGGCTGGTAAAAGAAAATCCTCAGAAGATTACAGAAAAAGTAACAAGAGAAATATTAAGAGAAAGAAACGAGACGATGAGTGTCGCAAGGGAGAAGTGTTGCTACAAGGACGTGATCATTTCAGGGTTAATACCTTCTTCCTAACATGCGACCAATTGTTGGGCCAGAGGAAGCGCAAAACTTCGTATGATGCGATAACTGCCAATTTTGCATGTTTATACAAATTGGATAAAATGTCAGAAGCAGAAGTTAGAGTAAATGTCAAAACTCCAAAAAGTATACCGGAGTGAACTGACGGATGTCTGCAAGAAGAACGTGTTCTTTTAAAACAATTCTATATGATTTACATAGTTCAGCTCTAGTATATACTAAATCATGGTTTAGCTATTCTTAATATACAGGGTGACAGGGGTTATACTAGAGGCTATTAGCAACAAAATAAGTCCAGTTAATTACCAACAACAAAACTAACTGAAAGTAACTAAACATTTCATTGATACTTTTCTGAAAGCTGTTTTTTTTGATAATTAAAAAAAAATGCATGCCCAAAACATACATAATCTCAGAAATAAAAGGTCTTTAGTAAAAAATCGAAGAACCGTTACAGCTCGGTAAGCACCCAGTTTTGATCCTGCTAATGACCCTCTTTATTTTTTTGTTCCGGGGTGGAAAATCCTCATGGAAGTCCTCCGCCCTGGGGCGGGCGGAGGGGTCTGTCAGACTCTTACTGACTAAAAACCACCCCGGTGTTCCATCTCACACCTACGTCGGGGTTGCGGGAACATATGATTCTTCCGCAACCCCGACTGGTGCCGGCCCGCCTCTGCGGGCCTCCTCGGGTTGGGGGGTAGTGAGGTGTTAGACTCCCCCCGCAACGTCTAAGAGGGGCGAGCGTGGAACACTACGCGCCGCCACCTCGGGTCCTAATGTATGGGGGGCGGCGGACGTCTCGGAGTCCGCCGTCCCTGGACCCATTTTGGGGGGCTGAAAGAGGGCGTTGTCCGCCCTCCGCCTACGCCCGGTGCGCCTGCTGCGCATCGGGAGACTGGACGAGATCTCTCTCTCCTTTTCCGCAGCCTCCTTCTGCGAGATCACTGTTTCCCAGAAGGAAACCACCGCGTCCCAGGACTCGGCGCTGCCGACCATCGCACTCACCACGGCCGGCAGCGCATGTCACTGCCTACTTCTGAGATGAGGGCACGGCGCGGCTCCTCCCAAGCGGCACACTCTGCCAGCGTATGCCACGCCGTGTCCTCCCGGCAGTCGACGCAGTGGTGACACCGGGAGTCCGGCTCCCTGTTTATGCGACACAGATACTTTCCGAAGCACCCATGCCCCGAAAGCACCGAAACGACAAGGAGCCGTGCATCCTCCCGAGCCTTTCAAGGAATAGGACGAATTTCCCTGTCACCATGTAGAAGCTGACTTGATCAAATCCGTTTACTATGACAGTCATTGAAGAATTTGTTAGCTAACATCATTCCCAGCCGACATCAACACACTGCTGTTATTTTCTCATTTTATTTTATGGGGCGGAAAACCTTACAGGCCCAGGGCGCTGGATCTTAAAATACGCCACTGTGCATCTACCAATATACCCAAACTTGCACCCTCAGATATCCACCTGTTTCGGTGTCGTCAGAATTCTTTAGGTAGTGTTGGGTTACCAACAAGAGACTGTCAAAACTACTTGTCGCAACAACGTTTTCTCAGCAAAAGTCCCAAAATTTCTACAGCTTTTAGATTATGTCACGACCTACAAAATAGCAACAAGTTATTGAAAAAATGGCACATATACTCGTAATAGCCAAATGTAAATAAAGTATGAAATATAAAAAAAGACGGGTTGCCGGCAGCAGTGAAAACTTGAATATTAGTGTTGTGCATTTTTGATATTTTGGAATGGTTAGGGAATAATTTTGCACGAATTGCTTTAACTATCAGTATAAAAGTACTATCATTTATTTATGTGGTAGAATACAATATTTATTTATGGCGCGACAAACATTTATTTATGGCGTACACAAACATGACAATTTATATTAAATCATTAAAAAAATTATCTCTCAGAAAAATCATTCAATAAAAATCAACAATCATCCGTCTTACGAATTTTCGATCAGGTCATTTATATCAGATCAACATTTATTACCCATTCTTAAAAAGTGTACAACGCCATTATAGAAGTTTTCACTTCAAAAAACTTACATTTGTCTACAGTATGAGATAACTTTTTTCCGGCCTACTATTATTTTATTTGACGTGACGACTACGTGGGTCATTAGAGTCATTATTGTTTAGATAAAATCATGATCTGGCAGTTTGAGTAATTAATGCGGCCTGCCCAAATTTCTTTTCTTTTCATAGATTTGTTGAGCTCCCTATGTTCTAAGTTAAGCTGAACGATTACTGACAAATGCGTGCAGCCGTGCACTGACTGGCAGGTCCACCCAATCTCTGTGACTGTTTCCTCAAATAGCCGTTTCAGACACCGATCTACATGGTCTTCACATGATCTGGCCAAGATTATGTCTGGACTTTAGAGGAGACTGTGACCTATGAGTATAAATCTTCTCAGATTAGTCAGTTATGAAACGCTGATCTCATCTAGTAAAAAAATATATGATTGACGTTTATAAGAGATTTTTGGGGTTAAACAACCGTACGTAGTGTAATTACTGGAAATATCAGTTTAAAATATAATTTGAAGACTGCAGACGTGTATCGATATCTAAACACAATGAAACAGATAAAAAACCCTTTTTTAAACTCCTACTTCAAGTGACTAAAATGCTAGCGGTTGTTTACCACAAAAAAAACCCATTAAATCATGTTTTTTATTCGTTTGTTTAAACAAGTTTAGATATCTACGCACGTCACATCGGTGGAGTTTCACTTGAATGTAATTTGAGCTTGTTTAAAGTCCCGTAAGGCCGAGGGGATATGTATTTATTTTTAGTCATGTTTCAGCTGTTTTCTACTAACTACTAATTTTAAAACTACTAATTTACTGCTTTTTAGTTTGGTAGGATTGGCAACACAGCGTAAGCGTTCAGAATACCTAGTCAGCACACCGACAGAGATAAATAATCAGTAAAAATATAATATTTGCAACAAAATCTGCTTTTAACTAAATATAAATTGCCGGATTTTTTTAAATTCTACAGAAAAAACCTTTTCAAAAATTTTTGTTCCTTTGATTTTTAAATCTAGCCTGGATTTTGTATTTTATTTGAAAAAAGAAATTATATCTTGGTTTTTGAGCTTTCATAACCTAAAAACAAAACAATTTTTTAGGATGTTTATTTGTCATTGTATTCTTTGTTTGTTTAATCACGTTTTTAAACTATATATTTAGGTAATAACGATAGTGAGGCAGTATTATTATGTTCTTCTATCAATAACACGACAAAAAGTAAGAATATTGTAGTTTTTAACAGTCTAATTTACAAATGAAACTAACTTAGGGTGGACAGAATTGCTAGTTTCTCTAAGAAAATACTCCTTAATCTTAATGAAAGTGATCTTAGTTCGCTATTATAATCAAATAAATTAAACTTGCTATTGAAATTGGTGAAATTGACATTAATGAACTACAGAAGTTAGATAAAATAACACTAACTAAAAGTGTAGAAAAAGTCTACAATTCATATTTTTCGCGACACTAGTCACTAAATCACTTTGCGTATCAGAACCGATTAGTAGCAAAAGTCAGCAGAACATGCTCTAAGAACATTTTCAAGAAATCGTTACTATTTTCATGGAATAAACTGATTTTTTACCACAATCACAAACTTCCTTAAATGCTACTGATAAAATTACCACTGATATTAATAAAATTTTTCTAATTTCCATTTAAAACAAATCAGACATAAGTTACATTGTATTTGTATGGTTAGGTTTTGTAGTACTATGGATCCGATATGAACGCTGAGGTCAAGCAAACATAAAAACTCAGGGGAATTCCCTCCATAGAGTCCATAGACAAAGATTTTTAAACAGTTAAAATGAAATCAAGTGGAATAGGTAGTGGAAAGGTTTTTGATGATAAATGAGTTTCAAAAATGCTTATTTTTCAAATGCCCTGCTTTAGGTGGGGTTACTGCTAATAGAGATCTATCAAAGAAGACATGCTGCACAGAAATATAAATAAAATGAAATCAGGGCAGGAATAAGATGCATTTCAATAGCAAAGTATTTAATATTAACTTCCCATAATTAAGAAATTCAAGTTAACACTTACACACAATCATAACCTTACTACAGTATTATCATTTATTTTTTAAGTATTTATTGGTTAATATGATCTTTATTGTACTAAATAGGAAGTTTATTTTTTTTATAATTTTATGGCTGTTTTGTATGCTGGAATAAGTAAGAAAAATATGTGGAACTATTTATATGAGAAATAAAGAGATTCTATTCTTTAATGATAATAATTAATTAATTTATGAAATGAACTGTTTGGCATAACTTGTTAATCTGCTTAGAATTCTTAAGTAATGGCACAAGCACATAGAATATTTCTTTCGATCTATTATTTGCCCCTACCTAAGAGTACACAAATTTATCATGATTATGCTGTCATCAAACTTCACATTTCACATTAGGATAGACAGATTTGTAGGCATAAATCTTATGACGTATGAGGCAAGTTAGGGAAATAATATAGTCCTTCTGGTAAGTTCCTATAATTGAATACAGAACCTAAATAAGTAAACTATGGTTGCAATGGAATAAGAATTTTGTTGAGCACGACATTGAGTTTGTTGTTCCAAAACATGATAAATTATTTTATTTCTTTTTGTAGGTTTGTAGGAACACTTTAACATGTCAATCATATTTTAAAAACTAGATGAGATCGGCGTTTCCTATCTGACAACTCAGAGGTCACAGACTCTTCTATAGTCCATGTTTTTATGAGATCCTGTGTACCTAACAGATAGGTCTAGACCGCCTCGTTGGTCTATTGGTAGCATGGGGTCCTGGGTTCGATTCCCGGTACAGGTAAAGTGTTGTTGGGTTTTTCCATCGAGAATCATTCACCCCAGAGTCTGGATTTGTGCCCGGTTGATAGCAATATGCTCGCCCCTTATTACATGGGACTTAAACATAACTGGCGAAGTGTTGGTGTACTAGTTTGTCTCGTTGGTCTAGCTAGTGACTGACTTAGCTTAGCGGCAGCTGGTCAAGAGATTCAGGGCTGGAATCTCGGGCAGAAATAGTTATTGGGTTGTACATACATACATACATACACTCACGCCTTCTTCCCATGGGGGTAGGCAGAAACTACAGAACGCCACTTGCTACGATCCTAATCATTCCATTCTCCTTTTCCCTCGTTTACGTTCACACATCTGGTCACGGTACTACGAACCTGATCTTTTTGAAGAACATCACCAATAAGGTCATTCTATGTCTATATGTCCTCCCAGCACTAGAAACATGACCCTAGACACTTAAACAAGTTTTGTGGAACGAACAGCAGACAAAATGATAGATGAATAAAAGAAAACTGTCAGCATGTCTATTCTATCTTTAATTTTGTCTATTCTTCCGTCAACAAAACCTGCACCCTAATTGCGGAATACACAATCAATCGGAATCTGAATCGTTTTGAAACCGATTGCTAATCCATTGCTTCTTAAGTTCGATAAAAATTCTGCTCAACAATATATAGAACGCAATGAATGTTCTTGAACCGTCAAAATCAAACAGATTAGTCGTAATCGTTTACGAAAATGTGTTACGCAATTAGGGTGCCGGTCACGCTACGCGTGCCGATGTAAAAAAGAAATCTGTCAGATTGTCTATTCTATCTATCATTTTGTCTGTTATACAATGTCCTTTCGACTATTCTATCTGTTATTTTGTCGGCTCTTCAGTCGACAAAACTCTATTCTAAGGAAGTCATGCTACGCGTGCTGACAAATAAAAGAAAGCTGTCAATTTGTCTATTCTATTGTCCTTTTGTCTATTCTATCTGTCTTGTTGTCTACTCATCCGTCGACAAAACTCGTTTTTCTCTTCTCGTGGTGATGCTAGGCGTGCAGGGCGTCCCCTCCCGGCGTTTCCACTCACATCTACCTTGTAAATACCTTTGTAAGTCTCATTTTATGAAATATCTCACCATGGCCAAACCATCTACGCATACCCACCTACCTTCAATTTTAATTTTTTGTCAATATCCATATCACACATTAGAATTAATGCAGGGTGGATGGCTTAGTACGAGGGCGATACTGAAAGTTTTTATTGTTATGATCCTGAAACTAAGAGACAGTCTGCTGTCTGGGTGTTTCCTTCCGAGGAGTTGCCAACTAAAGTGAAGAGAGGTCGAAGCGTGGGAAAAATGTCGTCGATTGTTTTAGAGGTTCGAAAAACAGTTACTGCGGAGTGGTACACTAACAATGAAACGACACGAAACGACCCTGCAGTAGGATCCCCCTTCACCACGACAACCCCTTGTTGCACACCGCCAAGCAAACAATCGACTACTTGGCGACGTCAGACGTGGAATTACTGGGTCACCCGCTTTATAGCCCTGACCTCGCACTTCGCGATTTTTATTTATTTCCGAAAATAAAAGAAAAACATCGATGAAAATATTTTATGGACGCCGAGGAAGCAGTGGCTGCGTTTCAAAATGCGGTCGAAAAGACCCCTAAGGACGAGTGGGCAAAGTGCTTTTCTCAGTGGTTCCAAACTCAAACTCAAAACTCAAAGCATTTATTTCAAATAAACCAATTACAGGCACTTTTGAATTGTCAAGGTCGGTCGGTCAGAAAAATGAAGCTAGTTGCCCATTCCAAAGCGTAGTAGGTACCTATGGAGAAGAACGGGCAAGAAACTCCACGGACACTCTTTTAAATCAAATTATGTTTACAATAGATTGGTTACATCATTCATGTTGAAATTATGCATGTGAGAACGATGCAGAACGTTAAAAGCGTCCGTTATTTAAATATGAAAACAATTCGAAAATAAAATTTAATTAAAATACGCCGTGGCAGCTAAGAGATGACCAGTCTCAACTGACGGCGCCCGTTCACGAACATGACGCATGGATTAGCACCATTCAACTCAACCATTTTGAAGGGAGCTAAATGATCGAGCGAAACATTAAAGTGAGCATGACATACTCTCAGCCGCCAGGACACATTCAAGTCAATGAAAGACGTACCCTGTAAATGGTAGCTTTAAAGCATGTACATAGTACTCACATATGGCATATAGCAATTATACAGTACTAAAAAAAATGAGTTTATACAATGCAAAGATTCTTGTTTTTAATCTTCAGCAGCTCCAACAGTATTTTTAAATGCTAATCAATTAGTTGATGCGTCCTTGAGGAGCAGGACCAGCGATTAGCCAAGCATTTTTATCAGCAATGTAATCCCCTAATTTATAATATGCTCGGCTGCATAGTGTGCGTTTTATACAAGATTTAAATTTGGTTTCATTCAGTTGATGTATGTGGGGAGGTATTTTATTGTAACATCTTAAACAGTACCCCATGAAAGATGAGTCTACTTTAGCCAGCCTGAAACCTGGTTGAACTAATTGGTCCCTATTTCTAGTGATATAATTGTGTCTTTCACCTCTTTTACTAAAAAGATGTAGATTTTTCCTTACGTACATGATGTTTTCATAGATATATTGACAAGGTACCGTCATGATGTTAATATCTTTGAACAATTCCCTTAGAGAGTCGCGCCTGCGGAGGCCATATATGGCTCTGATGGCTCTTTTCTGCAGAATGAAAATGGACTCGATGTCTGCAGCCCGTCCCCATAGTAAAATACCGTACGACATAATACTATGAAAGTAACTAAAATAGACTAGTCTCGCGGTATCTACATCAGTAAATTGACGGATTTTTCTCACAGCATATGCTGCTGAACTTAGGCGTCCTGCAAGGGATGTTAAATGAGGACCCCATTGAAGCTTTGAATCGAGCGTGATCCCCAGGAAAACAGTTTTATCGACGATTTCTAGTTTCTCTTGATTCAATACTATCTCACAATTAGTACTTTTGACATTTGGTAAAGAAAATCTTATGCACTTAGTTTTTTTCCCATTTAATACCAAATTATTAGCAGTGAACCAATTTTGGATCTGCAGTAAGGCGTTATTCACGTCGTCAAGATTTAATGCACGCCTATTAATTTTAAAAATTAACGAAGTATCGTCAGCAAATAACACCATATGTGGTTGGGTTTTAAACAAATGAGGTAGATCATTAATATAAACTAAAAAGAGGAAAGGACCCAATATCGAGCCTTGTGGTACACCCATTTTTACTTTTAATAATAATAATAATAATAATAATAATACGTTTTGTTGACATGGCAACACCGTGTCAACAAAACGTCTGAATTTCAAATTTTAACTAATAATATTACTGAAAATAATTTTGACCAAGTCTTACAATAGTCTTTCAATAGAAACGAATCCTGAAAATTGAAAATTACTTTAAAACCAAAAATTAGACCATAACACATCAAAATGTAACAAATTTATTCAAAAACTACAGAATCGGAGGTGACATGACAGATGTCACCTCCGATAAAAATAACATGAACAAGATCTAACGAAATTGGAATGATGAAACTATGTTGACAAGATCAGCCGCACGTCAAGCACGCCCACCACCTCCGGACTCATCGCTCAGCTCCGCCTCGCCGCCGCCGGTACCCAGCGCTACTGTGAGCGCTGTGACGACACCAGCCGCGGTAGTTGCGTCGAGCTCGAGCGACGAGTATTTCTCCCCGCCCACGACGCCACCACCTGCTCGTCGACGAGGAGGACGCCGGCCGCCGGACGGCTTAGGACCTCGAGGCCCACCGGCCTCTGATAGGGTCCCAGCTCCCGGCGGAAGTGTGCAGCGCATGAGATGGACACGATCCATCAATGAAAACGTCATGCGCTCATACTATGGGGCTACAGAGGGGGGAAATAATCTGACCGCGTACCGTGTTCGGATGCTCTCTCTTTTTCAGGTGCTTGAGCCAGCTGTCAACGTTTCGGCACAACGACTGTCGGATCAGGTGCGGGTCATCCAACGTAATCATATGTTGGATGACACTGTGCTTGATCACCTGCGAAGTGAAATGCAGAGTAGCCGTGTCATCGCCCCCCCGTCGCAGACTGTTGTGGTACTACCACAGTCCAACACTGATCAAGCTGACGAAGGAAGTGATGATAGGGCTACAAATGTAAGTACCCAGTGCAATGAGGAATTGAGGAATGCTTTGGAGTGTGCGATTCGGGAATATCGGTTCATGTCGCCCGAACTTAGACCACGCTTACCTCGTTTGCCCATGCATAACAAAAATAGGGCACTGGTGGCGCTCCTGGATTCGCAGTTATCAAACTATTTTGATGACTGCGAAGACCTCACCGATACTCATTCGATTCTGTACTGCGCGGCTGTAGCGGCATGTCGTGTAGCTCACGTCAAATTTCCCAATGACTCTAGAGCTACGCGACCGAAACCAACCGTACCAGCCTGGCAGTGCAGAATTGAACACCGTATTGGTGGGGCCAGAGCGCTCATCGGCAAACTAATCTGCTTCAGAGACGGCAATACTCGTCCAAGAGTGATGCGCTTTGTGAGGCGGGCGTTCTCAGGGACTGATATAAGCTCCCAGAACTATCTGTCCTGCGTCACAGAGCGCATCGACTTCCTGAAGCAGAAAGTGTATGCATGGGCTAACCGTATTCGTAGGTATAAGCGGCGAGTAGAGCGATACACTCAGAATCGCACCTTCCAGAGCGATGAAAGGTGGGTTTATAGGGGTTGGGAGCGACCGAACCAAGGTGTGGCTGACACGTGCCTGCCAGATGATGATGCCATGTGTTCTTTCTGGCGCAGCATCTGGTCGGTGCCTGTCAGTCACACCGAAGGTGACTGGACTCGGGAAGTCGAGCGAGCCTGCAATCCAATACCAGAAATGGGGGCTATTACCATCTGCCCCCAAGATGTAGCTCGTGCAGTCCGTCCGTTGCCTAACTGGAAGTCTCCAGGGCCAGACGGACTGCAGAACTTTTGGATCAAATGGATCACAAGATCGCACGCTCGCTTGGCGGCTCAGTACCAGACGGCTTTGGAGTTTGGTTCGCTACCCCAGTTCCTAACAACAGGAGTTACCCACCTGCTCCATAAATCAGGTAGCACCGCGGAACCCAAAAATTATAGGCCGATCACGTGTTTACCGACGGTCTATAAAGTGCTTACATCCATTTTGAGAGCTAAAATTAACAAACATATAGACACCAACTTCATCATGTCTGCCTCTCAAAATGGATGTAGGAACGGGTCCCGCGGTACTAAGGAGCTACTCCTCATTGATATGGCCATTAGCCAACAGGTTCGTCGTTCCCGAAAGGATCTGTCGACATGTTGGATAGATTACAAGAAGGCCTATGACTCGGTGCCACATACGTGGCTCATGAGGGTGCTGGAGTTGTATAAAGTAGATGCAACTCTGCGCACCTTCTTGATGTCATGTATGGGGCGATGGAGGACGGTCCTTCGCTATCCAGGATGTCGGAATATCCTGAGGAATAGCGAGCCGATAAGGATCGAGCGAGGCATATTTCAGGGCGATAGTTTGAGCCCGCTTTGGTTCTGCTTAGCCTTGAATCCTCTAAGCACACTGCTGGAGGATTCAGGTCTAGGCTATCGGCTGAGGAGAGGTGGTCGGGTTATATCTCACCTTCTGTACATGGATGATCTAAAAATCTTTGCCTCCAACAATTTGCAACTAATGGAGCTACTGAAAGTAACTGAAACTTTCAGTAGCGCCATCAGGATGGAATTTGGTATGGACAAATGTGTGGTCATGCATGTAAAGCAAGGGGAGATTGTGGAATCCGTGGGAACCCAACTCTCGGATTCCATAAACGTCAGAGCCCTCTCCGCATCCGAAACCTATAAGTATTTGGGTATGTCGGAAGCGTTGGGCATCAATGGTACTGACATGAAGCAATCGTTGAAGGAGCGCTTCTTTGGCCGCCTGAAGAAAGTGTTAAATAGTCTTCTGTCAGGCGGAAACAAGGTGCGCGCCGTTAACGGTTGGGTCATGCCAGTTTTGATGTACTCTTTCGGCATACTCAAATGGACTCAAACCGAACTCGACGCCCTGGATAGGAGGGTCCGTACACTGCTGACTGCAAACCGAATGCATCACCCACGGTCATCGGTAATGAGACTGTATATCCCGCGAAAGTGTGGTGGTCGAGGCTTTTTAAACGCTAAGACCCTACACAATCGCGAGATATGCAGTCTCAGGGAATATTTCCTAGAAGCCGACGTGGGGATGCATCGTGATGTGGTCGCGGTGGACAAGGGCCTCACCCCGCTCTCCTTGGCTAAAGAGAACTGGCGCAAACCTGTAGTGCTTGACACTAATGATCGCATGGAAGTATGGCAGAGTAAGGAGCTTCACGGACGCTTTTTCCGGGCCCTACATGGACCCGATGTAGATCTTTTAGCGTCCGTAGCCTGGCTGCGTTTCGGTGACCTCTTTGGAGAAACCGAAGGTTTTGTCTGTGCAATTATGGACGAAGTTATGATGACGAACAATTACCGGAGATTTATTGTGAAAGACGGCACGGTTGACATCTGTCGGGCATGTCACCGTCCGGGGGAATCAATAAGACACATTATCTCCGGTTGTTCTCGTCTGGCTAACGAAGAGTACTTGCATAGACACAACCTTGTAGCCAGGATTATCCATCAGCAACTTGCTTTGAAATACAGCCTTGTGGAATCGGAAGTGCCGTACTACAGGTACGTGCCCGACCCAGTTCTCGAAAATGGAAATATCACATTGTACTGGGATCGATCCATCATCACTGACAGGACTATTATTGCCAATAAGCCTGATATAGTGGTGGTGGATCGAGTACAGCGGCGCACAATGATTGTTGACATAACGGTCCCGCATGACTGTAACCTCGTGAAAGCCGAGAAAGATAAAGAAATCAAGTATCTTGATTTGGCTCGCGAGGTTGTCGACATGTGGGATGTGGACTCAGCAATCATTGTGCCGATAGTCGTGACAGCCAATGGCTTAATAGCCAAGAGCCTCGACAAACACCTGAGGAGGCTCTCGTTGGGCAGCTGGATCAAGGGCGTGATTCAGAAAGCGGTACTTCTGGACACGGCTCGCATTGTCAGGAGGTTCCTCTCTCTGGAGCCCTGACCGCCGGTAGCTTGGACCCTGTTCCCGATACCGGTGGGATACTATTTTTTATATTTTTAAATGTTTTTTAATTATTATTTTTTCAGATTTTTAAAAAAATATTTAAAAATGTAATTTATAAGTTTGTAAAATATAATAAAGGAGATAATAATAAATCATTTAATTCAGGCAACAAAGACCCATAACATAAATACCTTATAGCCTAACATACATAATTATAAAAAAAAAAAAAAACTTTTAGACCGAGTGAAGTTCAGTGAGTTCCATCGGATGCAGCGATGTATTGATTTAAATGGACACTATTTTGAAATAACGTATAAACGTATAAACTTGCTAGTTTGTTCAGTTTTTGATTTTATAAGAACTTTCAGTGTGACCCTCGTATTAAGTCACTGGATGGCGGCACACGGAACGTCGTTCAGATATGTGAGGTAGTTAGTAAGTACCAATGATTGCTAGCATATTATTTATTTATTTATTTATACTTCTCGCACATTTTGTACAGCGGCGGACTTAATGCCATAGGCATTTTATACCAGTCAACCTTTGGGTGATGCAGAGACAAGCAGTGGTAGGTCTGGTCTGAAAATAAAGATTTATTTATTAGCATCACTCCTCAGCCTATCATTCATAGTAGGTAATACCACACATGCTTCGCGAAGAACGCATTTCTACAGCATTTAATCTACTTCATGAGGATTAGGGGTTCGAATCCCTAGTTGGGCAAAAAGCTTCTTGGATTTTTCTGACAAGGAAGCCAGCAGCCTAATGCGTAACACATTTTCGTAAACGATTATGACTAATCTGTTGTATTTTGACAGTTCAACAACATTCATTGCGATAGTTACATTGTTGAGCAGATTTTTTATCGAACTAATCAAGCAATGGATTAGCAATCTGTTTCAAAACAATTCAGATGCCGATTGATAGTGTATTACGCAATTAGGGTAATGGTGTTGGGATTTAGGAAATTGGCAGTGTGACACCCCCGTACCTCCGTGTAAAGCCTGGTCCTACGCTCCCCGGTCACAGATAATATAATACTACTTCCCGGTCTGCCGTCCCATCGGATGATCTATGAGAGTGAGGGAAGAGAGTGTACCTGTGTTTATACATAATATAATTGGCCAGTAATGCGGGACACAGGCCTCCTCTCTATGAGAGGAAGTGGGCCGTAATCCACCACGCGGGCCTAGTGCGGGTTGGTAGATCTCACTGTCTTCGAATTTTTGGGATTTAGACCTTGCCGGTTTCCTCACGATGTTTTCCTTCACCGTTACGAGAGATGCACACAGTATTGTGCACTATAATATCTCTCTGAGTCCGACTCTCGCCCTAATCGAAATTAGTTTGAAGGATATTAATATGTAGCTATGTAGTCAGCTGGGTACGATCGTTACGGGTAGTCTAACAGCCAGTCTAACCAAGGGGTATCGGGTTACCCAATTCCTAACTGGGTTGTGGACGCCACTAGGTCAGATAAGCAGTCGCTCCATGTAAATACTGGTATTCAGCTGCGTCCGGTTAGATAGGAAGCCGAACACAATAAGGTTGGGAAAACGCAGGCAGATGATGAGACATATAGGTAGGCACAGTTTCGTTACATAGGCGTTGAATTACGCTGCGTATGCGCATTGTGCTCTATAACCATAGGTATCAAAAGTAGTGTTTAACTCTTGGTAATTCCCCTAGACTTTTGCTAAGTTATACAACCCTACTGTGTTATTTTGTAATAAATGAAAAATGTTAAGACTCGTTCACACTGGAGCGACGCGACAGCGCTACACAAAGGTAACGACAAATCAATGTTTTCCGTTTCATCAATTTTACTGTATTTATTTTGAAAAATTCATTGAGTCTCAAAAAATCGCAAAGAATGTGCGCAACATTGATGGAGTAATGGAACTATGGAGATGTGTCTTGACGCTGTGTGAGCGTGCGTGTTCAATCGCCGCCTGTTTATGTTCACCGCGCACAGGATGGATGAAAAGCAGCACATAAAGTTTTTTTTTGGTGTAAGTGCTTATGACGTTCCAGAGGACAAATAAATAAATATGGGAAATTCCGAATTTCTCGCGGTTGAATTCTCGCACTGCCAAATCCTTGTAGGTAGGTGAAATTGGAGTGACATGATGTGGGTAAGTGTGGGTTTGGGTTTAAAATAACACTTGTATTTCCCGATGGGTTAGACAAAGGGCTAGGGTCGTAGCTACCGCCAAATCAGCCTTATCAAAGAGGGTATCTTTGATAACCAATGGAGCCACGTGTGTTAGCAAAAATTCCTAAAATACTATCCAAAACTTTAAATTATTTTCGATATGAAGCCTTTTTGTTATAAATTAATACTAATGGAAATATTAAATTTAACGTTATTTGTTTATTAAAATGTAACCTATACGAGATGCTCCAATTTCGAGCATCCTGTGCTCGCTCTTAAAATTGCATTATTTATGTTAGATAACAAATTTTAATACGTAAAATACTAAGGTAGAGGTATTTCTCAGAGTTCCAAACAAATAAGTGCCGTTTACATCAATGAAACTGAACGCCATCAGCACATCTAAAACGCGTTCAAGATTCCTCAGAAAATAATGACATTTTTAGTATTTTATTAAAATTCGTGCACTATAAAAAGTGATTTTTTCTCTTAGCAACATAATTATTGTTACCTGTACAGAAAAAAGCTTTTACAACACTATGCTGCGGGGAATCCCCGGCGCCGGTATATTTTAAGAACGACAAGGCCAGATAGATTCACATCTACCTAAGAATGAAAGAGTCAGCGTTGTCCTTGTTTTACTACGCATTTACGCAATATGATAGGTATCTGTGACTATGATTATTTGTTTGATAATGAAATACAAAACAGCTGTTATTATTTTTATTTATTTAAATTACAATTAGAACTAGAACACATTCACAGACTTATCCAAGGCGATGTTAGAAGTCACAATGTCTTAGAGCGAATTTTACCAATCAAACCGTAAGCGATCATTACATAAACTACATGTACATAGAAGAGCTGTGCCGATCGCGCTCAGCTCGGTCTGTTAGGCTAGGTGTAAGGTATTTTAATGACAAACTGAAGTACCTACTCGTTCTTCGTATAACGTGTCAAATGCCAATCTAAATTGATTCGGCCAGTACTGGGATCTTACTAATGAGTTTAGTGATAACAGAATCGTCGTTTTTTATTTTAGTTTGCCGACGATTAAAACTGTGCTGAATATAAATCTTGAAGGATAGAGAGGGAAAGGAAGACCGAAGGGACAAGTGTGAGGGATAATCGACTTAACAAAAATCTAATGGCTCCCACAAACAGACCCCCACCCCCCCTAAATAGGTTAAAAAGGGGATGAAAGTTTAAAAGTTTGTGTGGAACTTCGTCATATATCGTGCACACGGTGTGTATGAAAAAAAAAACTGAATGATAGAGTGACGGCTGTCAGGGAGAATTATTGAAGAAAAGCATGTGTTGCGTCGAACCCAAGGAACATGGGACGCAGGAAGACACTGTCCCACTAATGGCCTCTCCTAAATTCTTAACGGAATCCTTTCTGAACCACCTCGAACCGCGCCTGGCGCCTGCATCCACCTTCAGGAACCCATTCTGTGGAGCCTGTTTCCTAGCTGTCACTATGCATGTGGCTGACGTGACCCGTCCAATCCCATAGGCCTGGCAGCCTTTTTACCTTTTCTATAATCCCCAATTTAGGGCGCAGCGTAGTGTTTTGTCTGTTCTTTTGACGTCGAGAATGTTGTTTCCATTCCAACTAGTCTTACTATGTAAGGGGTATCGTGGTACCAGGTAACTGGATTGTAGAGGTCAGATACAGTCGCTCCCTGGTACCTATATAAATACTGGTGTTCAGCTGTATCCTCGGTTAGATTAGAAGCCGACCCTAGGCTAAGCAAATGATGAATGCTGCGTCCGTTAGATCCTGTAACGTGCAGGTATTAGAGCACGCAGAACATGCTATCAAGTGTCTAATCGTTCGTGGAGCAGCACCTCATTAATCTGTAGTCTAGGCTGCATTCTGAGATAGTAAATATCAAATAGCCAATTATGATGACTGAGCTGTAAATCCACGACAAATCGCGTATTTTGCGTACGGCTATGATGGCTTGTAAATATTGATTTGATGAAAAAACATTATCTTTTTTCCTGTATTATTTTGATATAATTTCGAGAATGTTCATATAGGTTAGTAGGTGATACATTTCATATACATTTGGCCTACCTACCCAAATGTCCTATATTTGGTAGGTTTTGGCTGCGAGTTGCTGTGTGGTTCTTTCCTCTTAAGATCATTTCTGATACTAATCTACATGGTCCTCATATGATCTGACCAAGACTATGTCTGGTCTATAAAGGAGTCTGTGACATCTGAGTACATATATAAGTAGTAGTTGTTATACATATAATTTATGGTACCTGACTTAGTGCCGATTTCACCAATTTTAGTGAACGCGTTCAGCTTATCTAAAACGCATTCAAGAGCTGTCAGTGTCAATATTCCATAGAAAATTTTGACACTGACAGCTCTCAAACGGAGTTTAAGTACTGATCGCGTTCAATTTCATTGGTGACATCAGACCTTAGCAGTTTAAGTTTTAGTTAAATTACTAATTAGCTAAAAGGCTAGATATTAATGTAATTATTTAAATTAAAATCTAGCCTTTTAGCCAATACACAATACCAATAGACCAACGAAGTAGTGTTGTACTTTAAAAGTACGACTGCTTCGTTGGTCTATTGGTAGCAAGCGCTACTGCTGAGCATGAGTTCCTGGGTTCGATTCCGAGGTGGGGCAAACTGTTATCGGGTTTTTTTCATCTGGAATTTCTCAGCAGCAGCCCGGAATCTGATTTAGTGTCCGGTTGATGGCAATCCTCGTCCACTATCACATGGGACTTAAACATATTTGGCGAAATATGGGTCTAGGTCAAAGAGAATATAAGGAGAATATAACACGTGGTTATGTAGTCATTGGTTTAGGTACTATAATTTGCCAGGAAACTAGGAACACCGGCATGGTGTTAGGTAAGTGCCACCTTCTACAAAATATGATTGATGTGTAAACGTGTTAGTACATACCTACTTACAGAAAAAAAGGAAAAAAATTGTCTGTAACAAAATGTGGGTGTACCTACCATTTGTCTCTGCCTACACCATCGGGGAATTTCGGCTAGATGTAATGATTTTTTATAGCCAATAATAAAGCAGTCCGGTACCTACTTTTCTCGCTGTTGTGATAGATTTTCCTCGTTGAGTAACACCAACGTGATAATTTCATCATTTAATTATCACATTTTAATGGTGGATGACCAAAAAGGCACATGATTTTATTTTTATTTACGGAAGCTACCCAAATGCCGTTTCATTTCCCTACGTTAGTTACCTACTTGAAACCTAATACAGTTATGTTATAAATTAAAGGAGCTGCATTTATTACCAACTTGCTGTTTCTTGCGACTGTGTCTGCGATCCAGGAAGAACTTTGCCTATGTACTTACCCAGGTCTTGGTGCTAAATGTCATCCAATACCGTTCAGCCGTTTTGGCGTGAAAGCGTTGGTAACAAACAAACTTATTGTACTATATAAGTAAAGAAGTTAGGGTATTAGTATGGATTATGATAATACTAACTGTTGCTCGTGATTTCCTCTGCGATCCAGGATATAAAGAAGCATATATCCTTCTCCAGGTCATGGTCTAACAATGTGCCATATTTCACCAAAATCCGATTAGCCGTTTTAGCGTGAAAGCGTAACAAACAAACAAGCTTACTTTCGCATTTGTAATATGAGTTAGGAAGTAAGGATTCAAACAAAAAGTAAGGTTTTAATAATACTTTTGATTTATTACAAACGTAATTTTTATCAGCTTTTTATTTTAAAAGAGATCAAAAGAGTAAAATAGTTAAGTCTTTAAAAAATACTGTAATGTTAAATCAGTCGCATATCTTCAATTATTACAATTGGGGGTAAACAGAACTCTTACACAGTTTTATACTAAATTAATTTTACTTTGATTAATATGACTTATTAAACCAAACTTTTACACTTTTTAGTGTTCTTCAATACAAGGTGAAATTTAATAACTGAAAAACCTCTTTGAAAATAAACCTCATTGTATTAAACATTAAGAACAACTTTTACGATGGGACCAACACGGAAATAAAATTAAAGAAAATGTGCACTTCTCTACACTAGGTCGACTTATATTAACATAAATAAATGGGTTGGTTCCAGAGCAAAATTTGTTCTTACTGATGAGTACAATGATGACAAATCTTGAAGGGTTTCAAGAGGTTTTCCGTTATTAAACTTTTATAATCAAAACACGAATAACCAACTTTTGTCATATTCATTATAAATCATCAGTAAAATCAACCCAATATTAAGGATATGGTAGGCACTACAAAAATACATTATTAGTTACTATGCATTGATTTTTTCTATAAAAATATGAAACTTACATTTTCTAAAAACCTGATCAAGTCTCGAACTTTGATTTTAATTTGCTTAAGAAAGCGTTTCATACGAATATGAATCTTAATCTGTTGAAATTAATTCTCATATTCGTATAAGCGAATGCGAGCAAGTGTTTTATCCGAATAATAACTTTAACCCTATACGAATTATGTTCTTATTTGTGCCAATACAAAATATTGTAAAAAAAAAAGGTTCTATGGAGTTTCTTGCTCATTCTTCTCCATACGAAATGTAAATATTGACGTTCAAAAGTACCTTTTAATACCCTGCTTAAAATAAACGATTTGACTTTGCTTCACGCATAGTCAAAATGAAATCCGTGAAATTTAATTAAATTGACAGCAGATTAGCTGTCATATTAATTAATGTAACCGAATTAGCAAAAGCCATAAAATCACTTGACATGACAGTTGACAACAGACTTACTGATCATTCAAAATTCGAATTATTGAAATATTGTTTTACAAATGTAAATACATCAATACTATAAGGGTAGTCCGACCTTCAAGTAAAATGAATAACATAACACCTAACATCCTCGTATGGGTAGGCAGTGAGCTACAGTACGCACACATTTGAGTAGAGAATTCACATGGTGAATGTGAAAACGTTGTAGGCCTTGTAGCTTGTAGATTTGGAGACCATTTTCTATTTTGTTTAAGTACCTGGTACTTGTTAACATACCATACTATTGTTGTTGTTATTTTCAATTTTTATTTTGTTATTTGTATTTCACGAAATGTGTCCAAATTAACATTATTCCTCCTTCCCATACCTAATAATACTGTAATTTGAAAACATTGTAAAAGCCAACATTATTTATAAGAGGAACCGTGGAGTTTCTTGACGGCTCTTCTCCATAGGAAACGACCAATTGGAACCGTGCACCTAGATTCTGACGTTTCATAAGTGCCCATGTGGGTTTATGTGAAATAAAATATTTTGATAGATTGATTGATTGAGGACATAATTACTGACCTGGTTGGTGATGGTCAGGTGAGTAGTACTCGGCGTGAGTTTATGTATGTCTGAGTAACCCTTCGAGGAATAAAAGTCTGAAGTTATGATATATATATATACATATGTTTTTTTTAAGTTAATACTACTAACAATAGACCACGTTTGTGTTCCCTGAAGCCTGAAGGGGTCGGTAGGTAACGCTAGGGTTGCCAACCGTTTTTATATCAAATACAGTATTTTCGAAGCATATAATTATAGTATTTTAGATTGCCTGTAAAATATAGCAGATGGCGAAACAATTAAAAAATGAGTAGGGATATTTCTGATTATTACGTCAATAAAAAAAAAACATGCTAATAAAAGCTCAACTTTTTTAGGCATGTTATTTTTTTTTAATTACTCATAACTATTATTACACTCTAAATTAAGGTTAAACAATACCATTAATTTAGCTTTTATGAGAATTAATGTCATGAAACCTGAATTACTGACTGGCCCTATTGCTTAAAGTATTTCGCCTACTATATATATTTTGTAATAGTATTTAAGTCTCTAGTATGGTAGAATCCTATATTGTAGTAGGGTTGGCAACCCTAGTTAACACCCACATTTCGTGAGTTATAAGAAATTATTAAATGAATGACGAATTTTTATCAGTGTTATTAATTGTTTATACAAAGAGAAGCTTTCATTGCAATAATGTTCTGAGTAAGTCCCTTATGATGACAACATAGCATGTAATACGCAATGTAGTGTCATATTTCACTGTACGATTTTTATTTCAAGGGGATTAACCATTTCATAACTAAAGCTGTAAATATGCTTGATAATCTAGAACAAGAGATACCTAACGATTTTTAATCATTCTGGAAAATTGCTGCTAATTGCTGTTGTGAGTATTTAATTGTTATACGTACCTAAACAACAAGCATTTGTTTCGAATAAACCAATTACAGGCACTTTCGGTCGATCAGAAAGATGAAGCTAGTTGGCCATTCCAAAGCGTAGTAGGTACCTATGGAGAAGAACAGACAAGAAACTCCACGGACACTCTTTAAATTTTACAAAATATTGTGACAACGATGCAGAACGTTAAAAACGTCCGTAGGTAATTTCGAAAATAAGCCGTGGCAGCTAAGAGCTGACCAGTCCCAATTGACGGCGCCCGTTCACGAACATGACGCCTGGATCAGCAACAATTAGCTCAACCATTTTGAAGGGAGCTAAATGATCCAACACACGCGCCACAATCAACAAGTCATTAGGCCTACTTTCTGCCTAGTCTTTACGGGTAGTCAGTAAGTCCTTAAGACTTGACAACCAGTCGTGTCAAGGGATATCGTGTTACCCAGTAACTTTGTTGTGGAGGTCAGGTCAGGACTAGAAGCCGACCTCAAAATAGTTGGGGGAAGGCGTTAAGAGTTTTCACCACTGAAAGTGAACGCGATCAGCACATATATTACGTTAAGGAGCTGTTAGTGTCACTATTTTCTATTGAATATTGACAATGACAGCTCTTGCACGCGTTTTGTATGTGCTGAACGGCGTTCAGTAACATTGGTGAAATCGGCACTAAATGGAAAACGCACTGGGATAAAACGTATAAATATGTTTTAATATAACAACATTTATTAAAATAGGCCGTAATATTGTGGATATCAGCTATTGACGGCACGGACCCTATTAATAAGTATCCACTGTCCGTCCGTCTGTCTGTCTGTCAGCGGGCTGTATCTCATGAACCGTTACAGGTCGACAGTTGAAATTTTCAGTGTGTCTTTCTATTGCCCCTATAACGACAAATAATAAATGTAAAATAATGTTACAAATTCAAGGGAGTCGCCATACAAGAAACGTGTTTAAAAAAAATGTATGTCATGTTTAATATTGTACGGTGGTACGGAACCCTTCGTGTGCTAGGCAGACTCGCACTTGGCCGCTTACTTGGCGCTTTTGAATGATGTTACCAATATTATGATTTAAAAGAGTTTCCTTGAGGTTTCTTGCCCGTTCTTGTCCACAGGTACCTCCTACGCTTCGGAATTGGTAATTAGCTTCATATTACTAAATGACCGACTCCTTGACAATTAAAAAATGCATGTAATCGGATTATTTCAAATAAATACTTTGAGGTTGAGTTCAATTATTGACACATGGCGTGTACTGACTGGACAGCTTCGCTCAAATCTGTGTAGTTATTTCCTCAAAATACCATTTCAGACACTAATCTGCATGGTCCTAACACGATCTGACCAAGATTGTGTCTGGATCTCTGAGTTTGTTTCGGTCTTTCTTCTCAGAGTAGTCGGATAGGAAACGCCCACTTTATCTAGTTAAAAAATATTATTGACGTGTAAAAGTGTTTACTTAAAACTACCGAGGGTGAATTTCATCAAACTTTTATCCATAGAATAAATCTTATCCTGAAAATAAATTGTGCATTTTGACAGTTTTATAATACTAGAACTGTCAGACGTCAATTTAATTCGGCGGATAAAATTCTGACTGTGGTATAATCTATACTAATATTTTAAAGAGGAAAGATTTGATTGTTTGTTTGCATTGAATAGGCTCCGAAACTACTGGCCGATTTTAAAAAAAATGTTTTACCATTAGAAGCCCAAATTATGTCTGATGAACATAGCCTAAATTTTTTACAAGTTTTTTTTTTTGCAAGAAATAAATATCACTTAACATTTTTCAGAATTTTTCAAAATTACTTGAAGCTCACTTATCCCTTTAAAAATTATGATAGCATTATAGCATATGGCCAATAAATTCGTATAGAAGCTACATTCGAATAAACACATGTATTCTCCTTAATAAGATACCAGCAGGGGTCAATATTAGACGAAAAGTGGAGTGTCACACGATTTTGTTCTTTAGTACTTTGTGCGGTGCAACTTTTAACTGCCACCTTGACCTAACCTGCACAGCATCTGCCCAAGTGTGATAATGGAAAGGCCTTAGTACAATGAAATACAACATCACGCCTTGTTTCCCCGAAGGGTTGGCCAGAGGTGTACCTATAATACCTCCACCCAGATTTTGCCAGTTATGTTTAGGTCCCATGTAATAGGGGGCGAGCCTATTGCCATCAACAAGGCACAAATACAGACTCCAGGCTGCTACTGAGAAATTCTAGATAGAAAAACCCAATAACACGTTGCTCGACCTGGGAATCGAAACCAGGACCTCATGCTCAGCAGTAGCGATAGCGACCACTATACCAACGAGGCAATAAAAATATAAAAAATAAGTTAAAGAAAAGTATTTAACACATTGTAACATCTACCAACCCGCACCGTGACCGCGTGGTGGATTACGGCCCACTCCCTGTCACAGAGAGGAGGCCTGTGTCCCAGCAGTGGGAACAATAAAGCCTGATTATGTATTAGCTTCTATACGAACTCAATATTTTAATAAGACACATAATTAGTAAGTTTCACAAAAAAACGTCTTCCCATACAAAACATTTGTAGAAAAGATTAAAATTTTCCAAAATCCTTAAGTTATCTAAAATCTATGTTTTGTAAAACACTTTATACAAAATCAAAGTTTTTATTCCGCTCATTAATATTAAAAAATAGAAGCTAAAATCTAAGGCACTAAAATCGAAAACTAAAATCTAGTTATATTTTTAAGTTACATTATATTATTCGAGTTTTACCAAAAATGGTTAAACTTTTTGCAAAATCGGTGGTGTACAGTCTTCTATCGAAATTCGCATTTTCAATTTACTTTTTTTTACGGTGGATATTATTTGCATTATGGTCATTAATGACATACCTATTCATATCGTGTTACTCAGTAACTGGGTTGTGGAGGTCAGATAGCCAGTCAGTCTTGAAGCTGACCCCAACGTGGTTAGGAAAACGCAGGCAGATTGATCATTTATGAATTTAAAAGGTAAAAAGATGCTATAATTAAAATAAATAAATTTTTAGTTAGTTATTCATAATTAAATAGTTATAAGCGCAGTACTTATATTTGGACGAAATTGATATTTGCAATGCTTGTTGCAAATCGCAATAATAATAAAAAACGAATTCAAAGATGGAATAAGGAAATAAATTGAAATGTCGACTCCATCTGGCTTTATATATTTTTCTTCTAAATATAAACCAGCATTTTACATTTATATGAGATTGGTATCGTGTTACCCAGTAACTGGGTTATGGAGGTCATGATAAATACTGGTATTTAGTTGCATTTGGTTACACTGGAATCCGACCCAACATAGTTTAAAAAAAACTCGCCCCATTGATTGATTGATTTTAAAAGATCCACAATATAATACATTTATATTAAGGTTCAAACTGAATTTGCATTTATATTCTGCATGAAAACTGATCCAATCTTTTGAGATCAATACACAAATCGGATCTTGTAATAGTTGCCATAGAAAATAATCCCTATGTAAATGTGTCCCCGAACCTACAATTTGGTTCTTCACGTAATTATACTTTATATTATATTTATATTGTGTTAAAAAAACTGTATGAAATACTTTAAAGGCTCATATAAATTGCAAATCTTCAGTGATTTCTACATTTATGTGTGCAAAATACAAAAAATATACATCATCTTAAATGCTAGAGGTGGGTATCTACAATTATTATAATGACAGACTGGTCCGCATGCATCACTAAATACTAACAAATTTAGCACTAATTCAAATTCAACTGTTCATTGATGACTTTTGGGAAGTTAAACCACAATTTTGCCAATATTATGTAGGTACTATGATAGACCATCAAAAGCTGGAGATTGATCAGTGACTGCTGGGGAGTTTGCTGCCCCACATCTTCTTCCCAGGTCAATCACTAGGAACTGGAGAAGGGCAGGCATTGTGGGGGACTGGCTCATGTTCTTTTTTTACCTAAATTGTTTAAATGACTTTTGCTCTTCAATGCTTTAAAATAAAATGAAACATCATTCTGTTTTTTATCAACTTCAAATTATGAACAGAAATAGATCGATGTCTTAAATTCGTTTAGCGCTAAATGTATTTAATTATTTGTGTTGCAAATGGACCTTTAGTAGTTTTTATTTAAGTAGTATGGTAGTATTTAAAATAACATTTTTAGTTCACGATTTATTCATTAGCAATTTTCGAACAAATGTTTTGCATATTTATGGATTCTTATAAGACACCTGGAATTATAAGACTGTTATTTGGAAACAATATGTTTTAAACTACTAACAATTTTATACTTATTATTAACTATTACTATCAGTGAGCGAATTAATTAAAGATGTATATTAAGCCGTTAACGCCCTTGCACCTGTTCGAAAATGGCAAAGTAGATATTTTTTGAAAATGTCTAGCTTAGACATTTTGCAAGTTCTAACTAAAAACACAACAATAAATACTACCAATATTATTATTAGATATAATGATTAAGTCTGCCATTTTGATAAGTGTATTATTATTAAAAATACAGTCTTATTATCAAATTCTGCTGAAAAATTACATTTATTTTTATTAAACCTTAGTTTTTAATTTGGTCCAACAAGACTTGACTAATTACATTCAAATGAGTGTGAGATAGTGTATGAGTTTATAAAATGAGTACTGAATCATTTTGGAATTATTTAGTCAAATGCAAGGTTATTTCTCTTGAATTTTTCATGATTAATGCAGAAGGTTTAAAAAAAATCCCTAAAACAAAACACGTTGAGGCCCGAATAGTTTCGACCTCGAAATATCTCTATTTAGAACTCCAATCCAGTCCGAAACTAATCGGAGTACAACCAAACTTTTTGTTGTCTTTTTTCAGCAGATTCTAGATCTTAAATCTAAGCTACGTTCTCATCAATAACTAAATTGCTATCATCTAAGGATTCACTTAAGTCACTATTATCACATTCATCTTCGTACTTAGCAACGCTACGCAAGTAATTCTCCATATTAGAAAAACTCACCATAAGTTGTTTCTCGAAAAGATTCTTCGTGAAATTTCTCTCCATAGTATTCTTCAGCAAATTCGCTAGTATAGGATTCGACTTCAACATTTCCGGTTTCAAAGTATTTAAATCAAAATTTTCTTTACCATTGACTTCCGAATTTTGATGTGAACGTTTATGTAAGACAAATACATCAGGATCTTTAAAGCATTTTGAACACTCTTCACATTGGAATGAGGTTTTATTTTCTATGTCCTGGGTGTCGTGGTTCGTTCTAAGTAATTCTTGGTTTGTGGTATGTACCTGGTTGTCGTTGGTTTCTGGTTGTGGTACTATTTGTGGGGTGGTCGAAGTGTTTGGTGGTAGTTCTTCTGTGGATGGTTGTGGTAGACCTTTGGAAGAGATATGGTAATAATTATTGACTGTAGGTCTAGTTAAATAACCACTATTTGGAGCCCTGACACAGCCAGAAGGCGTCGTGGCAGACCCCGTAGAAAATATTGGGACGAGCTGGACAAAACGAACAAGCAGTGCTTCACATTACCCCTGGATCGAAAGAGCTAGAAGTCATGGGGAGAGTGCTATGATGATCCAGACTCACAGTAACAGTTGGACATGTGGTCGCAAATTAAGCTTAATTGTTTTTCTGTCAAGAAATTCTCAATAGAAATTAAGTAATATGTAATAAAGTAATAAAAGAAGGCACATGCACTTGGAACAGTGCCTGATACATTTTGAAGACCAAACATTTTTTATACAGGTGTCCCGCAAGTCGAAGTCAAGCCGGAATCGGTCGGGTCATAATTGACTTGACATAGACTTACGGGACATCATGTATATCTTTGAAAATGTAGTAAGTTATGTAATTTTTAACAGTTTAATGCTTCCATGACTGATTCGTTTCAATAAAAACTTTATAGTTTTTATTTAAAGGAGATGTTTCAAAATGGGCCGGGTCTATGAAAACTAACTCCAAAAAAAGAAAAAATCCGTAGAATCCGGAAAAATACAGACAGTTCATTTAAATGTACACTATTGTGGTAGTTAATTGATATTTATCAATTATTTTTATAGACTTCCAACATGGCGTCTCACCGACTTAGTTACTCTGTGCCGCGCACAACGCTCGCAGCACATCGCCGAGCGCGCGCAGGAGACGAGAGCCAACCAACGACATTGTTATTAACATGGTTATTGATAAAACTAGATTCCATGGTTACACTTCACTTACTTTTAAAACAATGCCTGTAAACCATAAATCGACCATCGATCATAGAAAGAGAACTGTCACCTGTCCCAACAGTCAAACGGCACACGTCAATCAGAATGACAGCTTACCGCCATGACGGGTTTTTGTTGTTTGTTACAACATCAAGTATAATTTCTTGTGTTTTACCAGCAAACAAAGCCATTTCAATGTAATAGGACAGTTGAAGTTTTGTTCAAATGACAAAAGAATAAAAGAAATCGGTCATTTTGTTTATTCTTCCCTCGACAAAACTCCGTCAGGCGCGATATTGCGATCACTCTGAAGTTGAATATAATCCGTTCTAATGCTGACTTACCATTACACATGGAGGTCAGTGCCATAGAGTCTTGTACTCCAGCCGCTTGCATTGCTAACATTGTTTGCATGTAGATAGCTTGGGCCAGATGTTGAGCTTGATGATGTATCTGAAATGGAAGAGTTATGTGGATTAGTACCGAAAGAAAAGCATTGAGACGTCGAATATTTTCCAAGAAAAACATTGCGAAAATGCGTGGCCATGCACTTTGCCCGTTTCATTGTTTATTAATTCTTGTTGTCTACTATTAACTAAAATGTACTATAGAGGACAGCCACGCATGACCCTTTTCAAAACATTTTCAGCTGCACGTTGAAATCGTAGGTTATCCCGCCCTTTTTCTGTTTGACCAATGAATGATGGCCGTTTTTTTTTAACGTTAATTGTTTTAGTTTGACCAACGATGAAGATTGTCTCTTTTTTTTATAATGTGCGCTGAAGCGCTATTGGTGGACGAAAACCATGCAGGCGGGGTAGCCACTGGCTTGTGTACAGTCGACGTCAAGCCGGATTTGGGTGATAGATCAAGTCATACCAGTTGATAGAAAAATATAAACAAAATCTTAGCTGTGTATATTAAAAATTACGGACAATATATATTTCTGTTATTATGACCTATCACCCGATTCCGGCGTGACGTCGACTTCTGGGACACCCTGTTTATGTTGCAATCCGTCATTGTATACCATTCCTAGGAAATGTGTTCGTCATAAAAATGTTCAACAGATGGCAGCATCAGCGATTCACTAATTGCCAGAGACAGTAGTTTTACGTCGCCATCTAGGAGTCGACCTACTTTTAAAACGTTTCGTGACATCCTTTTAAAATAAAGTTTTATACTTCCGGTTTCAGAAAAACACGTTAATAGATTTATTGTATGTTTCTATGTAAAGAAATAGAATTAAAATAAGTTGTTTGATTTAAATTTGTGACTATAAAGGTTATTTTAAAGACAGGACAAATTGAGTAAAACACCATCTATTGCAAAGAGCTCTAAACAAAACGATTAACAGATGACTACTTTTATCATTATTTGGGTTCGAATTGAAGTTAAAAGCTTATTTTATGTTTGTTTGTTGAAAAACGAGTGTGAATAGATAAATCAGCATTTAACAAGGAAGTCTTGATTTTTACTAATCTCACTTCAGCCAAAATTCTGCCGTTTATCGCTTTCTAATGATTGTTAATTTCATAATGGTTACCTATGCTGCCATCTTTGACTTTTTTTGAAGACTAATTGTAAAATGTTCTAGTTGAGACCCCATCCATGCCATTGCACAATTAGGAAACAAAAAAAAATAGATAAAAAGAAAATTGTCATCATCCCTTTTCATTGTCTGAATTATCGACTGCTTAGATGACGGATGTCGACTGCGACACCAGCCCTGCGTCGGCTGGAAAAATCTTTAGCCGTTTCTAGCTTCAATGTTGTCCTTTTTAACCCGAAGATTGACTGGTAGAGAATGCCTTGTGGCATTAAGACATTCTATGTACCACCATTGAACATAAACTTACACAGGGTGTACAAAGTCCCATCACATTGTGTACATCAAACGAAGTAACGTTGCACAAAAAAAAAATGCTGGGAAAGGACTTTACGCGTAACACACGCAAACAATTGTGCGTAGGGGTGCATCCAATGGTACCGGGGTCGTGTCGTGGGTGTATTTAAAGTTGTGTTATAACTAGAGATCGGATATTCGGATAACTAAAGTTAAGATGCTGGCTAATATATGTAAATATCCCGCGTGTCCATGGAGTTTCTTGCCCGTTCTTCTCCATAGTGACCTACTGCGCTTTGGAATGGGCAACTAGCTTCATATTTCTGACTGACCGATTCCTTGACAATTCAAAAGTGCCTGTAAATGGTTTAATTGAAATAAATGATTTGAGTTTGAGTTCCGGAATAAACAATGTTGTGTTTTCTGACTATAGAATTAGATGCACAGCTACTATCTAGCTAATATTGTAAACAATCCCGGGTTTTTTTTTTTTAAATAGCTCCAATATTATACACCCGACTAATTAGTTATCAATTCCCGGTGTTACTGGCATTACTTCCATCCACGGTGTTACTAGCATTACTTCCATCCACGGTGTTACTGGCATTACTTCCATCCACGGTGTTACTGGCATTACTTCCATCCACGGTGTTACTGGCATTACTTCCATCCACGGTGTTACTAGCATTACTTCCATCCACGGTGTTACTGGCATTACTTCCATCCACGGTGTTACTGGCATTACTTCCATCCACGGTGTTACTGGCATTACTTCCATCCACGGTGTTACTGGCATTACTTCCATCCACGGTGTTACTAGCATTACTTCCATCCACGGTGTTACTGGCATTACTTCCATCCACGGTGTTACTGGCATTACTTCCATCCACGGTGTTACTGGCATTACTTCCATCCACGGTGTTACTAGCATTACTTCCATCCACGGTGTTACTGGCATTACTTCCATCCACGGTGTTACTGGCATTACTTCCATCCACGGTGTTACTGGCATTACTTCCATCCACGGTGTTACTGGCATTACTTCCATCCACGGTGTTACTGGCATTACTTCCATCCACGGTGTTACTGGCATTACTTCCATCCACGGTGTTACTGGCATTACTTCCATCCACGGTGTTACTGGCATTACTTCCATCCACGGTGTTACTGGCATTACTTCCATCCACGGTGTTACTGGCATTACTTCCATCCACGGTGTTACTGGCATTACTTCCATCCACGGTGTTACTGGCATTACTTCCATCCACGGTGTTACTGGCATTACTTCCATCCACGGTGTTACTGGCATTACTTCCATCCACGGTGTTACTGGCATTACTTCCATCCACGGTGTTACTAGCATTACTTCCATCCACGGTGTTACTGGCATTATTTCCATCCACGGTGTTACTGGCATTACTTCCATCCACGGTGTTACTGGCATTACTTCCATCCACGGTGTTACTAGCATTACTTCCATCCACGGTGTTACTGGCATTACTTCCATCCACGGTGTTACTGGCATTACTTCCATCCACGGTGTTACTAGCATTACTTCCATCCACGGTGTTACTGGCATTACTTCCATCCACGGTGTTACTGGCATTACTTCCATCCACGGTGTTACTGGCATTACTTCCATCCACGGTGTTACTGGCATTACTTCCATCCACGGTGTTACTGGCATTACTTCCATCCACGGTGTTACTGGCATTACTTCCATCCACGGTGTTACTGGCATTACTTCCATCCACGGTGTTACTGGCATTACTTCCATCCACGGTGTTACTAGCATTACTTCCATCCACGGTGTTACTGGCATTACTTCCATCCACGGTGTTACTGGCATTACTTCCATCCACGGTGTTACTAGCATTACTTCCATCCACGGTGTTACTGGCATTACTTCCATCCACGGTGTTACTAGCATTACTTCCATCCACGGTGTTACTAGCATTACTTCCATCCACGGTGTTACTGGCATTACTTCCATCCACGGTGTTACTGGCATTACTTCCATCCACGGTGTTACTAGCATTACTTCCATCCACGGTGTTACTGGCATTACTTCCATCCACGGTGTTACTAGCATTACTTCCATCCACGGTGTTACTGGCATTACTTCCATCCACGGTGTTACTGGCATTACTTCCATCCACGGTGTTACTAGCATTACTTCCATCCACGGTGTTACTGGCATTACTTCCATCCACGGTGTTACTGGCATTACTTCCATCCACGGTGTTACTAGCATTACTTCCATCCACGGTGTTACTGGCATTACTTCCATCCACGGTGTTACTAGCATTACTTCCATCCACGGTGTTACTAGCATTACTTCCATCCACGGTGTTACTGGCATTACTTCCATCCACGGTGTTACTGGCATTACTTCCATCCACGGTGTTACTAGCATTACTTCCATCCACGGTGTTACTGGCATTACTTCCATCCACGGTGTTACTGGCATTACTTCCATCCACGGTGTTACTGGCATTACTTCCATCCACGGTGTTACTGGCATTACTTCCATCCACGGTGTTACTGGCATTACTTCCATCCACGGTGTTACTGGCATTACTTCCATCCACGGTGTTACTGGCATTACTTCCATCCACGGTGTTACTGGCATTACTTCCATCCACGGTGTTACTAGCATTACTTCCATCCACGGTGTTACTGGCATTACTTCCATCCACGGTGTTACTGGCATTACTTCCATCCACGGTGTTACTGGCATTACTTCCATCCACGGTGTTACTGGCATTACTTCCATCCACGGTGTTACTGGCATTACTTCCATCCACGGTGTTACTGGCATTACTTCCATCCACGGTGTTACTGGCATTACTTCCATCCACGGTGTTCCTTCCATACTTTCATAGCAAAACATTATTTTTAGGTATAAAATGCATCCGAAAATTCGTTCTCTAGTTATAACATTGAAACAGCAACAACATTAACATTATGTCGTATCTCGGAACCCTATGTATTTTTACTGTGTGTACATAAATCATTTAAAAAAAAAACTTGTATTCTTAAAAAAACATCAGTGTAACTTGGAATTTTGACCTTCAATATCTCCGTAACCAGAAGGTTCCCAGGTGTGGTTCAGTACAAAAAAAATGATAACAAAGTCGGGGATTACAACTCTCGTATTCGTTAAGTGTCTTTTCACACTCATTATAAATAAATACTTATGTAAATATATTAGACTAGTATTTGGATATTTTAGGTTATACATATCATAGCGACAGCTCACTTGATAAGCGGTCACCGCCGCCTACAAACATCTACGATACCCGAGACATTACAGAACAATTCCAGACACTAACACTCTCACCCATATGTGCATTTTTGTCTTTTTATTTTTTTAATTATATTTGGTTCTTATTGGTAAGTGGAAGAGCGGAGTCTTGCTAACACAAAAAATGTTTTGCTTAAAAGGTGGTCTCCAAATATTGTATTTTTCCAGAGACAACGCTCAAATGCGTCATGTGCAGCTGCATGGCGACGTTGTATGATGTTCTTGTCACGCAAAACGATCATTGTAGTGGCGCGAATTAGGGTGTTGTGACGGCGGATGCCAATAATGCTGTCTCTGTCTAGCATCGACTTTAAAACGCATAGAACTGCGCCATTTTTTTATATATATATTTAACATTTATTTTTACTGTGGCTTAATTATTTTTCTAGATTCCGAAAAATCTAATAAAAATACCATCAAATAGTCTATTTTGGGATTGCATGGCAGTTTCTTGCTGCATTTGTATGAACAGTTGGATGTTGACGTGAGATTTCAATTTTTTTTCTGTTTAATATAAAAACACATTTTCGTGAACAGTTACGACTAATCTGTTATATTTTGACAGTTCAACAACATTCATTGCGTTCTTTACATTGTTGAGCAGATTTTTTTTTCGAACTTATGAAGCAATGGATTAGCAATCTGTTTCAAAACGCTTCCGATATTTATTGATTGTGTTTTGCGCAATTAGGGTACAGGACAGGATGGAGTTGTGTTGCCGCACAGTACATTATATATAGATATACCTGTGGATCTAAAGCAGGTACATTGTTAGGTACCCAGGCACCGGATTGTCGTCTTGTGTATGGCGCTGGTGTGTCCGAAGGTAAGTTCTGCGATGGTATTGCATCTTTACGTAGAGTTCGCCATTGTCCTGAAAGTTTAGAAAAAAACAACAATTTAGTAAAAGCTTGCACTCAAAATAAGCACTCAGGCGTTGATTTGCGGAGACTATCTTGATCCATCCGGCGGATTCCTGTGGTCTTCACTAGGTCATCGGTCATCGAAGGAAACACTAGCTTACCAATACCAAATAGTAAAAGTGTTTGACATAACAAATTATCATTCTCGTATCTTAAAAAAACAAAAGAGTGTCATAAAAATTCTCCTATTATAAATGTCTAAGTTGAATATAGCATAATATTGCTGAACATACATATAATCAAGATGCTTGCTATAAGGATGTACTGAGTTCAAATGCTCACTGCAGCTTCAAACAACTCTGAAGATTACTGTAATGTCAGAAGTCACCATACATAATCTGCCCATAACGTTCCCACTGCTGGGACACAGACCTCCTATCTTTGAGAACTGGGCCTCCTATCTTTGAGAACTGGGGATTACAACCCACTCTTGTAATCCCCCACGCGGGCCCAGTGCGGGTTGGTAGATGCCACATGTCTTCGAATTTTAAGATTCTAGGATAAAGTGGTGTTGTCACGATGTTTGACAATGTTTGTGGTGATGAAATAATTTACAAAAATTAAAGCGCCGGGTTCGAGCCTACAACCTAAAACTCGTATGTCGTGGCCGTTACCACTGGGCCACCACTGCTTAGATATCTTTTAATCCTTCTTAGTACAGAAACGAAACTTGTAGATTTTACAAATTATTAAAAAGTTTTTCTGTGTTGTGTGTCTTAAAAACATTTTGCTCACTGGAGATTTTTAAGGGGTCTTTATATGTTCAGCTTCCTCCCTATCACTTAAAGATATCTTTTAATCCTTCTTAGTACAGAAACGAAACTTGTAGGTTTTACAAATTATTAAAAAGTTTTTCTGTGTTGTGTGTGTTAAAAACATTTTGCTCACTGGAGATTTTTAAGGGGTCTTTATATGTTCAGCTTCCTCCCTATCACTTGTACAAAAAAATATGACAGTCTCTTTTTAAAGGTCATCATGTCACATTAATATAGATTAAAATTTGATTATTTGGTGGGTCTGTATTATTATTATTATTGTGACAAATATAAAGTTATGTTAAAAACAAGTACAACACACATATGGTTAGAGAGAACAAATTGGTTTGTGGCGGCATCTACACCGTCACATGCGAACAAACGCATCACACTGACGTCTGACAAATCCTGCATCGCGCAAGCAGAGTTTACCGCGCAGATAGCATATATACAACTTCCCGACAACAATCATCGGGCAGTTGCCCACCAGATACGACATCCATCTGGTCGGAGGATCCTCCCTTTCCAAGAGTATGAGTGAAATTTACACCCTGTTCCTCATATCTCTAAACTGGTGACCCCGAGTATGAACGTCAGCGCAGCCTTCGTGCAACTACTTCAGCGTGACGTCATCATCATCACTCCCGCAAGCTTTAGAGCGGCGAGTCACACAGCCAGCCAGCAACCACGGCTTCAACGGGTATTCTGACCATCAGCATGCAGCGCGAGCGCATACCTGGTCATCACCCTTCAGCCTCATCAGCAACTTCGGCACAGCACACTGCACATTCGGCCGGTCCACAAGCAGAGCCCTGAATCCCTCTCCTGGTCGAACAGCAGCAGCCAGCCACAACCCGGCGCTGTACCACATCCGACCCACTGGAGCACAAGCAGCGCCACCCCGACTCACTGGGGGCATCATCGCAGACAGTTCCGACTCACCGCGAACTACGCGACACCCGGTTCCGGGTTCCGACCCACTGAAACCTCAGCTGGTAGTGGCAAAGAGCATCGCAAGTTACAAGACTTAGCCCACTATCGACCTCCGGTCTCCGGAGGGGAGTGATGTGGCGGCATCTACACCGTCACATGCGAACAAACGCATCACACTGACGTCTGACAAATCCTGCATCGCGCAAGCAGAGTTCACCGCGCAGATAGCATATATACAACTTCAAACTATTTGGTACCTGAAGTGTTTAACAAAATATATTTGAGAAGTAAAAATTTGTAAAGGATTAGTTAAGATAAAAATAAACATTATTCAAGATAGCAAACAGATCTAAATACCTACATTGTATAGGATTTAACCATAACTATAATATATAGTAGTAGGCATTGATATGTAAAAAAACGCCTCTCGCTTTTCTTTTCTTTGCTTTCCCTCAGCATTCTTTCAGTTTTTTTTCTTACTCAGCTCCTTCCTTAGGCTTCGGCTTAGCCATCCTCGAGAATTGGGCTATCAAATCCAAGTTTTTTTTTTAAATTCTACTGGTAGTTCCAGAGATTACCACCACACACATACAACTTCTATGTTCTATGTTAGAGGGTATGGTTTCCGCACTTAGTCCTACATGTGGACCATTGTACGTGGGCCATAGCGGCCGTCGGTGGTTTTTATTCCAACCAGCCCACCTCCCTCCAGAAGCCGATCAAAGCTTCTGGTCTGTTGAGAACCTCTGTGTAAGATCCGAGTGTCCCGAGGGTTTCTGTTCTAATCTGGGTAACGCCTGTGCACTCAAAGAGCACGTGCGCAACGGTCTCGTCCGACTCCATGCAAGCTCTGCACAGAGGGCTGTCCGTTATACCTATTGTGTGGAAGTGTTTATTTAGCGAGCAGTGTCCTGTGATGGTCCCCGTCATCAGGCGCAGGCCATTTCTATTCAGACGTAATAAACGTCTGGTTAGCCTGCCGTCTAAGGATGGCAAGGCTTCCTTAGACTGCCTGCAGCCTGGTGTCGAGGTCCACCACCTCTCGGCTTGTGCATGGGTGGACTCCTGCAGCCACCTGCGTATCTGGTTGAAGGGGATGGGTATGATGGGTTCAGGCCCGCATGCCGACGTGCTGGATGCTCTCCTGGCTAATTCGTCAGCTGCGTCATTGCCCAGCGATCCGCTGTGTCCTTTTATCCATTGCAGTGTCACTGTGTTGCGGTTTAATACCGTTACTCGTTCTAGAGCCTTGTGACATTCTAGTACTATACTTGAGGTAATATATTTTTTCCTAAATGATTGGAGGACTGAGGTGCTGTCGGAGAGTATACGTATATGTGTGTCCGTAACTTTCCTGGTTTCTATGGCGTACACCGCTTGTATAATGCCCACACACTCCGCCTGATAGACAGTGTTGAACATTCCCAGCGGGTTTGATATGTTTATGTTGAGGTCGTGTGAAAAGACTCCAACTCCGGTCCCAGATCCGGTCTTCGAGCCGTCGGTGTATACTCTCATCTCGTTCGGGCGTGAGTAGTCACACTGTTCTTCCGAGAGAACGATGTTGTAGTGCTTTTGGAAGTAGTGTTGCTTCGGGGTTTTGTCGCAGGGTGATGCTAACATCGGCTGTCGTTTGACTGCATCCTCCTTTATGCGTGTGTGCCTGACCCTAGAATCTTTGCTTAGGGTTCCCGATATATGAAGCCTAAAGGCAGCCAGGGTCGCCTCCTCCCGCACGATGAGGTGTAGGGGTGGCAGCCCAAGCATTGCCTGTAGGGCAGCAGTGGGTGTGGTTCTCATGCAGCTAGTGATTGCTACACAAGCAAACCGCTGCAGTTTTTCGAGATTTTTTTGGGCTGTGCTCAGGTCTGTCCTAGGCCACCAGACTAACGAGCCGTACGTGATAATTGGTCTAATGACAGTAGTGTATAGCCAGTAGGTTACCTTGGGGTTAATACCCCAGTTTCTGCCAAGCATTCGCTTGCACTGCCACAGAGATATGCTGGCTTTTGTAGTGATGTAGTTGGTGTGTTTTGCCCAATTCAGCTGTTTATCCAAATAGATGCCTAGGTACTTGGTTTCGGTTGATAGGCTTAGGGTAGTTCCGAAGAATCGTGGTAGTTGTAGTGTCGTCAGTTTCCTCTTTTTCGTAAAGAGGATCAGTTCGGTCTTTGTGGGGTTGGCGGTTAGCTGGTGTTCGTTGCACCAGTCCTCTACTATTTTTAAGGCTTGGCGCATAAGGTTGCATTGGGTATTTTCGTGGGTGCCATTTATTATTATGGTTATGTCATCGGCATACCCTACAGTAAAGTAGCCTTTGTCATTGAGTGTTCTGATGAGGCTGTCCACAACCAAGTTCCACAGAAGTGGCGAGAGAACACCCCCCTGCGGGCAGCCCTTCGCCACAATGGCCCTTGTGGTGTCGTTCACTGTTACCTGTACAGCTCTCAATTTGAGCAGATTAGTGATCCACCCGCTCAGGGTCGGGTCTATATTGTGTCTGTCGAGGGCCATGTTGATGCTACCGAACGTGGTTTTGTCAAAAGCACCCTAGATATCAACGAAGACAGCTAGTGCTGAGCATTTGTGGTCCACCGCGCATTCAATCTTGGAAACCACGCTATGTAACGCAGATTCCGTTGATCTGCCTGTGGAGTACGCATGTGGTTTTGCCTGAAGAGGTCCGTCTCGAATGTATCTATCACAGAGTCTCTCCAGGGTTTTTCAGTAGGAAGGATGTGAGGCTTATGGGCCTATAGGCCTTGGGTTGTGTGTAGTCGGATTTGCCTGGTTTGAGTATGAATATGACTTTCACTTCGCGCCAAGCTAGGGGTATGTGTCTGAGTGCTATACAGGCTCGGAAGGTCTCCACCAGGCATGGTGTCATTATATCAACCCCCCATTGTAGGAGGGCTGGAAAGATGCCATCCAGCCCAGCGGACTTATAGGGCTGAAAGGTGTTGATGGCCCACTTTATCCGGTCTTCTGTTACTATATTGCGGGCTCTAGACCAGTCTTGATCCGTTGGGGTCCATTCTGGTTCAGCTTCCCACACCTTGTCCTCTAGGAGTTTGCAGTCTGGGAAGTGAGTCTCGAGGAGGATCTTACTGGTTTCATGGTCATTTAGTGTGTATGAGTTGTCGGGTTTTTTCAGCGCGCCAAGGGTTCGGTCCTGATCAGTTGATAGGATTTTCCTTACCCTTGCGGCTTCATTATTGGTTTCGATGGATTACATACAACTTTTAACTAATAATAATATTAGTATAGATATAGACGAGAATTGTCGACCTGACACCAGGTCAGAAACGCATTCTCTCTACAACCAGACAGTCGGAATAACTACCAGCAACAGTCATGAACACAAATTCCACATGAACTGTTACTTCAGCTGTAAGCTTGATCTTTGTCAGTCAACCTGTTATCTCGGACTCTGTAAAAAGTATCATCTGCTAGCACTGGTAGATTGACATAAAGTTGCTTACAAGCAGAAATTTCAATGTTATATCATTGAATTTGATTTTGAACCATTCACAATTAGTGTGAATTCGGCCAGAAGGTGGGTTATATTGTTTTGTTTTTATTATTGTCTCTTTTATTTCAGTAAAACAATTGAATTTATAGCTTATTACTATAAATAACATGTTTTTTTTTTGTTTTTGTGCTCACACCATAAATTACTATTATTGAGGATTTGTAATTGGTTTTCTGGTGACTATGGTCTCCTTTTTTGTCCGTTTTTATTAACTGTAAGTCCTCCATGTACTATTAATAAATAAATATTATATTAACCTCCCTAACTACCAATATTAACCTCATTGCAACCCCGTGTCTGAATTGCCGTAATAAGGAATAAGATTTGTATGATTAAAAAGTGGAGTGTGCTCACAACTTGGACCGGCAACTTAAAGGTAAGTACGTAATGTGTGGGTAATTTGGGTATCAACTTCACATAGCTTGTGCTAGCTGTGAAAATTGGTCCAAGTCTCTAGATTGAGAACATCAAATACTGCACCTTAGCGGTGGGTAATCTTTATTCCGGCAAGTGAATTGATTCACTTATTCCGACTCTGGGTCCGGTACCGGTTCACCTTATTTATTCCTTTGGCACCGTTTGGCACCGGCACTCACTTGCTCATTTTGGTTCCCCAGTTTCGCAGAACATTTTATTCATTTGGTTCACTGGATCATTTGGCACATTTTGAATTGAACAGTTGGTTAGAGCGATACAACGTGTTCCGAGTACTTCCGAGTGACTTGAGCGAGTGAATGAGAGTGAACAGTGAACGCGCGCTCCGGAATCATTTGGTACCGCGGTGCCGGTAAGGATTGTGAGGAATAAATAAGGTTTACGTATCCGCGTTCGGTACCGGCTCCTTTGGATCAGTACCTCCGGAGATACCCACCGCTACTGCACCTGCGTTCCTGTGCAAAAATCATCTTTAGGTACATCAAAGATTTATTTATATACCACCCTTCATGCACATGTACATGCACATGACACATAAGGTGGACTTCATGCCACAGAGATACTCGTGGCTGGCAGATGAAATAGAAACAATTCAATGTTATGAATGACAATATGTATGTCTAAAGAAATCTGTGCCAATAGATTTGTATTGGAAACAAATTTGGGTTGGGTGAATGCAAGGATTTTAGGGACTTATTAACATAGCAATTGCAACAAACTTGGGTCTAGCGCCCGCTTTAACAAACCTATAGTGCCTACCTGTCATTTATTGACCAACCAGAACCATAAAACTATTTAATATATGGAAAACATACAACCAACAAGTAAATGTACGTAAACATAACATTATTTACATTTAAAACTTTCAAACAACAACAATAATAGACGCGGACCACAAATAGGTATCGTAATCAAAATGTAGGTAACTAATAATGAGAAAATCAAACGTGCGTGTAGGTACCTACCCTTATTTTTTCCCGCACTAGTTATTGTGTAATCCTCGGGCTTGAAATGAAGGCTGCATACTTTAGAATACTTCGTATACGGTTTCCCTCGCTTCAGAATATCATTCCAGAGTTTAGCAAGCTCCTCATCCCTGGGAAACTGGTGAAATGATACGTTCTTTGCTTTCCCAGCCATTGATGTGCAACGCGGCACGGTGCAGTAGTAAGGCATCTTATTAGTGCGACACTAGTTCAAACACACTAATTAACATATCTAAGCAATTATACTGTAACTCTATCAGTTGTATTATTTAAAGAAAAACAAACAAAACTTCGCGCATAAACACCAAGCTCCGACATTTATCAAAGTTGAGCAAAAAAATATAGTGTTGCCATTGCCATTTGAAGATGTGTTAGAATTTCTATGATCGACTAAATATAAATTTGAAGAGGTTAATATTTTTTCAAGACGATTTTAGATAGTTTATCCTTTTACCAACCATATCGGGACTTCCAGTCTAATAAGGATGATGACGATATTAGAAATGTTCAACATAATGTAATTTCAAAGGCTTAGTAAAAATATTAAATTATCTCAAAAATTCGATAATCGAACAAATCTGTCAAATCGGTGTAAATTTGAAGAAGAAACACGATTTCAAAAGTTTTTGGAGGGGATTATTCCCGTCCTTGTCGCGCGGTACGGACAATGTACGGCGCTAGTATGAAGTTACATAGTCGTGACGTCACTTCTACGATAGTGCTATCCTTGTCTAACACTTATCATAAAACTTACTTCTTAACTTAACTTAACGTAATATTGTTTTGGACTATTTGGAAACAAAAATTGTCATCATCCCTGTTAGGTTAAATGCTCTAAAGGTCTAATCAATTGCCTATCAGACCTAACCCAGACAGAACCCAGTTACTGGGTAACACGATACCCCCAGTTAGACTAGTTGTCAGACTTTTGGGCTTCTGACTACATGTACCGAATGTCAATGATCTACGAATGACAACCGAGACCAACGGCATAACATGCTTTCCGAGACACGAAGGGGTCTTGGTATGTTATGTATGCCAACCTAAAAGCTCCTGTGCCAGCCTCATCCAGGTTTTGCCCGCGAAGGCAACAATGTCATCCACCCATGTCCCCACCGGACGACGGGCATCTCGACTTGCAGTCCTTGGACGCCACTCTGTCACAGCCTTACTACACCTGTCTCCTCCGCCTTGACAGGTGTCCTGTTCTCCCTTTGAGTTCCTTATTAAGCTTTCCGATATCGAACACCTTCGTACATCTTTGGATCACGAAGGTTGGAACTCTGTCTATTAGCCTGATGCCAAGCATGAAACGTTTCTTGACTCTCTCTGCAACTCTCAGCCTATACACAGACTTCTGAGTTTTAATTTTACTTGGTTGTACATAATTACGATTATACGCTCAGTAGCAGAAAATATAGCAATACAAAGATTTAGAGGACATTAATAAATGTTGCCGTTTATTCCTTTGGGTAAAACATCCACAACATAAATCCCAAAATACTGCACAGTTAACTTTCAATTAAAATGGGCATAATTACATCAAGAAGGAATAACATAAAGAATAATACACAAAATTAATAACAAAATGAGTAAAACTAACAAGTAACAATTAAATAATATTGTTAAAACATAATGTAATATTATAGAATTGTAAAGATGATAAACCTATAAAGTATCGAAAATACGTAATTTGATAAAGTGAACTGTGACATAAGTGACATTACAAAACAAAGATGCCATATGATTCCATCACTAAAGAGTTTGGTTGCCACAATAATCTTTCGTCAACTCCAAGTAGCTATCTGGTTAGTGATTATCGTTTATTTTGTGATTAACACAGCAGTAACAAATAGTTTCTGGACGAAAAGCAGTGCTGCCACCTATCACAAGCTTTTGAGGCTGGTTGAGGCAAATTTATATCTCACGTAAACCAATTTCGCCAAATAAACCAATCTAATGGCCAAGTTAAAATCTCCCATCCTTTAAGCTTTCCTTTCATTCCACTGAATATTTATCTGTTTTATTTTTATCGATGGCAATATTTAGTCGATTCCTTGGTGGCATAACAGCCGAGATACTTTGCATGGTTATTAAATGAAAAGACGTCAAAGCAAAGTCTATGGTCCACAAGAGTGGCCATTTTTTTTTCCGAAAAAAAAAAGTGGGAAGGGAAAAATAGATGTCAAATATTTCAAGGCTACAGTGTGATGATTCCATTTTTTTCCAAACCAACGTGATAACGTTTTCAACAAATAAATTAAATAACATATTTGTGTCCGGGACTAGAGGTTACAATCTTAATCGATGTGTTGTGTTCGTTTCGCCGACTGTAAACATTCATAGGTTTGGGGAACCAAATAAGAAAGGAAGATGGGATATTATTGCACTGTCCCACAATGCACGTCGCTCGCCGGCAAAACTAAAAACGTGAAATTTCATCGGTTTCCTCGTGACGTGACTATGGCAGACAAGTGGAACCTGATTTTGAAGCGAGGCAAGCCGTATACGAAGTATTCAAAAGTTTGCAGTCTACATTTCACTCAGGCAGATTATAACGTCACTACTATGGGTAAGAATAAAGGTATTTCGGGTTTTTCCATCTCTGCTAACAACATTAATAATATTTCCTTCGGCGATGACTCATAACAGTTTCACCAGTTTATTTGTTTTGCCTCTAGTAACTCATGCAACAGTCGTATGCATTTCATTTTGTGATTAAACCATACTTTTTTGTATTTCGAACTCTGTTTTGCATGATCATAATCACTATTGTATATTTTTTTGCATAATTTTGGCAGACAATGAAAAGTTAAGTGGTCATTTGCTCAAAAACAGCTTTGTCTTTGGTAAAAATTGCAGGAGGCTACAAAATGTAATGCATATAAATAAATAAACATTCTAATTGCAATCTTGTTGGGATGGGCTGATTAATGTAACCTATAAATCTGTGTAAATGCGATAAAATTTCATAATACACAATATTTTTATGACTAATTATTTGCATTTTTTATGTTTAAAAGACAAAAGATTTGTCATTGCATAATTCTCTCAACACAATTTGATTTAATTCTCATTTGAGAGAATCTTCTATAGTCACTTTCAGTTCAAAGAAAATGCTCAAAAAATGAAATGCGCTACTTTTTATGTTGTGAAATCCATCTAATAATATTGTTTTGCAAACACTTCAACTTCAAACTGAACCAACAGCTGTGCTGCTGGGGAGTTTGTTGCGCCGCTTCTTCTTCCCAGCTAAAGTACTAGGAAGTGGTGAAGGGCGGATGTTTTGATGGACTGTCTCATGTAACTTTGATGTTCCAGAAATGCTGTCTCTCAGCCTAGTTTGAGAAAATGACTTATGATTTTGATTTGACTTTGCAACATACCTCCTCTGTTAAATTTTATGAAAACAGGCATTAATGTACTAAAATGGTTGTAAATAACTTTACTAACATACTTAAAGTTGATGTTTTATTTCAGCTTGCTATGAGTCATTTGATTATCTAATCATATTCAAGTATTATGCTATTTTTAAATAATATTTATTCTTGTTGTGACTTGTCACAAGCATGACTATTGAGTGTGATGTCTAGGGTTTGATTCCTAGCCTGGGCAAATTTGTTTCATCAGGAAATTTTAAGTAGCCACCCTAAGACTGGATTAGTGGCAATTGATTCGTCCCCCATTACATTAGACTTAAACAATGGTTATCTTATTGAGGAAGATTTTTTGCAGAAGATTTTTTCCAATTGAAAATCTAGTAATAATCTCATTTCAGCAACAATCAATGTCAAAAACTCATAAAAAAATGCAGAGTTTTTGTTACTGATTGTGGGGTGTGATTATGAGCACTTTTATATACTTCTTTTTATCTAATTGTACTATAATTAATTAATAGGGCTGATGACAATTTTTTTTATTTTTATCTCAATAAATTGTTTGTTTCCAAATGGTGCAAAGAAAATTACAAAAAGTGAAAAAGCTTATAAAATTGCCCAGTTATAAACGTTTTAAGATAAGTGTTAGACAAGGACAGCACTATCGTAGAGTGACGTCACGACAAACTTCATACTAGCGCCGTACATTGTCCGTACCGTGCGACAAGGATGGGAATAATCCCCTCCAAAAACTGTAAAAGCGTGTATCTTCTTCATATTTACACTGATTTAACAGATTTTTTCGTTTTTCTCATTTTTACTATGCCTACTTTGAAATTACATTATTTTTATGAACATTTCTAATATCAGTCATCATCCCTATTATTAATGAATATATCTTATTATTATGATCATTGTAATACTGTTTACTTATCTTAAAAATGGAAGTAAACTATCAGCATAATCTTGAGCATAATCAGCCTATAATGTTCCCACTGCTGGGACTCAGGCCTCTTCTCTTTGAGAGGGAGTGGGTTATAATCTACCACACTATCAGTCTTATTAGATTTTCCTGCTCGCTACCAGTTAGTTTAAAAAATATTAATTAAAATTTATGTGGTCAGCTTCAGTGAAAAAAAATAAGAGTTAGGTGACTTTTTAATTGTAAAAATAATGTCTAAATTGTAATAATTTAAAACAACAATATTGCTTTCGAAATTATATTTGAATAGCTATCCCCGCGGCTTCGCCTGCATAGAGATTATCCCATGGGAATGTAATACTCAATATGTGTTAATCCTGGTCCACCATTGAGTTTTGTGTATATATGTGTGGACCCATAAAACCGGTACGACCTTCTGCCGATTCTTAAATGGCATTGTATTCTATACCAATTTACCTTTCGACTTGCAATAACACAATTGCTCAAGGCATTTTAATGAAATCTTAGGGTGACAGACAGTTTGTAAAGCTGTCTTACCCTAAGAACTCCCAATTCAGTATCAATTTTAATTGTGGGTTGTTGGAACATAAAAAAGTTGTTTTTTTTTTATCAAATTATCAACACCAAATGATGATGAAGATGAGATAGATCCTTACCAAATAAAATAAAACAATTGGTTTCATATAATTTAGTATGGGTTCTTTTTTTGGTTTTCGTAAGCATTTATCTATTTTGGTAGTATAGTTGTTATGTTTCTGCCAAGCATTCTTTTTCTTAGATATTGTGTTGCTAGACTTTGAGCTACATAATTTGAGTCATTCAATCTGAGATCTATAGAAAGAACTTAAACTTTACTCAAGCTAAGTACAGCAGTGTTTCATACGAAAATAAAGTTTATTTGTACGAACTTAATGTGCATATTCCTATAAGCAACTGTGATCAAGTGTCACATAGGGATATGAACATTATTGCGGATAGAAACATGGTTCATTTTCGTATGCAATGTTGAACAAAGTTTTAAAGTTCGATGTACAGATTGTAGCCTTAGAGCTACCCAAATCACGTATAAGCTTTTAAAGCTTAATGGTAGAATAGGGATGATGATTAATATTAAAAAAAATCGACAAAATAATGTAATTTCAAAGAAGGCATAGTAAAAATGATGAAAATGAGATAATCTGTTATCGATGTAAATATAGACTGCTTTCCGAATTGGGATGTAATCGATTTGAGCGCGCTTACACCCGTTCCGAGTTGGCGTGAGCGCGATAACGATGTCTCGTGAATCGTCATAGGTGACGTCATGACATGCGCCATCTTGCGATAACGCCGACCATGTCCTATAGAAATATCACTGTGAGTGAATTGTCAGCTGTCATAATCGTGATATCTAAATCGGAACGCTAATTATCGATGTGAGCGCTGTCAGCGATTATGGTCTAACTCGGAATGCGGCCATAGAGAAGCCACACGCTTTAAAAGTATCTGGAGGGGATTATTCCCGTCCTTGTCTCTCGGTACGGACAATGTATGACGCGAGTATGAAGTTACAAAGTCGTGACGTTACTTCTACGATAGTGCTGTCCTGTGCTGTAAAATAAGTGTAAGACAACTAACACTTATTTTAAAACGATTATAACTTGGCAATTTTTTAAGCTTTTACGTTGTTACTTGCACACATATTTTTGGAAATAAATAATAGGTATTTGAGTTAAAAAAACATATAAGCTTCGGTTGTCGTGGTCGGTTTGTAGATGGGTGACCATCCATTACATTTCGTAACCCCTTCGTGCCTTCGAAAGCAAGTAAAGCCGTGGTTCTCGGCTGTCATTCGTAGATCTTTGACCGTCGTTACATAGTCAGAAGCCTAAAAAGTCTGACAAGCAGTCTTACCAAGGTGTATCGTATTACCCATTATCTGGGTTGTGGAGAGATTCAGTTCCTCTATACTGGTATCCGGTTTGACTGGAAGCCCACCACAAAAATGGTCGGGACAATCTCATAACTTTAAAAAAATGAGGATTGCCGTTCGGCACGAATACTGTGTAGTAGTTCCTTCTAGCCAGCTTTTTGGTTCAAAAACTATTGCTGAATCGAATGTACCGACGCCAACATGTTTGTAGTGTCCCTTAGTCTTACCACATGAATAAATTGACAAGCAGAATGAAAGCTTCCTTATAAAGTTCAAAATTCTTACCTACTTTCATAGGGCTGGCACTCGGTTATTAAATAAAAATACCGGGTAAGTGCGGGTCGGGATTCGGCAATTAGGACGGATGGATAGGCAGACGGAGGGAAGAACGAACGGAAGGACAGGCACTGTGACGGAGGTGATCCCATAAGTTTTCTGTTTTTAAATTTTGGTACGGAATGTTAAAAATAGTGTAGCTTTGAAAAGACGAAATGTTAACAGTTTGTTTAAAATAAGGTAGGTATATTTTATTGTTAGAAATGTTTAAACACATACATCAAATTTCGCTTAATAGTTTTTTGGTCCTATTTTGCTTGGTTTTGAATAGTTTATTTTATTTCGTTTATATCATAATATGATGAATTCTAAATCTTATATATAATTTTCTCAAAAAATGATTGGTGCCCCTGTCAATTTCAAAAGTACAACCTACATCTACGCTTTAGAATTTCTTGAACAAGCCGCATCTTTAAAATCTATATAAAGCTAAGCTAAGCTATTAATGTGTTATTAGCAATTTGTTAATATTACATTCTTTATGTCTTTGATTTGTTAGTCTGTAAGCGTTATTTAAAATAAAATACAAAAATAATAAATGTCCGCATCGTATTGCTGCCGCTGGCACACCCCTTATTAGCTGTGTCCGCTTACTGAGCTGGCTCAAACCGGTTTGTACCCGAGCGGGCGCCTTGTCGGTGACAGGTCACGGCGCTAGAATGAAGCTTTCATTCTGCTTGGCTTCCCTATACACATGTGGTGGTGGTCTACCTATCGGGAGTTTTAACGTGACGATAATATCGTGGACGTCAACGACATCACGATTACACAGGGAAGTCAATTGCATCGCAATTAACGGGTGTTAAAAGACACTTAACGAAGCCGAGGGCCGAGAGGCACTTGTAATCCCCGTCATTGTAATATTTTTTTTGTACTGGTCCATACCTAGGAACCCCCTGGTTACGAAGATATTGAAGGTCAAAATTCCAAATTTAACTGACGTTTTTTTCGGTGGTGCTCCGCCCAAGCCGTGATAGGTACACCTTTGCCTAACGCCTCGGTATATACAAGCGTAATGTTTTGTTTTGTATGTAACAAAGAGTATTCCTTCAATAAATCTATCTCCTTTCCGCTACAAAAGCTTTTCTGTTATTTATTACGACTATTTCCTCCTACATCAATGGATTGTAGGGGAGTCCCCTGAAATGGTCCCATCCGTTACAAACAATGAAGGATTATTAATCATTATTATTAGTAATATTATGAAGCATTAAAAATAATAATAATAATAAATAGTTTATTGATACAAATCCTTACTTAAATATTTTTAATAGGAAAAATATGTTGTTTAGTTTCTGAATTTTTTGGGTTCTGACTTTAAAAGCAACTCATCATTGCTTTACTGTAGTGATACAGGCTTTTTTTCCAATTTATCATCATTTGCCTAGCTTTTTCTTAAATTGTCGGCTTGCAGACTAACTGCATATCTGACTTCCAAAACCCAGTAGCGAGATACCACTTGGTAAGGCTGGGTGCCACACTTAAGGGCTTCTGACGGTTATTTAACCCAACTATCATGTATGATGACTACCGAGATGACCAGTAATAAACGAAGTATTGAAGAAAAAGACACGTTGCGCGTGCGCAGACCCCAAATAAATTTAGACCAGGGCAGGAGAATGATGAAAATCTTGCCTTCTATTTACAATTTTGTTTTCTATTTACAAATAATTTTGGTTTTAGACTACAAATGATGGCATTCAACACAACGGTGTAGGTAATTAGGTAGATACTTAATGAGTTGTAAATAAAGGAGGAATAAAAGGCGGTTTCCTGTCATTTACCTTTTAATACAAAATGTGTGATTTTTATTTATTATTATTAAATTGAACATGGTTCTTTTGTGTCAATTAAGCTAAAATATCATACATTATAACATCACGCCTTGTTTCCTCGAATCGTTAGTCAGAGGTGCACCTAAAGAAAAGAAAGAAAAAGTGTTTATTGTGTACAAAAAACGTACTTTACAAAAAAAATACATAAAAGAAATACACATATGCAAAGTAGCCAAAAGCCTCGTATTAAAGCAATAAAGGTTCCAACACCTACATTTCGCCAGATAGGTTTAAGTCCCACGTGAGAGGGGGCGAGCCTATTGCCGTCAACCGGGCTCATATCCAGACTCCGGGCTCCTACTGTGAAATTCCTGATAGAAAACCCAATAACACTTTGCCCGACCCGGGAATCGAACTCAAGAGGAGCGGTTGCGACCACCTAAACCGCGTTAAACCGTTGGCATTACCAACTGCTTAACCGAATGCCCGAAATTCAGATAATCAGTCATACCAAGGGTTATCGTGTTACCTAGATACTGGGCTGTGGAGGTCAGATAGGCAGCAGCTCCATGTAAAATACTGGTATTCAGCTGCATCCGGTGAGACTGCAAGCTGACCCCAGCATTGTTAGAAAAAGGCTAGTCAGATGATAAAGGACCTTTAAAAAAGTTTAACAAAAAGAAAATGGTTTGACTAAGAAAAAAAGGCGCCAACTTCATAAACCGTTTTTCATAGGTCTTCCATAGATCTCTATTAAATCGGTTATTACTAAATTTATTTATTTTCATAAATAAGGTACATAAAGTTCTGATCATAATGGTATCGATCTCCTATTACTAATGCCTTTAATGTCAGCGTGCAAATTTTACATATTTGTTTGTCCAACTCCTGGACAAAGGCCTCCCTCCACTCGTTTCATCTTTCTCGAGCCCGCGCGTCCTCCTTTCTGTTTTCACGGAACCTGAACAGCTAGTCCCGCTATCTCCTGCGTGGTCTGCCGCGACTCCGCCTCACTGTCTGAGGGCACCAGTTCTGTGTTATTTGGGCCCACAGTTTGCAACATGTCCTTCCCAATTTAATTATTAATATTTTAACAATAATCTTTTCTGATTTATTTATTTACTTGTGACACATATCTACCTATATTTATTTAAATATTTACACACACGATAAAACGGATTTGCATCCGTAAGACGTCCTCGTAACATTGGGTTTAGTTGAAAACCTGCGGCAGGTAAGTGCCTGACGCTGGTTTTGTTAACCTGGCATTTATGTTGAACTGGGCCTATTTGCCGTGAGGCACAAAATACAATTTTCTTCTGTTTTTTTTTCTTTTGTGTGAATATTGTGTGCCTTAACCAGGGTCAAATAAATTTGTTTTCTTTCAATCTTTTCTTTCTTATTCTTTAAAGAAAGATTAGTTAATTATATTAAATTTAATCAAATTTGGTAACAATTAATTCATAAATTAACATTATACTACAATTTAGAACATAATCTAAGAACTCAAGTACACTATAAAAGCATTTAGCTGTAAGTATTTTTATTAAACTACGCTTTAATTTAAGTAAAAAAAATTGAAGGGTTTTTATTTATTTATAAAGTTTGTTACGTTCTGAGTCACCTCTAATCCATGCAAAACATATAAGTAATATCAAATCATTCATACTTATCACGCTTAGTCATTAAATTATCTTTTTTTATCGAAACCTAAAAATTACATAGACAACAGCTCAGCTGTTTCGAGTTAGGAGCAGACAGATGTACTGATGTTTTGTAACACTTTTTTTTTTGTAAAATCTTATCGCGTGCCCTCGTTTTGCAGAAAAAAAAAACTTGTTTCTGTTAACGTTATTGAACTGAAAAATACAAAATGTATTATAATATTTTTTGACCTAAGTTTTGTATACAGGGTGACAGGGAAATCGACGCGTGAACTGAAACCATAAATTGTCAGCCCATTATTCTAGACTTCTAGAGCACATCCCCTTGCTTAGATTTTCTTGTCTGTTATCAAATAAACTGTGATGTTTCACAGAAAAGTGCTATACCTACGCGGTCAAAATGTATGGAAGAGCAATAAAAAAAATATAAAACTACGAAAAAATTCCAACGCTGGGGGTTCGGAATCCTCAGGGTCGCGAGTAATTCGAAAGGGAAACCGTGGCCCTGGAACACGCAACTGAAGGAACACGGGTGGGTTTTAGTCACTAACAGTCTTATTCATAAACGTGTCTTAAATTTTAATCAACTGCTAAGCAAATGTTTAGCCAAATTCTTATTCATAAACGTTGTTTAGCGCTAAGAGTTCGCTAACCAATTGATTAGTAGCTGTCAAATTTAAACACCATCGGTAGCTTGTTAAGAGGATGCTAAGAGGCAATATGGCGGTTTTTATTTGAGTCAGCTGATCGATTCAATAGGATTATTGTTTGCCTCGAGGTTATTTTGTTCCTAACATCGAGCTGTGCCTTAGTAAATATGGAATTCGACAATCTTTTACGACCTTTCAGAACGACGCAAAAAAGAATTAAATCATTTTTAAACGCCAGAGGGAAGTAGACCAAGGAAGACCTACATAGCTCGTTAAAATCCGTTACGAGAATTATTATCTACATTACATTTTCTTCATTCGAAGTACACATGATGAAAGGATTTATAGGGAAAACTCAAACAGGAGTAGGCTCAGTAGGTACCTACTCATGAGGTTTGAAGAGTATGAGTTTGTGAGGAAGCTCATAGGAGATAGTTATTATCCAATGTGTTATCCCATGTGCCCTTAATCTTATGACGCCAGTTCTAAGGCCATAAACTATAAGATTAGCCACGTGGCACACAAATAACAGGAGATATTTTGTAGCAATTATTTATTTTGATATTTAATAAAGTAACATTTTTGTTATAAATTCCCTATTTTTGATTTCCAATATTCTTCTTACAAAGACATGGACTGTGCCATTCTTTTCTCATGCCACTCTCATTTCTCATCAATTCCACGTAGCCTCAGCCCTAATGGTCTCCTCCCTCCCTTTGCGGTTGAATAGTATTGGTGCTAGGTGTTAAAAGTGGCTTTCATAGCAGCAGTCAAACTTGTACCTGTAAACAAGTATAATAATTGTTATTAAAAGACACTGAAACCCTGTTGCAACAGCCATAGGAATTAGGCAGTAATATATAATAGACACAAGTACCTACATACATTTCCAAAAGAGTATATTCAAGCTGGGACATGAAAAAACAAAGCTATAATCGGCTACTGATGTTACATCAGTTTTACATTCATTTGGTCAGTTTATATTAGTAAGTGTAAATAAATTCAGGGATAAATACCTTTTCCAGTTTACTCCAATTATTGGAGCTAATTATTTTCATTGCTACCATGTCAAATACAATGAAATAACGTAATATATAATTATATTCAAATAAAAAAATTCCGATGTTATTTTTGACATGCGTCTGTTAAAGTCACGACAGATACAAAAATTGTGGGTTTGACAACTTCATTCTTGCAATTCTGTTTTGTAGTCGACTATTTTGATTATAATCTGTGCTGAATACATAATTTCACCTCTATTCCGTTTCTCTACTAATCACCTGCTAACTAGCGTTTATAAATAAAGAAAAGATAAGTATTGATTTAGAGCTAACTAATTGGTTAGCCAAGCAGTGGCTAACTAATGGTTAGCGAGATTTTTATAAATAAGGCTGTAAAAGTCTGACACGCCCTGAGAACTCATTTGGTGATTTCCAACCCCAAAAAAAAGTGGGGTTCTGAATCATGTACTGAATCCATGGGAACTGGTTTTGCGTCGATGTTCCTGCTTCCCTGTATATAATAATATAATAGCACAACTTTACACACGTACCATGTGGATGAGATGAATAAAAGAAATCTGTAATTTTGTGTTTTCTGTTCTTTCGTCGACAAAAGTTGGTCATGATACGCGTGCAAGAATGCGTAGTTGACGGCTATGTCTTTGTAAATCTCTATCAGTCGTCATCTCAGAAGTCCCCCCCCTTTCTAGCCACATCATCTTCCACACAGTCGTTCCATCGTTTCTTTGCTCCCAGCCCACTCTTATAGCTATCCACATTAATCATCTGCCTGGTCTATTCCTCACTACGTTGGCGTCAGCTACAGCTGTATGCCAGTATGTGACATGGCGTGTTGCCTACCTGACCTCCACAACCCAGCTACTACAATCACTAATTTCTTAGCCAAGTATGGTGACCATCTCCCTCATGTATTACTGGTCGGCGAAGCATCTCTTCTCCTTCCATACTTCGCTATCAGTCGCCATCTCAGCAGGCACCCCCTTTCTATCCATATCATCTTTTACACAGCCAATCTATCTTTTCTTTCCGTATTTGCCATCTCACTTGCCTTGCTCAAATTATGTGGAGGTCGGCTAACACGCTATGCAGCTGAATACCAGCAATTTTCAGGTTACACGATCTGTGTTTGCCATCGTATGGCACAAAAACTTGCTCCATTCGAAAAAAAATAACTGCAGCATCAGTCTACATAGCGAGCCGACATCAACACAATCAGAAACAGCCTAGCACGTTAATAATTATAATAAAGAAAAAATATTTAATACTTAATCTGCCCGTTATCTTCATATTACGTATGAATTACGACATTTATGTCAAATGATTGTTTGTAAAAAATATTGTAATATGCGTTCTTATCATTCGACTCGGTAGTAAGTTGACGTGGGTATAGTTTGTGTTGCTTTTATGCTTATCTTCTATCTTGAAAGGCCAATACAGAAATGATACCAGTTCAAATATGAGAAGTGATCATCTGTTTAGCCTTTTCCCAACTTAGTACTGGTATTTAGGCAGCTTACTAATACTTTAATTTAAAAATACAACTACATGGAGCTACTGCATATTCTACTACCTCCACAACCTGTCCAAACCTAGATATTTGGTTAAAACCGGTTGTCTGACTTTTGACTTAACGTACCGGTTACAACTGTAAGAGATCTTGGGATGACAGCCGAGACCAGCGGCTTAACGTGGAACGGGCACGGAGAGGTCTCGGTATGTAAAGATGTCACCCACCCACGGACCGACCTAGACAAGCGCAAGCTAGACTGGTCCCTGGTCGATCGACCCTTACGGTTGTTTTTATTGAGCCGTGAGCCCCCCGTATAATATTAAAATTTATTTATCTTACATATCATTTCTCTACGTCGTATTCTGTTTTCCTTATCCGTTCTTGCTAACAGTGAAAACCCCCATTTATATTACTCTTAATAGTCTGTGATTGGTTGGCTCTAACCATGGTTAGCACTGCATCTGCGTGATCTTCAAGCGCGAGATGGATTTTGTTTTCGGGATGAAAGTACAGTCCGCGAGGCCTTTTTTTTTGGGTGGGAAATCATCACAATGGAGCGGGAGAGCGTGTCAGACTTTTACTGACTAAAACCCACCCGTGTTCCTTCAGTTGCCTGTGCCAGGGCCACGGTTTTCTCTTTAGAATTACCCGCGACCCTGAGGCGTCGGCCCTATCGGACCCCGTCACTTTGTGCTGACATCTCTTAAAGGCGCGCGTGGAACACGACGCGCCGTCGACCCGGGCCTGGTCCTTACCGGACGGCGAGCTACCCATTGCTCGCCGTCCGCAAGCCCGAGTCCGCGAGGCCTAAGCTGAGCTTAGCATTTGTGTGAGTGCACGTATAGATAGTGTATATGTCACGTTGGCCTAGAGCGCGATTGGTTTAAATCGGTTTATACAATGGGGCGCTGTGCGTCCCTCCATTGGTGTGATTGGTAATCCACTCACACAAATGCAAAGCTCAGCTTATTAGGACTCGGACTGAGAGGGAATGGAAAGCCGTCACATCCTTCTGCGAAGCAGTTGTGCTCGCGATGGAGGTTGCGGAGCGCGTGAGAGAGAGAGAGCCTTGCGCCCTCACGCCCCTAGTCGCCACAGGATACGCCCTTTGCGTCGGGAGTCGTCTGTAGATTCCCGGTCACCGTAGGCACTGGCTTGCGGACGGCGAGCAATGGGTAGCTTGCCGTCCGGTAAAGACCAGGCCCGGGTCGACGGCGCGTCGTGTTCCACGCGCGGCTCAAAGAGATGTCAGCACATAGTGACGGGGTCCGATAGGGCCGATGCCTAAGGGTTTTGCGGGATGTGCAGGCAACTGAAGGAACGTGTGGTGGTTTTTAGTAAAAGAATGACACGCCCTCCCGCTCCACCCAGACCGGGAGAAGTCATTTGATGATTTCCCTCCCAAAAAAAAGGCCTCGCGGCCTATACCCCGTTGGCTTTCTTGAAGAAACAAACAAAATCATTGCGTTGGCTTAATCTACGGTTTTCTAGAAGAGCGGTGATCGCCGCATGCGGCCGAAATCGCCGCAGGCCCTTCAAATCGCCCGCCCTTCACCGGTTACTGTGCTTTACACAGGTGACTACAGCCGCACGATTTTCGCCGAAATCCGACTGTCTTAATGGCAATTCGGCTATGGTGGCGCTGGCTACTAAAATCGCAAGTTCCAACAAATCGCTTCACTTAAAGTGAGGTAGGACAGATGTGGTAATGCGCATGATTCATCTTGCACACACATGTGCTCGTATTTAATATACTATCACGCCTGTAATGCCTGAAGAGTTGGGCAGATGTGTATTGTATCTATAGTACACAAACTTTTGCCAGTTTTGTCTAAGTCCCATGTAATAGGGGGCGAGCCTAATGCCATCAACCGGACACTAATCCAGACTCTAGGCTTCGACTGAGAACTTCCTGATGGAAACACACAATGACACTGCCCGACTTGAGAATTAAAACTCAGGACCTCATGCTTGACACGGTGGAGCATACGGTGGAGGTCTGCCCAGCTTGGGCGGAGCACCGCAGTGTCCTCGCGGAGGCGGTCGGCGGCGGCGATCTCTCGCGTCCGGCCCTGGTCCAGGCCATGGTACGGAGCGAGAGGTAATGGAAAGCCGTCACCTCCTTCTGCGAAGCAGTAATGCTCGCGAAGGAGGAGGCGGAGCGCGTGAGGGAGAGAGCCTTGCGCCCTCACGCCCCTAGTCGCCGCAGGAGACGCCCTGGGCGTCGGGAATAGTAAGCATATTCCCGGCCACCGTAGGCGCGGGCTTGCGGACGGCGAGCCATGGGTAGCTCGCCGTCCGGTAGCTACCAGGCTCGGGTCGACGCCGCGTCGTGTTCCACGCGCGCCTCAAAGAGATGTCAGCACAAAATAACGGGGTCCGATAGGGCCGACGCCTCAGGGTCGCGGGTAATTCGATAGAGATAACCGTGGCCCTGGCACAGGCAACTGAAGGAACACGGGTGGGTTTTAGTCAGTAAAAGTCTGACACGCCCGCTCCACCCAGAGCTGGAGAAGTCATTTGATGATTACCCACCCAAAAAAAAAAGGACCTCATGCTTAGCCAGTAGCGCTTACGACCACTAAAACGAGGCTATGCGCATGATTCACCTCACTAACACATGTGCCCGTATTTATAATTTTGTATTCGATTCTTGGATTCACGTTTTTTTTTCTCTGTGTGGGAAAGACCCAGCTTTTTATCTGCGGGATATTAAAGGCCGATAGGTACATAGATTGTTGTGTATTTTGGAATTTTTAACCAACTTCCATACAATTTTTTTATAAAGAGGTAGAGTTTGGCCGCATTCCGAGTTAAACCATAATCGCTGACAGCGCTCACATCGATAATTTGCGTTCCGATTTAGATATTATGATAATGACAGCTGAGAGCTGTCGACGATTCGCTCACAGTGATATTACTATAGAGCATGGTCGGCGTTATTGCAAGATGGCGCATGTTATGATGTCATCTATGACGATTCACGGGACATCGTTATCGCGTTCACGCTAACTCTGAACGGGTGTAAGCGCGCTCAAATCGATTACAGCTCAATTCGGAATGCGGCCTTTGTTTGTTTGGAGGGGGTAATCTCTAGGACTCCCCGTCGGATTTGAATTAAAAAAAAATGTTTGCATTTGATAGGCCAATTCTTGAGGAAGGCAATACAATATTTTAAAAATTAAGGCTCAGCGCGACACAAAGGTACGCTCGTCGCGCGACACGTTGCGCCTTTGAGTCGCTCTGTGGCGTCGCGCCTGTTTTTGGGAGCCTCTTACTTAAGCTTTTCTAGCGTAGTAGGTACTTCGTCCATTTCAGTTTGTTTTGAATGTACAGTGGAAGCGTGACTGTAGTTTAGGTAGTTTTTTTTTGGTATAAAGAATTACATTAAATATGCCAAATATGTATTTATTTATATACACTTTATTGTACACCACAAAATGACATAACAAAAAAAAAACATAATAAAAAACATACAATGGGCGGCCTTATCGCTTTCTGCGATCTCTTCCAGGCAACCTTAGAATGGACAGTGATTTGTCTGGGCATAAAATGGGGCTGTTAGTGATGCAAGAAATAAATATACATTAAACTAAAATAGATATAAACATATTAACATATCCTAAGGATACATAAATACATACATACGAAATATGTAAGAAACGTAAATAAATGATAATTACAGTTTACGAAAGCAAGATCACAACGACAAGTAGATCCTTCACGAGTATTATAAACACAAATAACGACTGTGCACGTTTTATTTCGACAGGCAGTGCATTCCACAAACGAACGGCCTGGACAGTAAAATATTTGTCGAGGAAAGTTGTGCGAGTGCTTAGGCATTTTAAGCTTTAAGTTATCCGATGATCTTAAAAAATTCGTGTAGGAGTCGCAAAGAAACTGGAAACGTTTCTTGAGATAGACTTAAAATATATATGTAATTACAAAAAATGCCGTATTTATATTTTGTAAAACAATTAATTAAGCTATCCTCATAATTATTGCACGTTACTGCATTATCTATGGGCAAGACCCATGTTGAATGGACGTCAGTGAAACTGTTATTCTCTCGATTTTATTGCATCATATTATCGGAACTGGATGTAAAATTGATTATAAATAATTGTCGTCAATCATATTTTGAAAGCTAGTTGAAGTCTGTGTTTCCTATCTGTCTACTCTGAGAAGAAGCACCGGAACAAACACGGAGGTCAGTCTCTTTAAAAGACCAGACATACAGCCATATTCTAAGATGTAACCTCGAAAACTATTCGGACTCATGAGTCTGTCGACGAGACCTCAAGGCGTGCCTTGGAAGACCCTAACAATCGGTATTAATAGTCGTAAGATTAAGGAAACTTTGGGGTCCCTAGGTGTGAGTCGAGGTGATACGTCGCGAATACGTCAACATTCAATAAACTCTTCAAAAGACGTTATGAAAATCGAATAAAATAGATCAACTGAGGAAACTATTTGAGATGAGAGTTAAATTGCAACGATGAATATCAAACCACCTAAGTGAGGTTGAGTCAAGTCGAGGAAATCATGACGTTTTGACTTAGAATATACTAATTAAATTAATTGTCAAAGAGTCAGTCAGTTACTCAGAAAGTTGAAACTAGTTGGCCATTCCAAAACGTAATCTCTATGGAAAAGAACGGGCAAGAAACTTGAAGGGCACTCTTTGAAATCAAGATACTGGGTTCATTATTCTTGTTGCTTCTATATGTGAGAATAACGGAAAAAATGTATTAATAAACAATTCAACATTTAGGATTAAAATTAAAATAAGCCGTAGCAGTTAAGAGATGACCAGTCTCAACCGACGGCGCCCGTTCACGAAAATTACGAAATGAAATGAAATTATTTTTATTTGAGACATTTAGTTCTAGAACTATGCATAGAGCCGTCCACATCATGGTTTTTAGTTACCCTATATTCGGGCAGCGCATCGCATTTCAGGAATTCACACATCTTTTTCGTACAATGTCAATTAATTTGTAACTTTTTATTGCGCATCAGCAAACACGTCACTAAAAACGTAGCCATAGCAGATGGTTCAACTTTGATCTCTGCAGGAAAAATAGTATTTAATTTATGTACGTTATAAGGAAATGTTAAGTTGCATATTGTCGTCAACTAAACGATTGGGGAAGTTCTGAGTGAGTTCTGATCCATAGATATTGTATTTCTCTCTATTGTAACAATTATTCGAAAAACATATGGTAACGTATTAAAATTTACTATTCGTTGAGAACTTTTCAAAGTGTAGCATATTTTTTTTTTTTCAATAAGGTACATCCGATGTTTTTTTACGTCAAAATTTACAAGAAAATATAATTGATTCTAGTTGCCCCTTCTAAAATGTCGTTTCAAGCTTATATGGAGAAGAATGAGCTTGAAACTCTACAATTACTCCACTCCACTATTAACTTTTAAAAATGTTTTACAATATTTTGTACTTATACTGTATTCATTATACAATCATATGTGAAGACGATGTGCCTAGACTAAAAAATTCTATACCACAATAGGTAAGACTTAGGGTAATTCGTTCAATGTAGCCCGCGAAGTTCTTACGTTTTTTGCAAAGAAATTTTGAATTTCGCGTGCTTTCTCCTTAACACTGCGGCCCTAAACGCAAGTTGTATACTGCGTAAAAGTATATATGATCTACTGCACTAAACAGAATCGAAAAATTACATGATATTCTTCAGGTTATATTATATGATAGTTGGATAGTGTGTTGAAAACATAATACAACTAATTTTATACGATAGAAAAAAAGATTCCACTATTTTTTTTGTGGAATCTTTTAAACGATTAAAAACCATTCTAAAAACATGCAATCATTCTAATTTTCGTTTGATTATTCTACAAACAACATTTAAACGTAATTGTGTTTTTTAGTCCAATCAATAGATTTTTTGTAAATAGATTATTGCTTAATTTTTTTGCAATACATTACCGACGTTGTGTCATCGCGCTTCTCTTTCTTTTTTAAGCCGTTTGACAGTGACCGCGCTTTAGCTCTTGTCAGCCTCTTAAGCATAGTCCACCTGACCGAATTTCGGTCACTGTAGCCAGTCTCAGAGGACTGACCGTTAACATAGGAGATTCTATAGTGCACAAGTGTGTGCACAAAAACAGATGCACGTCTTCGCCGACTCTCACTGTCCGACAACGCCGTTGGTCTGCCAATAATGAGGTTCCTGGTTCCAATCACTAGTCTGGCCAAATAAAGCTAGTGGTTTTAGACAGGAATTAACTTGGTGGAGTGATGCCTCAGTGCCTTGGAGAGCTCATAAAGCCGTCAGTCCTGCGCCTGATCTCTCCCCGATCGAGGACCGAGAGAGAAGAGAGAGTGCACCTGTTTGTTTTGGTGTTTACGCACAGACTTGTGCACTATAATATCTCCTGTGCCTGGCTAGTCTCCGTTGTGTTTCATCATATGCCTAGCATGTTCCCAATTTAGTTGGGGTAAGCTTCCAGTCTAACCAGGTCTAGCTGAGTACCAGTAACATGGATATACGACCTATCTGACCTCCACAACCCTGTTGTGCTAAACAATACCCCTTGGACAAAATCAAAAGCTATTTCGCTAATTAGGCTGATTCTCAGCCTAATTGGATTTAAACGTCAAAAGTCTCTTCTCTTCTCTCTCCTCTTCCAGGTACTTAGTTGGAGAGAAGTGGCGCAACAATCTCTAAGCCGCACATCTCTCTGTTAAGTAAGAAAAACTTGATTCTATCCATTAATTAAGATTGATTGTCAGACTTTCGGGTTTTCAAAGATCCGTTGAAATTGACTGACGTAAATTCGATCAGCAGGCTTAGCATAACCACCGTAGAGAGACGAGTTTTGTCTAAATAACAATTTTAATGACCTATTATAAAACTTCGCGTATCAATTACGTCCAAAGAACTTCATTGCGGACAACATGATATCGTCTAAATATGGTAATTCTGTGGTCGTATGGCTTGTGGTCGCTACGGGAAAAGCCCCCTGACGTCACTGATAATATGAACACTGCGCTTTGTTTCGACGGCCTTGGGAGTTCAATTATTGTATTATGAAATTGATAATTAAGTGAAAAAAAATAAAAGCGTCTGCCGCGTTGGTCTAGTGTTTACAAGCGCAGAGGTCCATACTTAACATTCGATAGGGATGACGCTAGTAGAAATACAAAAAATATATGGGTTTGACATACGCTATCGAAATGTTACGTGATCATAAATCATAGCGTTGTGCTGTCCGCGAGGCCTTTGTGCACTCACACAAATGCAAAGCTCAGTTTAGGCCTCGCGTACTGTATCAAAGTGAAGCAATAGCGATTGTAGACGGACGGACGGCGAGCTACCCGTTGCTCGCCGTCCGCAAGCCCGCGCCTACGGTGGCCGGGAATCTGCAGGCGACCCCCGACGCCCAGGGCGTCTCCTGCGGCGGCTAGTGGGGGCGTGAGGGCGCAAGGCTCTCTCCCTCACGCGCTCCGCCTCCTCCTTTGCGAGCATTACTGCTTCGCAGAAGGAGGTGACGGCTTTCCATTCCCTCTCGCTCCGTACCATGGCCTGGACCAGGGCCGGACGCGAGAGATCGCCGCCGCCAATCGCATCCGTGAGGACACTGCGGTGCTCCGCCCAAGCTGGGCATACCTCCACCGTATGTTCCACCGTGTCCTCCGGGCTATCCACACAATGGTGACACCCGGGTGTTTCCTCCCGCCTTATGCGAAACAGGAACCTCCCGAAACAACCGTGTCCGGTGAGGACCTGTGTCAGGCGGAAGGTGAGGACACCGTGGCGCCTCTCCAGCCACTCCTCAAAGAGGGGACTTACCGCCGCTATTGTGGCGTGCCCAAAAGACTTGCCTCCTGTGTGTGTTAACGTGTGCTCAGATATTATAATACTACGTACAGATACCTAATCCCATACAAAGAAATGACACCTCCCTAAGTCTGGCAATTGAGCTGGCAATTTTTCGTCATAAAAATGTTCAACAGATGGCAGCATCAGCGAACAGCGATTCACTAATTGCTAGAGGCAGTAGTTTTACATCGCCATCTAGGAGTCGACCTACTTTTAAAACGTTGTGTGCCATCCTTTTAAGATAAAGTTTTATACTTCCGGTTTCAGAAAAAACACGTTAATAGATTTATTTTATGTTTCTATGTAAAGAAATAGATTTAAAATAAGTTGTTTGATTTAAATTGAAAAATTACTATAAAGGTTATTTTAAAGACAGGACAAATTGAGTAAAACACCATCTATTGCAAAGAGCTCTAAACAAAATGATTAACAGATGACTACTTTTATCATTCTAAGGGTTTGAATTGAAGGTAAAAGCTTATTTGCTATTTTTTCTTATTTTTTTTTCTTTTAGTGTATTTTTTTTTATATACGTACCTTTTATCTAAACAATGACATGTATATATTTACTGTATAAAGTATAATATTGTTTTAATTTTTGTGAATGTGCGGACTATGTGGGTCTTTGCATTTTGTTTTCTCTTCTTTTAATGATGATGGTCTGGCTGTTTGAGTACTTTACGCGGCCTCCCCAAATGTCCTCTCTTTTGTATTGTTCGTCGGATCGTTGAGCTCCTTAGTTCTGAGTTGAGCTGCACGATGATTGACAAATGCGTGCACTGACTGGACAGGTCCACTCAAATCCGTGTGGTTCTTTCCTCAAAAGACCATTTCAGACACCAGTCTACATAGTCCTCATATGATATGACCAAGATTATTTTCATATTTTATTTACACTTTGACATTGATGCACTTTATATATGACATTTACTTTGTAAAGGATTATACTATTTTAATTATTGTGAATGTGAAGACATTGTGGATTTGTTGTTTTTTTTAATGCATTTTTTTTTTAATTATTAGTTTTAATCATGGTCTGGCAGTTTGAGTAATTTATGCGGCCTACCCAAATGTCCTTTCTTTGGTAATGTTCGTCGAATCGTTTAGCTCCTTTAGTTCTGTGTTGAGCTGCATGACAACTGACAAATGCGTGCACTGACTGGACAGGTCCACTCATACTGTGTGGTTCTTTCCTCGAAAGACCATTTCAGATATCAATCCACATGGTGTTCACATGACCTGACCAAGATTATGTCTGGACTTTAAAAGAGACTGTGACCTCTGAGTTTATTTCGGCGTTTCTTCTCAGAGTAGTCAGATAGGAAATGCCGATCTCACCTAGTTTTTAAAATATGATTGACGTGTAAAAGTGTTTGTACAAACCTATTTACAGAAATAAAATCATTTATCATTTATTTTATGTTTGTTTGTTGAAAAACGAGTGTGAATAGATAACTCAGCATTTAACAAGGAAGTCTTGATTTTTACTAATCTTACTTCAGCCAAAATTCTGCCGTTTATCGCTTTCTAATGATTGTTAATTTCACAATGGTTACCTATGCTGCCATCTTTGACTTTTTTTGAAGACTAATTATAAAATGTTCTAGTTGAGACCCCATGACGTGTGTGTTTAACTTCGTTATGTTATGCAATAAATAAGTTATCGGATGTATAGAATGATACAAAGGTCACCTCTAGTGATAAAGCTTTGACAGCTTTATCGGCATTCATTTGCAGTAAAACATGATGCAAAGAAAAATAAACACAAAAAGGAATAAGTTGGGGCAAATATTCTTCAAAATCATCATCAGCCTCCTGCCCTTATACCAATTAAATTAATTGGTAAATTTATTTTCTGTCAGCATGTCTTCGTCCACACATCAACATACATAAACTCATGCCTTGTTCCCATTGGGTAAGGCAGAAACCGCAGAGGCCCTAATGTAAGTTCATTTTAACTATCTCGACTTTAAGCGTCGACCGCGTTCGGCGCTCCGATTGGCCCTTAACCAATCGGCAGTTGCGGTAGATGTCGATGGTCAAAAGAAACTTACACTAGGGCCTCAGAACGCCACCTGCTAGGATCCTAATACACATACGCCTTTTGCTTCGTTTAGGTTCATAAATCTGGTCATACACGCACGCCGGTTTCGGTACTACGCACCCAACCTTTCTGAAGAACATCACCAATAAGGTCACTATATGTCCTCACCTCTGTCTTGTAAATACCTTTTGTAAGTCTCCTTTCATTCATTCTCTCAATATTACCAAATCAACTTAGCATACTCTTTTTAATTTTTGTGACTACTAACCCGCACAGTTGCATTATCACATAATTCCTCAGCCTATCATGCATAGTCACCCCACACATGCTCCGCATGGAATGCTTTTCCACAGCATTTATTCTGCTTTCATGCTTCTTTTGCTACACCCAACATTCACTTCCATATATACCAGTAGCCACCAGCATACCATTGTGAACAGATAGTCGTGCCTTTTTGGACATAAACTGGTTGGTCACAATTGCATGTGTAGCAACATTTACATTATTTCCCGCATTCAATCTTCTTTCCACATCTCCATCAATCTTTCCATCCCTTGTAAACAGACTCCCGAATTCACATGCTCCACACTCTTATAATTTATTTTCACATCACACACCGAAACAACAATATTCTCTTTCAAACAATATGTCATTCGTATTATTTACATTTCTATTAATTCCTTTCATCTTATATGCTTCATCCATCACAGTCATCATGTCTTGCAACTGTTCTGTTCTTTAAAATTAAAAATAAACAAAAAGTTACGGACTTTAATGTCTATTTTTAATTTTGAAACTCAGAAAAAATGCAAACGAATGGAATGGTTTAGTCTGAAATTCTTACAGAAATTTCACACATTTTTATTTTCCGTTAATCTACTGAAATTTTAAGTTTCCTGGAAAATCACCATAATTTATCTCTTCTAAAAGTACCACCTCTGTCCAACCCTTCAGGAAAAATACAAGCATGATATTATTATCAATACTTCATTTAATTTTAATAATCAACCGTAAAGTTATTGAGTAATTGCCCATAACATTAAAAGTTTAATTCATATTTAAATAATATTCGTGAATTATCCTCTAAAATGTTGTCAGCGTGGGTAAAACCGGGCAGTAGTTTCCTATATCGGCACACACATACAAACATACATGCCCTTTGTTCAATGAATCACTTACCATAACGATAAGGTAGTAAAAGTCATACAATTATTATTATTGCAATTGACGATGTCAATTTGCGAGTTTATTAATCTGTTTTTGATATGACTTAATGTTTTGCTTGAAATAGTTGTAATGTCTCGAAGCAGAAATCCATGTTTTGACTAGGAGAAAAAATGTCGCGGGATACGACTTGAACGTTGATGGTTTTGATGATTATAATTCGGTAAATACTTGTTACGGTCGCGAATCATATTTTGTTCAATATACAACCTGACATGTGACCTGCAAATTGCAAATAACGTAATAAAATTTGAATTTCTCGGGCAACCCCGGCCCGCATAAATAATACTGCGTGCCCACCTTTTCATACCCCTTCCAGAAATACATGCGTTCTATAACATTAAAATAAAGTTCCCATCTTTCCAGGCCAGTGGAAGACGTTAAGCAAGGACGCCGTGCCCTCACAGAACCTCCCCAAGCTGAACCCCGATGGTACCGTCATGGTCATCAGGAAGAGCCGCACTGTTAAGTACAGGGAGGGAAAGAAGGAGGAGATCCATGGGTGAGTGGAACAGAACCTCAAAACGTCTTACGTACGCCAGTAAGTGTGCATACACACGAGCGACACGCTTCAACGGCAGACGCAACTGCGTCAACGGCAGCAGTTTTTTTCTGCGTGGGACATCATCAAATGACTTTCTCGCTTTGGGTGGAGCGTGACTAAAACCCACTTAGGCGTGTGACTAAAACCCACCCGTGTTCCTTCAGTTGCCTGTGCCAGGGCCACGCTATCTCTTTCGTACAACCCGCGACCCTGGCATTCATCGGCCCATCTGTGCTGACATCTCTTTGAGGCGTGCGTGGAACACAACATGGCACGCAGCTGCGGTAGCCGGGCCAGAAACCGCTGGTAATTCCCGATGCCCAAGGCGTCTTCCGCGGCGACTAGGGGAGTGAGGGAAGGCAATCGCTTCTCCCTAACGCGCTCCGCCTCCTCCTTCGACGGCTACCCTATATCCCATTCTCTCTCGCTCCGTACCATGGCCTGGACCAGGGCCGGACGCGAGAGATCGCCGCCGCCGATCGCCTCTGCGAGGACACTGCGGTGCTCCGCCCAAGCTGGGCAGACCTCCACCGTATGCTCCACCGTGTCCTCCGGGCGATCCACACAATGGTGACACCCGGGACTCGTCGACGCCTGCAGTTGCCTCTGCTTTTGACGCGTGTCGGTCGTGTGTCTTAGCACTAAGAATGACGTAACAAAATTAAAAAGAAATGACATGACTAAATGATAATTACATTGTCATCATAATTTGTATGTGTTATAAGTCAAACAATCTGCCTAGCCTTCTAACTATGTTGGTGTAGACTTCCAGTCTAATCCTAAACGACTGTCAAAGATCAACGAAATTACATCCGGGACCAATGGCTTGACGTGCTTTGACAGTCGCTGCGGGTGTTCAGGAGCCCAAAAGACTGACAACCACTCCTACTAAGGAGTATTGTGTTACCCAGTAACTGGTCTGTGGGCAGTCTTTCCATGTAAAATGGCTGGAAACAGACCTCAACGTAGGGAACCGTATCTTTGAATTATAAAAATTGCAAGTGATGCATATAATTAAACAAAAAATATCTAATCTAATCACCACCCTTGGTTCACTGGTAGAGAACGCCTAAGGTATCAGTCCGCCTTTGTACCTTCTTGTTTATAAAAGTAAAAAAATATTAGGAATACATTAAAAAATGTTGGTGGAATGACTGAATTTAATTGATTTCAAGTCATAGTTATAAGGAAACTATCACTTAAAGGAAAATCGTTTGAGGAAAGGTGGACTATGTTATAAAATATAGATGAGTAGCTTACAGGGAAGGATAAAGCATGTTGCACTATAATTATTCACTGTATAGTGGCTATTTCAGACAATTCTTTACTATGTTTTTCTTCAAAGTGGAGAAAGTACAACTCTTCATTTCATTTATTAATTGCATTCCATATTGTAAAAAGATGTAACAAAAGGTTAAGCCCTTTAAGATAGGTACAAAAATATGGACCCTGTAAGGGAGCAGCAAAAGGATTAAATTAAATAAGTAGGAGTGAGGAAGAGGGCTTTAATTTAATTAATTAGTTTGTATACAAAAGTAATAATAACAATTTAAAATGTGTCGTTCCCTCAATGCTGAGCTGATTATGACCTGTATTAGGACATCTGTAGTACGTTGGATAATTTTCGACGCGGGCGAAGGCGCGGGAAAATTTAGTTGAATCATTAATTATTTTTGTTGTTTCAGTGAGAAGGTCGACAAGTGGTCTTTGAACCTCGCAGCACACAGCGCGTTACCTATCAGCAGTGACCAACAAATGGCTTGTGATCCCCAGGACAATAGCGTGAGCAGAATTATACTTTTAACTATTACATTACAGACAAAACTGGCAAAAAAAATCTTCATTTAAATACAAAACAAAAAGTAGTTTATTTATACACGTCGCTTGGCACTTCTAAACGTAACAAAACAAATTAATGAGCAGATTTTAATCATTACTTTAACTTTAAGCAACGTGTATGAATAAACCATAAACAACAAAAAAAAACAATTGTTAGTGAGAGCATGAAACAAAACACGTACAGCGGTTTTTGTAATTGTAAACAGTGACCAGAGACCAGTATACATTTCGTTTTCGAGCTCCCACTGAACTGTGTACCTTTTTGTGTGGTTAAAGTCGACATTGTATCGCGATTAGTATTAAATTTTTGACCAATATCTAACATTGTTCATTCTTTCTCAACTCCCCAGCTAGCCTACCGCTACTCAAGTCTTAACACAATGAACCTATCACCACAAATGCCTAACACCCTAGCACCAGCAGTTATAAAGCCTAAAAAACAGGACGCCTTCATGCAGACCGACCCTGTTCAGTCAGAGGAAGATGACTCCCAACCAAACAACAGTTATGCAGAAGCCTCAGACAAATACCCAGCAGAATACAGCCAGAACTATCAAAAAGACCCTGATTTTGATAAAAAATACTCTGAAGCTAAAGACTATACAAACAAACCTGATGATTATCTCCCACAGACAAATGAAGAGTATAACAAAGAAGCTGAGAAATATGCCCTTGAAAGAAACGGGAAATCTCTGAATGGTTATGAGAAACCGGTGGAAAATTACCCGAAACCGGTCGAAAGCTACCCGAAACCGGTCGAAAGCTACCAGAAGAATGACTTGTACACCGGCTTCGAGAAGCCGTTCCGTCCGGATTACGGGTTTCAGAACTACTCGGATAGTGTTGAGTTGCTGAGGAATCAACAGCATAATCTGCAGATGTTGCAAGAACAACATAGGATTACTGAAAATCAAAATTTTTTCAATGAAAATCATATAAAGCAGGAGATTGATATTAATGTTGAAGATGACAAGTTCTCTTATGAGAGGAATAAGGAACAGCTAGGTAAGTTATTTTAATAAAGTCTAAACCCTTTACCCGTGGATAGACTTAGACCCAGGGGGGGTCTAAGTCTAAGTCGAGAGTTCTTGGAAGGACTTGGAGGAGGCCCTGCAGTAGGGTAGAATAATGTGAAGAGGTCAGACTGCCTTGTTGGTCAAGTGGTCACAACTGCTCCTACTCACCATGAGGTCCTGGGTTCGATTCCCCCGTCGGGCAAAGAGTTATTGGGTTTTTCTAAAAGGAATTTCTCATTAGCAGCCCAGAGTCTGGGTTTGTGCCCGGTTGATGGCAATAGGCTCGCCCTCTATTACATGTAGCTTAAACATAACTTGCGGAATGTACATTTATGATGTAGGTAGTTTATATTTTTGTAAAAATGTAATTTAAATATCCATGGAGTTTCTCGTCCGTAAGATCTTCTCTATAGGTACCTACTAAGCTGTAGCTCCTTGACGATTCTAAAGTGCCTGTAAATGGTTTTAATTAAATAAATGCTTTAAGTTTGAGTACTTGTGCTGTAAACCTCTGCCTACCTACCTCTTCAAAGAAAATACAGGCGTTATGTTATATTATAAATAAGCTCACTACACCTAGTGTTATTAAAATAGAATTAATAACGAGATAATACAGTAATAGGTATAAAAATAACAGTTAAATTTCACACGGATCCCGACTTTGTTACTATTATAGTAAAATTTACAATAACATAGATTATACTTTTACTTACCGTAACTACTAATATTATGACAAAAGAAAGGAGTGACCTAATGGTATGAAAAAAAATCATTTATCAGTAAAAACAATGAATTGTTGATATCACTGCACTTTGTCTCGAGAATCTTATTTAAACAAACGCTATAAAACATTACATCTCCTTTGTACTTGAAAGGGCCCTCTATCTCGCCCTCTCTCCACTAGTCCAATGCCCGGTACGGCTCGCTTCCCTATCCTAAGGGCACGTCTTCCCTACCATTACGGCGCTCCCCGATCTACTCCCTGATATGCAATGGTCTCTGTAGCACCATGAAGCAAGAGGCTTCAGGGGATAGTGCAAATCTGCGGATTCATTCGATTAATCGTGTCTGGTCAAACCACGACGCGAAATAGATAAATCTGCACTAAACTGGGAATTTTTGACTTTTACCAATCATAATTCAGGTAAAATTCTGCCGTATATCGTTTTTTAATGATTGTTAATTTCATAATGGTTACCTATGCTGCCATCTATGAATTTTTTTCAATACAAATTATAATTTGTTCGAGTTGAGACCCCCATGCCTAGGTTGAATAAATGCCTTTTGATTTTGTCTGTACTAACTGAATAATATGCAAAAAAAACGCCGTTACATACATTTTTATCGTGCATGTTTTGACTATTATGAATATGGGGCAATCCGAAACCCAAAATTGCGATAACCTTTTGACATAATTTGAAGTGTCGCAGCATTATGCTGACATAGGGGCCTTTTGGTCTCGTACAGGTTTTTTTTTGTTTCAGTTATTTATTTATTATATAATACACACATACATAAACTCACGCCTTCTTCCCATGGTGGTAGGCAGAAACCACAACGCCACCTGCTACGATTTTTACATACTGCTTTTGCCTCGTTTACGTTCATACATCAGGTCATACACGCACGCCCACGCGCACGCCGCTCTTTATAATATTAGTTTTGATAATGGACACTGTCTTGACCAATATTAAATCATAACATCGCGCCTGTACTCCTCAAAGAGGTGTATAGTACACTCTCATTAAACCAGTTATGTTTAAGTACCATGTAATAGGGGCGAGTCTTTTGCCATCAAACGGGTTCAAAACCGCAAAACTCTACATTAAAATAATTTTTCGTTTATAATAAGTTCCTTTTTTATTTTTTTCTGTAAGTAGGTTTGTACAAACACTTTTACACGCCAAGCATATTTTTAAACAAGATGAGGTCGGCGTTTTATATCCGACGACTCTGAGAAGAAATGCCGGAACTAACTCAGAGGTCACAGTCTCTTTTAAAGTCCAGACATAGTCTTGGTCAGGTCATGTGAAGACCATGTAGATTGGTGTCGGAAATGGTCTTATGAGGAAAGAACCCCACAGTTTGAGTGGACCTGTCCAGTCAGTGCACGCATTAGTCAGTAATCGTGCAGCTCAACTCAGAACTTAAGGAGCTCAACGATTTGATTCGTTTTTTCATTTATGGGTCTATTTGAAATAAACGATATGACTTTGACTTCGAAAAACAACACCAAGGAAAGGACATTTGTGTAGGCCGCTAAAACTAACTCAGAAAAAGAAAAAACAATAAAGCAATGACCCACATACTCCTCACGTTACTTAAAATAATATTATAATACTTCACAAAGTAAATATGTATTTATGCCACAGTATAAAGGTATAAAATTCATCAATGGCAATCCCCACGGGGTAGTAAATGGTTTATTTTAAACTTTTGCGGTTTCACCCCATTAAAAGTATTCTGTCACTCGGTAATAGTGACAAAAAACCGTCCAAGTGCGCGTCGGACTCGAATGGACACGAAGGGTCCCGTGTCTTATGATTATATTTCTGTAAAGCCCTGCAGCGTGTCCAGGAGCGTGGTGATCCAGTGGTAAAGGCCGCGACTTACGAGTTGTTGGTCGTTAATTCGAACCCAGACATGCGCTTACTTTGTATGAATTATTTCATTACCACTACTCTCAAAACGGTGAAGGAAAACATCGTGAGGAAACCGGCATGTCTTAGATCCAAAAATTCGAAGACATGTGACATCTACCAACTCGCAATGGGCCCGTGTGGTGGATTACGGCCCACTCCGTCTCACAGAGATGATGCCTATGTCCTAGCAATGGGAACATAATAGGCTGATTATGCAATGCCCTGCAAATTGCAAAAAAAAAAATACGTAAGAAAATTTCAATTTCGCGGGCACCCTTAGCGCATCTCCCTTAAGTTTTTGCAGGCGTTGTAATGCCTTTTAAAACCTTCTCTTGCGCGCATAGAACCACTTTCCAAAGTTTCATCACACTCGGTCGAACCATTTTCGAGTTTATGCGAGACCGAACAGCAATTGAAATTGATATAAAACTAGCTAATACCCGGCATGCGTTGCAATGCCTTTTATTTTATCAAACCACTACTGTGTTACAGCGAACAAAATAGAACAAACTCAAACTCAAAGCATTTATTTGAAATAAAACAGGCACTTTTGATTTGTCAAGGTCGGTCGGTCCGAAAGATGCCCATTCCAAAGCGTAGTAGTTACCTATGGAGAAGAACGGGCAAGAAACTCCACGGACACTCTTTTAAATCAAATTATGGTAACAAAATATTGGTTACATCATTCATGTTGAAATTAGTATGCCTGTGAGAACGATGGAGAACGTTAAAAGCGTCCGTAATTTAAAGTTAAAAACAACAAAATAATCACATTTAGTCAAAATAGGACGTGGCAGCCATGAGATTACCAGTGCTTAATGACGGCAACAGATCACACAGACAAATCCGTTTTTGAGTTTTAGCGAGACTAACGAGCACCAATCGATTTTTAAATAGAAGATTGAATATTATGCCCATCAAACGTAACTTTCTAAACTAACTTTTCAGACGCAGACATTTACGGTAGCAGGAGACTCATGGAGCAACAACGTCTGCTGGAAACAATACAGCATCAGGTCAAACAGGAGCCTGATACACCTAATGGTGAGTTTTTACCACTTTTTACCTTACTGGATAAGACAAATGAAGTGTTATCAATCAGCCTGTAACGTTTTTCTTTTTTTTTAAGTTTTACTTCTACCACGTGTTCAGTGCCAATTGCACATTTGTTTTCTTTCCAAAGTGTTACTCTCGTTTAGCACTTTCAACTAACATGTTGGTGTTATTGTCCTGGGTTGCATCCCCAAGGCGGGTTTTGCCATGGCGACTCAGTATAAAAATAATCCGACAAAAAGTAATGGTTGTTGTTAATGTACTTTTTAAAACAGCTGCATAGCCAACTTCGGTTCGAGACTTCGGTAAGTGTCGCAAATTTGTCATATTGTAAAAAAGACACTGTCTACTCTGTGCGGTTGTATGCGTTATTTGAGGCATGTGTGCCACGTATTTATAGGAACGCACACACATTAATTCCACATTACCACAAGAGCACACATATATACATTTAAACCAGAAAGGTCTTTTTACAAAATGAGGTTTTTCTTTAGATATAGTTTAAACCATCGAGCCAGTTTTTAAAATAAGAACCTAACGGAAATCGAAATACAATTCCTTTTACAAAACTGACAACTTTGTCCGGTACGGTGTTCAATTTTGTATAAAGAATTTGGAATAGTTTGTGTCTTTCCCGAGGCACACAGCGGCTCTAGTGCAGCGCAGTGCGAAGTTGCGTCAAATTTTTCGAACGAGCGCCCATACTGTATCGATTATACTTAATTATACCACCGATACTCGGCAGGTGCAGCTGATTCATGATTTCTTGTTTATTGATAAAATAATATTAGATATCAGAACACGATTAACAAAACTGAAATCATGCCCGGTGGAAAAAATGGTGCCCGGTTGATGGCAATAAACTCGCATGGCAAACGGGACCTAATCATAACTGGCGAAATAAACGAACCATATTGCATCATGCCTGCCTTTGTTATGTTTATTTTAGTGTAAAGAAAATACGTATTATTTATTTCAGGGTGTGAGAACGTGATGCAGCCACAAGGCAGCCCTTACTATCAGTCAAACAATCACAATAATGTGACAGGTACGATTCTACAACATAAATCACTGCCATGATCCGTACATTGTTTATTATCACACAACAACATAGAGATTGAAACAGCAGCCTAATTGCGTAACAAATTTTCGTAAACGATTACGACTTTTTGTTACATTTTGACAGTTCAACAACATTCATTTCATTATTGTCATTTGCCTTGCCAGTGTCGCAACACACACACACAGAGCAATGTGTATTGTCTTTGGTGCTGAGTGACATCAGGCAATGGACAAAAATTAAAAACGTCATTTTTATGTGACATTCTGAATACGAGGACTTTGGCTACTTTATTTGGATGTAATTTGTGTTTTTTATTTTATTTTTATTATGTGCGTTGTGTTTGTGAAGAATAAACAATTTTTCTTTCTTTCTTTCTTTCTTTCTTTCTTTCTTTCATTGCGTTATTTACATTGTTGGGCAATTTTTTTATCGAACTTAGGAAGCAATGGATTAGCAGTCTGTTTCAAAACGATTCAGATTCCGATTGATTGTGTATTACGCAAATAGGGTACAGGCTACGTATCCTCCCACCGGATACGGAAGCCATTCAGGCGGAGCTGTACGAGGGGTACAGAGCAGCGAAGACCGCACTCCAAGCGGAGATCCTGCGGGCCAAGGCACTGACCTGCGAGGAGTCGCTGGAGCCCTGAACAGGGACCCGTGGGGACGCCCCTACAAAATGGTGCGGGATAAACTCCGCCCATGAGCTCCCCCGCTGACGCAGTCCCCGGCCCCAGCTCATGGAGGAGGTGGTGAGCACTTTGTTCCCTTCGCGGAGGGAGCATACTCCCCCGCCCATGACTCCGCCTACTGCGGTGCCGGATGTGGGCCACACCGACGACGACGATGCTTCGGAGGTGACCGAGGTAGAGCTGAGAGTGGCGGTACATAGCCTTAGTGCCAAGAACCTGACGGCTTACCTGGAAAAGCCTGGGTTCTAGCCTTGGAGGCTCTCGGGCCTCGACTAAGGGGGCTCCTAAGCGCATGCTTGGAGGGGGGCTAGTTCCCACTTCGCTGGAAGACGGGGAAACTGGTCCTCATTAAGAAGCCGGGGTGCCCTGCGGACTCTCCGTCCGGCCCATCGTGCTGCTCGACGAGGTGGGCAAGCTCTTTGAAAGAGTAATTGCAAACTGCCTCGTCGGGCGGCTGGTGCGAGTGGGGCCGGATTTGGCGGAGAGCCAGTTTGGTTTCCGCAGGGGGCGCTCTACGGTGGACGTCAACATGCGCGTGCGAGCTCTCGGGGTTACGACAGGGTGCTGCGCGCCGACCTCCCTTGTGGCGTCAGCATGGTTTGCTACGCTGACGACACGCTGGTCCTGGCACAGGGGAGGTCGCACCAGGAGGCGGCCGAGCTAGTGACACTCGGGATTGCGACCATCGTCGAGAGGATCCGGCTGTTGGGCCATGTCACAAGTCCGAGGCCATGTTTTTTCATGGTCCTCGGAACGCGCCACAGTCGGGTTCCCAGATAACGGCAGGAGGGGTTCACATCGGCGTCGAGTCGCCGATGAAGTACCTGGGACTCATCCTCGACAGCCGGTGTAACTTCGTGGAGCATTTCCGACGTTTGGCTCCCAGACTGAAGCGGGCTGGGACTGCCTTGAAGCGAGAGAGCAATCTAGGGGTCCAAACGCCTCCTGCCGAAGGCTCTACGTGGGGTCGTGCGGTCCATGGCCCTTTACGGGGACCAATGTGGGCGCGTTCTTTGAGGCGCCGACCAGCCCGCCGGTTGAACGCGTCACAAAGGGTCATGGCCGTCCGTCTGGTCCGGGGATACCGCACGGTCTCCTGCGAGGCGGCGAGCCTCCTTGCCGGATTGCCGCCATGGGTGGAAAATAGAGGAAAAGCTAACATACTTACTTTCGCAAAACATGAGACATACACGATAACAGGTAAGATGACAAACTTTATTTAATAAAAAAAGTTTGTCATCTTCTAAAAATGTTTGATTCCAAATAGAGCATATAATATAAAAACGTGTAAAAGCTTATAAAATTTGCAAATATATCAGCGTTTTAAAATAAGTGTCAGACAAGGACAACACTATCCTAGAAGTGACGTCTCGACTGTGTAACTTCAAACTAGCGCCAAACATTTCCCCTCCAAAAACTTTTACAATTAACAGATTTTTTCGATAATCTCATTTTTTACTTTGCCTTTTTTTAGATAACATATTTTTTTCTGTCATTCTTTGATGTTAGTCATCATACCTATTCTGCTCCATTCATCAGCAAACAGATCAGATTCAGGATTGGTGCTCAGGAGGCCGAAGAGCATCCTTAAAGTTCGACACACAGGGGACGTCAAACAAGCCAGCCTGTCGCTAATATGACCACACTTTTCTGAAAGATGTGGCCATATTTGAGGGTGTGGTACAGACCATCAAACTGAACAACTTCCTCCATGGCACCAACATTGTAATCGAGACAAAATTAACATCGTAAGCGACACGTAAAACTACGGTATATTGAGCGGTTATCGGGCGACGCATGAAGGTTTTCATACAAATTGACGCCACTTTGACACGAGGTCTTTATTTCGATAAAATACAGGGTGGAAGGGACATCGACACACAACCGGTAACTTATTTTGAAAACCGACAAAACTTTCAACGTGGGGGGGTTCAGAATCATGTACTGAGTCCATGGTAACCGGTTGTGCGTCGATGTCCCTTCCAACCTGTATAAAATATATGATGACGTTCATCATTCGTTAAATTCATTCGTTCATCATTCAGTCACGCATGAGTAAAGAAAATTTAGGCGCTGACACTTGACAGGTGTCCGGACCTGACGTCTCAGTGCTGCCACCTAGTGACCGACATTTCAGAGAACCCTCATTGCTAAGCAGTGTTCTCGTAGTTCAACTGATGTGATTTACGGTTTCTTTTGCATAATAAAACATAAATATATTCCGTCTGCAGGTGGTTACTACGACCAGCTCCCGCGACCTGGCCCGGAGCTACTCATAGCGAAGCAGAACGCGCTCGCGGCACACACACAGCTATGTGAGTATATGTTACGATATTTGTCTGGTCGTGTAATACGAATCGGGTTAAGTCGGTTTTACTCTTACATAGTACTAAGTGACTGCACAAAGTCAACCAATTGCAGGTCTAGCAACCGTTACCTAGCGACAATTGTTTTAGAGTAACTAAGTAACTTTAGCGTACAGAAGAATGGGGAAGGCAACTGTCAAAATGGCGCTGTCGTAGCTAGTTCCCAACACATGCTTATAATACAAGGTGTTAGTTGTTTTTTTTTTTTTCGCGAAAATGATGCGTTTTTGTGTTCCTAAATACTCCGACATTGGAATCGATGTTTTCCCGAAAGCACCTAATATTGGAATATTGTGGCATATAGTTATTCGTAAAGATTTATTGAGTTCGTGGTTTGATCGGATTTTTTTTGAAGAAAGTGATTACGAGGAAATAACACACGTAAAAAGTTCGGACACTTTTATGTCAAATATTTGATTTATAATAAAGAAATCACCGAAAATAACGAAATAATGAAATAAAACTAAACTCATGAATAAACACCAAATGGAATTGAATAAACGAAATGTCAAGTTTATTGTAGGCGATAGGGACCTAGCTATGGTCACGCCATCTACATTTAGCTTTGCCCGACTTTTCCCATTATGATTGGTCATTTCGACATCGGAAAATCTCAGATTTTATCCGTCCAAGATGACTTGCATTACAAATGCTTATATTTTACTATTGCACATAAACATAAATATAAGTGCCACCATCTTGGAAGAATTTATTATGAATTTTATTAACTATTTCTGTGTTGTAAATTATGTTTTAGATATTATAAAATTAAGTGTCATAAATTGTGCCAAGCTAAAAAAAATAGTCAACCTTTGATAAATTGTTTTATTTTGTATAACAGTATTTATTGTTGGACTTACTTAATACAGAGGCTGTCTAATTACAGCTTGCAGTCGTAATTTCATGGAGTTAACCAATCTAGTGCCAATATCAGCCCTTCGCATGTTTTCACACTTCTTTGGCAATGTTAAATGATAAATAAATGATAAATGATTTTATTTCTGTAAATAGGTTTGTACAAACACTTTTACACGTCAATCATATTTTAAAAACTAGGTGAGATCGGCATTTCCTATCTGACTACTCTGAGAAGAAACGCCGAAACAAACTCAGAGGTCACAGTCTCTTTTAAAGTCCAGACATAATCTTGGTCAGGTCATGTGAAGACCATGTGGATTAATATCTGAAATGGTCTTTCGAGGAAAGAACCACACAGAATGAGTGGACCTGTCCAGTCAGTGCACGCATTTGTCAGTTGTCATGCAGCTCAACACAGAACTAAAGGAGCTAAACGATTCGACGAACAATACCAAAGAAAGGACATTTGGGTAGGCCGCATAAATTACTCAAACTGCCAGACCATGATTAAAACTAATAAATTTTAAAAAAATGCATTAAAAAAACAACAAATCCACAATGTCTTCACATTCACAATAATTAAAATAGTATAATCCTTTACAAAGTAAATGTCATTGCATATATAAAGCCAGATCTTATTTTCTTCGTTCTATACGGTGATCCCATCGCTGCACTATTAAACCCCATGGTTTTCTTTGGGATTCAGGTCAGGGTATTTAGCTGGCCATGGAATCACCGTTATTTCTGGATGTGTATCAAACCAGGTCAACCAGGTGCTGACAATCCTTGCTCGATGTATGGTACGGTTATAGTGAACAAAATGAATATTGGCCATTTCTTGTTGTGGAAACACAACCCCTACAGCGGGAAGCATATTATCTTCTAAAATGCTGATATAGTTCACGACATTTGTACGAGGCGGTAGTTGAACAAGCTCGCCTACATCTTCGGAGCTCATCCAAGCCCACTCATCCAACCCCACTACATTAACATTTATCCTTCTAGATTCCCTATTTGATATGCCATGATCTGCATCATACCGTGTACTGTTATATCGCCATAAATGTAAGCGACCATGGTCGCTCGATTGGAATGACTTCTCATCACTGAAAATAGTTGATGTCCAATTTAAAAAAAAACGGTGTGCAAAATTTGCGCGTGTGATTTTATGAGCGTCTGTCTTATCTACTTTTTAGGCAGGAATCCTATTATGCAAATCCATTGAATGAAGATCCCTTCGGATCGTTCTCGGATCCACATCAATACGTTCCGCGTAATGCTGCGTTGATAAATCTTCGTATTTGCGGAGCATTACTCTTCTCTGGGCTGCGCTAAATGCAGCGGGGAGATGGCTGTTCTGGCGACGATCGCATATAATTCGCTTCCTTTTGCTTGCTTCGTCGTTTTTTCTCACCCACAAAGCAACAGAGCTTTGTTAAAAAAATACAACTTTCAAGTTTATGAGTTTAAGATATTTTCTTTTTTTTTCATAAGACATACAGAATGAGAGAATGAGCTCAGTCAAGAGCAGATCTCTCGAAATTGCATCTCAGACCCTGCTGATGCATTGTTACAATTCTATGGCGAATTTCTTCGGAAATAGTAGCTCGCACTATCACGTAAATAACTACGGCTACGATACACCAAAATTCGAAATTATCGTCTCTGACATCGACATTTCAACTGACACTGTCTTCGGAAAGGTTTTCAGAAATAACGAGTATCTATAGAGCTATAATTCAAAGGACGTCAGTATCAAATAGATTGGATAAACGCAACATTGTATAAATCTATCATTGAAAACTTATTAGTCAACCTTCAACCTCTATGGATAAGACTATTTACGATTATTAGTAATTTGTCATCTTGTTTACGAACATGCGGTTTGAGTTCGTGTTTAATCGTGTAATCTCGTGAATGTATAAAACTGCAAAATTAGAAAGTTTGAAAGTGGCTCATCAATTAAGGTCCGTGACATACCTTTCCGACGACGACAGTTTCCGAATTTCACATTTTGATAAAACATACCTAGTCTTGCCATAAATATTGTCACGAAGAAAATATTTTTTACTTTGTTGTAAATAATATTTATTACGTTTACAGTGTGTTAGTTTAATACATAAATATAAAACAGTTTAAAATATAAAAAGCTTATTCGAAGTTGTCTCCATAAGCTGCAATACAGTCCTTTAAACGTTGAGGCCAGTTATCAATAAAAGCACGCACTCTTTCCATGGGAAAATTCTTCACTGCCAATCGTATTGATTGTTTTAGGGACTCCAAAATATCATGGCAATTAGAGCAAGCTAGACTCTCTAAAACTGACCATAAATCATAATCCAGCGGATTAAGATCCGGACTAGACGACGGCCAGTCTTCAGCTCTGATGAATTCCGAAACGTTCACTTCCAACCAAGACTGCGTGGACCGAGCTTTATGACCCGGCGTCGAGTCTTGTTGTAAATACCATACTTGGTTATTGAACATGGTGTTGGTAAGGGGATTAACTACCTTCTCAAGAATGGTATCTTGATATACTTGTGCCGATGTTTTGATACCTTTTTCCCTAAAATATGGCTCAGTCACTCCTTCATAGCTAACACCCCACCAAATCATCACTGATGTCGGATAATGCCCACGTTGCACTCTGTCGTCTAATTGGGAAGCTTCCTTAGAGCTTTGAGCATAAATACGGTCATTTTGTTTGTTAAAATGTTGCCCAATTGTAAAGATTTTCTCATCCGTAAACAAAAAAAATCTGTGACCTCCCTTTGCGTACCGCTTCAGTAGTTGTTTCGATTTTACCACCCTATTCTTTTTTAAATTATCCGTTAAAAAATTACCAGTGCGTCTCTTATAGGCTGCAAGTCCTAAGTCATCTTTTAAAATACGCGACATGGTTCTAGGTGCTATCGTCATCTCCCGAGATAAAATCTTTTGCTTTCAGACAGGATATCTTCGAATTCTTTCCCTTACTGCTTTGACCACCTTTTTCGTACGAACACCACGTGGACGGCCAGATCTTCTCTGTCACAAATAGAGGAGGTCTCATTGTACCTATTAATAGCCCGGTACACGAACATTTGACTAATACCAAGCGTATGGAGAGTTTTAAAAATTTGCACACCAACTTTGTGTAATGCAATCACAGCGATTCGGTTCTCTTTATCATCCCACTTTTTTACGCAGGTCAACACGGATAGTGCATTTGAGCGAAAGTAATATAATAAAACTAATTTAAATCCACGGCACCTAGAAAGTACTGTTTCAACATTTTCAAAACAATAAAAAATTGAGTCGCGTTGCGTCATCTCGTGCGTTCGCTTTCGCCAGTTCGCAAACAACTTTACGCAGGTCAACACGGATAGTGCATTTGAGCGAACACAATGCCTCTCAAAAGCCAGGCTTTTCATTTCACAGAAATCTGCTTCTAAGTGCATACTTGGGATGCCAATATATAAACAAATGTAAACGTTTCTATAGCAATTTGTAGGTGACAATTGCGAGACAAAGAAAGGTACAGAAAGCCAGATAAAAAGCCGACTAAAGTGTGAGCGCGAAGGCGCGTTTGGACGCATAGAATAGCGTGGAATTTATTCATAATAATTTTGATTACTGAATGAGTTCCTAGTGCGCGCGGCAGTTGATGCGGGAATTCCCAAATGTTATTATTCCTGTGACATAAATGTTTGAATTCGAGTTCATTGACTGGTGTATTTTGTTATAGGTTTACTTTTGTTCTTGTGAATTACAATTTTATTAGGACAAGCCGGGCTTTTTTGTTTCTATGAACGTACCGCCGCTGGTGTTACCGAGTAACTGGGTTGTTGAGATCAGATAGGCAGTCGCTCCATGTAAAATACTGGTGTTCAGCTGCATCCGGTTAGAATGGAAGCCGAGCCCAACAAAGTTGGGACAAGGCAGGCAGATGATGAAGATTAAGTAACTATAGTTTTACGTTCCTACCTATAATTCTATACTAGTATTATCAATACGAAAGTAATTCTGCCTGTCTGTAAACTTTTCACCCCTTAAGAGCGTTACTCCCGCGCGGGCTGGCAACGTCGCATTTCTAGTGGTTCTTCGTGATTATTTTGTAAAAAATAAAATCAAAGTACTATTTTTTCAGCCAAGCACTAGATCGTTGGCATTTGACATTCTAACTGTACTGCAAATAGTAAATAATTGACAGCATGTAATTTTTTATGAAAACATATAACTGTAATAAATTAAATCAGATTTGTTTCAGTTGTAATGGCATTGGTTTAGCTAGGTTTTTAATTGTATTGTTTTATTAGATTATTTTATGTTTTGTGAATGTGAGATCGTTGTAGGCCTTGTAGACTGCAGATATGTAGACCATTGTCTATTTGTTCAGCATATGGTACTTGTTGACAGGCCTACACTGTCCTCCTATGCTTTATTTATATATTTATTTCTGAGTACATGGTACATTAAGATCTTAATATTAATGGACAGCTTCACATATACTACCGTTGCCGGTGTAGAAATATTAAAATTAAAATTAAAGTGCATTATATCCTCAATAAAAATTAAAAAATAATAATTAGATTTAAATAAAAAATGTTTTTTTTAATTACAATGCAATTTATGAATAGAATGTCACAACTAACTTATTATATAATGTCAAACACTTAAAATTAAATTTAAAAAAATATATTTAAAATAAAAATAAAAACTCAATAAACACACACACAACGTATTAATACAATGAAATATCAAAATTTATAATTAAAAAAATCGTTCACTGAATAGAAACAGTTGTCTAAAAGCCAGGCAAATATTGTCTTTCTGAATTTAGTAGTGGGTAGCACTCTAATGCAGGGGGGTAAATTGTTAAATATTTTGATTGCCATGCAATTGGAATTCCTGCTATACAAATGCAGTCTCTGTCTAGGTGCAAGTAATGGTGCTTATTAACACTGTAATTTAAAAAACATTGTAAAAGTAATTTTTTTAAAAGAGTAACCATGGATTTGCATGCCGGCTCTTCTACATAGGAAACGACCAATTGGAACCGTGCACCTAGCTTCTAACGTTTCATAAGAGCCCATGTAGGTTTATGTGAAATAAGATATTTTTATTTATTTATTTTGTTACCTCTGCCTTCCACTTCACACAAAACACCCAAACTACAATGTTTGGGTGTTTTGTGTTAACAAATATACTATTAGTTTCAAATAAAATAAACATTGTTATTTCTGCTACAGGGCAAAACACAATGAAGCGGCCTTTCTTCTATAGTGAAAGCCCGCACTACAATAGTACCCCGATACTACATAGATATGAGGTGAGCAGCTTTTATTTTAAACTTGAAATATTTTCAGCATGTCGACTCTGGCCAAAAATACCGTATTTTTCATTAAAGTGCATCCCAGCTCTAGCCCGCCACGTCACACGTTGATCCAAATGCGACTGAATAAATAATCATCATATCAACCGTCAAAACGTCAACTTTAGAAAATTGTTCCACCTTATTTTGAATTTTGGCGGGCTACAACTGAGGATAAACCTTCAAGTTGGTGCCCAGACCAACCTCACATTCCTACCTACCTCAGAGGGGTAATTCCCGTATTTTTAAATAAGAACTTTCGCATTTTAATCTGAGTCTCAATCTGTCAAAAATACAATTAATTTTCATTCATTTTTGACAAGTTTATGACATTGATTGTCGCTGAGATGAGATTGCGACTTGGATTTGAACGTTTAAAGTACGAGAATTGGCCTTCAGTCTTGTGCATACACCGCAGAAAAATGCTCTAGCGTTGCATTGATAACGAACTAAATCAGAAATTAAATAAAGATCAAAATGGTTTGGCATGCTCGCACATATTTTCATTCGAAAACTTGCCAGCAATAAAGAAATTAAAAAAAATATATATTTACCATCTATGTTTTCTTTCCAGGATATCTCAAGAATTCTCCAGTGAGAAACATTCCAAAGTTTCGCAAAAAAATAAACTTAAGAAAGATAGGGTTTATTGTAAAAAATAATTCTCTTTACGGCGATTATCTCTAGATGGTTATTTTACTTTTTTATATTGTAATAATTATTAATAGTAACGATGATAATATATTTTTATTATTAATTATGAATAAAACAAACCGCTAGGTCCCTTGTCGAGAAATTATAGCGTTTTTTTTATTAAGTTTGTTTATTTATTCAATTTTTTATTTCGATTTTTTGGAGGGACCAGTCGTTAGATTACTATGCCACTTGTGATATATCTTCGTGTTTAGTATAAAATGGGTTTTTAAGATTTTGTAAAAACAATATTTTTTTCTTTCTTCGTGAAGGAATAACATAACATCATAACATCACGCCTGTAATCCCAGAAGGATAAGGCCGACGTGTAAAAAAGTCGCGAAAAGTGGGTGTACTATAGTGCACCCACTTTTCGCCAGTAATGCTTAAGAAAAAACAAAAAATAAACTAAGAAAGTGAAGGAAAAAACTTTTTTTTAAAAATAATCAGCATGATTTGAAAGGATTGATGATCGAAGTAAGTTGTTATTTACAGATAGAAGGACGCTGCGACAAAAGACTGGCCTAATTTTGCAGCAGTTTTAATACTTTAAAAAAAAGTTAAAATAATATTCTTTCACGATTTAAGCTTGTAGAATTGTCAGCCTGGTTTATACTAAACGCAAATAATAACATAGTAATAAAAATAATATCTTATATTAAAAATATTATTAAAAAATTAAACAAGAAATTGTACAAATCGACTGTAACATGAAATAAAACGTCGCTTTTTGTTTATATCACCTATGTATTGAATGAAAGTGATCTCTTAAACTATTGTTTTCTCAGAAACGGCTAATTGTTACATAATAATGGCTGTCAAAACAGGGCGTTTTTGACACCTAATGGCAAATATTCGTGAAATTGGCAGACTTTCATGACGGCCGTTATATTATGACGGGAAACCGCTTTCCTAGGAAACCCAAGCTTCAATCATGATATAATTGGCTGTAATACAACTGCAACAAGCGTAGAATGATCCCCTAAGAAACGCGTTTTGTCGACGGAGGAAAAGACAGATTACTAAAGAAACTTGTCTATTCTATCTGTGATTTTCTCGATTCTTCCGTCGACAAAAACTCGGTCACAATACGCGTGCAGGGCAAAGCTTATCGTATTACACAAATTTGTTGTTGTTTTAATTTACGGACTATAATCTTTATCCACGATATGCCCTTCTTAAAGGAATCATTAAAAATCACGGTTTTATTTTCAAGATAGACTGTTCTTATGCCGATTGTACTTACATAGGCATCTAAAAGTGTGGTACTGGACCATTAAAAAATACTAAATCGATGCCATTCTCTTGTTTAAGATATTTATATGCTCATAAGTCAAAAAACATATTTGTTTTTTTTTTTTATAAAAATATTATATTTTATTTAAGTTACATACAAGTTAAAAAAATATCTAAATCTGAATATTTTCCCGTAGTTTTTTTTAGTATTTTAGTTTCTTTGTTTGTTATACTAAAAAAATATATATTAATAGCATTTTTTAATGTGAATTTTTAATATATTCGTGTGCGGAATTTCTATGGGTGAAAGGAAACAGGATGAAAAAATACTAACGTCCAATAGATGGAAATAGGTTTCTTTTTCAGTTAATCAGCGAAATTAGGGGATGACTGATTGCAATATGCTCGTTTTTGGTTAAGTGACAATACGGCCTATAAATCATGGCTGATCCGAACCTTGCGCAGAAATCCTGCGCAATAACATTTTTTATTATTGTTTTGTGTGAGAGTAGAACATGCGCGAAAGTTCGGAGAGCCTATGTTTATACACCGGTGCCTATTTCCAGCATATAGGAATGTTAATATGCAATAGGCTGGTCCTATATGCCACTAAAATATTAGAATATCCTTTTAAATAAACCTAGCAATTTTACACACGGAATTTTAATTTTAGGCCGTCTGGGTGAAAATGACCTACGTAACTATATTCAAAAATATCCTTTTTGTTAACTCTACTTGGCATTTTTTTTAATCACCGCTATAAAAAAGGCATGTTTTGAATCGATCCTAAAGATATTATTGAACACTCAATATATATCGCTCGCCGGCTGCTCGGGGTCCTCTTGCTTAGATACCAAAGGCCAGAAACTTAAGTTTTTATATGCATATTAGCCATTGTCCAGAAAAAATGAATATAAAAGTTATATCAAGTTAGGTCATTTCTACACTTACGATTTTCTTTGATATTATTTTGTAAAGAAAAAAAAATAGTTTATAATTAACGACAAATAGTTACCAGAACCGTACATGTCTTTTGCCATTTTAATGCTCTTTTTAATATATTTTTATTATTGTTTATGGTTGCAGGCGATGTTTTGACTGTAGTTAGTTTGTTTTTTATTACTAATTACTAGGGAATGAAGTATGTAGGAAAATGGATGTAATAACTAAATAGATACACAATATTTGATTTAATCCACGGGCTAATTGGGTAACACACTAACAGTAGGAATGGCTTTCATTTTTACAGTTCAACAACATTCATTGCGTTATTTACGTTGTTGAGCAGATTTTTTTTTTCAGACATGAAGCAAAGGATATTCCTTCAAAAAGACTCAGATTGTGAGTTAATGTGTTACGCAATTAGGGTGCTGGTCCGGTCGACGATGATGCATGCTTGCTTGCATAGCAATGCAACTTATTAGTTGTTTTTAATTTATTTTTGAGTGAACATTGTAACAAAAGGGTCGTTGATACATTTTGGTTGTATCAGAATTTTAATTAGGGACTCGTGACTAAATAATAACACCCGCACGGGTTGATCGAAGGTTAAGCTACGCTTGCCGCGGTCGGTTCGGGGATGGGTTACCATCCATTACATATCGAGACGGAAAACACTTAGAGCCGTTGGTCTCTGCTTTCAATCGAAGTTCTTTCGAGTGTCGTCGGTGAAAGCACGATAGTCTTGACAACCAGTCTTCCCAAGGAGTATCGTGTTACCTAGTGAGTGGGTTGTGGAGGTCAGATGGGCAGTCGCTCCATGTAAAAAACTGGTATTCAGCCGCATGGCAGTTGCGAAATGGCAGATTTATTGATATTTCATTACATTGAGTTTGTTGTCCCAATAATTTATAAATAGTTTAGTAGATTTTGCTTTTGTTACCAACTAACAGTCGACTAATCTTCTAATAATGTTTGTACTCTATTCTTTTTTTTATTGATAAGACACAAAATGTAATTTTTTTCATGTGTCATTTTAATAGCACATTATAGTCATCAGTTTCGTTACCAGTTAACATAATAGTCGACTTTCAGTCTGTCAGTCAGAACATCGCCTGTGATCTCATCTGTAAGTTACAGCTTTGGGTTAAGTCGGAAGATTGTTGGGCGACTGTGGGACAACTTGAATTCCATTAAGTTCCGTGTTTTTAGTACTGTGTACCTTAAGAGTGATATTTGCTGTTTTTTAGTTAATTGTCCGACCGCAGTGCAGAGCAATTGTTCACCACACTTGCGTTGGAAATTTATAAAATATCATAGACAATTTATCAATTTTGTTAAGCAAAAAAAATGCAAATGTCATTCGTGAGATAACAAGTTTTAATATTTTAACTATTGGTCAACAGAAAAAATTATGCTTGCAAATAAAAACTTTCTCAAAGAAATTATATTGTGAATCGAAATAAAATATTCTTTAAAAGTGATAGTTTATCGAATTTACATGGCAATTAAAAATAAATGGGGAAAAAATTGTAAAAATTGTAGTTTTTAAGAAAAAAATATTTTGGTCACAACAAATTGAATTTCGTTGAGAAAAATCTTGCCAAAGTTTTGTTTTTTTTTTGTATTTTTGATTGTTAATAAAAATAGGTGATCAATAGTCATTTTTTTTAAGAAATTATATAGTTTATAAGTTAAAAGTTATGGGTGTGGGCGCGTCAAACATGACTTTAACTTTTATTTTTTATTACTTTTGGTGCTCGTTAAAATATATCCAAATTAGATTTTTTTTCCACGAACTTTCTTTATGAGTACAATAATTAATTCTCTAACGCACAGTAGAAAATCGCTAGATTTTTAAAAATCTTTTTTTAGATTACAAGTTTAGAAACAAATCTTTTATTTACTTTAGAAATTAATATAAGTAAGGAATGTGGGAAAGTAGATGTAAGGAAGAAAAGAGCGCGAAAAATATGTTTTTTTTGTGTTTTTAAACATTTTTTTCGGTCGAAATATTCGGATATATATGGCAAATGTTATATTTTTGAATACGCGCTCTACATAGACCAAAGCTGTGAAATAATGTAAAAAAAGTTGAGTAAGATTAAGAATAAAGTATGCTTTTACACAAACTACGTCTATTCATACACCCTGTATAAATCCACTTCAAAGGATTGGCTACTACGCAACATCGATCGCCGACCTTGCCACCGGCGCTTTTCAATAGCAAAACAAGTGAAGACAAACGTCACCTTATTACACCACGAACAACGATCTGGTTTGAAAGGAGGGTGACTACTATGCTCTGTGGTGACTACTGAGATAACGACTGATAGGAAGTATGGCAGAAAAAAATATGTATAACTAGCGGTCCGGTACGTGCTCCGCTACGTATAAAGTGAAATAATAAAGAAAAAATTGGAACATCAAATTCATATCTTCAAACAAAACGATATTTTATTAATTGCTAGCTATTTTTCTGAAAATAAGTGCAAAATGTGACTTTAGAAAATTATACAAATGAAATGTCAACACACTGAAAATTGGTCAATTATTAACCTGTTCGTGGGTCAATCATTGGTATACGGATATGGTAGCCATCGTCACCATTCCAATGCAATATTGGGTTACAATACCCATGCATCGTAACTACGATGAAGTTCCGAAACACGTTGCAATTGCTCATTTCTGCGATGAAATACAATATCACGGGATTGAAACTGATCACCATCGATTCTTTTATCAGTGATCGATGCTGATCACCAAGAATTACAATTGCAACCTTATCAATTGTCGGTGCATTGAATCGCCTTGCATGCTCTCCAAAAGGTGTTCTATCAGCCCTTATTACGATTTTGTGATTATCAGATGGCATACGATCGAGAGCAATTTTGAACAATTGAACTAATGCGTTATGCTGATGGAAAAACCTTTGTAACTCACGAATAATTTCTCGTCTTGTATTCGAAACAATTGCACAACGTTGATCCAATTCACGATTTTCATCACCAATAAAATAAATTTGCAAAAATTGATAAACAGTGTCGGTGTATGGCAATAACGAACCAGCTTGATGATAAATCTGGCCCTGAATCTGTAACATGTATGCAATTATAGGTAGATGTTGGATCATAATTTTTAAAACTATCGAATACTTTATGATTCAGATTGATATAAACAGATTGGACAATCCTGTTGAAGTATTTACATTAAACGTCGGCATAAAATTATCTCTAATAATTTTAGTAGCACCAAAAGAAGTCATTTGAAAGGACGAATTGTATTGTTGAATATTACTCAACAAGTGCTTCGACGTTTGAGATGTCCCAAAAATAAATTAATACAATGGTTCGGGTGGAGTTTCTAATGCTGGCAATCTCACTTTTCCAATAGCACAACACATGCCGGGCGTTTCACCTGGAAAGTTAGCCGCATCACAATGTGGTCATATTGCGTCCATCATTCAAATGTATCCGTACATACTATAATCAATCTGACTGTTGTAATTAAAAGAAGCACGCATCGTTTCAGCCAAAACAGCACGACGTATTCTTGGTCGCCGTGCAAGATTTAGTACAGGTACAGGGTCAACAGATCTATTTCGTGCATTACGTTCACGCTGCGATGCATTTGTTGCTTTGCTTGTGCGCGTTCATCTGCAGTCTGTGATCGTCTTAGAAATACCACATCTCTTGCATTACGCGTTCGCCGACCTATATTTGCTCGTCTGGCTCGTGGCATTTTTCCCTCATATAAAAAAGAATAAATCAAATTTAAACAAATTGCTACATTAATAGTGGTGTTTCAGTATTTATACATGTGCGTATATGTGTATGGAAATAAATATGACTGCATACGTCACTGTATATTAAAATGTCATTAAAAAATCATTTTTAAATCGACGTGCTTCCATCTGTTACAAAAGAATAAAACACCCAAATGCACACAATATGTTTATCCAAATAAAGAAATACACATACATTTAACTTTTTATTAACTTTTTGTTTAAATCCGTTTGACAATTTAATTCAAATAGTCTGTAAACGATATGAAACACCGACGGCTCGCTATAAAACTGAGAAAAGTACACGCACACATATACATAGTACATTTGAACAATTCAAGACTCACCTTTTGTATGAATGCATCCCGTCAGGGTATATATGTTCTGTGGAATGCATGCACTCAACAATATTTAAAAATATAAACACAAAGCAATAATTATCTCTGACAATTTGCTTTAATCGAAGCACGTCCAAAATTAAATGAGTGCATGAATGACATACCAACATTTTTTTAATGTCTAAATGAAAAAAAAAAAACAATTTGACAGCACAATCCCCATTTAAAAAAAAACTATTTGACAGCAAAATCCCCGTTAGCAAAATTATCCGTCGTTTATTGAATTCATTTGTTACAAAAAATGTGATAAATGAAGAACCGCTTGACCGATTTTGTGCAAACTTCACTTAAACCATCTACTAAATAATCCGAACAAAGCCTAAACATTTGGTTTGGATAGGTGAGCCCGTTCTTGAGTTGTAAAATTACAACGAAAAGTGGCATTGATTTTTATATACACTTGGGAGCAAATAAATCGAGCCACTTCCTTTTTCACGCATTATGGTTATTATTTTTGGTATTATGGAACGCATCGATTCGAAACATATATCGCCTAAAAGGGTATTTAATAACCTTTACAATGAGGGTAGTTAGTTGTCAAAATTTCATTTTAATTAAAGTTTAAAGGGTAGAATAAAATTATCGCATTTATTTTATTTATTTTATTTTATGTTTATTTATCTTGACAACATAGGTCCAATGGTTAGTACAAAAACAACTTATCAACTAAGGGTTAGTATTCATTAAGTGCACATTATTATTTATCCCTGCCGCACGAACAACCGGACAGAGTGTCTTAATAATGGTGCATCGTGCTGTTCAGCCAGGGTTTTCAAAATACTGTTGCTGCTAGCCCTCATTCTGCTTATCAAGGATGCGGCTTTCTTCCTCATGATGGCATAAAAGTCGTCTGTTCGTGCTACAGCAAACATACTAGACGCACTACAGAACCGGGGCAACCTCAACAGCACTCTGAAGCCATTATTATATTGCACCCGCAGAGCATCTAGAGCCCTCCGCGTACCGTTGACCCACAAACTGCCCGTGTAGAACCCTTGACAATAAGATTTAAATAAAGTTATTTTGACCTCGTTACTACAACGAGCAAATCTATGAGCCAACATGTTGCATCTGGCTGCTAGTGCCCTGCGCTCACGATCCATATCTACCTGATCCTTGAGATCCTCGGTGACATAATGACCCAGGTATTTAAATTGGGCGACCCTTTCCAGTTTACGTCCATTGAGGGATATTGAGGGCTCGTAATTTAGATGTTTACCGGGAGCAGCAAAAATCAGGTATTCACTTTTATTTTCATTATAAATCAGTCCATGGGTTGCCGCAAACCTTTCACAGACGTTCAGCATCTCTCTGATTGAGCCAGCCGTTGGACCCAGCAGCACCATGTCATCAGCGTAACTTAAATTGTTGACGCTCGCTCCACCTATTTTGCACCCAACTGGTCTGCTGCTGAGTTCAACGATCAACTCATTTAAATACAGGTTGAAGAGCTTAGGTGAGGTTATCCCCCCCTGTCTCACCCCACATTCCAACCTGTACGCTTCCGATAGCACGTCTCCCCAACGAACTTGGTTTAATTGGTTAGAGTACCAGTACTGGAACAAACCCGTCACCTCAGGTGGTACACCTGCCCCCCCGAGCCTATCCCAAAGGACATCATATGACACCAGGTCAAATGCCTTTGAGAGATCAAGGAAGCAGGCATACACTGGAGTCCTTCTATCCTTATAGTATTGGACGGTCTGCTTTAATTAAATTAAATTTAATATGCTTATGACATTTTTATTGTACTCTGTTAAGAAAAGATTAAATTTGAGGTTTTTGTTAATCATACCCATATTACTTGTTATTGTTGTCTTTATCTGTGTCTGTGTAATCAAAATAACCTGATAAAATGGATACTACACCGACGGAAGCTGCCCAAGTTGTAGCTTTACTTGAGGTTGGACACGGACAACGTGAAGTGGCACGCAGACTTCATTTGAGTCGTTCAAAGGTACAGCGGGTATACCGCAGGTATCTGGAGACTGGTGCTTTTGTTCGGCGACTTGGAACTGGCCGACCACGGGCAACAACAGAACGTGACGACCGCTTTATTGCAACCAATTCGTTGCGCGACCGTGGACTTAATGCTGTTCAGCTACAGCAAGCGTTACGTGACGTTCGAGGTGTCGCAATCAGTAGGTGGACGGTGAGACGAAGAGTAAAGGAACGAAATTTAACATCACACAAACCAGCAACTGGCCCCAAATTGACTGTAGCTCATCGCCGATCTCGCTTGGAGTTTGCTCGAGAACACATTAATTGGACGTTAGAAGACTGGAGGTCAGTTTTGTTTTCTGACGAGTCAAGAATCTGTCTTTTTAGCAATGACGGGAGAAACCGAGTGTATAGACGTCCTGGTGAAAGATTTGCCCAATGTTGCATTCGAGAAACTGTGAGTTTTGGTGGTGGTTCTTGTATGGTGTGGGGAGGAATTTCTCTAGACGGAAAAACGGAACTTGTCTTCGTCGACCCCGCCAACGATGGCAGTGGTAGACGTGGATTAACAGCTGACCGATACATAACTGACATTCTTGAAGACCACGTAATGCCGTATGCTGGTTTTGTCGGAGAAAATTTCTTGTTTATGCATGACAATGCGAGACCTCATACCGCGCAGATCGTTACGGAATACTTGTCTGCGATCGGGATTCAACAAATGGTATGGCCAGCACGAAGTCCCGATTTGAACCCGATCGAACACCTATGGGACGAGCTAAAACGGAGAGTCCGAGCCAGGGTTCCCGCTGTTTCATCCATTCCCGAGCTTAAAGTCGCTGTGCTTGAAGAGTGGGAGAACATACCACAATATGTCATCGTAACTCTGATCAGATCGATGACTAATAGGCTATAAGAATGCATCAGGGCACGGGGGGGGGGGGGGGGTAATACCAGTTATTAAGAATATTTTTTTTGCAATAATTTTGTTTTTTATTGTTTTTATGGACTGTTTTAGCCCTACTAAATTTTCTATCAAAATTACCATTTTTCTTGCAGAGCCAATAATTTATCATTCAATAAGGTTATTATTCAATAATTTACCCTCATTGTTAAGGTTATTAACTTAACTTTTAGGCGATATATAGTTCGAATTGATACGTTCCATATTCCCAAAAATATTTACCATTTTACGTGAAAAAAGGTAGTGGCTCGATTTATTTGCTCCCAAGTGTATATAGATATAATATGCCTATAATATATTTTTTTAATATATTTATTAAAATATTTTTTTTAAATCTTTTCAAAGTAGGTACTCTCCACCACCATCTATGCAATGTTTCATGCGTCTGTAACAGTTTTCAAAACATTCTTTCCGGTCCGCCGTAGACACCTCGTTTACTGCCTGGTCGAACGCTGACAGCGCATCTTCCTGCGACGTAAATTGTATCCCTTTGAGCAGATTTTTTATTTTCGGGAATAAAAAGAAGTCACATGGTGCTAGGTCAGGGCTGTAAGGAGGGTGAGCCAGGAGTTTGACCAGCGTGCCGTCCAGTCCCTCGTATCGAGCGCGGTGTGCGAAGGCGCGTTGTCGTGGTGGAGCAGTAGCCCGCGGAGCCCTGTGTTAGGTCGCTTGTTGCTCACAACAGAGAAAACTTCTGCCAAGCATTTAAAAATAAAAAGTCGATTGTAGCTGTAATTTTTAAAACTATCTGCGAATAAAAAATCATAATACCTACCTATAGGATAATATTATAAAACATGCTAACGGACTACAGACTAAGAAATGTTTAAATACAAAATGTTTAATTTTAGGTGTAAGCAGGAGTTTTCAATAAAATAAATAATAATATGAGAGTAGCTGGTGTATTTTTAGACTTGAGCTCAGCATTTGATACTGTTGATCACGATCTACTCATAGCTAAACTAAATCACTACGGAGTGAAAGGCAAATCATCTCAACCTTTAAAAACAGAAAAATGTTTGTAGAAATTAGTGAGATGCAAGGACATAGACAAAATTATAAATCATCTTTTTTTAAATATTATTGCCGGTGTTCCGCATGGATCGATATTGGGGCGCATATTGTTCATTTTGTTCACCAATGACTTAATAAATTACATATAAAAATTCTTCCCGACATACAACATGTGGTTTTTGCGGATGACACGAATGCCATTATTGGGGTAAATGACACTAAAGAACTCACGGAAAAAGTTAATGCAGCTCTAAGATACCTTTATTCATGGTTTATTGTAAATCAACTCAAAATTAATAGTACAAAGACCAAAATAATGTTATTCAAAACAACTGCTCGTAATAAAGACACCATTTAAGTAAGACTAAATTATGCCAAAATTGAACTCGTGAGAGAAGCTAAATTCTTGGGGGTGCACATAGTGCTTTCTATTATATAAAAATACATATTATCCAATGTCAACTACATTGGATAATATGTATTTTTAAGATGATGGGAGTTCTGTTGTTGTTCTTTTGACTATTTGACTTATGTGTTAACTGTTCTATGAGTGTTCACTATTTTTATTTTATGGTTATTATGTAGAATTATTTCAAATACAATGTCATTTGTTGGTGAATAAATTGAAACTTTGTCGAACCTGTCCCTTCGTTCCCATAATATGATATTCCCAAGATTGTCGTTTCCCGGATTATGATATTCCCAAAAATCAGTAAGCTTGAAATGTATTAAAAACAAAGAAAATTGTTTTTATTATGTTTTCTTTTATTAATACCGGATGAAATTTGTTACAGTCTTGAATAAATAGGTCAAAGCGTAGAAGCAATGGCAAAGCTTTCTTATTTTTTTTTCAGAAATTGGTCTAGCAATAAATACTACACATTTAAAGTAAACTTTGCATAAAAGAACAATAAAAACAGTAATTTTGATAAAAAATAATTAACCTATTAAAAATATCGAAATTTATGCGCACTAGTCGCCCGCGTATCTTCGCCCGCCCGCCGGATTCGCACTGTGCGAATACAAACAGATGATGAACGTGCTAGTTTTGTCTTGGTGTCCGTAGGAACTCCTGTAGTAAATTACACAGGTAGTAGAGCTTCAATCGGCGTATCGGTAAGCGGAACGAACCAAACAAGTAAAAGTTGGTGAGGACTTCGCTGCGACACCGCCACTATCAAGGTATTTTTTCCTAATGAACGCAAGCTTACGGCTGTCATAAGAAACCGTAACTTTCTGTATTTAAAAACACTATCTTTAATTAATCACTTGCTTTTAAGGTTACATAAGAATGATAACAAGAAGTGGCTGCAAGCAATCAGTTTAGTCTAGTTTAGAGAAAATCTTTAACATAAAAAAGCTGTAGAACTTAAAAAAATAAAGTGACGGTTACATTAATAATAATTATATCACTTTTACAGGCTAGGATCACCTATAAAAGTCTACTAGTTTTTGTCAGCGGTGTTCCCGGAATAAAAAGTAAGTATCCTATGTGTTAATCCATGTTATAAATTCAAAAAAATAACATACAAACAATACTGTTATCAACTACAAAAGTTTCTAATGATATAACTCAATCATGATTCGAAAGACTCGTAGCGCCATCTAGCATCCTAAAGCAATTGTGACTGTCGAAAGTTATTGTTGTTTTTTTCTCGGGAACAATACTTTTTTCTGGACAATAACGAAATGCAAAATTTTATCGGTTCAGTGGTTTTGGCGTGAAAAGGTAGAAAACAAACAAATTTACTTTCGCATTTATTAATATTATTTATTTATTTAACCATTTATGTACACACATATAAACAGACAAGAAGAAAAAAGAGAACAGAAAAGTACAAAGGTAATGCTTATTTCTAAAGAAATCTCTTCCAACATACCTGCATTATGAGAGTATAGGATAGATGTAGACATCGTGTGTAAGAGTAAAAGCGAAAACAAAATACATAAAAACGAAACAATTCACTAATTTAGGTTTAGTTAGGATTAGGAAGTTAGGATAATAATAATGGTTACAAACTTATTACAACACTAGCTTCTGCCCGCGACTTCCGCGTGACATTCCGCGTGACATTTCTTGTTCACCCAACCCACCGCATCACCTCCCATCAGGAGGTGACCTGCCCGCGCTATCACTTTGTTTTCGCTTAGCGTGTTTTCTGACTCTTTTTCTTTATGCTCGGCTTCTAAGGACCATTGCGTGATGTTACATACGATTTAGACCTCAGACGAAAACAACAGCAACATTAAACACAGCAGAGTTTTGACATAGAAATGAACCGAAAAAGCAGTTGAACCTCTCCAAAAGATTCACCGATGAACCTCGACCTATCGGCAATCTCATAGACAAATATCACCCATCTCTCCACTAGTCCAACGCTTATTCTAGCATGCATATCCGGCCGGCTCATAAATCCTTTTCTATCCCATGGGCACGTCTTCCCTACCATTACAGCGCCCCCCGGTCCACCACGAACATGAGGCTTAAAGGGCTAGTGCAATTCTTGGGGTTCATTCGATTAATCGATTCTGGTCAAACCATGCTGGGATCGGTACATTCCATTGATTCATTTATTCATTCATCCCCGATACACCACATCGCATCGCGTCACCTGCCCGCGTTTTCATTTTGTTTTCAAAAATATTTTATTGTGTTATTGAGTTTTTCTATCTGAAATTTCTCAGTAGCAACCCGGAGTCTGGATTTGTGCCCGGTTGATGGCAATAGGCTCGCCCCCTATTTCATGGGACTTAAACATAACTGGCGAAATGTGGGAGTACAGGTACACCTCTGCCCAACCCTTCGGGTAAACAAGAGGTGATGTTATGTTATGGTATGTTTAAATCTGACCGGTAGGTATATAGATAACACCCTACATAAAAACTAGTGTAACGACAGATTAAACACGCTGTGGATTATATACTGGTCATGACCAAGCGACTTAGTTATTTTATACGGCCCAGCATACATCCTTTTCGATTACGCCATAAGACCAAGTCCCCTTTCTTGTAGATACGACCCTCTTTACGTTTCTTATCAAATTGACGTTTCATTAATTGTTGTTTACGTTTAATGTTAGCAGTGGCCTTTGCTCTTCTATTGTCTAAATTTAAATTGCTTTCGCTATTTTCCAAATTTGATACTTTACTCTTATGTTTGAACATTAAATTAAAGGGGGCTTGAGCTGTGGTTTCATGGCATGTGTTGTTTACACCGAAAACTACATCAGGCAGGCAACAGTCGCAGTTACTTTCCTCACTGCTAGTTCTTAAACCATTTAAAATAGTTCTATTGACTCTCTCAACCTGACCGTTAGCTCTTGGTGTTGCAACTGCTGTCAGCACATGTTTTATAAGTTGTTTATCTGCAAACTCTTTAAAATAACGGCTACAAAATGCAAGACCACGATCGGACACTATTGTGGAAGAGAAACCAAATAATGATAATACATCATGTAACATATAAATAGTTTCAACTGAACATAAGGTGCGTGTTGCTGTGGCAATAACAAATTTTGAGAAGGAACATGTAATTACTAAAATATATTGATTGAGTTTACTAGACTTCGGAAAAGGCCCTAAGTGGTCAATATGTAGAGTATCCATTGGCACCTCAGATTTTGGGATAGGATTTAATTTTCATTCCAGTTTTCCATAATGTCCTTTCCGCAAAGCGCAATCCAGACACGAATTGTAAATTATTCTTCTATTGCGTTATCGCATTTCTTTAATCCACTATGCCCCATATTATCGTAGTATTTTTGCAAAAGCTTCCCGTGCGCATTATAAGGGACTAACAAACGATCCCCATATAAAGTTTTCTTATGCAAACGTTCATTACTTATTGTGTAATTATTCAATATGTCTGGATTGGCATTAGGTCCACGTAATTTGTTGATAATATTACACAGCTTAGGATCCTGCATTTGGACAGTAAAAAACCAATCATCAGCAGACAGAGCATAAACTTGGGCATCTACTGGGTTACGGCTCAGTGCATCAACGTGCCTCATTTTGTCTCCAGCCCTATATTCTATTTCTAAATCGAACTCTTGAATCTGCAGCCACCAGCGTGCAATTCTCGGAACTAAATCTTTTTTAGACAAATGTGTGACGAAAAGCAACACAATCCGTTAATATTTTTACTTTGACTCCTAACAAATAAAAAAATAACTTTGAACCTTTTTAACGACTCAACGACTGCTAGTGTCTCCAATTCGTAACTGTGATAATTCTGTTTTTCACGGGTGGTTGTGCGGCTAAAGTACATTATAGGTTTTAAAGAGTTATCTGCTGGATGCTGAAACAAAATTCCTGCAACACCGGACTTACTCGCATCCGTATGGAGTTCTGTGTTCAAATCTCTATCATATATCTCTAAAACTGGTTGCGAGACTAAACTAGACTTCAGAGCTTTAAAAGCTTTATCTTGGGCTTCTCCCCATGACCAAGTCATATTTTTTTGCAAGGTCTGTAAGCGGTTTAGCAATAAGGAAAAAGTTACGTATAAACTTTTTAAAGAATGAACAAAGACCAACGAATTGCCTGATTTGGTGAACATTAGATGGGGTAGGAAAATTACGCACAGCTTCTATTTTATGATCACCTGGCTTAATGCCATCCTTAGAAACATAATGACCGAGATAATTTAATTCAGTTTGAATAAAAGAACACTTTTTCATATTAAGTTTTAGATTGGCCTCACGTAATACTTTCAAGAGAAGTTCTAGTAGCTCTAAACCTCGTGGAATATCACTGCTGTGTAATAAAATATCGTCCATGAATGCCAAAATATGGTCACCGTCACCCATTTTATTGACCTTATTAATAACTTTATTCATTAAACGTTGAAAAACCGCGGGTGAATTGGCTAAACCAAACGGAACCCGAACGGATTCATATTGCCCGTCCGGTGTAATGAAAGCAGTTTTTTGAATCGAATTTTCGGAAAGTGGCAATTGATGATAAGATTGTGACAAATAGCTAGTGAACAAGTTTTTTCCTGATAATTTAGAAATTTCTTCATCAATTATAGGCAAAGGAAATCTATCTTTATTCGTAACTGCATTCAAAGCCCGATAATCTACGCATAACATTATATCTCCATTTTTCTTTTTTACTAATACTTACAACGGGTGATGCAAAATCTGAATTCGATTCCCTAATAATGCCGGCTTCTAAAAGATCTTAACTTTTTCACGAACAGTTTAAAGTTCTGGTATCGAAAGTCTATACGGGCGATGATACACAGGCTTATCAGTGTTCAATTTGATTTCCATTTCTGCTAGGTCTGTAAGTCCTAATTCCAACGTATTAGACGCAAAACAAGAACTAGATTGAGACAAAATAGTAAACAAACGTAGCTTATAGTCGTTGTTTATATTACCCACGTTTATGTTTGCAAAATTAACACCACCTATACACATATTATCAGCACATAAACCATCATCAACTAAAAGTATATCCTTTTGGTCCAATTTTGTCGCATCTGCATCAGTAAAATTCGGTACGAAACCACCGACAGCTACATTATTAGCTAAGCATCAGAATTGGACCAACAACAAAGAAAGATTTAACTCACCAAGCCAGCTTCAGCTTCTTGCAATATTTCGGCACAGCATTGCCCTCTTGCCACCACCTGGCCAGTTGCAAACTCCACAACTTTCGAACCCAGGTTGTAAACTCTGAGCAAACCCTCGGAGCCCTCCACCACAGACGCGAGGATTAGTATTTACGACTCCCTTTGATCCACCATTAATTATAACCGGTACCATTGCTGCTTCGTTGGGTACAATTGTCAAACTATTTTTAGAAACGAGGCCTATTCTTTGTTCAGTATTTTCTACGGTTATGCCTTGGATATAATTGTGATGTTGGGAAAGAATCACAGAATTCCCATTTATACGAGGGATACATCCTCTCTATTAATGACAGGCTGCCCTTTCCCCAGATCGACATGAGTAACTAAAGCACTCGTTTTTACTGACAAACCATCCAAGGAAATATTGATTTTTATTGCGCCCAATGCGGGTATTGAACTGCCAGTAAAACCTTTTAAAATTGTTTCACTTGGTTCGATAATATACTGTAATAACTTCGCAAAACTATAACTTATGACATTACTTTGTGCTCCAGTGTCCAAGTATGCAGTGGCCTTAAACCCATTAACCGTTACATCTTTAAAGTATAAATCGTTATAGCTTTGTATAAAATTCACTTCTTTTATTAAATTTGAGTCAATATGAACATTCTGCCTACAAAATCTTGCAATATGCCCGGTGTTCCCACAGTTTTTACACAACCGAGTGTCAGGGTTAGTGCAATCCCCAACCAAATGGCCTTCATTATTACAGCGATATCATTTAATTGGACTGGAAAGGGAATTATATGATTTTCTTTCAGACGGCTTCGATGTATTGAGAGCGTTAGAAGAATGTTTAGAAGCACGTTGATCATTCTCACGAAATTGCGCCGATTGCGACTGGTCATTTTCCATTGATGCCAAAAACGGACAATACAATTTTTCTGGGTTTGTACTTTTCAGAGCATTAGCACTAGCTTGTAATTCAGCGGGTAGGCCGCGAACAATACACGAGACCGTGGCACTGTCATCAAACTTACATCTACGACACAATTATAATTTATCGTAAAAGTATTTACTCATAGTCTCTTTTGGTTCTTTCTTACGACAGACTAACTCTTCGATTGATTCTGCAAATTCAAACATCCTAGGAAACGTACGTTTCAAAAGTTCCTGCCACTCGCACCACGTTAGATCGTAATTATCTAGCCTATTATCATAGCTGAACCATCTAATCTAGTCTGCATATAATACGAGCGCTTTGACTCATCCCAGCCATAAATATCACCCAACTGGTTGATTTTCTTCAGCCAAACAAACACGTTATTGTCTCTATCATCCGGGTCAAATAACGGAATTATTATATCGCCTTTAACACTGTCACATCTATTTTCACGCGTGCTGCTTTGCTGCAGCTTGCACATCAGAATCATCAGATTCACTGCTACTGCGTACATCTCGATGCCTCTTGATGATGAGCGGAGTAATCCCACTTCTGAAACTGTAAGTGTAATTATTTGAATTAGTAATCATTTATAGAAAACACAGCATACGTTATAATTTCGTCATACGAAAAGGAAATTAACAATCACTAATTAATTAAAATAAATGTTGAACTACATTCATTTTACTAAGTACAATATAAATCAACGGTTAGGTATACTTATCGGGTTTTAATAATCAGCAGAGCAGCAATACAAAATGGAAAGAAATATAAAGTTTGACGGAGGTTTGACCTGGTCAGTTGTCGATAATGAGACGTGCAAGCTCATTTGTGCACTACGAGTATTTCCCCGTCATGGCGTCGCGAGCGATGTTTTTTTTTTTTGTATGGCATCTCGCAGGTCAACCTGTAAGGTTGTCGTCTGCTTAAGCGGACTTGCCTGTGGTGCCATAATAAATTAAGGCCTCCAGCCAGGACTTAAACTTAAATACTAACTAAAAACTAAGCGACAACGCTAAGGGCACCCCTGTGGGGTACGGACCTCGGCTCAGGGCGTCGCTGGAAGAGGGCAGCAAGGGACTAGCTGGATCAGGATTTGAGTGATTTAGGGTCGCGATATTGAGACGTGCAAGCTCATTTATGCACAGTTTCCCCGTCATGGCGTCTTGGAGTGCGTGGAGGGGCTAGACAGTGGTGTTTTTTTTTTTGGGAATGGCATCTCGCAGGTCAACCTATGAGGTTGTCGTCTGCTTAAACGGACTTGCCTGTGGTTGCCCTAATAAATTAAGGCCTTCAGCCAGAACTTAAACTTAAATTGACAGTGGTGAGGGCACGCTGGCAATGTTGCCAGCGTCTTAGCGGGCCAATATAGGTGTAACACTAACATACAAACTTTGCCACTATCAAGGTATTTTTTCCTAATGAACGCAAGCTTACGGCTGTCATAAGAAACCGTAACTTTCTGTATTTAAAAACACTATCTTTAATTAATCACTTGCTTTTAAGGTTACATAAGAATGATAACAAGAAGTGGCTGCAAGCAATCAGTTTAGTCTAGTTTAGAGAAAATCTTTAACATAAAAAAGCTGTAGAACTTAAAAAAATAAAGTGACGGTTACATTAATAATAATTATATCACTTTTACAGGCTAGGATCACCTATAAAAGTCTACTAGTTTTTGTCAGCGGTGTTCCCGGAATAAAAAGTAAGTATCCTATGTGTTAATCCATGTTATAAATTCAAAAAAATAACATACAAACAATACTGTTATCAACTACAAAAGTTTCTAATGATATAACTCAATCATGATTCGAAAGACTCGTAGCGCCATCTAGCATCCTAAAGCAATTGTGACTGTCGAAAGTTATTGTTGTTTTTTTCTCGGGAACAATACTTTTTTCTGGACAATAACGAAATGCAAAATTTTATCGGTTCAGTGGTTTTGGCGTGAAAAGGTAGAAAACAAACAAATTTACTTTCGCATTTATTAATATTATTTATTTATTTAACCATTTATGTACACACATATAAACAGACAAGAAGAAAAAAGAGAACAGAAAAGTACAAAGGTAATGCTTATTTCTAAAGAAATCTCTTCCAACATACCTGCATTATGAGAGTATAGGATAGATGTAGACATCGTGTGTAAGAGTAAAAGCGAAAACAAAATACATAAAAACGAAACAATTCACTAATTTAGGTTTAGTTAGGATTAGGAAGTTAGGATAATAATAATGGTTACAAACTTATTACAACACTAGCTTCTGCCCGCGACTTCCGCGTGACATTCCGCGTGACATTTCTTGTTCACCCAACCCACCGCATCACCTCCCATCAGGAGGTGACCTGCCCGCGCTATCACTTTGTTTTCGCTTAGCGTGTTTTCTGACTCTTTTTCTTTATGCTCGGCTTCTAAGGACCATTGCGTGATGTTACATACGATTTAGACCTCAGACGAAAACAACAGCAACATTAAACACAGCAGAGTTTTGACATAGAAATGAACCGAAAAAGCAGTTGAACCTCTCCAAAAGATTCACCGATGAACCTCGACCTATCGGCAATCTCATAGACAAATATCACCCATCTCTCCACTAGTCCAACGCTTATTCTAGCATGCATATCCGGCCGGCTCATAAATCCTTTTCTATCCCATGGGCACGTCTTCCCTACCATTACAGCGCCCCCCGGTCCACCACGAACATGAGGCTTAAAGGGCTAGTGCAATTCTTGGGGTTCATTCGATTAATCGATTCTGGTCAAACCATGCTGGGATCGGTACATTCCATTGATTCATTTATTCATTCATCCCCGATACACCACATCGCATCGCGTCACCTGCCCGCGTTTTCATTTTGTTTTCAAAAATATTTTATTGTGTTATTGAGTTTTTCTATCTGAAATTTCTCAGTAGCAACCCGGAGTCTGGATTTGTGCCCGGTTGATGGCAATAGGCTCGCCCCCTATTTCATGGGACTTAAACATAACTGGCGAAATGTGGGAGTACAGGTACACCTCTGCCCAACCCTTCGGGTAAACAAGAGGTGATGTTATGTTATGGTATGTTTAAATCTGACCGGTAGGTATATAGATAACACCCTACATAAAAACTAGTGTAACGACAGATTAAACACGCTGTGGATTATATACTGGTCATGACCAAGCGACTTAGTTATTTTATACGGCCCAGCATACATCCTTTTCGATTACGCCATAAGACCAAGTCCCCTTTCTTGTAGATACGACCCTCTTTACGTTTCTTATCAAATTGACGTTTCATTAATTGTTGTTTACGTTTAATGTTAGCAGTGGCCTTTGCTCTTCTATTGTCTAAATTTAAATTGCTTTCGCTATTTTCCAAATTTGATACTTTACTCTTATGTTTGAACATTAAATTAAAGGGGGCTTGAGCTGTGGTTTCATGGCATGTGTTGTTTACACCGAAAACTACATCAGGCAGGCAACAGTCGCAGTTACTTTCCTCACTGCTAGTTCTTAAACCATTTAAAATAGTTCTATTGACTCTCTCAACCTGACCGTTAGCTCTTGGTGTTGCAACTGCTGTCAGCACATGTTTTATAAGTTGTTTATCTGCAAACTCTTTAAAATAACGGCTACAAAATGCAAGACCACGATCGGACACTATTGTGGAAGAGAAACCAAATAATGATAATACATCATGTAACATATAAATAGTTTCAACTGAACATAAGGTGCGTGTTGCTGTGGCAATAACAAATTTTGAGAAGGAACATGTAATTACTAAAATATATTGATTGAGTTTACTAGACTTCGGAAAAGGCCCTAAGTGGTCAATATGTAGAGTATCCATTGGCACCTCAGATTTTGGGATAGGATTTAATTTTCATTCCAGTTTTCCATAATGTCCTTTCCGCAAAGCGCAATCCAGACACGAATTGTAAATTATTCTTCTATTGCGTTATCGCATTTCTTTAATCCACTATGCCCCATATTATCGTAGTATTTTTGCAAAAGCTTCCCGTGCGCATTATAAGGGACTAACAAACGATCCCCATATAAAGTTTTCTTATGCAAACGTTCATTACTTATTGTGTAATTATTCAATATGTCTGGATTGGCATTAGGTCCACGTAATTTGTTGATAATATTACACAGCTTAGGATCCTGCATTTGGACAGTAAAAAACCAATCATCAGCAGACAGAGCATAAACTTGGGCATCTACTGGGTTACGGCTCAGTGCATCAACGTGCCTCATTTTGTCTCCAGCCCTATATTCTATTTCTAAATCGAACTCTTGAATCTGCAGCCACCAGCGTGCAATTCTCGGAACTAAATCTTTTTTAGACAAATGTGTGACGAAAAGCAACACAATCCGTTAATATTTTTACTTTGACTCCTAACAAATAAAAAAATAACTTTGAACCTTTTTAACGACTCAACGACTGCTAGTGTCTCCAATTCGTAACTGTGATAATTCTGTTTTTCACGGGTGGTTGTGCGGCTAAAGTACATTATAGGTTTTAAAGAGTTATCTGCTGGATGCTGAAACAAAATTCCTGCAACACCGGACTTACTCGCATCCGTATGGAGTTCTGTGTTCAAATCTCTATCATATATCTCTAAAACTGGTTGCGAGACTAAACTAGACTTCAGAGCTTTAAAAGCTTTATCTTGGGCTTCTCCCCATGACCAAGTCATATTTTTTTGCAAGGTCTGTAAGCGGTTTAGCAATAAGGAAAAAGTTACGTATAAACTTTTTAAAGAATGAACAAAGACCAACGAATTGCCTGATTTGGTGAACATTAGATGGGGTAGGAAAATTACGCACAGCTTCTATTTTATGATCACCTGGCTTAATGCCATCCTTAGAAACATAATGACCGAGATAATTTAATTCAGTTTGAATAAAAGAACACTTTTTCATATTAAGTTTTAGATTGGCCTCACGTAATACTTTCAAGAGAAGTTCTAGTAGCTCTAAACCTCGTGGAATATCACTGCTGTGTAATAAAATATCGTCCATGAATGCCAAAATATGGTCACCGTCACCCATTTTATTGACCTTATTAATAACTTTATTCATTAAACGTTGAAAAACCGCGGGTGAATTGGCTAAACCAAACGGAACCCGAACGGATTCATATTGCCCGTCCGGTGTAATGAAAGCAGTTTTTTGAATCGAATTTTCGGAAAGTGGCAATTGATGATAAGATTGTGACAAATAGCTAGTGAACAAGTTTTTTCCTGATAATTTAGAAATTTCTTCATCAATTATAGGCAAAGGAAATCTATCTTTATTCGTAACTGCATTCAAAGCCCGATAATCTACGCATAACATTATATCTCCATTTTTCTTTTTTACTAATACTTACAACGGGTGATGCAAAATCTGAATTCGATTCCCTAATAATGCCGGCTTCTAAAAGATCTTAACTTTTTCACGAACAGTTTAAAGTTCTGGTATCGAAAGTCTATACGGGCGATGATACACAGGCTTATCAGTGTTCAATTTGATTTCCATTTCTGCTAGGTCTGTAAGTCCTAATTCCAACGTATTAGACGCAAAACAAGAACTAGATTGAGACAAAATAGTAAACAAACGTAGCTTATAGTCGTTGTTTATATTACCCACGTTTATGTTTGCAAAATTAACACCACCTATACACATATTATCAGCACATAAACCATCATCAACTAAAAGTATATCCTTTTGGTCCAATTTTGTCGCATCTGCATCAGTAAAATTCGGTACGAAACCACCGACAGCTACATTATTAGCTAAGCATCAGAATTGGACCAACAACAAAGAAAGATTTAACTCACCAAGCCAGCTTCAGCTTCTTGCAATATTTCGGCACAGCATTGCCCTCTTGCCACCACCTGGCCAGTTGCAAACTCCACAACTTTCGAACCCAGGTTGTAAACTCTGAGCAAACCCTCGGAGCCCTCCACCACAGACGCGAGGATTAGTATTTACGACTCCCTTTGATCCACCATTAATTATAACCGGTACCATTGCTGCTTCGTTGGGTACAATTGTCAAACTATTTTTAGAAACGAGGCCTATTCTTTGTTCAGTATTTTCTACGGTTATGCCTTGGATATAATTGTGATGTTGGGAAAGAATCACAGAATTCCCATTTATACGAGGGATACATCCTCTCTATTAATGACAGGCTGCCCTTTCCCCAGATCGACATGAGTAACTAAAGCACTCGTTTTTACTGACAAACCATCCAAGGAAATATTGATTTTTATTGCGCCCAATGCGGGTATTGAACTGCCAGTAAAACCTTTTAAAATTGTTTCACTTGGTTCGATAATATACTGTAATAACTTCGCAAAACTATAACTTATGACATTACTTTGTGCTCCAGTGTCCAAGTATGCAGTGGCCTTAAACCCATTAACCGTTACATCTTTAAAGTATAAATCGTTATAGCTTTGTATAAAATTCACTTCTTTTATTAAATTTGAGTCAATATGAACATTCTGCCTACAAAATCTTGCAATATGCCCGGTGTTCCCACAGTTTTTACACAACCGAGTGTCAGGGTTAGTGCAATCCCCAACCAAATGGCCTTCATTATTACAGCGATATCATTTAATTGGACTGGAAAGGGAATTATATGATTTTCTTTCAGACGGCTTCGATGTATTGAGAGCGTTAGAAGAATGTTTAGAAGCACGTTGATCATTCTCACGAAATTGCGCCGATTGCGACTGGTCATTTTCCATTGATGCCAAAAACGGACAATACAATTTTTCTGGGTTTGTACTTTTCAGAGCATTAGCACTAGCTTGTAATTCAGCGGGTAGGCCGCGAACAATACACGAGACCGTGGCACTGTCATCAAACTTACATCTACGACACAATTATAATTTATCGTAAAAGTATTTACTCATAGTCTCTTTTGGTTCTTTCTTACGACAGACTAACTCTTCGATTGATTCTGCAAATTCAAACATCCTAGGAAACGTACGTTTCAAAAGTTCCTGCCACTCGCACCACGTTAGATCGTAATTATCTAGCCTATTATCATAGCTGAACCATCTAATCTAGTCTGCATATAATACGAGCGCTTTGACTCATCCCAGCCATAAATATCACCCAACTGGTTGATTTTCTTCAGCCAAACAAACACGTTATTGTCTCTATCATCCGGGTCAAATAACGGAATTATTATATCGCCTTTAACACTGTCACATCTATTTTCACGCGTGCTGCTTTGCTGCAGCTTGCACATCAGAATCATCAGATTCACTGCTACTGCGTACATCTCGATGCCTCTTGATGATGAGCGGAGTAATCCCACTTCTGAAACTGTAAGTGTAATTATTTGAATTAGTAATCATTTATAGAAAACACAGCATACGTTATAATTTCGTCATACGAAAAGGAAATTAACAATCACTAATTAATTAAAATAAATGTTGAACTACATTCATTTTACTAAGTACAATATAAATCAACGGTTAGGTATACTTATCGGGTTTTAATAATCAGCAGAGCAGCAATACAAAATGGAAAGAAATATAAAGTTTGACGGAGGTTTGACCTGGTCAGTTGTCGATAATGAGACGTGCAAGCTCATTTGTGCACTACGAGTATTTCCCCGTCATGGCGTCGCGAGCGATGTTTTTTTTTTTTGTATGGCATCTCGCAGGTCAACCTGTAAGGTTGTCGTCTGCTTAAGCGGACTTGCCTGTGGTGCCATAATAAATTAAGGCCTCCAGCCAGGACTTAAACTTAAATACTAACTAAAAACTAAGCGACAACGCTAAGGGCACCCCTGTGGGGTACGGACCTCGGCTCAGGGCGTCGCTGGAAGAGGGCAGCAAGGGACTAGCTGGATCAGGATTTGAGTGATTTAGGGTCGCGATATTGAGACGTGCAAGCTCATTTATGCACAGTTTCCCCGTCATGGCGTCTTGGAGTGCGTGGAGGGGCTAGACAGTGGTGTTTTTTTTTTTGGGAATGGCATCTCGCAGGTCAACCTATGAGGTTGTCGTCTGCTTAAACGGACTTGCCTGTGGTTGCCCTAATAAATTAAGGCCTTCAGCCAGAACTTAAACTTAAATTGACAGTGGTGAGGGCACGCTGGCAATGTTGCCAGCGTCTTAGCGGGCCAATATAGGTGTAACACTAACATACAAACTTTGACCTCTAAGTATACAATATTACCATGAAATTTTGTAATACGGAACTTACTTACGCTAGCTACAAATATATGCTTATAATTTTGCCAACTTGTAGTTGTAAACGACGGCCGCCACTCTACCACCATTTTGAACTTAGGTGTATGGCGGTCACAGCTACGTAACTCTAGATACGAGTGTAGAATTTATTAGATGCGTGTAAGTCTGACAGGTAGTCATTGTGACATTTAGGTCTGATTTTATAACCTACGAGGGAAAAAGAGGTTATAAGTTAATACACTGTAGATTTGCGTCTGTCTGCGGCATCGTAACTTCCAAACGCCTGAATCGATGTTGTTTTGTTTGAAAGGTGATTTGATCGAGAGTGTTCTGAGCTAAAAAAGAAAGATAAAAAAAGTGTTTTTCGGGGTTTTAGTTTACGTCAGGGTTTTTTTTGCCAATAGTCAGATGAGAGTTTGACATTCTTTTCTATACTTACAAAATCTGTCAAACGGCCGTCTTTAGTCGTCAGTTATGTGATTTCTAATTAATAAACAATCTGTCCTAATTTTTATTATTTCGTGTTATTCAAAATTATAATATCTTTTATATTGGTGTTAATTGAATATGATTTGCATGCGTGACGGTAGAACATGGAAGACTATTATAAATAAAACATTTAATAAAATCCATGTCTAAATGTGTGCGTCTAAATATCCATGTTAGATTGGTCACCCATCCACTCACAGGTCTCGACATCCGCAGCTTCCCTTCTCAACCAGTAATCACTCCTACCCACCCCAATTTAAATCAAGCCCACCATTGTACTATATCATTATTTGGGAGTGGCCACCATTGCTCCACCTTCAAAAGTAATTCGTTCACAAAAAACAATATTTTGGCCGTGCCCCTAAACCAACATAACTCGACCCACACGCAACTTTCAAAACCAACCTTATACCTGTGTTTCAAGGTTGATATTCAAATAGTAGTAAGGTTTATACTTAGTTTGGTGTTGCCAGAAGCAATTGTCGAGTAATTAAGGTAGGGTTTCTTGTTCAGAGTAACGTTTAAGTGTTTTTCCGTGGATTATTTCGTGTAGTTCGGTTCGGTTTTTGTTTGAGTGCAAATATTTCGGGTTTCGAAGCTACGAAGACATTTTGGGAAGGCTTACAACGGTGGAGGTTTGTAAATGGATGTTTGGGGACAATGTACAATGTCACTGTTGTTTACATAGCAAGTAATGGTCTACGAATTTGGGTGCTGTAGGTAACCTACCACAAATAAAACTGGGAAAAAAAAAAAAAAAAAACCTTTAACCAAGGACACCGACTTCCGAAATAGAATAGAATAGAATAGAATTTTCTTTATTGGAGTAACCAAGACTCAACAGTATTATTAGTAAAAAACCTACGACTATGTTAGTAAGCACAGACACTGAACAAAAACAAGGAAAATAAAATAAAAACAAGGGTAACGGTTGGTCATCGTTGCGACATCCCATGAGAGACTGCACAACAGTGACCCACGTATAAACAGTCCCATCGACTTGCAACCATGCTTAAGACACTGTTGGAGCTGTCCCACACTCTGCACCAAATGAAAGTTATTTTTGAATAACAAAGTAGGTACTTATTCTACGTAATCAATAACTTTGATTTCGTGAGTAAAAATAACTTTGTTTTGTGTTTTGTAGTAACTTGTAGATATTGTTGTTACCTATATTAAAAGTGTGCGTCATCTGAATACCAGTATTTCATATCGAGCGACTGCCTATCAGCTCACCAAAACACATATTATAAGGTAACACGATACCCCTTGTTAAGACTGGTTGTCACACTTTCGGGCTTCTGACGACCTGTAACGTCTGTCAACAATCCACGAATGACAGCCAGGATCAACGGCTTAACGTGCTTTCCGAGTCACGGATGGGTCTCGATATGTTTAGATGGTCACCCATCCAAGGACCAGCAGCGGCAAGCCTAGCTTCGATTGCCCATACAGCTGTTCTCGACGACCCCTCAAGTGTGATGGAAGAAAATTGGAACTTGAAAAATAAAAGTATCCTGAAGACACTAAGCCCTAACAGATGACATCAACCTTTATACCCCGAGGGACAAGGCACAGGACTATATAGAAATCCCAATTCACAAGCTAGAGATCTAGTCTAGGGGGGGCAGTCGTCCAACTGAACTAACCACACTCATTTAAATAATCCCCCCAAAACATTTCATGTAAGAAAATTAGGCTGCCAAGTAAAATAACGTTATTACTATTAAAAAGTTATCAGATCTATTGTGAGCCAAGCCACTAATTTCAACTTGATACCGCGGACCTACATACACGCGGACGTACGGACAACGAAGTGATCCTTTAATTGTTCTGTTATTTTTTCCTTTTATTTTTTTGAGGTACGGAACCCTGATAAAAAAGCGATTAAACACGTAATTCTTTGATACTATCTATTTTTCTACGGTGGGCGAAGAAGGTTCTAGGATAATCATTGCCCTCTCTTCCCGCCATATTTAAAAAGTTGTAAATTATTAAAAGACGTGTTTCATTAGGAGTTATCCATCGGCTCTCAAGATACTTCGGCTGTCTAGTTTGGTAGCTTACACAAAACACAACGGTTTAGTACAACAAGACATTTACTTTTTAAAAAAACAAAGAAATTCAGGGAACACCACGGTATCGAAGCCGACGCCATTCGTTGGTGAAGCCTTGTCTCAATAAAAATACCGACTCCAAACAATTCTTAGCTCCATCAGAAACAAACATAACTGTCATTTAGAACTCGTTTCAGACATTTTTCTTGTGAAAAGCAAGAAGGTGGTATTTTTTGGGACACACCGACTTTCGGTACCATCATACTGCGAGCACCAGTCACTTGGTGATTATGGCATATCAAGCATGGAAGACTGTTGACGATTGTAAACAGCATTGTTTTATAAGCTGCAGTGGTTTGGGTATGTAAAATACTTGGAAAGATACGTACTTGTATTGGTTAGCTATCAGCATGGGTATAACTATGCAAGGGTGGGCTAAGCAAATTGAAAAATTACTTACTGTTTAATCGCTTTTTATTAAGGCTCTGTGCTTCAAAAGGATAAAACTTAAAAACGGATTTGGCTATTAAACTTTCAACTTAACTAAGTAGTTCAGAAAGAGGCCACATCTCATCGCCAAGATGAGCCAAAAACAAAGCCTTTTGAAGTAGAAGTTTGTGGAGTTAGGCCTTGTAGAGTAAGGGGCTTGGCTATCAATAGATCAGATTTTTTCTCTCAATAGATTTTTTACAGTGAAAGCGTTATTTAAGTCTTGTTAACCTACTTTGCATGAAATGGTTTTGGTGGGATATTATTAGAAGGTGTAATTTATGATCTCTCATTAAATTACATGTAGTTAGTTCAGCTGGATGGCCGCCCCCCCCCTTCCCCCCTTGACAAAATCGATAGCTACGCCAGTGGTCATCAGCGTATACCTTTTGAGATAGCAAAAGTCTTTGGCATTCACTTGTAAATTGGTATTATCTACTGATTATTTGGTACACTTTCCTGAGAAACCCGACCGTGACAACTATTTAGTTGGGCCTCAATTGTAGTGCTTACAACTGGAGAAAGATAAAAAGTTCGACAAGAGAAAGAAATTATATATTACAGTCTCGATAACTCTTACTACTGGATCTAATAGTAAATATCAGACTTTGATGTTCCTACTGTTAGGACACAGGCCTCCAGGGGTTTTTTCCTGGTCTCTTGCGATACTTTATCTTCGTTTCAGACATTTTTCTCGTAAAAAAGAAGCATGAATTTCAGTAGTGCGAGTACTATTGCACTTACGTGGTGATTATACCATAACAAGGCATGGAGGACTGTTGACGATTTTAACCAGCATTGTTGTAAGTTGCAGTAGTAATTTGTAGATCTTGGACAGTCGTTACGGGTCTGACACTCAACGTCTTACCAAGAGGTGGCGTCTTACCCAGTAACTGGGTTGGAGAGGTCAGATAGGCAGTCACTCTATGGAAAGACCTGGTATTCAGCTGCGTCCGGTGGTAAAGGCAGACAGATAGTTTTTATGTTGTAAGCTGCACTAGTTTAGGGGTACTTGTGTAAAATATGACTTTACTGACGAAGGTACAAGGTACAGGTAGAAGGTTCTTTTGACGCTTGAATGACTTAAACAGGAGGGCGCTGCACGCTGTTGGTAAAGTCAAAAAATCAAAATCAAAATAAAAAGTCATTAATCAGCACTTTTCGAACGTCAAAAACTTATGTGCATTAAGGATGATGACTAATTTAGACATTTTCGAACAAATAATGTGGTTTCAAAGAAGGCATTAAAATGAGATGATCGATAAAATCTGTACAATCGATGAAAATATGAAGAATGCTTTAAAAGATTTTGGAGGGGATTATTGCCGTCTTTGTCGCTCAGTACTGATAATGTATGGCGCTGGTATGATGTTACATAGTCGTGACTTCTATTATAGTGCTGTCTTTGCCTAACTGTTATTTCTAAACACTACACTTACTGTTTTTATAATACTGTTTGCAATATTTGAAACCAAATATTTTTTAGGTTAAAAATAAAAAAAATGTTATCTTCCATATGGTTTTGCGAAATGTTTGAAAAAAACAAGATGGCGGCATAGGTTCCAATTTTGGCCACGTGAAAAGAAAACCTTCTTCCTAGTGTGTCGATGGCAAAATATACAGTGTCAAATTAAACAAATACTCCGCAGACGTGAGGGGTATCCTATGCCATCCTATTGCATAGACCAATAGTTACTTGTACAGCTGTTTCTTGGGCGTTGGTATTGCAAATCGAGCTTTAGAAAGAGACTGTCGCGCAGATGTGTGACCATAGATTAAAATATAGGGTACAATTACGCATGACATAGCATGTGTGACATAGCTGACAACTACCCATTCTGAGTAACATAGCACAAAAGTAAAAGCTGGTAAATTAATTTTGTTTTTGTTTTGAAAAATCGCTGTTTACTGTAGTGCGCGATGTAACACACGCAAAACATTGCGCTTAAGGGTGCATGCAACGATACAGGGGTCGTATAGGTATTTAAAGTTGTGTTATAACATTAAATATAACATTAACGACTTGTTTTCGTAAAAAAAAAAGTCAGTAAATGTTTCCTAGATGTGGTTCAGTACAAAAAAAACGATTACAATGAGTACAAGTGATTCTCGGCAATTAAAGCGTCTTTATAGCACTGTGTGACCTAAACACGCACATTAGTCTATATCATAGCACGCAATAATCTAGCCCTTAACTAGGTAGGTACTAGTAAGTACATGGGATTTTTAACAGACGATACAAAACTGTGCGTACCTCGTTGGTCTAGCGGTCGCAAGAACGACTGCTGAGCGTGCGATCTCTGGTTTATGTCCCAGAAAGGGTAAAAGAGTTTTTAAGTTTTTGCAGTTCAAAGTCCAGATTTGTGCCCGGTTAATGGCAAATGGGTTGCTGAGGGTCAAACTTGTAGGCTGGCCCCCGGGACATTTGGGATTTAAACATCACAGGCGAAACGTTTCTCTCGACTGCTATTCCATGGAAGTACAAAGTGGGGCAAAAGTAATGTCGTAATGGAAACGTGCCATATTTTTTGCTAATGGCGTTATAATGTCATTGTCATTTGATACATATGTTGAAGACAGATAGAGAATTAGTTGCCAATGCAATGGAGCGATACACACAGGCACACAGCTCGTGAAACGATTGAGATTTTGAAACACCAATTTCGGGGCCATGTGATCTCCCGTTTGGCGGATTTTAAATGGTCGGTCTTCGCCAGACTTCTTTCTTTCAACTTTTCGAAATATCGCGTTTACCACAACAAACCACAAACCCTGCAAGTCTTGAAAGCCAACCCTGAAGAAGTAATCACCAATTCGGAGGATGTTTTGCGAGCAACAGGTCATGATAAATGATTTTTATTTCTGTAAGTGGGTTTGTACAAACACTTTTACACGTCAACCATTTTTTTTTAATAGATGAGGTCGGCGTTTCCTATCTGACTACTCTGAGAAGAAAAGCCGAAACAAACTCAGAGGTCACAGTCTCTTTTAAACTCCAGATATAATCTTAGTCAGATCATGTTAAAAGCTGGTCAAAATGACTTAATCAACTCAACATACCGCAGTCCACTGCTGGGCATAGGCCTCTCTCAGGCGGCACCACAACACCCTGTCCTCCGCATTCCGCATCCAGTTTTTCCCTGCTACCTTCTTAAGGTCGTCGGTTCATCGCATACACGGTCTCCACTGCCACTGCCCATCAGTCCTTCGACAACATGGCTAGTCCACTGCCACTTCAGCTTGCTTGCTCTGCAAGCTCTGTCAGTAACTCTAGTTATTTTCCGGATAACTTCATTCCTGATTTTATCCTTCAAAGAAACTCCGAGCATAGCCTGCTCCATAGCTCGCTGAGCGACCTTGAATTTGTGGACCAACCCCCGTTGGGTTGGTCTACGTTTCGGCACTGTATGTCATAACGGGCAAGGCGCACTGGTTGAAGACCTTAGTCTTCAAACATTGCGGAATAGGCGACGAGAAGCTTGACGAAGTTGCCCAAACGCTGCCTAACCCAACCAGATCCTTCTGTCGACTTCTTTCTCAAACTTGTGTCTACCGAGCTGGATGACTTGCCCTTGGTAGACATACTCCTTCACAACTTCAAGAAGTGACCCTTCGATGTGGATTGGGCTCGGCAAGACGAGTGAATTGCTTTCAAATAAGCACAAATGTGCATCAAGTCAGGAGGTGGTCGTTAGACCGATATCACTTTCTTGACTTAATACACAATTTACACACATTCATAACACATAACACGCCTCGTTTCCCCGAAGGGTTGGGCAGAGGTGTACCTATAGGACACCAACATTTTGCCAGTTATGTTCAAGTCCCATGTAATCGGGGGCTAGCCTATTGTTGCCATCAACCCGGCACAAATCCAGGCTCCGGGCTGCTACTGAGAAATACCAGATAGAAAAACAAAATAACGCGTTGCCCGACCTGGGACTCGAACGCAGTAGTTATTGCGACCACTAGACCAACAAACATCACACACTAATTCATATTTCAAATTTTACACAACTTACATCTATAAATAAAGTTTCCCTGAAAACAGAGCCAATATTTTTTCATTTCCTACCAAATGACAGTCAATTCACATTATGACATTACTTTTGCCCACCTTGTGCCACCGTACGTAGTTTCACCAATAGATAAGAAGCGTTGCTGTATTCTACTTTGCTATAGCCAGAAAGGGGGTGACTATCGAGGTTATGGTAGAGAACGAATTATGGAAGATGAAAAATGCTGCTCCGACCCCAAATGAACTTTGGATAAGGTCAGGAGAATCATAAATGATGGTTTGAAGGGCGTCGGTGTAATGATAGGCACAACACCATTGTTGTGTAACACACAATTAATCATAATCTGAATCATTTTGAAGGATATTGCTAATCCATTGCTTCATATGTTCGAAAAATGTATATGCTCAACAAAGTAAATAACGCAATGAATGTTTTTGAACTGTCAAAATGAAAGCGTTTACACTGATACAGTGTTACGCAATTACACCGCTGGTAGCCCGTCGGCAAGTTAGGTAAAAAAAAAGTCTTGTGGGGTGACTCCTGTTAGGAACGAAGTTCAATACGCTTTTTTTTCAACTTTAAAATGTAATTCGATATGGAGATTTAGTGTAGATTTTTATCACCCTCGAAAACCATAAAACGACACAGATAACGAACAATTTGATTTTTATCGCAGACTCCATCTTGGATTTTCATTTTGATTTCACTATCGGCTTCAGCATTCTCGAAAACCATGAAAACTTACTCTCTCTCTCTGTTTCTTTCTATAATATATTATAAAATTCGCATGGAGGGGTCATAACGCTTTTTCCTTACGTGACGCATTCTACAACTGTTTAAAAAAATCTCCTACCACAAGCTGCGTTAAAGAACTTCCAAAAAACTTTTGATCAAGGACTAAACGATCAAACACTCATTCCTGGCTTACTTTTTAAGGTGAACAATAGGTCATGAGTTCGAACCGCACTCATTGCGACGCCTTGACGTAAACTCCTAACAGTACAGTGCTATTCTGTAACCATCTCACCGTAAAAACGTAGGTGAAGTGAGCTGTCTGTGCCACTGATTGACCAAGACGGGATGACACTGACAGCTCACTCCACGCAAGTCTTCACGGTGAGATTTATACAGGACATGCATATTTCGCTTTTTAAATCAGAACTGGGAGTACTAGGCTACTAGGTATCTAAAGGATGTAAAAAGATACTTAATGAAGCCGTGAGTACCCCGTCATTGTATTTTTTTTTGCACTGGACCATACCTGGGAACCTTCTGGTTACAGAAATAAGGTCAAAATTCCAACTTTACTGACGTTTGTTTACGAAAACCGGTTTTTAATGTTATAAGTATAACACGACCCTTGTCCCGTTACATGAACCCATAAGCTATGGCTACCGCCAACAGCATATTTTCACACTACAAATAAAAGTCGGTTCCCAGCAATTATTACTGTGTAATGTCACTCACTTTGAAGTTGACGGCTATGTGATAGGTCTTTGTACACCCTCTATACCTACTCGCACATCTCTGCCTACTCTAATGTGGAATACAGGCGTGAAGTTCTTCAAATAATTAATTATACCTTCAACCCTTTACAGACCCACAAAATATTAACATCCACAATCGATTTGAAAAAGATCTGATTATTATCAACAAAACATACTCAAGTTTAAAAAATACAAAACGTTTCACAAAGATTCAGTTTTTGAGATACGGGCTCACAAAACGACGGACATTGATAATACATAACTTGACGTTTTTTTGTTGGAGTCGGTTGAGATATTCCGTGCATGCTGCCCTAGACTCATCAATAATATGAGCTATTTGGGGTTTAGATGTAGCGGGACCGACACGACACGATGTTGATTTCCAACCGATTCGTTCGTTGTAGGTTGTATTCACCATTTGACTTGTACTTTTAATATTTTGACATTGAATTTGACATTAAATTTTATTGTTGACATATTTGAATTGATTGACACTATAAATAATATTTCACATCAATTTTAATTAGGTTTTTAAATGTATTGTTTCTGCATGTAATAATTTTAAATTAAATTAAATTATTAATGAATTAATAAATGAATGAATGACTGAATGACAGTTGTCCTTATTCCCGATGTGTTTTTGCCCGTCCGAAGTTAATGAGTAGTTGAGTTCAGTCTGAAGATTCGAAATACTTTTGGACGGGCACGTATTTTTCGTTGACGGACCAAGACAGTAGGCTACTAGATATAACCGGCCAATAATCATTTTTAGCAATTTTCGTAGCAATTGGCTGTAGTATTTTTATATGTGTATGTGGGAAAAACTCTGAAAAAATGCTTTTCCTTCATAGACAATACCTAAGTTATTTAAAAAAAAATTAGATGCCGTATGATTCTTTACATATATGCATGTACATATTACTAATATTATTCTAAGTACATATTTTGGCTTTTATATTAAGTTAGCATGAAAGTCTAAAAAAATGCTAATTATTACTTAATTACATAATAATGTTTTTGGAAGAAAAAAAAACATAATAAAGTGACCCATCGAAGTTACGGTTTCAGTAAAAAATGGTGGTTTGGTACACTTCGGCTCAGTCAGTAGGTCCAGTACCTACAGGCCGGCTTTTGTCGGATGTGATTAACTATACTAGAAAGGTTAAGGTTGTTATATCAAGTTAAACAATCTTGATGTGTCTTTTAAATCATTCACTCATTTTAAAATAAAATGCCATTAAAAACCAATGTAAATACAACAATAATGATTACTAAATAAATTGAACCGTTAGTTTAAGCAGTATTTGTTTGATATGTTTGAAGAGTTATGAGGAACAGGGTGTAAAGTTCACTCATACTCTCAGAAAAGGGAGGATCCTCCGACCAGATGGATGTCGTATCTGGTGGGCAACTGCCCGATGACTGTTGTCGGGAAGTTGTGTATATGCTATCTGCGCGGTAAACTCTGCTTGCGCGATGCAGGATTGATGCGTTTGTTCGCATGTGGCGGTGTAGATGCCGCCACATGTGTTTGTGTAAAAAGTCACATTAAGATTGTCTTTATTTAACTACCTAAACCTTTCTAGTTTATAGAGCTTGACAGTGTCTAGAGTGGGTTCAATAACGTGGTGGATAGTGTTTTGGATATTCCACTACATTACTGGAGTGTGGATTTGTGCCCAGTTAGGTTCTGACAAAATAAAGCCGTTAATTTTTTTAAGTCGTGTCCCAATCTCCCAAAGTCGTGTCGTCCTCTCTAAATATCATTGAAAGCGCAACATTTCTTAATAACAAACCCGGTTAAGAGCGGCACTTTTTATCATAGAGACGTCTAACAAACAGGGTAGGCAGACATATTATGTGTTTTTATCATGAGCAGTTCAAAGTGTAGGATTGTGGGTTTAAGGAGAATAGACAGCGGTTTGTGGAAGACGACATAAAGTTGTCGGTAGAACACTGTTATTTAACGGAGCTAGGCAGAGGTTATAGGTGTATAGTTTATTCATCAGCTTGCGTTTTATTGAGCGCGAATACTGCCATTCTCTGGATACAGCTCTAGGTTTCGGGCTGATACTGGGAAATTGCTGACGTTTATGTAAATTACATTGTTACGTTTGGAGTCACCTTCAAAGCAAAGATTTGCGTATATTAGGACTTCCAGTTTACATTAACTATACATGTGTGTGTGTGAGAGAATAAACAATAGATAATTTTGTATGCATGCCAATGGTTTTGAACAATACTAAAAGTACAAAAAAAAAAAAATTAAGGAATAAGGACTGCGCGCAGTGTGAAAATGTGTGTTTGTGGGGGGGGGGGAGTATGAAAAGCCCAATAACACTTTGCCTGACCTGAAAATCTAACTCGCCCATTTGAGAAAGCAAGCATGCAGCATTGAGAAAGCATTGACACATGGCTGACATTCAACTGCATCTGTTTAGATCGGAAGCCGACCATAACATAGCTGTGATATGGTAAGGGAACCGAACTTACACACCCAAAGACCGGCATTTTAACCACTGCACCTAACCGCAAACTAATCGACATAAATTACTAACAAAAAGCGGGTAAAAACAAAAAATCACAAAACGATATTTGTATGGCAACATTGAGATATAAATAATTTTACAAAATTAAACGACACAGCGCCGCCCCGCGGTGTCCCTGCGATTTCTTTTAAATGACACACATGGTATTCGTGATACTTGTTAAGAATTTATTATTATATTAGTAGAGTCGCCCTGTGCATTTGTTTATATGAACTACAGTACTAGAAGTTTGAATGTAGATGGCTATAAGAGTTGGGGAAGATGAAAGACACGATGGATGGACTGTGTGGAAGATGATGTGGCTAGAAAGGCTACTGAGATGATGACTGCATGAGAAGTATGGAAGACAAAAACTGATGATTAGTAGTGTCGCCCTGTGGATACGCTTGTATTAATGTGACGTAGGTGTGTGCAGTGGCTTATGTACACCGAGTGTCACTTGTTTTACGGCCACACCGAATAACTTAGGAAAGATCGCTACTGATGATAGACAGTACAAGTCTGTCTATAGGTCTCCTATTTTGGCTTTATTGGGACGTTAAAACCAGAGATTTATATTACAGATTTTTCTATCTCCAGTGCGCGAAAATTGGAGATAGATACATTATTGGGTTCGGCCGATACTCAGCCATAATCCTTGCCTGTATAATAATAATAATCCTACTGACATTATAAACAGAGAAAGTTTTTGAGTATGGATGGATGTTTGTTACTGTTTCACGCAAAAACTACTTAACGGATTTGGATGAAATTTGGCACACAGATAGTTTATAACCTGGATTAACACATATAGTACTTTTTATCCCGATACTCCCACGGGATCGAGATTTATGCGGGTGAAACCGCGGAGAGCAGCTAGTACAATAATAAAAATCTTAATTGATACAAGTACCTTAAGGTATGATGAAGAGGGTGTAAAGTTCTCTCATCCTCTATGGAAAAGGGATGATCACCCACTCAGCTGGGTGTCGTGTCTGGTGGGCAACTGCCAGACGGTTGATATCGGGAAGTTGTATGTGTGCTAGTTGCGCGGTAAACTCTGCTTGTGCGATGCAGGATTTTGCGTGAGGTCACTGCATGACTTTTTTTCATACATCTTTACCAGTCGTTATCTCATTAGTCATCCCCTTTCCAGCCATATCATGTTTCACATTCACAGTTTCATTGGTCGTTCTCTACTCTAGTTGGCGAAAAATGTGTGGCAAAACTCCGGCTACTGTTTCCAGCGACCATTTAGTCAGGGCTCTGTTCTATATACCTGCCATCCATAACAAGATCTGAAGTATGTTTTAATTGTGTTATTGAACAGCAAATAAGCTGACAATGCTTCTATTAGTTACCACCACTTAATTGCCATCGCAGAGCCAGAGCTGAACTGCTATATGTGCCTGTAACTACACCGGCACACACACCCTTCAAACCGGAAAACAGCGACGCTGTTTGGCGGCATAAATATGTATGGTGTAAGTACTTTCCCGGACGAGCTCCATCACAAGCTACTACTACTAAGTCCAAATTCATACATAAACTCACGCCCATCTTCCTTCATGAGAAGAAGTCCCATAAGAGTACTCAGAAACTACAGAACGCCACCTACTACGATCCTTACATACTGCTCTTACTCCCTATACTTATATTATGCTTATTATTTTAACACCCACGTTTTAAAGGAAACTTGTTTCAAGTTATTATTTTTTCGTTTTAGTCGATTTTGTTATCAATATTTCGGCTGTCCTTGTTTTCTCATTGTTTTTGACATTTTGTCATATTTATGTAAATTGAATTCTTAGCAAAAGGTGACGTAATCACTCCAAAGAATATTTCTCAAAGATCTCTATACTCGGCTTTAGTCGGTCGGTGACGATGAATTGGGTACACCCGGCTGCAGTCGGTCAGTGACGCTGAATTAGGTTCACCCGGGTCCAGTCGGTGAGTGATGCTGAATTGGGTACACTCGGCTCCAGTCGGTCAGTGACGCTGAATTAGGTTCACCCGGGTCCAGTCGGTCAAAAAGGGAGAGAGAGATTTCGACTCTCGACCCGGCCCGCAGCAGACGCACCGGGCGTTAGAGGAGGGCGGACAACGCCCTCTTCCGGCCCCCCTAAATGGGTCCAAGGGCGACGGAATTGGGGGACATCCGTCGCCCCCCAACATCAGGACCCGAGAAGGCGGCGCGCGTAGTGTTCCGCGCCGCTCACAGACAGGGGAGTACACCTCACTCCCCCCGCCCGAGACGGGGCCCGCGCAAGCGGGCCGGCACCAGCCGCGGTTGTGGAAGAATTATATATTCCCACGACCCCCGGCGTAGGTGTGAGATGGAACACCGGGGTGGTTTTTAGTCAGTAAGAGTCTGACAGACCCCTCCGCCCGCCCCAGGGCGGAGGACATCCATGAGGATTTTCCACCCCGGGAACAAAAAAAAAAAAAGGTACACCCGGCTCCAATCGGTCAGTGACGCTGAATCGTGTATACCTGGTTCCAGTCGTAAGATTTCACTTTGATCGTGTCATCACGCTGTATTCCTAAGAGTGTTAGACAAAGTAATATAGTATAGTAGAACTGTTATGTTTAGTCCTATGCGATCAATGGTCATGCCTTCTCTGTATAAGAAGAGGCTTTTGCCCTACAGTGTGTCAGTAATAGGCTGGTGATACCATTGGAGGCGAGCCTTTGCCATTGACCATGTACGGTTGGAACAACTTCAGACTCCGAGCTGCTGCTGAGAAATAAATGATAGAAAAACCCAATACTTTGCCTGATCTCCTAATCGAAGCAAGGACCTCATGCTTAGCAATGGCAACCAAGTAGTCGAAGAGAAGACAATCACAGTATAGATCATTGAACCTCAAGGGGTGGTAATACACTTTTATTATACTGGTCAATATTAGCCGAAAAGTGAAGTGTCAGGATGTTGTGTCAAGTGCGGTGAAACTGTTAACTGTCACCTTGACCTGCCCTGCACAGAACCTGCCCGAGAATGATTATGGTAGAACCCCAAGTCCGGTATTAATGGGATTTCTAATCCTGTTATAAAATTCTCGGTAACAGCCCGGAGTTCGGCATTGCGTCCGATAACGAGCAATAAGATTCGCTCTCAAAATATAATGGCGTCAGAAATTGTAATGTTCAAGGAATGTTAATTATTTTTGTTGTTATAACATAATTATTTCGGTTTTAAATGACGGTATTATTCATATGGGGCTTTTAATGATTCTTTAAGGAAATCCAAAAGATTGCTAAAAACAGTTTTTTTTTGTATTTTTTTAGGCTTAATAAACATTTTAACTGACCTGGGAACTGTAGTGGCACAGTGGTCTCGGCCTGACTAACGAGTAGGTCGTGAGTTCAACTCCAAGCAGGCACATTACTTTGTGTAATTCACTTCATCACCACTGCTCTAAAAACGGTGAAGGAAAACATCGATACCGGCATGTCCTAGAATTAAAGTTTCGAAGACATGTGACATCTACCAACTCAAACTGTGCCCGCGTGGTGGATTACGGCCCACTCCATCTCACAACGGGGGCCTGAGTCCCAGCAGTGGAAACGTTGTAGTCTGATTATGTCTGATCTAGGGATCAAACCAAGGATTCCATGCTCAGCCGTCCTTGGGTTTATCCCTAAGTCGGGCAAAGTGTTATTGGGCTTTTCCATTAGAAATTTCTCAATAGCAACCCGTTTTTTTTTATGGCACTAGGCTGGACTAAAACATAACCAGCTAAATATGGGTGTAAATATTGTACTCGTATTTATACGTACCGGGTGATGTTGTTATCGTAACTACATATTTAAAATATTGTAAATACAAAAGTAAATTTTTAAAATATTATAAATACAAAAGTAAGTTTGTTTGTTTGTTACGCTTTCACGCCAAAACGGCTGAACGGATTTTGATGAAATTTGGCACACAGACAGATCATGACCTGAGTAAGGACATAGGCTACTTTTTATTCTGTATCGCGGACGTAGTCGCGGGCAACAGCTAGTGTACAATAAGTATAATTCTACAATCTGCCTCGTTGGTCTAGTGGTCGCGTAGCGGTTCTACTGCTGAGTATGAGGTCCTGGGTTCGGTTTCCGGGTCGGACAAAGTGTTATTAAGTTTTTCCATTACAAGGTTTTTTTTCTGGCCTGTTCATGGCACCAGGCTCTCCCTCGTAAGGCGTAATAAACTCCTCTGTTTATCCCTTCGAGAAATACTGGTGTGATGTTTAATGTTATGTAAAATAATAGTAATATTCTACAATCTGAAGGCGGTTGATATACTCAGGCGCATTACTCTCTCAGTGGCGTACCATCTTTATTTATACTGAAAAACAAAAAAAAATTTGAAGGGACGACTTACGACTACGACTTTAAATGGAGGTGATGGTTCCGTATGTTTACTTTGGTTGTTTTATTCTGAAGTGTTTAATTGAGTTTGAGTGTGATTGACTGATCAATACACAGGTCATAATATTCCTCTAAATTAATACGAATCAATTAAATAAATACATATACTACTCTGTGTAAAAAGTATCGGGAATATGTCAATAAAAAGACCCGCGTAAAAGAGGTCGTTCTAATTTTTTTACTGCAGGTTGGTAGCACTGTACTGATTTAGCGCGCAAAATTTGAGCGGGATCTGTCATTTAATTTGTTTTTAAACTACACTTTTTGTTGGTCATAGTTTTGAGTCCTCGGCGATTTTTACAATGGAAAATATTGTTGAACAAAGAGTGTGCCTTAAATTTTGTGTTTCAAATGATATTTCATGTGGTGAATCACTACAAATGTTGCGAAATACCTACGGCGAATCGTGTATATCGAAAACAAGGGCTTATGAATGGTATAAGGCTTTTAAAGAAGGCCGAGAAGTAGTAGTAGACTTACCTCGTTCTGGTAGACCTTCAACCGCTACGACCAAAGAAAACATCGACAGAATCAAGAAGCTAGTGCTCGAAAATCGACGTATGAGTCTGAGAGAGTTGGCTAGTGAGGTGAAAATATCTTTTAAGTCCGTCCACAACATTCTCATTGACATTTTAGGCATGAAACGCGTCGCCGCTCGACTAGTTCCAAAAGAGCTCAATTTTGTTCAAAAAGCGCAGCGAAAGCATGTCGCTGAAGACATGGTTTCCCGAGCTTCTACGGATCCGACCTTTATGAAACATATAATAACTGGCGACGAGACATGGGTTTATGAGTAAGACATGCAAACAAGCCAACAGTCTTCAGAATGGCGTCTCGAAAACGAGCCGAAACCCAAAAAACCGCGGCAAAGTCGCTCCAAAATCAAGGTGATGTTGACAGTTTTTTTTTACTACCGTGGTGTGGTTCACTCCGAATTCCTTCCAGAGGCAGAAACAGTGAATAAAGAATATTATTTAGGCGTCATGAAGCGTTTGCGTGAGAGTATCCGCCGAAAACGTCCAGATTTGTGGCAACACAACTCATGGATGCTGCACCATGATAATGCACCATCACACCATTATAGTGTCACAGCCATTATAGTGAAAGAGTTTTTAGCGAAAAATTCAACAAAAGTTCTCGACCAAGCACCGTATTCACCTGATATGGCTCCGTCTGACTTTTTTTTATTTCCCAAGTTAAAATTACCACTTCGAGGAAAACGTTTTGAGTCGATAGAAGCCATAAAAGAAAATTCGCTGAATGAGCTAAAGGCCATACCGCAAATAGCCTATGAAAAATGTATGGAAGACTGGGTGAAGCGGTGGAGATGTTGTATTGCAAGCGATGGGGCCTACTTTGAAGGCGATAAAATAAATTTAGATGAATAATTTGTATTTTTTGATTTATTGACAAATTCCCGATACTTAGTACACAGTATGTATTAACCTAACATATCAGACAAAATAAAAAGGACGGCTTGCACTCCGGGAGTGCCGGCAGAAGTGAAAACTTGAATATTAACGTTGTGCATTTTTGATATTTTGGAATGGTTAGGGAATAATTTTGCACGAATTGCTTTAATTATCAGTATAAAAGTACTATCGTTTATGTGGTAGAATACAATATTTATTTATTGCGCTATCGTACACAATCATGACAATTTATCTTATATTAAAAAGTTTATCTCTCAGAAAAATCAATCAATAAAAATCAACAATCATCCGTCTTACGAATTTTCGATCAGGTCACGTGTCCTGACGCGAGTTTAGCATTTTTTACCCATTACAAAAAAAGGGTACAACGCCGCTAAAGAAGTTTTCACTTCAAAAATACCTACTCTATTATAATCATAATCATTGATTTGTAAGTACAGCGTTGGTCTTAAAGTTAGTAATTAAGTTTCTTATTACATAATCAGACATTTGACATGCCAAACATTAAAATATATTTAACGCTAGAGTTATTTATATCCAATGGCATGCTTTTAATGTTAGTTTATATTATTCATTAATTTTACAATACATACATACACCGTGGCTGACGCAGGTTCTGCGATTGCTGCAATGAATCATACCTGGCTTGCATCAGCGTTTGGGCTAAGTCTTTTGGTTTTGGAAAATAATCCAACTAAATCCCAGGCATGACATCTCTGATGCCTTTATATCTCGATGGTATTCGCATTGACTATACCGAAACCGCTAAAGATCTGGGTGTAGTTATTGACTCCAATCTTTCTTGGCGTCCTCAGGTCAATGAGGTCAGCCGAAAGGTACATTTCTCTTTCATTCGCTGAAATGTCTTCAAAGTCTCCTGCCTTGAAAACTACAATTTCTTTGGCACAATTTTTTTTCACCCAATTATAGATTATGCTGACGTCTTTCTCAACCCGTCTTATCCTTCTTACCTGCGTGAGCGTTTTTCTTACGCTCGCTCTAGCGACGCTCCGTGTAGATCGCACCTTAAATCTCATCCTCATAAAACAAGCTACTATTCTTATTCCTTCTCTGTCCATGCTGTAAGATTGTGGAACTCACTTCCGCCTAGCATTCGTGACTTAAAAACTATTTCTCTATTCAAATGTCAATTAAAAGAGCATTAATTACCTTTCCTCTTAAATGTGAGTATTTATATTATGTATGTATTTATAATATTTATGTTTATTTATTGCATGCATTATGTATTTACGTTATTTTAGTTTTAGACTTCACATTGTTCAAATTTTTCTCTTCTTGTGTTCACACACTATTGTCTACATTTCTTTTCAATTCTCCTTTCGCAGGTCTGCTGGATTAAATTTCTTAAGAAATAAGCAGTACCTTTGTACTGAAATTGTAATTATGTCGTGTCCCTTTGTATTTTACTGTGTGTACATAAATAATAAAAAAAAAATACATTCAAAATTAATTATAGTCACATTAATTTAAAACAGATTATTCATCAATTCATTTATAGAATAAAAGCGTTTTCCAGCAGCCATAATTTTAACTTAAAAAAAATATATAAGGAAAAGTTTTTAAACTTTTCAAAACAAACATATTGATCTGACAAAAGTAAAAATAAATTGTCATAATCCAATGCGTAACACACTAACAGTAGGATTGGCTTTCACGTTGACAGTTCAACAACATTCATTGCGTTATTTACGTTGTTGAGCAGACAATTTTTTAGAACATGTGAAGCAATGGATTAGCAATATCCTTTAAAGTGATTCAAATTGTGATTGATCGTGTGTTACGCAATTAAGGTGTGGATTTGCGGCCAGTTAATGGCAACAGGCTCGCACACATGGGACTTAAATATAACTAGCCATATGCAAATCTATGGAATCCGTCGGGGTTTGTAGGTGTTATGTTACCAATTTGAACATAGACAACCATCTATTTTAACAAGATCATACCGTTTTACAATACTCCCACGGAACTCTAACAATAAAACAACCACGCACCGTTTTGTTTCTGTCCCTTGCGCCTGCGACGATGCTGCATCCCTTTCCCTCATTGACCAGCAGACAGAGACGGAGATATCTCTTTTGAAACCATGTCCTGACCGTCGTAAAAATATAAAAATGAATATTACTTAAATATTTAGGATGTTTACTTTGATACCTTTCGATATTAAAATTTGGGGTTCCTTGAGAGTTTTAAATGTTTATCAGTAAAATAATGTTGTTTGTTAAATTGATCACCGGCTCTTGTTAAGTGGGTTAAAGAAGGTGATCAAATATCATGTCAATTTTTAAAGGTACGGCTTCCAAGAAGAGCGGTGGTCACCACATAACGTCTGCTGTTATGGCATGAAAATGATGTAACCGGGGTTTGACTTAACGGCGTCCAAAAAAAAAGTCTCCAGGGAAACACACCAATTTACATTCATAAGTAACGTTTCATTGACGCCATTCACCGGTAAATTGCCTACGCTCTTGTACGAAACAGTAGCTTAAGATAAGCTGTTGTTTTTCCGGTCAAACAATCACAACAGAAAAAGTAAAATATGACAGTTCAAATTATTAACCATAATAATTTTTGTGCAGGTGATGTGCAGGGCAGGTCAAGTTTAACAGCTGCACCGCACTGTATGCTATAACATCATGCAACACTTCACTTTTCGTCTAATATTGACTTGCTTTAAGAGCATATTATGTAAGAAACCTGAAATTTTAACTTTCAGGAACCGGAGTTGGTTGGAATCTAATATTATATTGAAGTAAAATTTGTGAGTTTGTACGTACAGTATTCTTCGGATCCTTTCACTAAAGCCAAAGCTAGTTTATAATAAAATCATGCCAACGGAACCCACACCAACTCGCCACAAACTAACAAAACCTCATTCATAGACACAGTTACATAAAAAAAAAACACTTTTTGACATCTGTGTCCCTAGTACCAACAAAAAAATAAACTACCGATAGTATCTGTGTTTAAATAAATAATAATATGGTGGACGAAATAGTTTAGATATTATTTATTGATTGAAACCGACCCCCGGGAGTTTGAGGATGTCAAAATTAATTTTATCATGAGAAGATTCATCTGGGTAGCCTTTCTGGGGAAAGGAAATTTATTGGGAGGGGCTTCAAGTCTAACCTAGTCTAGGACACAGCTGAATACCAGTATTTTACATGAAGCGACTGTCTATCTGACCTCCACAACCCAGTTACTGAGTAAGACGATACCCCTTGGTAACACTGGTTGTCAGACTTTCGGGCTTCTGACGACCCGTTTCGATTGTCAAAGATCAACATATGACAGCCAGGACCAACGGCTAAACGTGCTTGCCGAGGCACGGAGGGGTCTTGGTATGCAAAGATGGTCACCCACCCGCGGACGTTTTATCGTATATTCTTTTTATTACATACTTATCATGACATCACACCAGTAATCCCAGAAGAGTAAGCCAGAGATGTAGCTATAGTTCACCGACATTTCGCCAGTAATGCTTAAGTCCCATGTAATAGGGGGCGAGCCTATTGCCATCAACCGGGCACAAATCCAGACTCCGGGCTGCTACTGAGAAATTCTAGATAGAAAACCCAATATCACTTTGCCCGACCTGGGAATCGAACCCAGGACCACATTCTCAGCAGTTGTTCTTGCGACTACTAGACCAATGAGGCAGAAAATATAAGATTTTTTAACTGTGCACACACAAAAATGTTTACATGTTCAAAAGTCCTATTGTAGGTATTGACTATTCTGCGAACAGGGGAACGCAAGCCGGAGTCAGACTTACAAGTGCCCACTGAAAATATTCTGCCAGCGCGCACCTTTCGCTTGTGGACTGTCCTAGGAACCGCATAATATAACATATTGGTCAGTTCAATGAAGTCAAATTTATTTCTAACAATATTATATAAATTCATGACGTCTATTATCAAGTGTTGCGAGCTTATAATTTCGAAGCAAATCTTGGTATGGCAAATAGTATCCATAGCATCTATAATGCATGGTACGCAGGAATTTCTACTGAGCACACTCAATCATTTCAACGTACTTTATGTAGAATGTACTCCAAACGGACACGGCACTAGACACTTAAAATAGGAAGAAGTATTTTTAAAATCGACTGTTGATCGCATTACAAATCCGTATAGTTGATAAGCTTTATAACAATCTTTCCTATTTGTAGGTCTAAGCAGAGCTTAGAATCAAGCATAACACCAAGATCACGAATACAGTCCACGTTAAGTAGGTGGACATTGCACGAAGTGTAAGAAGTTAAGATTTAGTAAACTTAATTGAAACTTGTTTTCCTGGCAATAACAGGATAGTCTATTCAAATCTCGCTGCAGCAGAAGGCAAAACATTTGTTTGTCATATAGCTTGATTTCGTCGGCAAATGGTAAAAACTTGGTATTGCGAAAGCATTGGCTGTTGTCATTTAAATATAAAATAAATAAAAGGGGACCAAGTATAGAGCTTTGAGGCACACCAGAGGTCACCTATGAGATATAAGATTGGTGACCATTGATTACAACCCTCTGACTGCGATTGGTTATATAAGAGGTAAACCACCTCACTAGATTACCACGGATTCTGATGCCGCCACAAAAGCTATTTTATTGAGTAGTATTTCATGGTCTACCTTGCCGGAAGCTTTACAGAAGTCCGTATACACTACATCTACATGTACACGACTGTCACCACAATCAAACAAAAAGCTAGAAAATAATTAAAAATTAGTATTTGTCTACCGCCGTTTAACGAAACAGTGTTGTTGTTGAATTATAATTTTGTGGAGTACGGGATAAATTTATTTATGGATAAACCTTTCAAAGAGTTTCCACAAGGCAGACAGGATCGAAATGGGAAGATACTGTTCTAAGTTGCGGGCACATTATATGCATGTTTCCACGGTTTAGTTACGACTCCCTCAGCTATACACTTATTATAAATAATAAACAGAGGCTTGCAGAACAAAGTCGCTGTATTCCTAAGAAAATACGGCGTAATTACGTCCGGACCAGGGCCTTTCGCTGGATCTAGGGATTTAAGTTCCTTTAATATGTTCTCTTTAATAAAATAAAGGTCGCAAATAGAGACATCATGTATTGGGTTGTTGTCCTGCGGAGGCTTCCATTGTGGCAACGAAGGAGATATCGGTTCATATACCGAGTAAAAAAGTTGAGAAATATTATATACCATATCTGGATAATTTGTTTCAGCATTTTTGTATTGAAGCTTAGATGGAATTCCAGGTTTATCTTTTCGGTTAGAAACATAGGTCCAGTAGTGTTTTATGTTTTTACTCAGATTGACACTTCTACAGATATGATGTACGAACTGAAACACTTAAGGCATGTTTCCTTAAACTGCTTTCTGTAGTTTGAAAACTATTCATAGTCAGAAGTGTTAAAAATTTCTTCCACTTAATCCATTCCTTTTTTATGTAGTTATGGGAGTGCGAGAGAACCAAATGGGATAGCTAACTGACCTGGGTCAGGCCAGTGGAGTATCTAGTCTATACTAATATTATAAAAAGGAAAGATTTGATTGTTTTTTTGTATTGAATAGACTCCGAAAGTACTGGACCGATTTGAAATTTTTTTTTACCAATAGAAGCCGTAATTATGTCAGATGAACTTAGGCTACTTTTTTATGCTAGTGTGTGTGCTAGTGTATAATTATAACAATATCTATTTCAGTGTTGAATTTAGTCAGAGCCTCTCCAGATTTTATAGGGCATAGCAGTTCAGACCAGTTAATTTGCTCAATGTTATGATAAATGTTGTCAAAGTTGGCCTTATGAAAATCATATTTAGAAGTTGGGGTTTTAGTCATTGGAATGATTTTGACGTTTAAACAGGTATCACAGGTCAGGACAGGATGGTAGGTGTCAATTGGAAGTAATTTAGTTGAGATATTAGAGACATTACAGGGGTTTTTGAAAATGACTAGGTCAAGAATTTTACCTTTATCAATCAGTACATTGTTACATTAAGAAGCACCCAGAAGTGAAAACAAGATATTTAAGGCGAAGGCCAAGGGTCCTCCAGAATATGATGTAGCAATGTTCGAGATATCTGTTGCAGAGGATACTAACCAATTACCTTCAGGGATATTATAGTCTCCTATAACAAATAAACTATCAATACTAGAATGTCCTAACACTTCTTGTAGCTATTTGAATTGCTTGTCATACACTAAAGTAGTTCAAGTCTTAGGTGGTTACAATCACAATGTGTCTTTTCAGGTTTCAGTTTGAATTATTATATCGTATGTGTTGATGAGGATATTCGTGAGTAACAGGTGTAATTTTGATCGAATACCCTCGTCATATCATAAATAACAGATTTTGTTAGTAATTGGTGATATTATATGATAAGATATTCATACAATCTTCAGCAGCTCCAACAGTATTTTCAAATGTTAATCAATTAGTTGTGGATGTGGAGTAGGACCAGCATTGAGCCAGACATTTTTATCAGCGATGTAATCCTCTAATTTCTACTATGCCTGCCTGCACAGTGTGCGTTTTATAAAAGAAGAAAATATAAAATATTTAGAGAAGCGACTTTGTAAGTATAAATAACACCCTAAGTACGGGCTGATATTAGTATATCATTCTTTTATACAACTGTGAAGGTTTAAAACAGTAATAAAACGCTAATATTTATTTGATAAACTGTTTAGTACGCTCGTTCAAATACATTGTTTTTGAAACCCCTGTGGTTCAGGCGAGAATCTTGCTAATATTATAAATACTGAACTCTTTTTATTTGTTTGGTATATTTGTAGGTACTTAATATACTTAATTGGACAAACATTGCTTTAAATTTTTAAGGACGAAGCACCTCTTATCAACGATTTTTACGGCTTGACAAAACATGAAATATCATTAACATATAAAAGTTAAATGTTCATATAATGTACTCATTAAACCTTCCAGAATCAATTATCTAAATGATGTTGAAAAGCGCATCAATATCTATTAGCATAATCAGCCTATAACGTTCCCACTGCTAGGACACGGGCCTTCTCTGTGTGATACAAGTGGTTTAAAAACTATATATTTTGTGTAGTTTAAAAGATCATACAGACAATAATTTATCATACCCTTTTCTCCGGGCTAATTCTAAAAAAATCCTTATTTTATATCTATACTTAAATAAACTCACTCCTGCTTGCCATGGGGGTAGGCAGAAACTACATAGCACCACCTGCTACGATCATTACAAACTTCTTTTGCTTTGTTTACGTACATACAACTGATCACAACACGTGGCAAAGCGCTTGGGTATAAGTTTGTTTGGGTGCGGAACGGAAGAATATTCATGAAGAAGAATGAACATTCTGAGCGCATTGTTGTCACGAACCAAGAGCAACTCAAGTCTATAACGTAAAAATATGTTTGGATAATATTAAGCAAACTTTTGAACGTTTTTGTAGTTATTAGCCTCATTCGATAGTTCACTTCGGATTTATTATCAGAATGTACGCGGCCTTAAAACGAAACTTAATATTTTTTACCATAATATGTCCTTACAAGATTATGACATAATTGTGCTTACGGAGACTTGGCTGAACGGTGGTGTTTACGACGCCGAATTATTTGATGACAGGTATGATATCTACAGACGAGATCGCGAATCTAGTCGATATAGAGCGCGCAGGGATGGTGGTGGCGTCTTGATAGCGGTTTCTAGGAAGTTAAAGTCGTGTAGACAGCCGCACCTGGAAAGTTCATGTGAGGATTTGTGGATAAATATTGAAACCTCCCCGCGTGGCACAAAAACACAAAAATTCCGTATTTGCGGTGTTTATCTGCCCCCGCCTGTGACCTATGACATCATGCAGGTATTTCTGAATTCTGCTCAGGGTGCTCTTGACCACGATAATCACACACTTATCTTAGGGGACTTTAATCTCAGTAATATAATTTGGAAAATCAATGAGCAAAACACAGGTCTTGCCCAACCTTATCCTAGTAATAATAGCGAGGTGATTAAATGTTTCCTAGATTTTGTTTCTTTAAATGCTTTAGAGCAGTTTAATCACTTACCAAATGCTAAATTTAAAACATTAGATCTTGCCCTCTGTAACACTACGATAGATAACCTTAGCCGTTGCACCTGTCACTTGATTTCAGAAGATCCCTTGCACCCATCATTTGAATTCTCTATATCTCTTACCATTAACTCAAACAATCTTCAAGCTAAGCCAACAACAAAACCAGACTTCTTTAAAGCTGACTACGATAGAATTATGACGTCACTTAATTCAGTAGACTGGGAAAAAGAACTGGAACTTTACCCAACAACTGACAAAATGATTGATACATTTTACAAGGTACTGCACGATGTCATCAAAGAAAATGTCCCGATGAAAAGAATATTGGGCAATAAATATCCACAGTGGTATTCTAAAGATCTTATACGGCATCTAAAAGAAAAAAATAAATATCGCGTTAAAATAAAAAAATACAAAAATCCCCTAGATATCATCTCATTTGAAACACTGCGTGCAACATGTGGTAGGCTTATGGATGTCTCTTATAAGAACTATATAGTTAGAATGGAAGAATCACTTGCAAAGGATCCGAAAATGTTCTGGACATTTATTAAAAATAAAAATAAAAATAAGAGTACTTACCCAGCAGAAATGTGCCACAAGAACAAGACAGCATCAAGTGGACGCGAAATTTGTAACTTGTTTGCCGAGAACTTTGCACAAGTCTACAATACCTCGTCGACTGTAAATGTGTCAAACCACGTTGACAGCTGTCTTGCCCCGTCCGGTTTCTGTAAACTAGAATTTGGTGCTGAGGAAATATTCCAATCCCTAAAAGCCTTGGATGAACGTAAAGGTGCAGGAAGTGACGGTATTCCTCCCGTATTTATCAAGAGATGTGCGAAAGCACTAACTTTACCTCTGAAACTTATTTTCAACAAGTCAATGGTGGCTGGTGTATTTCCTGAGAGGTGGAAGGAAGCTTTAGTGGTTCCTATTTTCAAATCAGGAGAAAAGCACCAAGTATCCAACTATCGGCCCATCTCTATTTTAAACATATTCGGCAAAATACTTGAAAAGTTAGTAACCACACGCCTAAATGCACATGTTAAACAATGTATTACTACCCACCAACATGGTTTTATCAGTTCAAGGTCAACCTCTACAAACCTTATGTGTTATGTCTCAGCCATATCAGAGTCTCTTGATAAAAGAATCCCGGTAGATACTGTATACACAGACTTTAGTAAGGCATTCGATAAGGTTGACCACAATATACTACTGAAAAAACTAAATCAGTTGGGAATAGGGGGGACAATGCTTGAATGGTTCCATTCTTACCTTGTTGGCAGGAATTCAAAAGTGGTAATTAATGGTCACCATTCAGACACCTTTCAGCAACATCAGGAGTCCCGCAAGGCTCGCACTTAGGCCCTATCCTCTTCAACATCTTTATTAACGACATTACGTTATGTTTCAAGCACTCAAGTTTTTACTTGTTCGCCGACGACGTCAAAATTCTGAAACCAATAGCTACCAACTTAGATTCCGGACTGTTACAGGCTGATCTCGATAGAATGGCGGATTGGTGTAGAATAAACAAAATGTCGCTTAATGTCTCTAAATGTCACTGTATGCAATTCTCTCGTAATAAAATAGTGCAAACCAACAATTACACACTGAATCAGCAAACACTACAAGCGGTAGACGAAATTCGTGACCTGGGAATTGTGTTCGATAAAAAACTGAGATTTGATAGGCATGTAATAAACGTTACCTCAAAAGCGTTCAAGGTGCTCGGATTTGTATTGCGTAATAGTAAGGAATTTTGTAAGGCTTCGACTAGAATTCAACTATATAACGCACTGGTTCGCCCTCTGCTTGAATACAACAGCACCGTATGGAATCCTCACTATGATATCTACATTAAACGCCTGGAGAGTGTTCAAAGACGTTTTCTATACCATCTTTGCTACAGAGATCGTCTAGCAAAAAAAATCAGGAGCTACGACTTGAGACTACAACATTATAAAATGTCCTCGTTGGTACATAGAAGAAGGGTTCTAGATCTCACATTTCTCCACAAGCTTTTCAATGGGGTTGTTGATTGTAGCGAGCTTCTTGCAAAGCTGCAGATAAGTGCACCATCTCGCTTGCCGCGGAAATGTAACTATAACCTTTTCTATGTGCCGGGATCCAAAACAAACCTCGGACACTTCGCCGTTTTGCCAAGGCTCTGTAGGCAGTATAACGAAATATCGAAGCTTAATGAATTAGATATTACAAGCAAATTGTCAAGTTTCAAAAAGGACATAAAAGTTATAGTTTCGAACTCGTAATATTTTGTTATTTTGGACCGTTGTTTTATTATAAATGGTTAATGGCTCTTTATTTCTTATATTTCATTTGTATTTTCATTATTTTTAATTGTCTTTGTTACCTTATGTTTTTATGATTTATTTTTAAAATGGCCTTGTCAAACCTAATGTACCTAGATTATAAGCAAATGATGTGGTCTCCTATAATTGGAAGCGCACACTTGTATTTGTCCCTGATGTATGTATCCTTGCATGTAATTGTGTAGCCTCTGTTGGAGATCCAATAAATAAATAAATAAATAAATAAATAACACAATGACAATGACTGAAACCTGTAAGATGTTTCCTTGCAAACTTTGTATTTTCTTAAAAATAAACATTTTGAATTTGAATCATGCACGCACGCACATACAGGTACTGTACACATATAATTAGGGATTTGTCAGAAGCAGCCCGGAGTTTAAATAGGTGTCCGGTTGATTGCAATAGGGAGCGAGGAGCGAGCCGATAAAAGAAGAAAATATAAAAGATTTAGAGAAGCGACTTTGCAGGTATAAATAACACCCTAAGTACGGGCTGATATTAGTATATCATTCTTTTATACAACTGTGAAGGCTTAAAACAGTTATAAAACGCTAATATTTATTTGATAAACTGTTTAGGACGCTCGATCAAATACATTGTTTTTGAAACCCCTGTGGTTCAGGCGATAATCTTGCTAATTTTATAAATACTGAACTCTTATAATAGGTTTAAATAAGTGTCCGGTTGATTGCAATAGGCTCGCTCCTCGCTCCCTATTAACAGACCTGGCGAAATGTGGGTGTTCTAGTACACCTCTGTCTTTACCTTTCGTGAAATACAGGCGACATGTTATGTTACCACTTTTGACACACTTTGAACAGTTCAGTGAAAGGACTTTTCATGCCACACAGGTTGATATTTTCATACATTAAGAAAATATACATTGGCTTAACTTAGCCGGAAGCTATACAATAAACAGTAAAGCAATTTATTTTAAAATGTCAAGTTATTTTTTATTTATTTGGTTGCCCTAATATTACTGCTTACCACACACATAACAAAACATGCTTGAAGATATACGCCAAATTTTACGAAAGTTTCCGAGAAACAGTCATAATTTGAGACAACACATACAAAATAATAATTTATACATTCAAGAAATACATTCAATTATATAATTTTGACCCTTTATTTTAGTGTTCTGAAGATAACGAAAGAATTGAGTGGATTTTTTTAGTTTAAGTTTTTAACCGACTGATGAAGATAAAATATTAGGTTGTGTATTTATTTTGAGATATGGTATGTCTTATCCAAACGGTTTGACAGAAGTGTGGAGTACACTCACATTTCGCGATACTGAGAAAATAATGGTTTAAAAACTGCATAACACTGGAATATGTGGAAAATGTTGTGGTTATTGCATTGATTTTGTTTTATATACCCTACTACTAAGCGTTATATGTAATGTTATAACGTTTTATTTCTTAAATAAAATCAAATCAAATCAAATCAAACAAAACACTGCCCGACCTAGGTCTTTATCCTTTATCTCCAGGATATAAATAAAATGAGGGTTCATAACATCGTTAATATTCTAGAGGTTCCGATTATTGAAGATTTCTGACGTTAGTGAAAAGTTATTCATTTAAAAAATAAAACGTATTTATTTTAACATCATTTGCATGAACAAAAAATCCTTATATTAAAATGTTCTTATTTGGGGTTCCTTCTGTAATCAAAAGGTGAAAATGGATGGCATTTCTTGATAAGCCAACGTCAGACAGTCTGTCTGCCACATTATCTTTTTAACCTTAACAGGTAGCCTGTTGAGATTTATCTTCTTCTTCTATTTAATCATCATCATCACCAGCCTACAGCAGTTCACTGTTGGACATAAGCCTCTCCAATTGCACGCCATTCAGCTCCATTCTCAACAACTTTTTTTTTTGTTTTGTTTTCAGCTAGTTTTTAAATCTTGGGTTGGTAGTTTGAGTAATTTATGCGGCCTACCCAAATGTCCTTTCTTTGGTAATGTTCGTCGAATCGTTGAGCTCCTTAAGTTCTGAGTTGAGCTGATTACTGACAAATGCGTGCATTGACTGGACAGGTCCAATCAATCTGTGTGGTTCTTTCCACAAATACCGTTTCAGACACCAATCTGCATGGTCTTCATATGATCTGACCAAGATTATGTCGGGACTTTAAAAGAGACTGTGACCTCTGAGTTTGTTTCGGCCTTTCTACTCAGAGTAGTCAAATAGGAAACGCCGATCTCATCTAGTTTTGAATAATATAATATGATTGACGTGTAAAAGTGTTTGTAAAAACCTACTTGCGGAAATTAAATCATTTACCAGAACTCTGATTCGGCTACTATCACCCATCCTGCTGATTCTGATTGATATAAATCTTAAATGTATGCACCGACAGACAACGCACAATCTGACCAGTTGGATCAAGAAGCGTGAAAGAATAACGAGAGTTAGCTCTAAGGATGCATTTTTGAAAATTTATCTCCTAAAGGATACTGGGGGTTGAACGTTGGTATTGAAGTTCGTAATTTTTGTCTATGAGAAATTCCATCGAGTGCAAGACTTGTATTCACAGAATCCAACACGGATTCTGTGAATACAAGTACCTATAACCTCTATCATGGCTATGACTCTGGGTGACCATATTTAAATACCAATACCTCTCTGTGACACGGAAAGCACGTTAAGCCGTTGGTCCCGGATGTCATTCGTGGATTTTTGTCGTCAGAAGATCGAAAGTCAATCAGTCTCACCAAGGGTTATCGTGTTACCAAGTAACTGGGTTGTGGAGGTCAGATAGGCAGTCGCTCCATTTACAATACTGGTATTAGACTGAAGCTGACCCCAACCTATTTGGGAATATAGGCATGTGATGACACTGCCTACAACAGTCTTATTACAAAACAAGGTTTTTCTTTAGACATGGTCCCTTCATCTGTCGATCGAACTCGTTTCTCAGCCTGTTTTTTAAATTAGAACCTAAAATACATCGAAATACTGTTCCTTTTACGAAACTGACAACTTAGTCCGGTCTTAGGTTGTCAATTTTATAATAAGAACTTTATTAAAGTCGGCGGATTGTGTTTTGTAACAAGCCGGAAAAGTTTTGCTTGTACGGAAGTCCACGTTCGCAATTTCGTTAAAATATCGCTTTTCAACTCCCGGTGTTAAGTTAAGCGTTGAGAATCTAGCAGATTATATCCCAGAGCGTTGAAAATCCAGTGCATGAAAAATCCGGCCGTGATATTTTGACGTCCGTGCAAACGCGGGCTTAGTACGCGAGTCCTACCCGCATTTGTCCGTTTTTTTTGCTATGAAAACTGTCCAAGACGTTCGCTTGATGATTCACAAACAGGTTCTTAAACTAATTACCATTTTTCTCCACCTAGGAAACCACGCACCCAGAACATACTTTCACAACTCTTACGAGCATCAGCATTATAAACGTCCATTTAGCATACGTAGTTCATATTTTTTGCGCTGGCAACATTTTTCCAAAGAAACAATATTATCGAAGCTAGTTAACAGTCGTTGGTTCTCAGTGTTGCCATGTATGGTGGAGCGGTTTTGTTTTTGCGTTTAATAGGCAGGGATGGAGTTAGTGTGTTAGCTTTTTTAGCATTTTATTTAATCTATGATTCGTACTGTCAATATTTAATATTCATACTGATTACTACTTATATTATAAATGCAAAAGTAACCTTGTTTGTAAGAGGTTATAGTTTATTTGTAAAACATTGGTACCTAATGTCTGTTGCCTTTTCGTGAAAAGGTAATCGTTACCTTTCATGAGAAGGATCGTTAGGAAATTTGCTAGATGGTAGCTTGGGATCTAGAAAAGGCAATTTTTCGTCCTGGATGATGTTTATGAAAAAAATACCTACAAAATAGCTTATAGTCTGGATGTACCAAAGCATATCTTACAAATAAACCAATTCCAGGCACTTTTGAATTGTCAAGGGGTAGGTCGGTCAGAAAGGTGAAGCTAGTTGCCCATTCCGTCCCTGTGTACGCCTCTAAGAACGTACATATTACTATATTAGTCTTGGGAGCATATCCGCATTTTTCTTTCACGTACATACTCACAAACTACTTATGTACTGTACGCTTCTTTTCGAATTTAAAAGGGCTCATGTAGTCATAGAACTTATGTATAGTCGAACTCGTATTTGCGTTATCATCCTAAGCGTGCACGGTCCAATTAAATGGTCTTTTGAGAAAATAACCATATATGGATCCTTTTCAAAAAGAACCAAAATTATTTCTGGTCTTTAGAAGATAGAAGAGACTGAACTGTGAGCTTGCTTTGGTCTTTTTTCTCAGAGAAGTCGGATAGGATACATCGAACTCATTTAGTTTAACAATAAAATTAATTATTTACATGCATAAAAAAAAACTTAACGTTCATTAAATAAAAATGATGAAAGATTTTATTTCTGTAAGTAGGTTTGTAAAATCACTGTTACACTTCTTTAACAATTATCAATTAATGTCAAATGTAATCGTACCTACGTCATAAAACGACAAGGCCTGTTTGTCTATGTGACAGTTGAAACCTTAGTGAAGTTTCAATTTACTGGGAACTGTTTTCGAAAGCAGTGAGCAGTGGTGGCCCAGTGGTATCGGCCCCGACTTACGAGTGGTTGCTCGTGAATTCAAACCCAAGCAGGAACTTCACTGTTTTGAGAGCAGTGTTGATGAAATTAAATATTTCATCAACACTGCTCTCAAAACAGTGAAGGAAAACATCGTGAGGAAAACAGTATATAGGTACTAGAACCTGCATTGTGCCCGCACTCTCTCACAGAGAGGAGGCCTGTGTCCCAGCAGTGGGAACGTTATGGGCTGATTATGCTATGCTATTTTGTCAAAATTGGTCAAGCAATTACGAGGTCCACCGTACTTAGAGAAGGAATTTGATAGGTGTTTTTCGTGTGATTCTTGGCTTAGAATTAGCTGATACTTAACTAAGACTTCTGAGACTAGTTGATTAGCTAATGGAGACTAAAGCTGCGCCAACGCAGGCTATATCTTTAGTAATTATAGGCACTGTTGCAAGGAAGCAGAGTATAATAGCAATTGTTTCTCTTTGCTTCATATATTAATTTATGTGTTGGTATTGCTAATTAATGTATTGCTCAGTTCATTTTAGTAAGATTCAGGTACCTACTTATATTAAGTACTGTGGACATGTTTTTCAAAGTTTTTGAGTATAATTTACTAAACACATCAACGAAAAAAAATTATTTCGAAAAATCCCGACTGGTAATTATGTCTCCAACTACCAACCAACCAACCATAATGGGTGGTTGCCCACCAACGGTTTTACCAACATTATGGAATGCAATATAGAATTGAGAATAGATTTAGCTCAATGTTTTGCAGACGCGGAATATCTAGCGAAAATCACTAATCAAGAAACTAGAAAGAAGAAACATAAAGTTTATTCCACACAAGCAAAACGCACATTACAAAAAATAAAATGACATAAAATACACACATACAAAATAGCCAAAACTGCCACAAGCCTCGTTTTCATGGAATAAAAAGTTACAAAATGTTGTCCATTGCTCGATGTCAGGCCCAAAGACAATACACATTGCTCTGTGTTGCGACAATACACAAATCTAAACAAAAACAAAATGTCGATTGCGGAGTGGAAACAAACAACAATAAAAAATAATAATAAGCCGTGCGTCGTATTTGTGACGTAGTCTTCCACTAATCATGGCCTCGAGGCAAATAATCCTTATCCGCCATACTATGTGACATAACACAAACCAGCGTCGCCATTTTGTTTTTTCTAAGTCTAAGAAATACGTTCAGAATGCTATTTTTATGTCTTGGTTATGAGAAACCTTGGAGTTTCTCCATGGGGGGTGAAAAATCCAGCTGATGTAGAGTTACCATAATATGACGCCTCAATTCTCCGAATCGGCCCACCTGATGGGGTGGGCAAACCGCCTACGGACATCTGCAACACCAGAGGCATCACAAAGACAAAGCCGAAGTGTCTCATGTGCCTGTGACTACACATACCCTTCAAACCGGGACACAGCGACGCCGCTTGGCGGCATATTTCTTCTGTATGGTGGTAGCACTTCCCCAGACGAGCTCTTTCACGCAGAAGTAGCTTGGATAGGTCCGTCACTATGTGGACCGAAGACCTGGTGAAGGTCGTGGGAACCCGCTGGATGCCGGAGTCACGGGACCGGGCGTTATGGCGATGCATGAAGGTGGCCTGGCCTATGTGCAGCAGTTTACGGTCTTTTGGCTTTAATTACACCAGGACCTTACCCTTCAAACCTGCTTGGGCGTCAGAAATAGCAGTGGTTGTAGGCTTGTTGGTAGGACTTCTCCGAAAGTCTGTTGCAAAAGTATCTGATGAAAGTATAAACAAACCCTGTTCAGCTAAAATGTTTACGAAATTACTCAACAAGATAATTATTAACACGTTTATCTGTATATTGAACGTTTTCACTTTATATCTCACTAGTTTCGCAACAATTATTGCTTGAATAACATTGTTTGACAATTTAAGTTATGAAATTAACCTAAATAAACATTAAAATGGTTGCATTCAATATATAACGCAACCAAATATTTACACAATAAATGTAAGTAAATATTAGTATAATAGTTTTAAGTACGAAATGTAAGAATGAGTGTGTAGACTCACCGACCCCACAGTCAAACCATTACTACGGTTTTGTGAGGCTTAGCTTATAAGTTATTTACTTACCATAATAACCAAATAATCAAACCAAAGCACTCAAGTTGTAAGTGGCACTGATTGGCATCCACAGGAAATTATTCTGATCCATTTGTTTACATTTTTATCAGATAATTTTTCAAAAGATTATATTTATTTTGGGACAAATTTGTTGTACTTTGTAATAATAACACTGGTGTCATAATAAACTTTGTTTCTTTCGATTCATACCAATTCCTTATTACCACATTACAATATTTTGTAGATCAATAAAAAGTCCCAAACCAGTTTTTAGCATAACGAAAAACATTCACTGGCGCGCACGTAGTCATCAAAAGTCTTATCCTTACTAATCCAATGTGAGAACAAGATTTTATATTTATGACAAAAATTACCCCGAAAACCCAAAGCCTGATTTCACCCTTATAGCTTTAGAATTAAGTTTATTTTCCAATAGAGTGTGCAAGGAGAGAAAAAATGCATTAAAATTGTGTTGTTTCTTTTTCAGTCGTAAAAATGTGTTTTCAATGCGGGACCCATACGGATACGTGTGAGCTAAAATACTGTCAATGTCATGTGGTCAACGTTTGCGGTTATAGACATATGCAGGTTATTCAGAAAAGGTATTCGCTTAATCTTCGTATTTCCGAATTAGTAGGAACGTCGCGCGACAGAGTTACAATAGACAAAGATTCTAATAAAGCTGACAAACCCATGTTTGCACACCAATAAAAGATTTGATGATTCGATTCGATTTGAAGCTTCTGATTGTGTGTTTCTATGAAGCTTTCTTTCTACCAACTTTGGTCACTGAAAAGTATTGGAGTTTTTTGGAATTAACTAGGTAAGTACTTCCATGGTTGGAACAGCCCTGTGTTAGATCTTATCATCGCGTTTTCTCGAAGATAAACGATGTTTCCCGAAGCTCATACTGTTGCTGGGATATCTGTACCTCTATGTAAGTACTAAAAATATGGTAAAGTTGTAATAAATGTGTATTTCTGTCTGTTTGGCAAGTTTTTAAAACAGCTTGAGGCGTATTGATGAAAAGCAAAGAATATGCAGCTTTGAATTACAGAAAGATGAAAAATGATCTGAATTTCGTGTAAGCAAGAAGATTGTTGAGGTAGACGTTCCGATTTGTTCTGTTAAGGCGCAACACCTTGCATACATACATACATGCATAATCAGCCTATTATGTTCCCACTGCTGGGACACAGGCCTCCTCTCTGTGAGAGGGAGTTAGCCGTAATCCACCACGCGGGCCCAGTGCGGGTTGGTAGATGTCACATGTCTTCGAATTTTTGGTTCTAAGACACGCCGGTTTCCTCACGATGTTTTCCTTCACCGTTTTGAGAACAGTGATGATTAAATAATTTACACAAAGTAAAGCGCCTGTCTGGGTTCGAACTTTCGACCTACAACTCATAAGTCGTGGCGGTTACCACTGGGCCACCAATGCTCTCAAAGCTTGCGATAGTGCGTTATTCAGAGGCTATTAACTCATTAATTAAGAGTAATTATCTACATTTAAAAGCACATTACTAATGTTAAATATCCTGTCATCACATTGCGCGTTCTTAATTGTTTTTATGTGTTTTATGTACATTTAAAACCTCCTTGTAAAAAAGTCTCTAAAATTATTGATTGCATGCATGTGTTTCTAAAATAGTAAAATAAGTTTTTCTAGAAAATTAAGCTTAGTTTCCCTCATTTCGATATGTGCATCTTATGAACGCTCACACTCTGCATGTAGAATGCATGCGCGATGCAGGGTATTGCATGACGTCAGTGTGATGCGTATTTCATTATTTTTTAATATTTTTGTATGTCACTGTGTAATTTATTATGCTACTCTGGCAAGACACATATGTACCTTTATAATTGGTAACACCCTGTAACCTGTGGACACAACACACATTTTTCAAATTGGATCAAATAAGTTTATTTGATCCAATTTGAAAAATACAATTTATTGTGTAGAATGCGACTAATATTAACGCAGCTACTCATGTAATTTTGTTTGTTCGACTAAACGCAACTACACATTCCTGCGACTGGAATGTCGTAACGACCTCTCTGATCGTAAAGGCGACTGCTGTCTTTGGGGTCTAAAGTTCGATCAAATCGAGGCAAAATTATATTAGACTTTCAAAGAATAGTCAATGGAAAATGGGAGTCGACATTTGTGCCAGGACAATGGCTGCTATGGGCTTGAAGTATCGGTATTAATTAGGAACCGGTACCATTGGCCTCTGTGTGATACTGGTACAGTCCGCGAGGCCTAAGCTGAGCGTTGCATTTGTGTAAGTGCACATAGCGATGCGTCCTTTGTTTTTCAATCTGCCAATCGGACAATCGGCCTGAGGCGATGCGCGTTCCTCGCGCGATCACATTAGTGCGATTGGTAATCACTCACACAAATGCAATAGCTTAGGCATAGCTTAGGCCTCGCGAACTGTACCAGAGTAGTACCTGTACTATTATTTCTAATCAGTATCGGCCGGTATCATACAAATGTTCCTGTAAGTTAGAGTGAGAAGTGAAAAGGATAGACAATAGACATAAGCAGCAAATTCAGTGTTGCCAACCGTACGAGATTATTCGTACAAATAAGAGATTTTTAGTACCACCGGCCACCGGTACTCCACCTAACAAGGACCGGTACTCGTCTGGAACCGGTGCCCGGGTACCGAAATAGCAAGAACCGCCAAGTACCGGTACAGAATCAGCACTTTTTGTACCGGTTTCAAGCCTCTGCTTGCTCCATATTTATTATGGAACACAGCCTATCGCCATTGAACCACCATTACAAGTGTTCATAACTATTAATGTACACACGATATTATTGGTGTACACATTAGCAGTAATAAGTAATACCTTTTCTAATCGGCAGTTTGAGTAATTAATGCGGCCTACCCGAATGTCATTTCCTTGGTATTGTTCGTCGGTTCCATGAGCTCCTTAAGTTCTGAGTTGAGCTGCACGATTACTGACAAACGCGTGCACTGACTGGACAGGTCCACTCAGTCTGTGTGGTTCTTTCCTCAAAAGACCATTTCAGACACCAATCTACATGGTCTTCACATGACCTGACTAAGATAATGTCTGGACTTTAAAAGAGACTGTGACCTCTGAGTTAGTTTCGGTCTTTCTTCTCAGAGTAGTCAGATAGGAAACGCCGACCTCATCTAGTTTGAAAAATATGAGTGACGTGCTTGTAAAAACCTACTTACAGAAATAATATCATTTATCAATTAATATTGTGAGCCAATGTTGTTTTTTTTTTTGGTAGTGTTTATTAAATAAAAACGTATACTTTTATTGGCAAAATTCTATAACAACATTGTCTACTTCATCAGGGAATAAAGGTCCCATATATGCTTATAGTTTAGAAGTATGGTTGGATTTATCTATCAGTAATGTCTCAGTAGCAGCCCGGAGTCTGGATTTGTGCCCGGTTGATGGCATTAGGCTCGCCCCCTATTACATGGGACTTAAAAACATAACTGGCGAAATGAGGGTGTACTATGCACCCCTCTGCCTACCCCTTCGGAGAATACTGGCGTGATGTTCAGTTTATAAGGGTTTCAAATATGTATATAAAATTAAAACTCCATACCGGAACTCCACAAAAATTCTAACTTAAAGTAACTTTTTTTTTTTGTTACGCTTTCACGTCAAAACGGCTTAACGGATTTTGACGAAACTTGGCACACAGATAGACCATGACCCGGGTAAGGACATAGGCTACTTTTCATCCTGAATCGCAGACGAAGTCCCGGGCAATAGCTAGTTTATTTTTCTGTTCTCAACATACTTAAGATACTCCACAGCACACACTCGGCGCGCGCGTTGATGTCCTTTGTGTGGAGTTACACACCTGCGTATATGTTCTTTCTTGCAGAAGATGAAGATGATTTTTATGATAATTAATCACTAAACATACATACACAAACTCAAGCCTTCTCCTCATGGGGGTAGGCAGAAACAGTACAGTACGCCACCTGCTACGATCCTTACATATTCCTCTTGCATCGTTTACGTTTATTTATTTATATTTATAAAACATGAATACAAAGGCGTTCCACGAGTTTAGGATGAGATCATGCATGTTTTGCTTAAAACTAAAGCATGCAAAATGATTAACACAACTTATGTTCTGCTGTTTTTATGTTATGGACTGCCTCGTTGGTCTAGTGGTCGCAATCGCTACTGCTGAGCATGAGGTCCTGGGTTCGATTCCCAGGTCGGGCAACTTGTTATTGGGTTTTTCTATCTGGAATTTCTCCGTAGCAGCCCGAAGTCTGGATTTGTGCCCGGTAGATGGCAATAGGCTCGCCCCCTATTACATGGGACTTAAACATAACTGGCGAAATGTGGGTGTACTATAGGTACACCTCTGCCCAACCCTTCGGGGAAACAAGGCGTGATGTTATGTTATGTTCAAAGTACAGTGGATTTCGGGTATAACGACGATGAAGGGACCACTCGAAAGTCGTAACAGGCAAAGGTAAAGATATAACACAGACAAAACGTGTTGAAAATATTTGCACACGTAGCTAGTTATTCACTGGTACATTTAAAAGTTTTGAAATTATTTCCGCCCTTTCTTAACAGTCAATGTGCGTGTATGTATGAGCCATACTTATTCAAAAGTTCTCTCAACAAAGTTGCTACTCAGAATATCACTTTGTAACTGATTTATTTAAAAAAAAAAAGAACAATGCCCAGTTCCCATACATTTAAAAACCTGATAATAAGTTTATGTATAGTTATAAGGTATAGTAGAAACACTACCTGTAAGATTAGAAAATAATGTCATATGGTCATTTTTACAATTGAAACGCTACGAAGTCCAAAAATATTAATGTTACTTTTTAGGTTAGGATTTGCCGTTATAAAGAAATAAATGTGCTAGAACGAATTATTTAACACTCGAAGTTTAGTCTAAAATAGTAATACGTAATTAATAATACATATCTATGTTCTAAAACGTCTTTTTTACTTTGTGAATTCCTTAAAACCAGCTGCCCATATGTCACTGCTTAGACTCTCGATGATTGTCAATTTATATTGAGTGTCGAGCATTAAATGTCAAACGTCAAAAAATACGTTTCAATCGTCCTAACTCAATTACATATTGCATGATTCATTCATTTAATTATTCATTTATTTTTAAATAATCTGTATTATACATTGACTAAAAAAGAAATACTTACTGAGTAAATAAAACGTTAAATAATGTATGAAACTCAGAAACAGAGTTGAATAAAGTCAAGCAGCAGTGTGTAAAATGGAACGTTGTAAAAAATGGTGGTTGAGATGCGTTCAAAACATGCTAATATGTTTACCCTTGAAGTAGAAAACGAATAACAAAAAACTAAATTTAAAAAAATCCTGCGTTGCTTTTAACATTGTGATAAGCGTAATTAATATAAAATTTAATTAGCTGTTTTATAAGATTTATTTCATTTCTATACATAGTCAGGTGAAAAATGGGCATTCCTCTTTGGTATGGCATCTCGCAGGTCAACCTATGAGCTTGTCGACTGCTTAAACGGGCTTGCCTGTGGTTGCCCTAATAAATTAAGGCCTCCAGCCAGGACTTAAACTTAAATACTAACTAAAAACCAAGCGACTACACGCTAAGGGCACCCCCTGTGGGGTACGGACCTCGGCTCAGGGCGTCGCTGGAAGAGGGCAGCAAGGGACTAGCTGGATCAGGATTTGAGTGCGGGCTGGCTCTAGCAAGGGTCGGGAGGGACCTTGTAACTGAACCTTATTAACTACTTAAGTACCTACTTAGCTAATATCTATTAACAAAAGGTAAAGGTCTCCACAGTCGCTGACCATCTGTGTGGATGTAAACCAAACATAAGAAACCTCTTTGTGTCTTCGGCGGCCGACTGCTCCGGTCGCAATATCTGCGTGGGATTTCTAGGTATTTGTTACAAATGATTTACAGAACAGTCGCTACACCCGAACTCGGCGTTACATCCAAAGTCGCTATAGTCACATGGATTTTGTACTACTGTATGCTTTAAATTCAAGGGACTTAGATTTAACGTCGCTATAACCAAGGTCGTAATAAATGAAATCCAATGTGTTACAAAAAATATTATAACTAAACCATTTAAACGAGTGAATTTTAAACTGTCTGCTATTTAGTAATTTAATTTTACATGGTTATTTGTTATACAACCTGTTTTTTTATGTTCTGTAGATAAAAATAATACTAAAACTCCTAGAATAGGTGGTTCAAAAATGAATAGTTTCGGAGATATCATCAATCATAATATGTGTGTAGGTATCTAAGTTTCATTGAATAATAAGAGTAATTCATTTTTATTCAAGCCATTCATTTTTGAAGCTAGGAAAATGCGATTTTGTCATATTTCACGTAAGGCTGTTTGTTTTACATTAATAATCGTGACTTTGTCGAACTATTTTGTATGAAAAATGAAAAAAAAAGGATGCCAGTTGATTCTTTGATATGGTCTCAATCATACCTTAGAGTTGTGGGATATCAAAAAAACTCCTTGTAAATACTTACCTTGTGTATACGTAACGATATTTTTCGAGGGATTTCATCTAAAACAAATCTACATTTGTCACGCCGATTCCTAGAGCTTACATCATCGCTTACATCTACGTTAATACACGCACGCCGGTTGCGAGTACTACGCACCTGATCTCTCTGAAGAACATCAGCTATAAGGTCACTATATGTCCTCCTAGGGCCTTGCCTTGCCTTGTACTTATAAATGAAAAAATATAAAAAATCACCTTTTGCTAGTCGCCTTTCATTCATCCTGTCAACGTGACCAAACCATCTAAGCATGCTTTTTTAAATTTTTGTCACTAAATCTCCACTTCAACCGCACCGTTGCTTTATCACATCAAACACATTGATAACTAATCATCTGTAAACCTTAGAGCAGTGGTGGCCCAGTGGTAACGGCCGCGACTTACTAGTTGTAGGTCGTAGGTTCGAACCCAGACAGGCGCTTTACTTTGTGTTAATTATTTCATCACCACTGCTCTCAAAAACGGTGAAGGAAAACATCGTGAGGAAACCGGCATGTCTTAGAACCGAAAATTCAAAGACATGTGACCTCGACCAACCCGCACTGGGCCCGCGTGGTGGATTACGGCCCACTCCCTCTCACAGAGAGGAGGCCTGTGTCCCAGCAGTGGGAACATAATGCACTTTCTATGCACTCAGACAATACCAGGCCACTCAGCAAGTATTGCGAACAAAAGTTATTATGTATGAGAGACTGGCCAGTTACAGTTATAATAACAACGTTGGTCACAGACGTCTTAGATTTTTTTGATTCTGGGACATGCCGGTTTTCTCACTCAATTTCTTTTACCTTTGTAAGAGCATCGTAAATTAATAGCTACGTTTCTTATTCAGGGCATTCCTGTACAATAGCCCGCCAAATTCGAATTAGGTCAGGTTTTTTTATTACTTTAAAACCCAAATTTTGAGGTCCCACAGCACGCAACTCGCACAATTTAACAAATTAATTTTATTGTATTAGAATGTAGGTATTTCTTGTAACAACTGTTATCTGATAACCTATTATTTTTTGTATTTCTGTTTGTATAGTTTGTGCCACTTATTTTTTTATAACCGTTATCTAGTGTTATTATTTTTTTTATATTGATGTACCTTTATAAATAATTAAATAAATAGTCTATTTTGGAAATATGATTATTTGTGAATAGGTACGTTCCAATTTCAAAATTTCCCTCCACATTGTTTGCGAGCAAATTTAAATTATCGCGTTTCATAAGAAAATGGTTCTAAGCCGGGGGATTTTTCGCGCTATGATGTTTTTCCGATTTCAAGTGTCGCCTGAAACCGGACGAACCGTAAGATAGACTTCAAATGGCATTCATGGATGAAGGCCCTTCTAAGGCAACCGTGTATCGTTGGTATAACGAATTCAAGTGCGGTCGACTAACTTTCGGGGATAAAGAAAGAAGTGGTCGCCTTTTGACGGCTGTTACGGAAGAAAACGTGCTAGCAGTGAACTTCGAGTTACGTATCAAGAGATTCAGCACATTCTGCAGATTGGATCGGGAAGCCTTTACGAAATTCTACACGTGCATCTTCGCGTGAGGAGGATAGTTTCACGCTGGGTGCCGCACAACCTTACCGATGCTCAAAAGCAGGCCGGGTGGAATGGTGCCGTGATATGATAAACAAATTTGAAGCAGGCTCATTTCGGCGTGTTTACGACATCATATGAGGTGATGGGTCTTGGATTTATCGATACGATCCAGAAACATATCGCCAGTCGACGGTTTGGATGTTTCAAAACGAATCAACGTCTACCAAAGTGAAGTTATCTAGAAGCGGGAGGAAGATTAAAATCGCGAGCTTTTTCAATTTGACTGGCTACTTGGTCAATTCTGAATAGTATATATGGGCGCCAAACCATTACATGATTTTAATTTTAACTTGTTCTAATTATTTTGTACTCAATCTGACTTCCATGTTATTTATTAATTTAATACTTGTATTTCCTGGTTAAGTCTATGCTAAGTTTCTATTTTGATTTATTTAAAATATTGTGGTTTTCGGTTGAATTTATGTTAAAAGTTTATATTTGACCTACTTCCTTTTAATTTATTTAAAATATTGTGGTTTCCGGCTGAATTTACTTTAAAGTTTTCTATTTGAACTACTTCCTTTTGATTTATTTGAAAATTGTTGTTTTTGATTGAATTGATGTTAGTTTCTATTGCTTCTTACTTTTTATGACTTTATTTAATTTTCTATTGAGGATTTAACTTGACACATCCGCTTGAATGATTATTAAAAGTAACTTCCTTTGAGTTAATATTATTAAGGATGTGTCTTGACACATCCGTTTGAAAGATTAAAAATGTTAAGGAATGATTTTGACATATCCGCTTGATTTATATAGATTTTAATTGGCGGTAAAGATTCGCGGTAAAGTTTGGCGGTAATTTTGTGTATAAAAACTGTTGTAATGAGGATGAAGACACATTTCTCTGTACGCTGCTCGTGGAATAAACACCCTGAGTTGAAGTAAGGTATTTTCTTTGTACTCTCATAAACATTTTCGTGTCATTCTCTATTACTGTGTATTTGTGTGATACATTGGTGCAAACCTATGTCGGACTCCAACAACAACGGCGATGATGCGCCGACAGCAGCGGTGGGATCCACCTCGCCCCTACTGAGGTCTTCTGGATACCGGATCCGCAAACCAGTGCCGACCGCCCAGTCAGACCCAACTTTCTCGATGGAGCAAGTGTTGAGTCTGGTGACATCAATTACGAAGCAAGCCACGTCGAGCGCCGTGGCCGCAGCGCTATCCTCTACTCCAGCGCCTTCACGGGATCGTGGCAATTTCTACCTACCGCCATTTGATCCCGATGTGCGCTCACACGACATCAGGGACTGGTGTGCCAATATTGACCAAACCATTTCAACCATTGGCATATCACCACATGAAGCTCGTATGAAGGCAATACTGCAGCTGAAAGGAAGAGCGAAAACGTGGGCTGATACGTGGTCCCTACAATCCACCACGTGGGAGCAAGTTAAGCAAGACTTGATCCAGACGTTCGGCGAAGAGTTCCGGTATGCTGACGACGTCGAGCGGTGGCGCAACTACACGTCGGAAAATGCGAGCAGCTACGCGGATTATGCAACCACAGGATGGACGCTGTTCAAAAGAGTGCGGCCTGAAGCCGCAGACACCGAGGTAATTGATGCTCTTATCACTGGTATCTACCCTGATTTTGTGAAATGTGAATTGTTACGTAATACGCCTGACTCTTTGCCCAAACTAGTCTCAACGCTGAAAACTTTTCGTAAACGTGACCGACCGAAAATTGACAGTACAGATAAAAATCTTCTTAACAAAAGACCCCGGTTTTCGGAATCCCGTGATTCATTATTAGGTCAGACGCCAATTTGTTTCAACTGTAAAAAACCTGGTCATAGAGTTCGTGACTGTAAGGAAAAGTCGACACAAAATACAGACTCTAATATTTCTACAAAGCCAGCCTCTCAGGCTACGCCAGACAACCGTAAGTCAATTGAATGTAACTATTGCCATAAAAAGGGTCATTTAGAGAAATCCTGTTTCCGTAAGCAAAATGATGAAAAATCGAAGTCGGTAGATAAAAAAATCCGTTAATTTTTGTGGTCCTATTAGTCGTTGCACGACTACCATCAAAATTGGAGCTACTTCATATCCTTGCCTATTTGATTCCGGCGCAGATTGTTCATTGGTACGTAAAAGCATTTCTGGTTCGATTCCTGGCAAAAGAAAGATTGTCAATACAGTTTTTAAGGGAATAGGTGGTGTGAATGTCACATGTTCCCAGAGTATCTCGGCGATTGTTGAGATCGATCAAGTAAGTGTAGAATTAGAACTGTTTGTTGTAGAAGATCACCAAACACAGTTTAATATTTTAATTGGCTACGATTTAGTGCAAATTCCGGGTCTTACTATCACATTGAAAAATAACAATATGACTGTCTCGAGAAATATGGTTATTTCTGAATGTTCTTCAGCAGAGTCGGAAAAAAAAGTAAATACCGACCTGGCTGACCCTACCACGTTAAAACAATTGAATTCAATTTTAAATAATTTTAAAGACTATTTCACTTCTGGTAATAAAGTTTCCGAGGTCAAAACTGGACAATTGACGATTACATTAAAGAATAAGGATAAAATTGTTCAACGTAGACCCTACAGGTTGTCGCCAATGGAACGCGAAAAAGTCAAAGACATTGTAAACGACCTTAAACAAAACGGTATAATTCGAGACAGCTCATCCCCTTTTAGCAGCCCCATTTTATTAGTTAAAAAGAATGATGGAACTGACCGATTGTGCGTCGACTTTCGGGAGTTAAATGCAAACACGGCTAGGGATAATTTTCCATTACCATTGATTGCCGATCAGATTGATAGGTTAGGTAAAGCGCGTTATTTCACTTGTTTAGATATGACTGCAGGGTTTTATCAAATACCAATCAAGTCAGTAGATTCAATAGAAAAAACCGCGTTCGTTACACCTGACGGTCAATTCGAATTTTTACGCATGCCTTTTGGGTTGTGTAATGCGCCATCTGTTTATCAACGTGCCATTAATAAAGCTTTAGGTGACTATAAGGATAAGATTGCTCTGGTTTATATTGACGATGTCCTTGTGATTTCTGCAACTATAGAAGAAGGGTTAACTAACTTAGAGTTAGTTTTGGAAAGATTAACTAATGCAGGTTTTTCACTAAACATAAAAAAATGCTCATTTCTAAAAGAATCTGTTGAATATTTAGGAAATATAATAGAAAAAGGAACCGTTAAGCCTAGTCCTAGAAAATTAGATGCACTCTCTAAGTCTGCAGTACCAAAAAACGTTAAACAATTACGGCAATTTAACGGTCTAGCTGGTTATTTTAGGAAATTCGTACCAAATTTTTCCAAAATCATGGCCCCTTTATATGAATTGACTAAATCTGACATACATTGGAAGTGGACTGAAGAGCAGGAAAATGCCCGAAAGGAAATAATTAGTAGATTAACATCTTCCCCACTCTTGACAATTTTCGACCCTGATTTACCATGTGAACTCCATACAGACGCTAGTTCTCTGGGTTATGGTGCGGTTTTGATTCAGCGACATGATAAGAATCCTCATGTCGTTGGTTATTTTAGTATGCGAACGACCAATGCTGAGAGCAAATACCATTCATATGAGCTCGAAACATTGGCTGTCGTCAAAGCAATCAAACATTTCCGCCACTTTTTGTATGGTAGATGCTTTAAAGTAGTAACAGATTGTAATTCGCTGAAAGCATCCAGAACCAAAAAAGAACTAACGCCAAGAGTACACCGCTGGTGGGCATTTTTGCAAACTTTCCAATTTGAAATTGAGTATAGGAAGGGTGATAGACTTTCTCATGCTGATTTTTTTAGTCGAAATGCCGTAGCGAGCTCCTGTAAAATCCCTAGCGGGAATATCTCATTGCAATTTTCGGTAAACTCTTCTACACTTGATCATAACTGGTTGCTAATAGAACAAAAACGTGATCCAGTTCTTAATAATATAGTTGACCAACTTGGTTCTGATACGATCCCAAAAGACATTGCTGACACTTATGTTATATCTCAAGATAAATTGCTTAGACGTAAAGTTCAAATAGAAAATAAAACCCGTAAACTTATTATCGTGCCACGTAATTATAGATGGAATCTGATTTCTCACTATCATGATAATCTTCTACACTTCAGTTGGGAAAAGGTTTTAGATAAATTAAGGGAGCAATATTGGTTTCCCAATATGTCAAAAATAGTTCGAAAGTTTACTGAAAATTGTGTTAGTTGTAGGATTCGCAAAGGTATGTCTGGTGCTAAACAAATAACCCTTCATCCAATAGATAAAATTGCAATTCCCTTTCACACTGTACATGCTGACATAACTGGACGTATGAACGGTAAACGTAATAATGCTGAATATGCGTTTGTTTTTATTGATGCTTTTTCTAAATATACGCATTTAATTTATACCAATGATCGGACTTCTGATACAGCCATAACTTGTTTGCAAAAAGTAATTTCTATTTTCGGCACCCCAAATAGACTCATAACAGATCAGGATAAGAGTATGACATCATCTGATTTCAAGAATTTTTGTCATCGTTTCGGTATCGAACATCACGTAGTAGCTAAAGGCGCTAGTCGGGCAAACGGTCAGGTAGAACGTATTATGAAAATCATCAAAGATAATATGTCTGTTGTGGAGCTTAATAAACAGTGGCACACTGCTATTCAAGATTTACAGTTGGCTATTAATTCTACCGTTTCTAAAAGTACGGGAAGATCTCCCATGGAGTTGTTGTTTGGAAAAAAATGTTCGCCACCGGGTATTAAGCTCTTACAAATCGATGATGATGAACCAATTGAAGACCTTAATACTGTTAGATCATTATGTAAATTAAGGATGGACGAGCGATCATTTCGGGACAAGTTAAGATTTGACAAGGGCAAAGCTCAAATTAAGCCCTTTGAAAAGGGGGACTTTGTCTTAATGCATAAGCATGAAAGACATACGACTAAGCTTGGTCCTAAGTATGAAGGTCCTATGGAAGTTCTAGAAGTATTGCCTAATAATCGCTACAAAATAAAGCATGTAAATTTAAGGGGATGTTCCGAAAAGATCGCTAGTCATGATTTTTTGAGACCAGCACCTCTGGCCCAAAATGATCCTGTTTTTGGATGTTAATGAAAATGAACCGACCGTATGGGCGGGTGATTTGTAAATTATCTTAGCTACTCCACCTTCCTACCTATTACGCTGGCTGGCCACCATGCGTATCCTTATTCCTGGTCTTAGGGCTATATCCCAGGCGGGTGATGCCATATGATATGGCTAGATCCAAGGCGGGTGATGCCATGTTAGGGTGCTATATCCCAGGCGGGTGATGCCATATGATATGGCTAGATCCAAGGCGGGTGATGCCGTGTTAGGGTGCTATATCCCAGGCGGGTGATGCCATATGATATGGCTAGATCCAAGGCGGGTGATGCCGTGTTAGGGGGGCTATATCCCAGGCGGGTGATGCCATGTAATATGGCTAGATCCAAGGCGGGTGATGCTGTGTATTTTTGTCTAAGCCTGAAATGGGTGATGCTGTTTTGATGTAAAATGTTTTACAGCGCAGAGAGCGCGCTGTATCAGAATGGCCGTATGGGCGCCAAACCATTACATGATTTTAATTTTAACTTGTTCTAATTATTTTGTACTCAATCTGACTTCCATGTTATTTATTAATTTAATACTTGTATTTCCTGGTTAAGTCTATGCTAAGTTTCTATTTTGATTTATTTAAAATATTGTGGTTTTCGGTTGAATTTATGTTAAAAGTTTATATTTGACCTACTTCCTTTTAATTTATTTAAAATATTGTGGTTTCCGGCTGAATTTACTTTAAAGTTTTCTATTTGAACTACTTCCTTTTGATTTATTTGAAAATTGTTGTTTTTGATTGAATTGATGTTAGTTTCTATTGCTTCTTACTTTTTATGACTTTATTTAATTTTCTATTGAGGATTTAACTTGACACATCCGCTTGAATGATTATTAAAAGTAACTTCCTTTGAGTTAATATTATTAAGGATGTGTCTTGACACATCCGTTTGAAAGATTAAAAATGTTAAGGAATGATTTTGACATATCCGCTTGATTTATATAGATTTTAATTGGCGGTAAAGATTCGCGGTAAAGTTTGGCGGTAATTTTGTGTATAAAAACTGTTGTAATGAGGATGAAGACACATTTCTCTGTACGCTGCTCGTGGAATAAACACCCTGAGTTGAAGTAAGGTATTTTCTTTGTACTCTCATAAACATTTTCGTGTCATTCTCTATTACTGTGTATTTGTGTGATACATTGGTGCAAACCTATGTCGGACTCCAACAACAACGGCGATGATGCGCCGACATATACTACCAAATGCTTGGCAGAAGTATTCTCTGTTGTGAGCAACAAGCAACCAAACACAGAGATCCACAGTCTACTGCTCCACCACGACAACGCGCCTTCGCACACCGCGCTCAAAACGATGGACTTCCTGTACAGTTCGCCGGTCAAACTCCTGGGTCACCCTCCTTACAGCCCTGACCTAGCACCGTGTGACTTCTTTTTATTCCGAAAAAAAATATCTGCTCAAAGGGATACACTTTTCGTCGCCGGAGCGCTGTCAGCGTTCAAGCGGGCTGTAAACGAGGGGTCTACGATGGACTGGAAAAGACCCGAAAACTGGCTCAGACGCATGAAAGAATCATGTTCAGTCTTGACCTGAAAATTTTCTAACGCGTCTAGTGATGTAAAATATATAAATAAATTGCTTTTTTTTTGCTTATTACGTATCACTTATTAGAATTTTCAAATAAAGCCAAGAAAAAAAGCAATGTTACTATGTTTATCATTCATAATAGACTTTCGGAAACGGAGCGTGTTTTACACACGTTCCGTTTCACATAATACGAAAAACTTGTTCGTTCGTCATGTGGTTATTGAATGTTTTAAGAATCAATTAGTATTAATTTTTTACTTTACTTATTATTTTATGACCAGCTATGATTTTCTTATGTTTTTTAGGTGTGGGTGTGGAAAGAAAAATAAGTGTACAGCTGACCGGTGACGGATAAAACCATAGACCACAATTTATAATTAAAAGGAACTCTATCACAGGCTGTCATTTGTTTGACACCTCGCCTTTTGTGCACGAAGCTGTGAGTTCAAATTCAGTCAAGTAATATCTCAATAAAAGTCAGAAATCGCCACCCCGTCTTGACCAAGCATGGTGATAAATGCTTGTGCCTTCTCTGTATGAGTTGAGTCCTTTGCCCAGCAGTGGGATAGTAATAAGCTGGTATCATAGATTGCTCTAACTTGCACAAAATGTAGTGTAGAAAACAAGGATGGCCTAACATCACATGTGAAGTCTCAGTATCGGCGGGATATTACGAGAATATCTGCTGTTTGCGGCCTCATGCCGATTTGATAATGATATTACGAGTAATTACATTGAAGAGGGATTTATTTCAGAGTTATTGAAACACTCTCGGCGACTAACTATGAAACAATTTGATGATAACATTGTAATCGTATAGTTTTTGAGGGTAAACAGCTGTCAAACCTTATCTGACAGCTGTATAACCTCAAAAACCTATTTACTTAATAGTATTTTTCCCTGGCCTCTAAATGAAAAGATGATATGATATTGTGATATTATAAATGATAATTGTTAATAGACAACACCAGTTGTAGGTAGACGCGACCTGTAAAACGAACCATTTGACAGGTCAATCAATGTATGGAAAGTGGGCATGATTCTTTGTTAGGGGCTAGTGGAGAGTACTTTGAAAAGATTTAATAAAAAAAACAATTACCTATAAAACATTTATTTTTATTTTCGCAAAACTTTCTGAGTGTCCCTTATATAGTTTTCGATATTTTATGATCCCAAACAATAACAAAGGCTTAAAATTACAAACAACTTTTCAACAGTGTTATAAAACACCCGTTAGGTTAGGCTTTACGATCGTAACGGTCAGCATTCGATTCCTGAGTGGTGTAAAACAACTAAGAAGTAAAATTACTGTAATGTTTTGTTCTAAAATGTGTGTTGTTTTTTTTTTGTAGAAGTACTCTTTGTGAAAGATCTCTTATTTTTCCTTGAAATATCATAATTTCAGCGGAAAGACGTCCACTGCACATTGGGAGGATTAAATATATATTTTTAATTACTTTACTTGAATAATACAATACATCATTCCTGTAATCCCCGAAGGGTTGGGCAGAGGTGTACCTGTACACCCACATTTCGCAAGTTATGTTTAAGTCCCATGTAATAGAGGGCGGGCCTATTGGCATTAACCGGGCACAAATCCAGACTCCGGGCTGCTACTGAGAAATTCCAGATAGAAAAACCCAATAACACTTTGCCCGACCACTTTGAATCGAAGCCTCATGCTCAGCAGTAGCTCTCGGACCAGTAGACCAACGAGAAATAATTGCCACACATATTTCTGCCACCAAGTAGCGTCGCTGAGTCCCGGTTTGAAGGGTGTGTGTGCTGGTGTAATTACTGGTACATGAGGCAGTTCAGCTATGTCTCTGGGACGGCAACACATCTGCGATGCCTCTGGTGTTTTAGACGTTCACAGGCGGCATTGATCACTTAAATCAGGAAGTCAGTTTTGTTTGCCATCCAAGAAATCAGAAGTCATTTATTTGCCGATAATGTAGGTATACAGATAAGATGGTTATTTTGATGAGAGTTCCGATACATTTTGCCTTACGGCATGCAAATAAAATTAGTACAATTCATTTACTACATAAAAAAAAACATAAAAAAGCATTCCATTCACTAAGCAAAATTAATATAATTATTTCAAAAAGACTGGTTGACGGCTTCCCGTGATCCAAGAGCTGGTTTTTACCTTGGCCAGAGGCTAAGGCATTGCCATACAACGTGGTAATGCCACCAGTCTCTTAGGGAAGTACATTACCAGCCTACAGCGATACGGATGCATATTTTGACGCTATATTTTAAATTGTGAACTTTTTTAGCAAGTTAGGATATACTTGTGTTATTATGAATAACATAACATAACATCACGCCTGTAATCCCAGAAGGATTAGGCAGAGGTGTACCTGTAGTAAACCCACATTTCGCCAGTTATGTTTAAGTCCCATGTAATAGGGGGCGAGCCTATTGCCATCAACCGGGCACAAATCCAGACTCTGGGCTGCTACTGAGAAATTCCAGATAGAAAAACACAATAACACTTTGCCCGACCTGGGAATCGAACCCTAGGACCTCATGCTCAGCAGAAGCTCTTGCGACCATTAGACCAACGGGGCAGGGTATTATTAATAAGGTATATTGTATTTTATTTATTAATTACGTATTCGTTGTTATTTACGTAGTAACTTTTTTTTTTATTATACTCATATTATTCATAAATATTCGGAATTAGGCACATTACCAATCATGTATTTACCTTGACCACGGCCTCTCTGAACGAAGCCTTTGTTCTTCCACTGCTGGGCCATGACTTCCTTTTCCACAGACACCTGTCATTTCTAATGTCATTAAAGTCGATAGGTGTCACGGAAGATTCAATAGTAAAATTCCATTATTTTTTTTAACACGTTTATTGTGGATTAAGAATAAAATAATTCAAATTTTTGACATTGCAGTACAAAACACACACAACCGACGAAGCTGAAAAGCTGTCAAAATATACAGACTTAAAAATAGAAATAAGTCGAATTTGGCGATTAGGTAGCGTGGCCATTATCACTGTAATACTTTCAACCACGAGTGTCATTCCCAAACAACTGCATCAATCTTTAAAAATGCTGGACGTAGCTGCTTTCATTTACCAAACCCTAAAGAATGCTGCTATCCTACACACTTGCAGAACTGTCACAAATGTCACACGCACAAACATCATTCACCACTGCAACGCAAAGTCAAAACTTAATATCAACACACCATTTATTATCATCAACTTACTTAAGTTAATACTCTTAGGGGTAGGTAGCACTTGGCTTTGGCCCTTGTTACCCTGAAACACCGGCAGATCATTACCGAGATATAAAAATGTATACGTGTATACCAACAAATAATAATAATAATAATGATTATTTTTCCTCGTTGCCTCGTTGGTATAGTGGTCGCAAGAGCTACTGCTGAACATGAGGTCCTGGGTTCGATTCCCAGGTCGGGCAACGTGTTATTGGGTTTTTCTATCTGGAATTTCTCAGTAGCAGCCGGGAGTCTGGATTTGTGCCCGGTAGATGGCAATAGGCTCGCCCCCTATTACATGGGACTTAAACATAACTGGCGAAATGTGGGAGTACTATAGGTATACCTCTGCCCAACCCTTCGGGTAAACAAGGCGTGATGTTGTGTGTTTATTATTATTCCTATAATTTGAACTTCATGTTGTTATTTGTTCTTATAGCGGCCATAGAAATACACACACAGACGGACAGACAGCGGCGGCTTAATAATCGGCTTCCCTTGACACCTTTTGGGTACGGAACAAGAAAAAGAAACACATATCTACTATAGCAAAAGTGTCGTGAAGGTCAAAATGTTACACTTTTTTCGTTCTAGTTTTCATTCTCCAAGTGTGCACAGTATAACGTGCGATAAGAAACTTCGTTCCAAAAAACCCGCTCCCGTTTATCGCTCCGCTTATGCACCAAGCTCGCTGCCTACGCAAGAAGTGGTGGACACTTCAAAAACATTTTTTCTTACAATCGTTTATCATAATAAGTAGTTAATCTATTCGGAACCCCTCCGGTTCATGTGACTCATCTCTAAGGGTTCAGCAAGACAATTGTCGAGTTCGAAAAACCCTATTTTTGTGAACTTTTTTGTTTTTGTTTTAGAACCATAGTTTCAAGTTCGAAAAGGATAATATTAACATATTTTTATATCTGATAGAATCATCATCGTTTTCGCTGTTAGATAATAAAATGTCACAAATGTCAATAGAAAGATAATAATAGAATATCACTTTGTCTTGAACTCTTGACCCTCTACCATAGGTCACCTACATGGTGCATTTACAAATCGTATGCTATAAGGGTCAGGCTATTGCCACTTATACAGAAATTCTTAAATTCCTAATGAAAAAATCCGATTTTACACTGATCGTTGAAGGAAGTCTCACGACCGTAAACAACTGGGAAACATAACACCATTTCCAAATACATGAGTCACCTTGACTTGCTTTGGCCTGCTAATAATTATGTTAGGTTAGGACCCTACGAAACCCACCAAAACAACACCGCTTCACGCTTCACAAACATTTTTTGAACGTCAAAGATTACGGCAGGTCAGTTTTCGATAAAACTTTTGTTTGGATAAAGTCCTTTTTTTCTTTTGAACATTATCTGTTCCGTGGGTAAGTATTGTCGGAAGGTTGAAATATTTGAGCTCTTTATTATAAGAAGGTAAGCAGGATTCTTAGTAGGACAAGGGCATAACATTAAAAGATCCCCGATGAGGTAGGCACACACCTCTTTGTGGGTATATTCTACAGATAGAACACACCCAATTTCGCCAGTTATGATAAGTTTACGCCAAGAATTCAGACTCCAAGAAAGACATAGCGTTATCAGCCTATAACATTCCCACTGCTGGGACACAGGCCTCCTCTCTGTGAGAAGAAATGGGCCGAAATCCACCACGCGGGCCTAGAATGAATCAAATTTTTGGTTCTAGCACATGCCGGTTTCCTCACCTTTTTGAGACCAGTGGTGATGAAATTAAACTCAAAGGCGCGAGTTGCGCGACGAGCGGTGCCTTTGTGTCGCGCTGTGGCGTCGCACCTGTTTGTGGGAGCCTTAACTCGGGGCCACTGGACTATCACTGCTTGTTTAGAAAACCACTACCTATGTTTAATAAAAACAATAGTTTTTGTGAAATGGTTACAATAATAAAAGCACAAAAACGAACCAATTGTCCTATAATACCCGTTAGGGACTCAGGTTTTACGACGTTAACGGTTAGTATTCGAATCCTGAGCGGTGTAAAGAACTCTAAATAGCAGTTAACTTAAATGAGTCATTCTGTTAATTCTTCTGTTTCACATTATGTGAAAAGGTTTTGTTTAATGTGTAAACAAATGCTAAGAAGTACTTTTATATTATGTACAATGATTTAACGACTCTAATGGCTGCTTTCACAGGCATCTTTATATTATGTTTGGTACTTATTATACAAGACTGTATTGTTTTTTTTTGTCTTGTTTTCAGTTTTAATCATGGTCGAGGAGTTGGAGTTATGCGTCCTCAAATGTTAAGTTTTGAGTTGATGATGATTGCACGATTACTGACAAATGCGTGCACTGACTGGACAGGTCCACTCAATCTGTGTGGTTCTTTCCTCAAAAGACCATTTCAGACATCAATCTACATGGTCTTCACATGACCTGACTAAGATAATGTCTGGACTTTAAAAGAGTCTGTGGGTGAGTTTGTTTCGGTCTTTCTTCTCAGATTAGTCAGATAGGAAACGCCGATCTCATCTAGTTTTTAAAATATGATTGGCGTGTAAAAGTGTTTGTACAAACCTACTTACAGAAATGAAATCATTTATCATTTACGAATGACAAATGAATGAATAGCAGCATAACGTGCTTTCCGAAGCACGTAGCGGTTACCCATCCACGGCCCGATCTCGGCAAGCCTTGCTTAACTTTGTAACTAACTACGTTTTAATAAATAGAGTAGGTAAAGCATTGAAATAAGTTGCACTCATGGTATGTGTGTAGAACCTAGATCTCTGTCTACTTTCTAAGGGAAATAGCGTCATTGTTGCATTTCTTATTATTTCTACAAGTACTGGCATTCGAAGAGGCATCGACACACTGAATAAATAAAAAGTACATTCAGTACAGTCGTCCACAAAAGTTTTACAAAAGAATTCTTTTAGTGATCTATTCCATTTCTAACTACATTATACCGTCTTCTTCATTTCTGTCTGTGTGACTGATTAAACATTCTAAATTACACGACGGATTTTGATGCGGTTTTCACTATTCGTTAGAGTATTGATTCCAGATGGAGTAATGTGTAAAATCCTAAATAATATTACACGAGTGCATGTGAAAGTATGCTTGTTTGTTTGTTAAACTTTCGCGCCAAAACAGCTGAACGGATTTGCATGAAATTTGGCACACAGATAGCCCATGGGTAAAGACATGGGCAACTTTTTATCCTGGATTGCAGACGGAGTCGCGGGCAACAGTTAGCTAGTACATTCACATTTAAAATAGATATAGCACTTATAGCAGGGAAATCCTGATGTTTTGACACATGTTGTGCGAAGCTGAGGTGGTTCGCAGTTTATTTATTAAAACGTTATATTTATTAAAATCTAAGCATGATCAAAATTTACTATTCCCAGTGCTGGGACAAAGGCCCCCTCTCGGTGTGAGGAGGGGACAGGTTTGTTTAAAAGCTAATTGCAATCATATCATGTCTTCTCCTCAGATGTTAACCGTATGTTTCACATTGCCTTAACACAACTTATTCCATCTTGAAAACTCTCATGGTACAGCTACATGTCAATAATTTCATCACTACTGCTCTCCAAACGGTAAAGGTAAAGTAAACGGTGAAGGAAAACATCGTGAGGAAACTGGCATGTTCAAGCACCAAGACTTCGACGACATGTGACATCTACCAACCCGCACTGGGCCTGCGTGGAAGATTACCACTCCCTCTCGAAGAGAGGAAGCCTGTGTCCCAGCAGTGGGAACGTTATAGACTGATTACGCTTAAATGTATAGATAAATTGGCCAACTGCCTCGTTGGTCTGGTGGTCGCATGCCCTTCTACTGAGTATGACGTCCTGGCTTCCGCAGGTAGCAACCTGGAGTCTCAAGTTGAACTCGGTTGCTGGCAATCGCCCCCCTATCACATGGGGCTTAAACTTAACTGGCGAAATGGGGTGAATCATAGCTACACTTCTGCCATGCGCTTTGGGGATAACATTGATGATTTGTAGCTACCAATAAATACAGCATCCTGCAAAATCCCAATACGACAATGTTAATAAAGAATTAACACAACATTAATACGAGGGAATGTCATTAACTCCTCAATGCACATTATTCTCCCAATCTTGGGGAGCCCGGAGTCTGTCGGTGTCAAATTAACATAGCAGGCGTGATGAATCTTACACCTGTGAGACTTGAGGTACGCACATAATGCGCTTGAGTCTGGGAAAAAGGACCAAGAATTTTTAAATTTCTGGTCCCTTTCTCCAGGGTGAAGAATTTCGTCTGATTTGAGAAAACGACGAACATCAAGTGTTTAAAAGCTTGGATTAAATTCTATGGTATGGATTATACAGTAATTTAGAAGGCAATTTTTTTTTTGGCTCCGTTTTTTTGCAGTTGAAGAAATGACCGCGAAGTTTATCGACGTATGGGAGGACATGTTTTTCAAAGACAATGTGAAGTTAGCTTTTGGGATATGCCCATCCCAAGTACGGAACCTTTCATTGTGCGTGGTCCGACGCGCATTTAGCCGGTTTTTTAGTTATTTGATAGCAATCAAGCCGTCGGTCCACCTGATGGTGTGATCACCGCCTCCTATGAACATTTGCAACACCAAAGGCGTCTTCATCATCATCAACATCATTCACAACCCATCTTTACCCACTGCTGACACCGCGGACATATTAAAAATATCAATCTCCTTTGTATTATATAAATGCATAGCACAGGTGTGGGTACTACTCGTATGTACTAAGTAGCTACTATTTACCGGGTAATGTTATATATTGACTTGAATGTGCCCTGGCGGCTGATAGTAAACAGACAGCTGTGCTGCTGGGGAGTTTGTTGCGCCACTTCTTCTTCCCAGCTAAAGCACTAGGAAGTGGTGAAGGGCGGGCGTTTTGGGGGACTGTCTTATGTAATTTTGACGTTCGAAAAGTGCTGACTCTCAGCCTAGTTTGAATAAATGACTTTTGATTTTGAAAAAAAAAAAAAAAAAGTATGTCATGCTCACTCAAATGTCTTGCTGACGGTGGCGCGTGTGCTGGATCATTTAGCTCCCTTCAAAATGGTTGAGCTGAATGGTGCTGATCCATGCGTCATGTTCGTGAACGGGCGCCGTCAGTTGTCATCTCTTAGCTGCCACGGCTTATTTTAATAATTTATTTTTAGGATTGCTCCTTTTTTGCTGCACTCTGGACGCTTTTAACGTGTACGGTTTTTGTACATCGTTCTCACATATAAGATCAACATTAATGATGTAAATAATATTTTTGTAACAAAATTATTTTAAAAAGAATGTCCATGGAGTTGCTTGCCCGATCTTCTCCATATGTACCTACTACGTTTTGGGATGGGCAACTAGCTTCAAATTTCTGACTGACCGAGTCCTTGACAATTCATAAGAGCCTGTAAATGGTTTAATTTTAATAAATGCTTCGAGTTTGAGTTTTCTCTCACGCTCCTGTGCTCGAACTTCTCATGTGCCTGTAACTACACCGCCGATACACACCCTTCAAACCGGGACACAGCGACGCTGCTTGGCGACAGATGTCGGAACGGTGTTAGTACATCCCCGGACGAACTCCTACACACAGAACCATATTACTTACCAAGTCCCCAGGAAATATCCAGACTCCCAATATTCTTGGCCATACGCCACTGTGGAAACGCCTTTGCTCATCAATCATTATCCAGAATCCGCGATTCATTGATATAATTAGATTTGGCGAAAACAAAAAAAAATGCGAAATACAAGATGGCGGCCGCATTGTACTGTTTGAGCAATATTAATGATACTTTTGACGGACATTAATAAAAATCGCTCTTAAAAGTGTTTGATTAATTACTTTCAGTACAATATTGGGTGTCTTTACGCTAATTATGAAGAATGGAGTGAAGTCTGATTTAATATTAATTAGTCATTATTTTTGGATTGCATTGGACGCAAATACCGGTCTTGCCTTTCGTCTGGACGAAAATGAATTGCCTAAATGATGAATGTTCTTGTCAAAATAAGCCAATTCCCTTACCGTGGATGTTAAAATATGCATCTTTTTATAATTAAGCAACCTTCTCACCTGGTGGGAAGCGAGAATGTGGTCGAAGATGGTGCGGCTTGTCTAGAAGCATCAAAATCAAAATATTTTATTTCACATAAACCTACATGGGCACTTATGAAACGTCAGAATCTAGGTGCACGGTTCCAATTGGTCGTTTCCTATGGAGAAGAGCCGGCAAGAAACTCCATGGTTACTCTTTTAAAAATATTTGTCTTTAACAATGTTTTCAAATTACATTGTGAATGGGTATGGAAGGACAGTGTAGGCCTGTCAACAAGTACCATATGTTAAACAAATAGACTATGGTCTATAAATTGACAATCTACAAGGCCTGCAACGTTCTCACATTTACAAAATATAAAATAATGTAACAAATTAAAATAAAAAACTAATTTAAACCAAAAGCCAATAATGGAGAGTTGAAATTAAATTTTTTGGTATATAATGTCAAATAATGATAATCACATTATCAGCCTATAATTTCCCACTGCTGGGACACAAGCCTCCTCTCATTGAAAGGGAGTGGGCTGTTATCAACCACGGGTCCAGTGCGGGTTGGTAGAGGTCAGATGTCTTCGAATGTTTGGTCTTAAGACAGGCCGGTTTCCTCCCGGAAGACTCCCAGGTTAAAGCTGTTGGAAAACACAAAATCCGTAAGAAAGCTCGACTCCCTATCCGTACGCACAATTCACGTATTCCAAAATGTTTTGTAGGATGTGTGTGGTAACTTTTGGATGCACTTTTATTATACCCCAGTTTAAAACATGATAAAATATCTCATTTCTCTAGCTTTTTCCCAACTGTGTTGAGGTCAGCTTCCAGTCTAACCGGAAGCAGCTGAGTACCAGTATTTAACATGGAGCGACTGCCTATCTGACCTCCAGGACACATGTTACTGAGTAAGACTGGTTGTCAGGCTTTCGGTCTCCTGACGACCCGTAATGACTGTCAAAGATCCACGAACGACAGCCGGGACCAACGGCTTAACCTGCTTTACGAGGCACGGAGGGGTTTCGGTATGTAAAGATGGTCACCCATCCATGGAGCAACCTCTGCAAGTGTAGCTTAACCTTGATCGATCAACACGAGCGGTTGTTTTAACTAAAATAACTACCAAAACTAACTAACAAACTTACATAGTCTTAAAACATGGCCTTCATATCTTTACCGACATTCCATACCCGTGTTTCATTGTGTAGCCATGTTCTTAAGTATTTGAACTAAAAAAAAACATAAAAGGTTGTTTCTGATGTTTATCTTGATTAGTTGGACATAAACCTTTTCTTTTGGAAGATTTTTAGTCCGTTTGTCATTTGTTTTTGGTCCCTTTTTAAGAAAAAAAAATAAGATATATGACGCGTTCTGTGTTGTTATTTGAATAATGGTACATATTTGAACGTGTTCTAGACACGCTACTGCAAGGATGGCGAAACTCTATGCATCCACGTGTCATTTTTTTCAACACATAACACATATACAACATCACGCCTGTAGTCCCAGAAGGGTTAGGCAGAGGTGTACCTATAGTACACCCACATTTCGCCAGTTATGTTTAAGTCCCATGTAATAGGGGGCGAGCCTATTGCCATCAACCGGGCACAAATCCAGACTCCGGGCTGCTACTGAGAAATTCTAGATAGAAAACCCAATAACACTTTGCCCGACCTGGGAATCTAACCCAGGACATCCTCAGCAGTAGCTCTTGCAACCACTAGACCAACGAGGCAAATATTGTTTTGTGTGCCAACTAACAATCTTGACTTAGTTAATATTCGAAAAAAATAACTTAATTAATTCTTTCGTTTTCTCTTTTTTTTCTTATATTTTTGTTACATTTTGCTGTTTCCTTTACTTATGTGCAACTATTATAAACTTTCACAATAATACGTTTATTATTATATTGTAATCTTAACATTAGCAGTTGTAGATTTATTTAAATGAACTAACAAAGTAGTGCGACTTTAGGATACATAAATGCCTCCGTTTATGCCGAATTATTCTATAAATCAAAATCAAAAGTCATTTATTAAAACTAGGCCGAGAATCAGCACTTTTCGAACGTCAAAATTACTTAAGACAGTCCCCAGGTGCTTAAGCTGGGAAGAGAAGCGGCGCACAAAACTCCGCAGCAGCACAGCTGCAGTCTGTTTAGTAAGAAGGACTTGATTCTAAACTGTAAGTAATAAAAAAAAAACGAAACACAAAACATTGAATAAAATTATTTGCCATATGTCAGCTTACCTAATGTCTTTGGCGCTGAGTGACATCCAGCAATGGACCAAATTGCAAAAAAAAAAGACATTCGGAATACGAGGCGTTTGGCTACTTATTTTTTTTTAATTTTTTGGAATGTGCGTTTTGTTTGTGCAGAATATACCATTTTTTTTACACGCCAATATACGAATAAAAACGCGGTCCGCCAACCCTGCCTTACTGAATCAGTCTATAGATACTATTTTCAGATCAGCTATTTATCTGCTCCTTAGTTGAGAATTTGACATAAATCATCATGGACATCATAAACATCACGTCTGTATTCAAAGGGGGTGGGCTGAGGAGGTGGATAGGTTGGTATATGCCTACTTGCCCTTATTTCTCCTGTTACGTTTATGTCTCACTAGCATTTGCCAGCGGCTTCAGAAATTATACCTCGGAAAATAAATAATAATATTTAAAAAAACTCATAACTAACTAATTAAGTTTCTAATAATCGTTTTCAATCATGATTCGTAAGACACGTAGCGCCATCTAGCGTCCTAAAGCAATCGTGACCGGAATAGTAATTTATTTCTGTATGAAATATACCCTATGTCCTTTTCTGTACCCCTGACCACATATATGCAAAATTTCATGATGATCGGCTCAGTCATTTATTGCGTGAGAAGGTAACATACAAATTTACTTCCGCATTTATAATATTAGTTAAGATGTAGTAGGGGGCGAGTCTATTGCCAGCAACCGGAAACTAACCAAGACTTCGAGTTGCTGCTGAAAATTTCCTATCAACACTTCGTCCGACCTGGGAACCTGGGGATCCAGCAGCCTGATTGCGTAACACATTTTCGTAAACGATTACGACTAATTTAATGTATGTTGACAGTTCAACAACATTCATTGCGTTATTTACATTGTTGAGCAGATTTATTTATCGAACTTATGAAGCAATGTATTAGCAAACTGTTTCAAAACGATTCAGATTCCGATTGATTGTGTATTACGCAATTAGGGTACAGGTATGTGCAGTCAGCTCTGGGATCTTTGTAATAGTGAGCTAACTGAATGACAAAAAACTGAAATTATAACCTATACAATTTTGTACTTACCAGTACACCAGTAACTCATTTTTATTTTCTCGATTGAAATAACACTTATAGCGAGCCAAGTCTATTATTTAAACAAACATAATGTGGTGATATTTATGTAGTTATAACGTTGACGTTATGACGAAACGATCAGTTATAGGTACTAACACGTTAGTCAGACCCTTCTGGGATTACTGGCGTGATGATATACGTTTGTAAAAAGTAGATAAACAGGGTGTAATAACCGTGTACCTAGATTCTGACGTTTACTAATAACAGAACCACATAATTGTGTTAACCGAGCACAAAACAGAAAAAAAAGGTATTAAAACAATAAAAATCAGTAGATCGCGTAGCCTGTATTAAAAATTGTACATTGTACTACCAACCAGTTTCGAGGTAACTAGTAGGTAAGCACTGCAATATAAGTTACAAAGTACACAAACATTGCAAAAAGCTCAGGAATTGAGCCCACAACCAGTTTCATCCATACACCTCTTTTTCACACAGACCTATCTTTAAATGACTAATATAATTGTTAATAAAGTAGTTAATATAATCATAATCCTCCAAATTTTCGAAATTATCATGAGGTCGGCTTCTAGTCTACTATTTTACACAGAGCGGCGCCCTATCTGACCTCCACACAACCCAGTTGCTGGGTAACACGGTACCCTTTGGTAAGACTGGTTGTCAGTCTTTCGGTCTCGTGACTACCCGTAACGACTGTCAATGATCCACGAATGACAGCCGGGACCAAAGGCGTAACGTGCTTTCCGAGGCACGGAGGGGAGTCTTCGTATCCCCATCCACGAACCAACCGGCAAGCATAGCTGAAACTTCAACATTCCTTCCTTCTTTAAAATAGGTCATCATCAGCATAAAATAAACCATCTCAACTAAACACAGTTCTCATAAAACTAATAATAAACTACCATTAAAAATATCGGCATAAATTCATTAATAAAACACCGCGACTAATTGATATTACTACCGGCTTTAATTAATTGATCAAACCAATCAACTATGCTCTTTAACCATAGATTTAAAAACGCCCATCCATCGCCCGTTAAACAAATATCAAATAAAAACAAAATACATTATTAATCTATGACATATTATACATTGAAGTCGGTGTTCGTGTCTCTATGTGTGGTCGCGTTGTTCTTGTAAATTGCGCAACCGATTTTGAAACGATTGTTACCATCATTTAGAAACTTTGTTCCGGAAGGTTTGTATGTGTAACAAATTAATAATATTAAATATTAGATAAAGAAGTCTCGATGTTTTGACAACTCCAAAATACCGCGCGAAGCAGGGGCGGTTCGCTAGTCTTCCGATATGAAAGTCTATACTCAATGGATCCAAACGTGAAGGCATAACTCACGGCTGCTATAAGGATCTATAGATTTTTCAAAGAAATTAAAAAAAAAAACGTCCACTTAGTCTACCATAATGCATGCCATTGTTGCTATCTCGCTCTAACTTCGACTTCCACAAGAGTAAGAGAGGGATAAGTATATGTCTTTATCCACGGCACGGTGTAAAGCATTCTCAGTTTGAAACAAGTTGCTGTGGCAAGCAGATGTGTGTTCGAATATTGAATATGGATTTTTTGTTTGAAATACTGATACGATATCTTGGATTTTAGTTCTTGTACTTTTAAGTGGTTTACTTGAATACTGAAGCGTGAGTGACTGTGAGAAGTGACCTTACAATTATAATTGACTTTTCTGGAGATATTTTGGAATAAATTTTCTTAAAGGTTGGTTGAAATTTTTGTATTTGTTTAAATCACTTCAATCATTTTTGTAGTTTTATCACGAATTGACAGAAACAGTGTTTTTTTTGTCAAAACTAATTAATATTTCGGAATCAACTATGAAACTAACCGATAAACAATAATATTTACAATGAAATACTTAGTTTTTAGACCTTAAATGCACTAATAGATGCAATCAATGTTCTAAACTCAATAAACTAACTTTTTATGAAAACATTATTGAAAGGAAAATTAAAATTCTGCCAAAAACCTACAAACTATTAACTTATATGTCCTCGTTGACCTCAGAAACTGCTCAACTCGCCTTCATAGACATTTCTCCGTTACCTATAAATATAAAACTCACAATTTTAACACATACCATAACATCACACTATTCCATGAAGGCCTAGGCAGAGGTGTAATAGTACAAACATTTAGCCAATTATGTTTCAAGACCCATATAAGTCCTATATTGCCATCAACCGAACACTAATCATACTCCAGGCTGACTGAGAAATTCTTGATAAAAAAAGTTTGTTCGTAGGTTTGAACCCAGCCAGTCATTTTAATTAGTGTTAATTATTTAATCACCACTGCTCTCAAAACGGTCAAGGAAAACATCGTAAGGAAACCGGCATGTCCTAGAACCAACAAAAAAATCGAAAACATGTGACATCTTCCAACCCGCACTGGGCCCGCGTGGTGGATTACGGCCCTCTCCCTGTCATAGAGAGGAGGCCTGTGTCCAGCAGTGGGAACATAATAGGCTGATTATGCATATATTGTGAGTAACACCTTATGATTTTTGTTGTATACCTAAGTAGCCACATAGGTAGATAGCAAAAGGAACGCCTTGCAAAAATAGTTTTGTGACGTAGATGATGGATGTCATATCGTCTTTTCCCTATAGACAACGTTGGGTTATAAACCAAGAGAGTATGCTGTTTCAACAAAATGAGCAATGTAAACAGTTGACACGCACTGTCAGGACTTCAGTTTCTTCAACAAGCATTTTGCTTGGAGAGACTGCCTATCAATGCTTATAATGACGCAATATTTGTAAATAAATGTGGCGAAAATTCTACAAACTCAACCTAACCTTTAGCACTGCCTTTAGGCTAAAATTCTAACATATTTTACAATTCTAAAGCCAACATTCTTTCATAACTATCGTTAACTTTTTGGGCTTGTCAAACAAAGTATGCTTCCGGAACCACGGCCTATAGAAATGCAAATTCTTAACATTATAGATGTATCTTTACGATCTTTGGGAAGTACTGTTATGTGTCTGAAGTGAGACGTCGTTTGTTGTCATACATTAATTGCTTAAGAATATTTTGGTGAATCAAAATTGGTGACCGAATCTCTTTTAGGTATGTTTCCAAAGTGTTAATTTTTCAGGTTCTTATAATACGGGCTGGCAGGAACTTTGACACGCAAACTTTAACCCTGAATTCAGATAATGATTCTAGACCTAGCGTAGACATTTATAATAATATAAAAAAACTGCTATTACAAAGAAAAGTGCAATAACTACGCGATCAAAGTCTATGGAAAAGCTGCTTTTTATAACCGACGAAATTTGAAAGCTGTGCGGGTGAACTGAGTGACACTATTTATCACAATCTGAATCATTTTGAAGGATAATGGTGTCTCTTGTCACAAATGCCACTAAACTAGACAAAAATCACTAAAATAATTTGATTTAATCCTGTCAAACGACAATTCCCAATTACGAAATTGACCAAAGTGACACAACATAACTGTACATTAGTTTGACAGTACTAAGATGGCACTGAGTTATTAGTTTAGTAAAAATGGCAATTTGACGTTTTTCACGTAAAATGTTGATTGACTAACTTAATCTGAACATGAATCTTACTATTTTTAAGCGCGATTAAAAACGTGTCGAATAAAATTTGTTGTCTTGAACTAAAATTCACACTAACACCTCGACTTCAGGTGCATAAACAGTACTGTATCTTTTTTCTTTTGCTTATATCTCGAAAATGGTGTGTCTTATCGCAAAAATAATGAAAGTTTGTCCCCCTTTGTATACCCCTAAAACTCAACATGTATGTAATCATTTTTCATATTTTCCATACAAAAAGTGTTTTTTTTTGTATAAAACACGTCCATGCTGCCCCCTCTGCGCGTCTCCGGCTCTAAAATAATGCAGAATAGCTTTAGGATTCTCATAGCCAAAAGTAAGGAATTGTAGAGATATTTTAGTTCGGTGTACAAGAGAATCCATTGCTTCATAATGTTCGAAAACAATGTCTGCTCAACAACGCTAGATGGCGCAATAAATCTTGTTGTGCTGTAAAAATGACAGCCCTTCCTACTGTTCGTGTTTTACTCAATTAACCCACAGTCTTAGTACATAAGATACTTTTTAATCCAGTTGTACGTTCACTTGGGATAATTATCGACCTCCACGCGTTCATAACCTATAAATATAGGAACCCAATATCAGATACTATTATAAATTGACTGGTTTCATGAGTCGCCTACGACAAACTATAAGTCAGGCATATTTTGAAAGTCTAGACTTAGGTAACAGTGTGCCTAGATTCCGATCGGATTACTCATTCGAACAATGGTTACACAATAGTTTTGACTAATAACTATCGCTCGGCTTGCATTGAGAAATAAGATTGAGAGTTTTTGGTATAATTATGTAGTTCAGAGAATCTAGTGATCATAGAAATCCCGCGAAAATCGTCTATTCTCAGTTAGCGTCACTTTCCAATATTAGTAAACACATAACATCACGCCTTGTTTCCTCGAAGGGTAGGGCAGAGGTGTACCCATAGTACACCCACATTTCGCCAGTTATGTTTTTAAGTCCCATGTAATAGGGGGCGAGCCTATTGCCATCAACCGGGCACAAATCCAGACTCCGGGCTGCTACTGAGAAGTTCCAGATAGATAAACCCAATAACACGTTGCCTGACCTGGGATTTGAAACCAGGACCTCATGCTCAGCAGTAGCGATTGCTACCACTAGACCAACGAGGCAGTAGGCCAATATTAGTATTTACAAAAATAACAACATAACATCGCGACTATATCCCGAAAGGGATAAGCAAAGGTATACCTATAGTACACCAACATTGCGCCAGTTATGTTAAAGTCACAAATCCAAACATAGCTTCTACTGAGCACCTCCAGATGGAAAAGCCTGATAACACTTTGCCCAAACGCAAACTCAAAGCATTTATTTCAAATAAACCAATTACAGGCACTTTTGAATTGTCAAGGTCGGTCGGTCAGAAAGATGAAGCTAGTTGCATTGTTTCCGACCCGGGAATCGGACCCAGGACCTCATGCTCAGTAGTAGCGCTTGCCACCAAAGAGGCTAAAAATAATTAGGGTAAAGTCTCCTACAGCGTTATCGTGTGCCTACAGCGTGTTGTCGTACTCCGCGACAAGATGCTTGCTAAGTGCATGTACTGATCTGATTTCTTTGAAACGCTCAAAATCAGCCTATGTTGTTCCCACTGCTGGGACACAGGCCTTCTCTCTGTGAGAAGGAGTAGGCTGTAATCCACCACGTGGGCCCGGTGCAGTTTGGCTGATGTCTTCCTTCTTTCTGAGGTTTCCTCACGTGCAGAGCAGTGGTGATGGAATAATTTACACAAAGTGCCTTCTTGGGTACGAACCCAGGACCTACAACTCGTAAGACGTGGCCTTTACCGCTGCGTCACCACTGCTCTAACTTGAAACGTTTACTGCACCATAAATAATACTCTGAAATGTTTACGCTTAAACTGAAAGCTTTTAGCAGTGGTCGCATGAGCTACTGCTGAGCATGAGGTCCTGGTTTCGATTCCCAGGTCGGACAACGTGTTATTGGGGTTTTCTATCTAGAATTTCTCAGTAGCAGCCCGGAGTCTGGATTTGTGCCCGGTTGATGGCAATAGGCTCGCCCCCTATTACATGGGACTTAAGCATAACTGGCGAAATGTCGTCGTAATATAGGTACACCTCTGCCTAACCCTTCTGGGATTACAGGCGTGATGTTATGTTATGTGAAAGCATCTAAATCAATAAAACCATTTACAGGCACTTTTGAATTGTGAAAGGAGTCGGTCATTCGGAAAGTTGCCTACTCCAAAGTGTAGTAGGTTCCTATGGAGAAGAACTGGCTGGAGAAAACTGATGCCAGATGTCACTGATACTCGTATGATATTGTATGCATGAGGATGATATTCTCATAGCTTACATGTTTGTCTAATTCTTCTTCATTTTATTTTTATTCACATTTAAATTATATTAAAATGTTTTTCTTTAAGTACGCTGTACCGGTACTGCGTCTTAACAATTGTTTGCTGCATCGGTCGACGTCATAACGTCAGCGCCGGCTGTCGCTGAAAACCAGCGCTGGGGCTCTGTCTTGCATAGGGTCGCAGCCAGGGTTGGCATGAATAAATCATTTTGATTTAAATCAAATGATTTTTTCAATAAAAATCAATGATTTAATCAAAACTGTTTATTTTCACTTTCTGTCAAAGAAATCAATACTTATAAAAAACAGATTTAGTAATTAGAATTAAGTTACATAATAGGGTTGTTTAAATCTGATAAATCAATAACATTATTATAATATTTGAATAAAAAAACTAGTTTTCCAGCCTTTTCAATTCCCATTTGGTTTCTTAATTTGCTCTGAACAATTCCAAAGGTGGAAACACTATTTCCACAGCAGCTGAAGAAGCTATCGCCCCAAACAATTGCTTCACTACTGGAAAAAAAATAACTGTTCCTCTTCGTTAAATAAATATATTTTTGTGTAAAATCCACCCTTCTAGTGGTGTCACATTATTTAATATTTCTTGTGCGAACATAACTATTCTGAATGGTTTTGATTTTGACTTAAGGTCTAGTATCAATGATAGCAAAATTTAACCATCATAGTTATTTCGCGCTGCCTCCAACGCACTTTCTTCTTGTTCATCTGTCAGTGTGAATTCTGTTTGCATTCACATGTCAGACAAAAGGGATATCCCCGCGGTGTGTACGCGCAATCCCTTGAGGTCGCGTTCCGTTTTGCGCAAAAACATAGTTAAATTAAATAATAAAATGAAAAAATCAATAAAATCGTGATTAATTAGGATTTTTTCAAAAAATCGTTGCTAATTCGATTTTTTCAACTTTTTCATTACCTCTGACCTAGACTAGAGACGTGGTATTATAATATCTGTGACTAGAGTCAAGAGCAAACCCATCCCGAGTAAAAAAAAAAATTGGAGATCCCAGGCTTACAATTTTACATAGAATTCACTGCTATTGACATCAATGACTAACTCAATTACCGAGAAAAACCAAAATCCTATGCCCTGACTAATCGTAAGACTTCTGAGCTTCTGAACACCGGTCAAAATCATCATAGATGTTAATATGTATAATAACTAGGACTAAAGGTCTGTCCTGCCGTCTAGCGTCACAACTAAATCTTACCAAAAACATATAAAAGCGAACTTCTGTTTGTTTGTAACGTTGTCACAGGAAAACTAACCAACCGATTTAAATGAAACTTGGCAGAATGATAGCTTAGTATCTGAAAAAGAACATAGCATACTATTTATCTTACTAAATTATATATTTTACATGTGAACGAAGCCGCGGGACGCACCTAGTATGTTGTAGATCAAGTGCAGGGCAAGTCACGGGGGGTATTACCTTTGATTCTGAACAATTCTTAGCTTATAAGGAATCGTTATAATAAGACCATCTTTGTAAGGATTTGTAAATTATGGATCTTATTCTGCATCTGTTTAAGAAGCTAACCTCGACAGGATTAAATAAACATACAGATTTAAGACACACAAGTTAAGGGTACGTAGTTAATGTATTGTTTTGATTGAAGAGTGTCCAGTAGTGGTTTTTTTCCCTTTTTTGTTAAGGTAACTACATCACACCAATTCGTATACAACTCTACTTGCTTTGTAAACAGTGACAGTGAGTAATATAACATCATCAAGATACAAAAATTGGATTAAGTACATAATGGTGCCGATTCTCTTGTCACAAATGCCTCTAAACACATAACATAACATCACGCCTTGTTTCCCCGAAGGGTAGGGCAGAGGTGTAACTATAGTACACCCACATTTCGCCAGTTATGTTTAAGTCCCATGTAATAGGGGGCGAGCCTATTGCCATCAATCGGGCACAAATCCATACTCCGGGCTGCTACTGAGAAATTCTAGATAGAAAACCCCAATAACACTTTGTCCGACCTGGGAATCGAACCCAGGAACTCATGCTCAGCAGTAGCTCATGCGACCACTAGACCAACGAGGCAGCCGAAACAGTGAAAGGGTGTAATATGAAATCATCAAGAAACACAAAGTGAATTAAGTACATAATGGTGCCGATTCTCTTGTCACAAATGCCTCTCCACTAGACAAAAAAATCACTAAAATTTGGTTTAATCCGTTACGTTTTCCCATCCAGGAATTGAGTAAAGTGACACAACTAACTATATTTTAGTTCGACAGCACTAAGATGGCACTGAGTTATTAGTTCAGTGCAAATGGCAATTTTTGCCATTCTGTTTTAGTCGTTTTTCACCAAAAATCTTGATTTCTTATCTAAATCGGAACATAAATCTGACTATTTTGAATCGCGTTTAAAAACGTGTGGAGTTAAATTAGTTGTAATACAACAATTCACACCAACGCCCCGAATTCAGGTGCAAAAACAGTACGGTATCTTTTTTCTTTTCTTTTGCTTATATCTCGAAAATGGTGTGTCCTATCGTAAAAATAATGAAAATGTTGACCTCCTTTAGGCAACCCGATATACCCCTATAACTCAACATGTATTTAAGAATTTTTCATATTTTCCATTCACGCAAAAATTACTGAACGAATTTGGATGAAATTTGGCACACAGATAGTTTATAACCTGGATTAACATATAGAGTACTTTTTATCATTTCGAAATTTCTACATCAATGTCTGTAATTTTTAAGGTGTACATTATAAAGAGTATTCTATTCAATCCCGATACTCCCGTCACGGGATCAAGATTTATGCGGGTGAAACCGCGGGGAGCAGCTAGTTGCATATACTTTGACATGTTCGTTTGAACGAATGTTCATTTCACGTTACTTTCATTCAAATACGTGGAAGACTCGGAAAGTTGAGAAAAATAAATATTCTAATATTTTTTTAAATAAATCTTTGCAAAGTACCCGGCGCAGATCCATTTTTTTTGAGACATGATTATTTAAATTAGCTCGCAAACAATGTGCTGGGAAATTTTGAAATTGGACCGTACCTATTTTTACTTAAAAATAATCATATTTTCAAAATAGAATATAACTGGCCAGTCTCTCATTCATAAAACTTTTCTTCGCAATACTTCCTGAGTGGCTTGGTTTGTATACCCACCATAGGACCGGTAATCAGGTCCATCTTAAAATCTTAATTTTGTTGAACATAAATGTTGTTAGTCAAATAAGTCGTTGTGAAAACATGATAATTACGAGTTTAGTAATGGCCACGATATTATCTCGATTTCTGATGTTGGAGTCGATTTGTTGGCGTTTTATTTTATTGAAATGTGGGTGTTATAAGACCGCTTCTTATGGTGTCACACTTATTAAGTTTAAGTAAACATTTTTTCACGCCTGCAATCCTCGAAGGATTAGGCAGAGGTGTACTTATAGTTTTCATTTCGACATTTATGTTTTAATAGGGATGTTTTATTTTTTTTATAAAAAATAATTGTTTCCATATAGTGCAATCAATAGTGTAAAAGCTAAAAAAAATGGCCAAGTTCCAGGACAGGACCAAATTGGAAGTGACGTCACGACTATGTAACTTCAAATTAGCGCCATACATTGTCCGTAACGCGCGACAAAGAAGGACTTAAAGCGTGTAGCTTCTTCGTATTACCATCGAATTTTCTTCTTTTTTTTTCGATTATCTCATTTTACTATATTTATTATATCTTTGAAATTACATTATTTTTCGAACATTTCTAATAGGTATAAGTCATCATCTCTATTCCCATGTAAAAATCTAATGCACAAATAAAGTCTGATGAAAAATTCCTGATGATAAATCCGTATGACACTTTGCTCGAACTGGGGATCCCGAGGGCTAGTGAACAGCAGCAGCTTACAGTCAATAGACGAACGAGGTTCATGACCTGAATGTCAGGTCACTTTCTGTCAAGAACCCACAGATAAAAAATAACATTTACCTTTTTTTTCAACAAATTCATTCTCCCGACCGTGTCAATCTCATGTGGTCAAAAAAATGTGATCTAAAGTCACTGTGCACGATTTAACGATTTTCGTGACCTCAAATTTTAAGGTCTTCAGGTCAAAAGTCACGACTTGAAATTGTAATAGTGCTTTGGAGGGTGTCCACGTCACAGTAATTGATTTATATTTCGAATAGTTCAATAGAAAAAATGTTAAAGAATTTGAAAGAGGTGATGTGAAATGGTTTTTCGAGATTTTTAAGTGTCAATGGTCAGTTTTTTTTACCTTTCTGAAAGAAATTCAATAAATAGGTAGTTGTAGAACTCAGTGTGAAAGAGTTCGTCCGGGAAGTCCTACCACTATACATATTTGTGCCGCGAAGCAGCGTCGCTGTGTGCCGGTTTGAAGGGTGTGGAGGGTCCTGGTGTAGTTAAAGCATCGCCGTAACGATACGTCCCGCATCCAGCGGATTCCCACGACCTTCATCAGCATGTCGATTCTGTAAAAATCTCACCGTGAAGACTTGCTTGGAGTGATCAGTCTTGGTCAACCCCTAGCACCAGTGGCACTGACAGCTCACTCCACGATCCCTTCACCTAAGTTTTCACGGTGAGATGGTTACAGAATAGCACTACAGGTCTTCGGTCCACATAGTCACAGGCCCTGGACAGTCTGACCTATTCTTGAGGAGGAAGGACGAATGAGGAAAATAACATAACCTCACGCCTGTGATCCCAGAAGGGTTAGGCAGAGGTATACCTATAGTACACCCACATTTCGCCAGTTATGCTTAAGTCCCATGTAATAGGGGGCGAGCCTATTGCCATCAACCGGGCACAAATCCAGACTCCGGGCTGCTATTGAAAAATTCAAGACAAAAAAAAACCAATAACACTTTGCCCGACCTGGGAAGCGAACCCAGGACTTCACGCGCAGCAGTACCTATGAAAAATTAATGATGAAGAATGAGGAAAATGTCGTTTTGAGTTTTCATATACTTTTCTGTTAACTGTTATGACTGTTAACAGAAAATTAATTATCACCCGATTCCGGATTGACGTTGACTTACGGGACATCCTGTATAATAGTACATAATATATGAATTTTAATGTTAGATTGTATAATTTATTTAAGATTTGTAAAAAAAACTAATTAACATCATGAAATCAATACTTTCGACAACTCTAAAGTTACTTCAAATACACACAGAATCAATATTCGACGCAATATGTCATGATCAAGCGAAAAATACAAGTTTTCATTAATATTCGAATAAATATAATTTAAACTTTAGGTCTCATACGAATGACCGAATTTTAATATTAAATCCACGACTTTCGGAACTCGTTTATGACCTGCAGAAATAGTGTTGGGACACCTCCATCGGAAATCATGGACGGTAAAATGATTCATACTCGTAGGAGAAAAAAAAAGTGTAGCCATCATCATCAGCATATAGTACACTGCTCACCAATCACATGGCCTTCTACTCGATCCTCGCTCCATCTAGCCTGAGGGCATCCTTCCTTACGTTTGCTGATTCTCGGTCTCCACTCAAGAACACGTCTACCAGTGCCCAATTGCTTAACACGCTTTTATATAATTACAATCTGAATAATTTTGAAGGATATTGCTGATCCATTGCTTCATCTGTTCGTGTTTTTCTACTTAACAACGTAAATAACGCAATGAATGTTGTTGAACTGTCAAAATGAAAGCCATTGCTACTGTTTTGAGTTCCGCAACTAATCCGCCGCTTCAGTTCTATGACTAATATGGCAGACCTATTGCCACTTCAGCTTGCTTATTAAACACTAAATAAAATTCTGAACTTTCCTATAAGTCCCGAAGTCCAATATAATCCATAAAAAAAATATTTTACTTAAATTCTGAACTTACTCAAATATTATATTAGCTTGGTTAAAGAGGAAATAATACATTATGTATTATTTCATACATTATATGAAATAATACATAATTGGCTCATAGCACATAACTTTTCAATCACAAAAAAAAATCTCACAGAAGAATTTTCGACTATGGAAAAAAATGTAATTTTTCGGCCTTTTGCCCTTCACTAGCAGTAACGTTGACGTGTTCTCTACGAATTTGCCCATTTGTAAGCATTTTGTCATTTCCTTTGTGTTCTTAAATAAATCAATATAAATTAAGTTAGTTTCGATATTATAGAGTTTGCTCATTTGATGTTTACGATAATATCTCAGCTTTAACATAGCAATTAATAGCGTAAACCAATAAATAAATAAGAGTACCAATTTACATCAGAAACATTCTAATGACAGCTGAGCATGAGGTCCTGGGTTCGAATCCCGGGTCGGGTAAAGTGTTTTTGGGTTTTTCATTTGCATTTTTTCAGTAGCAGCCTGGAGTCTGAATTTGAGCCCGGTTTATGGCTACAGGCTTACCCCCTCGCGCTCCCGAAATTTGGGTTTATATTCAGATCTGTCTAACCCTTTTGGGATAACAGGCGTGATGTTTGTATATGCGTAGGATAGATACGAGCTGATGTTGTAATTATTTTATCATGTTCAATTTATTTAATCAGCATGGATAATCCCCAATTAAGCCTACATACCTTTCCAAAAAAATGCCATCATATTGCACTTATCCCAATTTCTTTAGGATCGACGCAGCAACTCTTCTCCTCTTCTACTGATAGAGAAGTATGGAAACTTCTCTATCAGTAGTCACCCTCTTTTCTAGACATACGATGTCCTTCACACGGTCCATCCTGTCATTTCTTTGGTCTTCCCCTGCTCTTAAATCCATATTAATTGCGTCAACATTTAAATAAAAACATTAAGAAACGTTTTCAATAAAAATATTAAAATAAACATTATTGAAAATTACGTTCAAATAACATAATAAATTTCGCCATTTAAGAAGTTAGGATTCGCACAAAAAAACTAATGGTTTTCATAATGCGATTACACGGATGGACAGGTTTTTTTTTGTATTTATTAACACAAAAAATATATCGTGAGTATAATTTGATAATTTAAGGGCATTGGCATACTTATCGACTAATGCAAGACTAAAATAGTTATGTTATTTTTTTGTGGGATAAGTGTAGTTTGGAATTTAAATTTTAATGACAGTAATTCATATTTTTATTGAAAATTTTTTTAATGACTGTTTTGAATTTTGATGAATATTATCAAACTTTAAGCACCATCTCTTCCTACCCATTTGTACGCCACGATATGCGGCTGAACGTGTTAGAACTTTTCTGTACCTCATTATTATCTTGCATGCAATGTATCATGTACACCGTGTTTAAAAAAATGAAATCTTTACTTATTTATTTACTATGAATATAAATTTTGGTAGATGGAGGAGAAGATGAAGGCCAAAGAAAAGATGAATGGATTGTGTGCGGCATGATATGAAATAGAAGGGAGTGAATGATAGCGTAACGGTTAACAGGAGAATGGAAGGAGAAAACGTGGTGCGACAACCTACAACGCATGATGAAGCTAGCACTAACATGATGATGAAGCGACTAATACAGGCTTACAATAAATATTGCACATCGAGTTATAGAAAAATCGGCTTTGTAGAGTGTCGCCGTAAGTTCATCCATGTGCGTGTCTTTGAAACAATAACGCATTAACATTAAAATTGAAGACGATTTTTTTTTTGATAATCAATCTGCCTGCCTTTTCAAAGCTTTGTTGGCGTCGGCTTCCAGTCATTTCATGGCACACTATTAATCACAATCCGAATAATTTTGAAAGATAATGCTTATCCATGGCTTCATATGTTCGAAAAATTTGTCTGCTCAACAAAGTAAATAACGCAATGAATGTTGTTGAACTGTCACAATGAAAGCGATTACTACTGATAGTGCGTTACGCAACTACCCTGGAAGTGATAACTCCCCAGGGTCCGTATTAAATAGCACAACATGGTTATTTTAGCGCCTAGCCAAAGTCGGAACCATGGGGTCTCAACTCGAACAAATTATAATTTGTCTTGAAAAAAATTCATAGATGGCAGCATAGGTAACCATTATGAAATTAACAATCAATAAAAAGCGTTAAACGGCAGAATTTAGTCTGAAGCAAGATTGGTAAAAATCAAAACTTTCTTGTGTAATGCTGATTCATCTATTTACACTCATAATGCACGTATTTTCAAGAAAAACATGAATGAAGCCTTAAACTTAAATTTGAACCCTTAAAATGATGATCTGTTAATCATTTCCTTTAGAGCTCTTTGCAATAGATGACCCTTTATTCAATTTAAATACATCAGAGTAGCCACTATAGTTACTAATTTAAATCTAACAACTTTATTTATTTATCTATTACTTTACATAGAAATGTAAAAGAAATCTATAAACATGTTTTTCTGAACCAGAAACTTTTAAACTTTATTTATAAAGGATTGCACGAAACGTTTTAAAAGTAGGTCGACTCATATGGCGTGGTAAAACTACAGTCTCTGGCAATTAGTGTGTCGCTGATGCTGCCATCTGTTGAAAAATTGTACGAAGTAAAGTTGCCAGCTCAATAGCCAGACTTAGAGCCAGACTTAATCCCATACATTTCTTTGTATGGGATTGGGTATCTGTACGTAGTTTTATGTTTTCTGTGTCGGAACAAAATCCGTCATCTCGTTTTGTCGATACATTTCACAAATCAATTGCACAATTGCTTACTAATAGCGACCCCTGTCAATGTCATTCGAACGCCAAAATATCCCTGTGTCCACAGTCCATTCACAATTATTTCACCTATGACAGTTGCTGCATAATATTATTGTTACGATTATAAAGATTACTAAGAAGTTGATAGACTTGTCAATGGCAGGCAGCCACCTAACACCAACCTTATTGCAACGGCTCACTGTGATTTTGAAGGTGATGCAAAATCAGAGGTATATTGTAAATTAACTGTTGCTAGGTAGGTACTAGAAATGTCACCAAATTGTAGACTATCGATAAAGGCTATCGATAGACACGTCTCTGTGTATAAATAATCAAAAAGTTGTCAGACTAGATTAATTAAGCATCATAAGTTGTCAAAAAAATAACGTCTTAATGTTCTACAAATTTAAACAAAAACAAGTTTAAACCCAAAACCAAATAGATTCCTCAAACCATAGATTATCATGTAACACCACACTGAAAATAAATAAACCACCATATTATATTAATAAGATATAAACAATTATTTAAATAAGACTATAAATATTAATGATGGTTGTAATTGCGACGCGGTTGTCGCGATAAATAGTCGCATTATGTGGCTTTGGCCTTATTTATTCAATACTCATACTGAGGCGTCGCTGGCCGGCAATATATCTTTTTTATCGATCATAGATAATACTGTAGTTAAGAAAGCAGTTTAATAGAGTGAGAAATTTATTTGAAAAAAAAGGCGTGGCGAACAAACTTGCGTGTCCTGTTAACCACTTTAGGAGGGGATCAATCAATCCTGCCAGGGTCGCGGGTTGTTCGAAAGAGATACCGTGGCCCTGGCACAGGCAACTGAAGGAACACGGGTGGGTTTTAGTCACTAATAGTCTGACACGCCCTCCCACTCCGCCCAGAGCGGAAAAATCATTTGATGAAAGAAAAGACGTTTATTTGTGGTGAACATGACAGAGAACGAACACAAAAAATAACGAGTTGGAGGAAAATATGCGTCACATCCACGGAAAACGGCCATCGCTCAGCTTCATGATGATACCCTATGCGACACAGACCCCTAGCGCATTTGATTCTTCAAGGCAATGAAGTAGTTGAAAATGTCGAGTGTATGTTGTACATCTTGTACTAAAATGGTGATATTAATGGACCCTTTCTGTAAGTTAGTATAAGTACTTATCTTTAACAACAAAATAGTGTCTAGTTTACGGCTATGTCCGTCGTTTGTCCCAGGTATGCCGTGTGTCGTGTGGCCTTAGACCCACGGTTACGGGTACTGCCTCGTAAAAATTGTAGTCATTTAGATGTTCGATGACACTAGTACAGTCGCACAAGTTATTTGGGTACGGCGGTACTACTTTTTAATCGAAAAAAAGGAGGAAGTTATGCATTCGGTGAATTTTTGGAGCGACTTGCGGTAGGAGTTAACTGGTAGAAATTGACACGTATCGAAAAAGCGTTATGTCGCCTCCATGCGATTTTATCTATGTCTCTTTTAAAGAGAGAGAGAGAGTGAATTCGGTCAAAATGAAAATCCATGATGGCGGCTGCGAAAATTGTCTAATTTTTCGTCATGGGTGTCGTTTTCATAGTTTTAGAGTATGATAAAGTCTAAAGTGAGGTTATAATGGATATATGATTGGATGGGGCTGCGATTGTTTTTTTATTTTTTTCTTCTAGGGTGTCGTTTTACGAGTTTCGCTTTTTTTAAACACGGGTTTTCTCATGTATTTTCACCGATTTCTCAGTGATTTCTAGACCGATTTAAGTGACCCTTGTTTCATTTAGTAGAGTAAGCCCGCGTGGTCCCATATACATTTTTACTAGCTTTGTTTAGGTAAGTACGTTTTGTGATAGTACCACCACAAAAAAAAACAGAAAAAAACTCTGTTGTTTTTTTGTTAAAAATGTTTCAGCTTCATGATTCTAGAACCCCATAAACTGCTGTTTCATAGAAAAGTGCAATACCTACGCGGTTAAAATGTATGAAACGACAATTGGTTTTTTTTTTCAAGGAAAAATTTCTACTCTAGGCGGCCTTGTGTGTGCGTTTCAGTGCGCGCCAATGTTCTTGTCACCCTGTTTAGATAGGATACTTTTTAGATGACTAACTTGAGGTGAAGTCACTGATGACGACACTATTTACTCCAACACCTAATCCGAATCATAGACGAAACCCACCAAAAGCCGTACCGAACATCACAAAAAAATCCGTCTGCCACGAAAAACTTACAATTCCGAACAATTAAAAACTAACAATGAAAATTTTGCGCAGTCCAAGAGTCGTGGTCAGGATGAACAAAACGCATAATTGTTGCCGATCGGTTTCCGAGAACGAAGGACACAAAGAGATTCCAGAGTCATTAGGGGCAGCCGTTGTTTTTGTCATGAGGACATATTGGCATGCGACTTGAGACGGACTACATAGATAGTTTGGGAGTTCTTGTGTTTAAACGGCTAGATGTACCGATGATGGGATGAAATTGGTTGTTTTTTGGTGTTTGAAAACGTTTTTCAATGTAATTGGCTCTAAAAGTAGCTTCGCGCATTGCATCCGATCCGCATCCGACCAGCACATAGTAAAAATCTCATAACATTTAAATTTTTGTCTAGCGGGGATAATTCATTCTTAATATCTATGATAATATGTCAGACCCTGCATGACATATTGGAAATAATGAAAACGAAAAGTAACTTATGTCCTTACCCAGGTCATGGTATATCTGTGTGCCAAGTTTCACCCAAATCCGTTCAGCGGTTTTTGCAGGAAAGCGTAACAAAGAAACCTAATATCGATATCACAAATGAATGATGGAAAAAATTAATGCAGAAAAAAGAACTCTGGCGAAATGTGTGTGTACTATAGGTAAACCTCTGCCTAACCCTTCTGGGATTACAGGCGTGATGTTATGTTTACAAATGTTTCAATTATATGTGTACATTACATTGTCTTCTTACTGAACAGACAACTGCTGGGGAGTTTGTTGCGCCACTTCTTCTTCCCAGCTAAAGCACTAGGAAGTGGTGAAGGGCAAGCGTGCCGGGGGACTGTCTTAAGTAACTTTAACGTTCAAAAAGTGCTGATTCTCAGCCTAGTTTGAATAAATTACTTTGTAGGGTTCCGTAGCTCGAAAGAAAAAACGGAACCCTTAGAAGATCACTTTTTTGTCCGTCCATCTGTCTGTCTGTCAAGACCCTTTTTCTCAGGAACGCGTGGAGGTATCAAGCTGGAATTTATATCAAATACTTAGGTCTACTGTCCCTTGGAGCTGTGAAAAAATCAAACTTCTAAGCTAATGCAATCAATAGATACAGCCTTTTATGCCGCAAATTTTCGACAGTCGCAAGGGAATCAAAACCTACAGGGTACATTCCGTGAACTCAGAATCTGAGCACCGTCTTATAACACAGAAAAAATGCGAAAACCGTAATTTTTTAGTTACATCTTATAATAAAAATAATTTTAATAATTTTAAACTTACTACCCCTTTCCTCATGAACGCGTCGAGGTATTAACTTTAAATTGACATCAAATACTCAGGTCTTATATACCTACAGGTTTGTACGGAACCCGCGCGGCCTCGGTGCGCGAGTCCGACTCGCACCTGGCCGGTTTTTATTTTATTTTAAATATATCTATGATCTATAGTATTGAGGGTGTAATTAACACTTAATGTAATGGTATTGTCAGCGTTATTATAAAATATTTGACGTCGAAAGTCGAAGTCAAAATTCTGACAACCAGTCTTACCAAGCAGTATCGTGTTTAGTGACTGGGCTGTGCAGGTCAGACAGGCAGTCGCTGCATGTGAAATACTCGTATTCAGCTGCATCCGGTTAGACTGGAAGCCGAACCCCAACATAGAAAAGGCAGGCAGATGATGATCATCATAAAATATTTGAAATTTGACATCAACGTATGTCATTTGACATTTGTCATTGCGACATACAAGCCATATAATTTATAAAATAGTAATAGTAATAGAGTCAAAAAATATTATAGTTTGATATATTTATGTTTCAAGAGTTCTCTCTAACAGCAGAGATTAGATGGAAAGTGAAGTGTCATGTGATGTTGTATCATGTGCGGTGCAACTGTTTACTGCCACCTTGACCTGCCCCGCACATCTTTATCTTTCCGCACATTTTTATCTCAATCTATTTTTAATTTTTAAAATTAGTTTTAATCATGGTCTGGCAGTTTGAGCAATTTATGCGGCCTACCCAAATGTCCTTTCTTTGGTAATGTTCGTCGAATCGTTGAGCTCCATATGTGTTGTGTTGAGCTGCATGATTACTGACAAATGCGTGCACTGACTGGACAGGTCCACTCATTCTGTGTGGTTCTTTCCTCAAAAGACCATTTCAGACATCAATCCACATGGTCTTCACATGACCTCACCAAGATTATGTCTGGACTTTAAAAGAGACTGTGACCTCTGAGTTTGTTTTGGCGTTTCTTCTCAGAGTAGTCAGATAGGAAACGCCGATCTCATCCACTTTTAAAATAGTATTGACGTGTAAAAGTGTTTGTAAAACCTACTTACAGAAATAAAATCATTTATCATTTATCATCACCTGCCCAAGAATGATTGTGGTAAACCAACATTGAGGTAATTAGGATGATCACGGCATTAATGCATTTGCCTAATCAATCTATAGGAGCTGGGAAACAGGCATTCTATCTGTGAGAGGGACTGGCACGTAATCCACCACGCGGGCATAGTACATGATCCTAAAGGACATGCCGGTTTCCTCCTGCATTGATGAACAGAGGTAGCTAAGTGTTTTCTATTTGTAACCAATAATAAAAATAACAACGCTAACGTAACAGCAAGATAGGTTGCCTGATCGAAAAGCAATTGCTATGATGACAATTTTTTATTTTTGTCTCAACAGACTGTTTGTTTCCAAATAGCGCAAACTATATTGCAAAAAGTGTAAAATCTTAAAAAAATTGCCAAGTTATAAACGCTTTAAGATAATTGTTAGACAAGGACGGCACTATCGTAGAAGTGACGTCATGACTATGCAACTTCATACTAGCGCCGTACATTGTCAGTACCGCGCGACAAGGACGGCAATAAACCCCCCAAAAACTTTCAAAGCGTGTACGTTCTTCAAATTTACACCGATTTAACAGATTTTTTCGATTATCTCATTTTTACTAAACCTTCTTTGAAATTACATTTTTTTATGAACTTTTTTAATATTAGTCATCTACCCAATTGCGCACAAAAAAAATCGTATGTATTTATTTAGCTAATTGTTATTAAATTTTATCAGAATTTTAGAACGACTGCAAAATGAATGCGAATTTATGGACTAACTTACTTATTATTAAATAGACCATTAGTGACAAGTAACTAAGTACCTACGAGTATAAAACAACAATACGCTTTATCTAAACGGTAAAAAATGCGCGCGAATCAACATGGCACCTGACTCGAAACTCTTCGAGATATTTTAAATAGTTTTGAAATATTATATTTATTAATTGCCTGTTTAGGAACTGGTTATGTCAGAGTATGGTGATTATGTTATTTAACGCAATAAAGTTATAACTATAATAATTAAAATGTGATTTCAAACGTAATTTGAGCCAGGGGGGTCTACTCTTTAAGTCCGTTAAATAAAATATGGGCCCGTCCAAAAGTAGTTGATTCGTCAAAACAAATGTCAAATTTATTTTTTCGGACCTGCAAAAACACCGGGTATAGGGACAACTGGGAAAATAATGTGGTCATTCATTCTAAGTTGAGCCCTGAGCTAATCTTATGTCCGTTAGTGTTATGGAGTTAGAAACGCCCGTAACTTCGTCCGAAGCTTCGGACTTCGAGTTTAGGGAGTAGACCCCCTGGCTCGGAACTGTTCGAGATATTTTATATAGTTTTTGAATATCCTATCCTACTATCCTACTAATATTATAAACGCGATAGTTTGTGAGGATGAATTGATAGATATTTGTGACTCTTTCACGCAAAACTACTGAACAGATTTGTGTGAAATTTGGCACAAAGATAGTTTGTGCTGGATTACAACATAGAGTAACTTTTTTCCCGATGTTCCCAAGGGATCGAGATTTATGCGGGTGAAACCGCGGGGCGCAGCTTGTTAGTAGTAATAACAGCCAATGTTTAGGAACTTGTTATGTCAGAGTATGGTGTAATATTAAGATACAAATTTTTTAAATAATAACTATTCAACTAACGCAATTTGAGCCAGGTGCCATTTTAATTTACTCAAGTTGTACTTTCTCATTTGTAAGACCAGCCTGTCTATTCTGACAAAATCTGACCGTGAAAACTTAGGTGAAGTGAGCTGTCAAAAGTACCAATCACTGGAATGACTTCACATAAGTTATCACGTTGAAATATAAAACAGACTAGATTAACTGAATTCTTCACTTATGTTTTTCAAAATAAATATATCTTCACCAACTTGCATTTTTAACAAAAATCAAAATTGAATATTTCGGTTGGTCACAGGCGTGTATTATAGAGACATCTAACAGACCGGTCGGGAATCGAACCTGGTACGTTACGTGCTGATAACATCGCGCCCGGCGAGTTATTCGAAAAATTTCTGAGTAAGATATCGAGTAGGGTCAGCATCGGAGGCAAGGAATATTATTATATTTATATATTATTTATTGTTTTAAGAGGCTGACAAGAGCTAAAGCGCGGTCACTGTCCGACTGCATACAAAAGAAAGAGAAGCACGATGACATAATGCTGGTAATTTATTGAAAAAAATTAAGCAATTATCTATTAACAAAAAATCTATTGTTTGGACTAAAAAAATAAAACACTATTACGTTAAAATGTTGCTTGTAGAATAGACTGACAAAAGATCAGAATGATTGTTTATTAGTATGGTTTATAAATCCTTATAATACATTTTTAGAGATAGCCTCGTTTTTTTTTTCTATCGTATCAAATTAGTTGTAATTTGTTTTCAACACACTATCTGACTAGCATATATCCTGAAGAATATAACATATTTTTCTGATTTTGATTACTACAGTGGATCATATACTTTTGGACGTAATAAAAGTTGCGTTTAGGTCTAGTACTCCCCTCGTCATAAAATCAGTCTAAATGCGCAAGTAGGTACACAGAAATCGCGAAAAAAAACGACGGGTTGCACTCCGGGAGTGCCGGCAGAAGTGAAAGCTTGAACATTAACGTTGTGCATTTTTGAAATGTTGGAATGGTTAGGGAATAATTGTGCACGAATTGCTTTAATTATCAGTATAAAAGTACTATCGTTTATGTGGTAGAATACAATATTTATTTATTGCGCTATCGTACACAAACATGACAATTTATATTACATTAAAAAGTTTATCTCTCAGAAAAATCTATCAATAAAAATCAACAATTATCCGTCTTACGAATTTTCGATCAGGGCACGTGTCCTGACGCGAGTTCTCTGTTATCAAAAAACAATAAATTGGTTTTAAGAAATATTGTGACTACTTGTACATAATTTATGATTATTTATTTAAGCATTGACTGTAGAAATTATTCTATATTGTTTTTAGTTCGCATGCAACCATTTTTGTACGCCTCTTGGCCTAACATAGCGACCTATGAACTTTAATTTAAAAACTGTATTCACTACCTATGTTACACAAATAAAATATGATTATGATTATTTTGGAGGAGAAAAACAAGATGTTTAACAGAAAACTGCAATTCTTGCGCTTTCAAAATTTATGAAACAGATAATTATTTAGAAAAAGAAATTCAAAGCATAGTTATTGTTTGCTCGTTGATGTTCCTGCCACCCTGTATAATGTACGTTATACAGGGCTAGCTTCTGTAAATATAAAAATACGTACTACTGGGATAAAAAGTATCCAGGCTATTAGTTGACAAAATGTATTACTCATGTTTAAAAAATTTAGTCTTATATCACGACAAAAATTTTCTTAAAATATAGTTCAATCATCATTCGAAGACACGTAGCGCCATCTAGCGTCCTACAACAATTGTGACCGTCGAAAGTAATTTTTCTTTTCCTAGGAAACAGCAGATTTCTTTTGTTTCAAATAAATTGTACTCATTATAAAATGTATTTATTTATTGATTTCAATCAATCAATCAATCAAAATATTTTATTTCACATAAACCTACATGGGCACTTATGAAACGTCAGATTCTTGGTGCAGGTCGTTTCCTATGGAGAAGAGCCGGCAAGAAACTCCATGGTTACTCTTTTAAAAATATTTGTCTTTTACAATGTTTTTTAATTACAGTGTTAATAGGTATGGGAGGACAGTGTAGGCCTGTCAACAAGTACCATATGTCAAACAAATAGACAATGGTCTATAAATTTACAATCCACAAGGCCTACGACGTTCTCACATTTACAAAATATAAAATAATCTAATAAAGTAAAATCAAAAACTAATAAAAAATTGTAGGTATATAATGTCAAATAATGAAAGTATTATGTCAGAGTTATGTAAAAGTCAATATATATTAATAAAAAAAACACACCATTATTTGGGAGCAGTTATTGGAAATAAAGTTTTAGATCTTTAACGAAATATGTACACAATACAAGACAAATATATGAAGCAAAATCTGGTATTAATGGAGTAGGTGTACTGCTTCACATAAAGGAAACACAGCGTGTACTTACTACAGAGTTAGTTCAGTACATTAAAGTTCACAACTAAGCTACCAATAAGTATTATAGGTCATTGGGCTATTATATGACTCATTGATTTTTTCTTTAGTCATTTTGGTTCTATCATTAATGTTCGATACCCTATTTATTATGCATGAAGTTGAATTTGTATTTTTTTTGTGATAATTATTTCTAGCTTTACTAGCTTTTTGGTTAAACTGTAAGCATATAATGTTTTTTTGACGTAATAAATAAAAAAAATACGCAACCAAAAAAAAAACTATAATGAAAACCGCATCCGCTTTTTCTCCTATCCCTACCAAAAAAAACGTCAAGCAAGCCATATCATTGATGCGTACCTTTATACCTGTGTTCTACTTTTTTATTTTCCTGCCGACCGCCTGAAGGCACAGGCGCTAATATACATCCATATAGCATGTTGTAGCGTGCAATGTATGGGCAGCAGCATGCATGCATTATAGCGAGCTAATTTTAAAATAGGTCGAATTTATTATTTTGTAAAATTTGTGAGATGATTTTTAGAAGGGCCCGTATCGTCGTGGGTAGTATCGTCTCGCATTCAGGTTAAGCAACGCTTGCCGGTCCGTGGATGGGTGACCATCTATTACATACCGAGACCCGTCCGTGCTTCGTTCCGGCTGCCATTCGTAGATATCGATGACCGGTAGTCAGAAGGCCGAAGGTCTGACAACCAGTCTTACCCAGTAACTGGGTTGTAGAGGTCAGATAGGCAGTCGCTCCATGTAAAATACTGGTATTTAGCTGCATCCGGTCAGACTGGGAGCTGACAAGTTCAGAAAAGGTTAGCTGATGATGATGATAACATGTTGTAGCGTACAATGTATAGGGGGGCATGCATGCCATTATTGCGAGGCAATTTTTCTTTTGATAGGAAATAGATTGTTTTCTTCGAAAATTTGGGCCACCAAAAATTGTGACGTATATTAATAAAACTCAAGATTATTGGTTCCTTACGATCTCTAGATTGCAGTGGAAGTAATAATTATACTTTGTGTAACGGGAATACTGAGGAATTCGATCATAACTTAAAAAAATACTAAATCAATAAAGTTAAAAAAAAACAATTTAAAAAAAAAAAATACATTAGTACCTACATTTACACAGAGGATTCAGCTTGCGCTACAATTTCAACAAATGTGACTTTTTGAATAGCACTAGTCATTCTAAAATTAACTTATTTTACACTAACATGAGGTTATTTGTTTCAGTTGAAATAACATCAATATAACAATCAATACAGACGGAGGAATAGAAAATAATCTTTTATTCATCTGTCATTTTGTCTATTGTACCTTCGACAAAACTCGTTTATAGGGTGGTCATACTACTAGTGCAGACTTTATATTTCTAGTAGTCGAAGAGAAAGATGCTAAAGATTTTCGAATAGAAAATCAATAAGTGTTTTTGTTAAATCATGATGATAGGACAAGAGTCGATGACTTTAATTAATGATAGAGATCTTGACATCATAGACTAAAAAGTTCTTGCTATAAAGTGGGTATACCTCAAAGGGTTAGATAGAATTGTATAATAACACTAATAGATCTGTGGATCGAACTCAGGGGCCGATGCTCAGCAGTCGTGCTCGCGTCCACTTTCTTTCTGATATATTTTCTTCCTGCTCGACTCCTAACGGTCGCAGCGTGATGTTTAATAGCTTATAACGTTCCGCAAGAATTTGTCTATCAAATGCATAAATAATTTTGAAAATCAGAATTGTAGTTTCATATATTATCCCCTACATACATTCAAACCAACGAACAAATTTTTCCACTTTATAATATAGACAAGTCGTCTGCCCGATGGGATTTCTGATCGGCTAAAATGGCAAACTTCCATACGAGCTTTCATCCCCTATTTTACTCTTTAGGGGATAAATTTTCAAAAATTCTTCCCTCATCTTCAATAAAAAAGGAACTGTTGTGCAAAATGTCATTCTTCTACACCCACCGGTTTAGATTGTGCGTTGTCCATCAGTAAATTAATTAAGGATTTTTATTAAGTAAATCTAACATTGACCTGCACCCTGATTGCGTAACACACAATTAATTACAATCTGAATCATTTTGAAGCATATTGCTAGTCCATTGCTTCATATGTTCGAAAAATGTGTCTGCTCAACAACGTAAATAACGCAATGAATGTTGTTGAACTGTCAAAATGAAGGCGTTTACTACTGATAGTGTGTTACGCAATTAGTCCGCTCTTGTAAGAGTGTATGGTATCTTTAGAGGAAGTTAAGAACCGATAGAATGCTAGCTTTTGTCTGCGGCTTCGACCGCGTTGACTGCGGAAATAATCCCAAAGGAACCTACTTACGAGATGAAAACTATCCTTTGAGTTAATCCAGGTCATAAACTATTTTTGCCTAACTTCATCCACATCTATTCACCCATCCTCACAACAATATTATTAATAGGAAGTAGAATAGCATAAAAAGTATAGAAAATAAAATAAAGAAAACGTTCCTACCAAATGCCACATCTGTTACCATTAATCATTGCCAACAATGTCAATGATCGGGGATCGCCGTACCATAGATAATATCATTGTTCGTTCTACCTTTTTGTTGGAATCCATCTTTTTTTGTGCAGTCCCTTACTGAGTTTATGTGTGTTTGGATGAATGATAGATATTTGAGTTTATTTATAGAATTTTGGGTTTTTGACTACCCTTAACGAATGTCAAAGATCTAAGAATAGCAGCTGGGAGCAACGGCATAACGTGCTTTCTGATGCATGGAGGGGTCTCGGTATGAAGTAGATGGATCCACGGACCGATTTTGGCAAGCGTTGTTTTCGTGTTTCTACAACGACTTTCAACAGGATTGACTTCTGCTTTTCGGTGGCTTTATGTCAATATATTATCTTTTTCATTATCGTTGATACAAATTATATTACAATTGTGAAATGATGTAAATAGGTTCACAATCATTAAGTATACCTAGTTCCTTTATTTCACATAAAACTACATGGGCACCTATGAAACTTCAGAAGCTAAGTGCACGGTTCCAATTGGTCGTTTCCTATGGAGAAGAACCGGCAAGAAACTCCACGGTTACTCTTTTTAAAACATTTGTTGTACGTGCTCCGCAAGTAGCACATCAAAACTTGGCTATTGAGCCAAGATTTCTTCGCCTTGTCTCTTTTACGCTCCCGAAAATTACGACGTGCTGTCCTACTTCCACGTGCCATCTAATAGTGTAAAATAAACATTATGCCGTTTTGAAGATACATGTTGGGTTAGGAAACTATCTACCTCTTTTTAATGAGGAAGGCAACTGTCAAAATGGCGCTGTCGTAGCTAGTTCCCAAAACAAGCGAATAATGCAAGGCGTGAGGCGGTTTTGATACAGGGTTCGAGGTTATGTCGGAAATATTTTGAAGAAAGTGATGACTAAGCAATATTTAAGGTTTACAATTCTTACATATTCCAAATCGAATAATTATTGATATAAAATATTGAAATCAATGAAAATAAGGAAATAGTGGATTATAACCAAACTCATGAATGAACACGAAACGGAATGAATGAACGAAATGTCAAATTTATTGTAGGCTGTAGGGACCTAGCTATGGTCACGCCATCTACAATTAGCTTTAACCGACCTTCCCCATTATAATATCATTGACTGATATAATGACACATCTAGCCCCTCTTGATCTCCTCAGAAATACCTTTTCCCATCAAAAATACTTTACATACAGCAACAGACTATCTGACCTCCAAAGCCCAGTTACTGGGTAACACGATACCCCTTGGTAAGACTGTTTGTCAGACTTTCGGGCTTCTGACGGCCCGTATCAACTGTCAAAGATCCACGAATGACAGCCGGTACCAACGGCTAAGCCCACCCTGATCGCCAGAAAACTTTAAACAATAATAGATTATCTTCACCCAGTCTTAACGCCAATCCAGTCAATAATTTAGACAAAACGGCTCCTTACTCAATATAATATTCTGTTCGGGTAACTATACTGTCCACCCACACTCTGCTTAGTCGTAAATATATGGAAGGTATCGGGTGAGCTTCCGCCTTTACAAAATTTCATTGTTTGTAATTCTATTAGTGTATGATTGATATTTTGAATGACAATTGTATGGAATGAGGAAAAGTATTGACGTTTTTTTTTTTGAAAAACTAAATATTAATACAGGTAAATGACAAATGGTGTTTATTTCTGTAAGTGATACAAACACTTTTCAACGACACTAATATTTTCAAAACTATATTTATGAGGTTAGTGTTTCCTATCTGACTACTCTGAGAAGAAAGGCCGAAACAAACTCTTTTAAAGTACATCATCTGATGACCAAGACAATGTAGATTAGTGTCTAATATGGTCATTGAGGAAAGAACCACACATATTTGAGTGTTCAATCAGCGTACTCATGTGTCAGTAATCACGTAGCTAAACACAGAAATTAGTTAGTATGTTTGTCGTGCTACCCAATAACTGGGTTGTGGAGGTAAAAGAAGCAGCCGCTCCATGTAAGATACTGGTATTCTGCTGCATCAGGATAGACTTGTGGCGGCATCTACATCGCCACATGCGAACTACGCATCACACTAACGTCACGAAAAAACCTGCATCGCGCAAGCAGAGTTTACCGCGCAACTAGCATATACATATAAACATCCTGACATCAATCGTCGGGCAGTTGCCCACCAGATACGACACCCGTATTGACGCATAACCGACATCAACATATTTGGAAAAAGTGAAGGCTGATGATGATGAGGATGATGAGTACCCTGGAGTCCTGGAATTCCTAGTTCCGATTCCCGAGTCAAGCTAAATCTTATTGAGGTTTTCTGTAGCAGCCCGGAGCCCGAATTTGAGCTTCATCCTTTTACAATGGGACTTATAACATAACTAGCGAAATTTTAGTGTAATAAACACTCCTTTATCTTTTCGGTTAGCGTAAGCATAGCATTAATCAGCATATAACGTTCCCACTGCTGAGACACAGGCTTACGGAACCTTCAATTATGAATTAATTTAATTTCAACACATACTTGAACTTATGTTCGGAAGCACATAGAAGATCTCAAACATTAATTAAATTAATTAATAATTATCGTTTTTTCATACATCTAAAGATATGTTGATAAAATTGATGAAAGAATATAATATTTTGACTCATACGTTCCACCTTGTTAATTGCAATGACCAGACAATTTTATTGACAAACACGTAACACTTCTTTTTGACGGAGAAGGTTAAATGTAAAGTACTTGACATGGATTTGGAAATAAGGGTCAGCACACACATAAGTCGGCATTTTAAATAAACTTAATGCCAGCCTGTATTAACCAAAACAGTGTGCAGATGTGTTTATTACAACCACATTTCGACAATTATGTTTAAGTACCATGTAGTAGAGGGCGAGTCTATTGCCATCAACCGGGCACACAACCAGAGCTCCGGGCTGCTACTGAGAAATTCACTTGGGGATTAAACTCAGGATCTCATGCTCAGCAGTTGTGTCGATCAACGTTGCAGTCATTTTTATACTGTATAATGATATAACGTTTACCAATTCTTCGTGCTCGGTTGATGGCAATAGGCTCACCCCCTTCGACATGGGATGGGACTTAAACATAACCGTCGAAACATGGTTGTACTATAGATGCACTTCTGACTAAATCTTCGGGGAATGCATACGTTATGTTATGACACCAATTTTCATAAAATATATCTCAAAATATCATCACAATATCATTATAAAAATTAAATTTTTATTTTAATTTTTCTCATACAATTGTCCTATATCACATAATTGAGGCAGCCCCAATAAGTTATAAGGATACTTGTGATAAACCAACCCGCACTGGTCCCGCGTGTTGGATTACGGCCCACTCCCTCTCACAGAGAGGAGGCCTGTGTCCCAGCAGTGGAACATAATAGGCTGATTACGAGTATGTATGTATGGATGTTACGTATACTTGTGATGGGGTCAGGTCGCAACTTCCCTTGGGTTACTAACTGCAATTTTGAGAAAAAATTGAACAAATAATAATAAAAAATGTAGCATGTTCAGGTATGTGTAGTGTTTGTGTGTGTATGCGTGTGTGTGATTGTGTGTGCATGCGTGTGTGTGATTGTGTGTGTGTGTGTTAATGGTTGAATAACTGATGTATGTTATGATTGGGTACAGGTTCTTCTTAATATAAGTTCAATTTCACCATACGTTTGTGATTTCCGTTGGAATATTTATACATTCGTACCGTAACTTGGGGTAAATATTCAATTTAAGGTGTCAATTTACTGACGAAAACCGTACGGACCCGAGGGCAATGGGCCAAAATATATTTACGTCTTTAATCGAGATTAGATCATTTTTCGAAAGACGCTCACCAATCAAAATCAAAGTCTTGCCGACTGTCGCTTAACCTGGCTGACCTCCGGTACCCGGATATTAGTTTTAAAGCAAACAATACAATTTTGAGCGCACGTTCTGAGCAGTCGTGGAGTACCTATCTTATTCATAGCTCCACGCCGTAGGTAGGAGGACAGAAGGTTTATAATTATCTTGTAATAAATACATACATAATCAGCCAATATTGTTCCCATGTACTGCTAGGTCACAGGCCTCCTCTTTATGAGAGGGAGTGGCCCGTAATACATACATCACGCAGGCCCAGTGCGTGTTGCTGAATGTCACATGGCTTTAAATTTTTGATTAAGTGATAAATGATTTTATTTCTTTATGTAGGTTTGTACTTTCACACGTCAATCAAATTTTTTATATTAGATGAGGTCGGCGTTTCCCATTTGATTTCTCTGAGAAGAAAGGTTGAAACAAACTCAGAGGCCACAGTCTCTTTTAAAGTCCAGACATAATCTTGGTCAGATCATGTGGAGACCATGTTGATCGGTGTCTGACAGGTATTTCGACGAAAGAACCACACAGATTTAGTAGACCTGTCCAAACAGTGCACGCATTTGTCAGTAATAGTTAGGATCGACTCAGAACTTAACTAGGTCAAAGTTTCTACGAGCAATACCAAGGAAGGGATATTTGGTTAGGCCGCATAAAATACTCAAACTGCCCGATCATGATAAACTCAGAAAAAAAAGAGAAAGAAACAATGACCCATTCTTGACTCTAGGACTCTTGGATAGGCATACCGACCTGCTATGGTACAAACGTTGACATCTGTGGATTTTAAAAACTCAACAGTTGAACAAAGCCATACAAATGAAGACGAGGGGCAGAATATTCTGCTTCTGTCAAGACTGAACTCAAAATTACAGTACGTGAGAGATGCTGAAAAGAGCTAGAGCGCGGTCACTGTCAGACTGCATAGAAAAGAAAGAGAAGCGCGATGGCACAACGCTGGTAATTTATTGCAAAAAATGAAGCAATTATCTATTTAAAAAAATAAACCATTGATTGGACTAAACAAATTAAACAGTATTAAGTTAATATGTTGCTTGTTACAATAAAAACTTGACAAAAAATCAGAATTACTGTAAGTATGCATATTAATTAGTATGGTTTTTATCGTTAAAAGAAATTTTTAGAGGTATCTTCGTATTTTTTTGTACCGTATCAAACTAGTTGTATTATTTTTTCAACACACTATTCTAGCTAGCATATATACTGAAGAATAACAATTTTGAAACTGACTTTAATGCACTTCGACTTTAATTTCTATTTAAAATTCAGAAAAAAATTGACAGCGTACCACACCGATAGTGACGTCAAACGTCACTGTAGTGTACTGCAGTGGATCATATACTTTTAGGCATTATACAAGTTGCGTTTAGGTCCTGTAGTCCCCTTAATATAACATCAACACATCGAGCTATAGAAAGACTGTAACAAAGAGTGACAGAGCCGGCGTTTTACAAAACCAATCATTTCAACTCGGTGTCAACTCGGTGACAAAACCAATCATTTCAACTCGGTGTGCATTCAACAGCTTGAAGTTGGTTTACTGCGTTTCTCTACACAATGACACTTAGTATCGATTGTGAATCTATCCGAGATGTATCGAGTCAGAGTTGTAATCAATTGATCAGTATTGTGATCGGCTGTGTCGAGCGAGTTTGTCTGCAATTCTGATCTTTATTTTGATGAAACGACTCAGATTTTGATGTTACCGATTTCTATATTTCTTCGTTGTAGTATTGTATAACATAACGTTTGTATTTTATCACGAAAGGTGAGGCAAAGAGTGAGACACATTGTCCACTCATATCTCCTGCTATGTATTTTATGTCCTATGTAATAGACAGCGATGCTATTTTCATTAAATCTAGACTTAGGGCTGCTTCTGATGACGCCCTGGGCGTCGGGAGTCGCCTGCAGATTCCCGGCCACCGTAGGCGCGGGCTTGCGGACGGCGAGCAATGGGTAGCTCGCCGTCCGGTAAGGACCAGGCCCGGGTCGACGGCGCGTTGTGTTCCACGCGCGCCTCAAAGAGATGTCAGCACAAAATGACGGGGTCCGATAGGGCCGACGCCTCAGGGTCGCGGGTTATTCCACAGAGAAAACCGTGGCCCTGGCACAGGCAACTGAAGGAACACGGTGGGTTTTAGTCAGTAAAAGTCTGACACGCCCTCCCGCTCCACCCAGAGCGGGAGAAGTCATTTGATGATTTCCCACCCAAAAAAAAAAAAAAAAGGGCTGCTTCTGATGTGTGGATCGCCCGGAGGACACGGTGGAGCATACGGTGGAGGTATGCCCAGCTTGGGCGGAGCACCGCAGTGTCCTCGCGGAGGCGATTGGCGACGGTGATCTCTCGCGTCCGGCCCTGGTCCAGGCCATGGTACGGAGCGAGAGGGAATGGAAAGCCTTCACCTCCTTCTGCGAAGCAGTAATGCTCGCAAAGGAGCCGGCGGAGCGCGTGAGGGAGAGAGCCTTGCGCCCTCACGCCCCTAGTCGCCGCAGGAGACGCCCTGGGCGTCGGGAATCGCAAGCAGATTCCCGGCCACCGTAGGCGCGGGCTTGCGGACGGCGAGCCATGGGTAGCTCGCCGTCCGCTAAGGACCAGGCCCGGGTCGACGGCGCGTTGTGTTCCAAGCGCGCCTCAAAGAGCCGAAATGATAAACTGTATAACTATATCAGCACAAAATGACGGGGTCCGATAGGGCCGACGCCTCAGGGTCACGGGTTATTCTAAAGAGAAAACCGTGGCCCTGGCACAGGCACATGAAGGAACACGGGTGGGTTTTAGTCAGTAAAAGTCTGAGAATTCTGAGAATTTCTTACGGCCAAACCCAACAACGCATCTATCACCAAATGTGGCGTACTGGAGACAGAAAAATCGATCAATCTCTGATTTTAACGTCCCAATAAAGCCAAAATATACGACCCTATAACATGTTGACTGTTTACTGTCTATCATCAGAGGTAGTGGAAAGCCCAATAACACTTTGACCAACCAGGGAATCGAACTCAGTACCTCATGCTCAGCAGTAGTGCTTGTGACCATTACACAAACGAGCAACAGATGTTAGGAACAAACACAAATTTGTTGTTCCTACTACCAGACTCAAGAAAATAGGTAGCTCGTTTAAATGTCAAAGTATTCGTTTTTATAATAAACTTCCTGGCAACATTCAAGAACTAAGCCTTAATAAATTCAAATCTTTTATAAAGCGGAAATTATGCCAGAATGCCTATTATACTGTCAAAGGCTATATTGAGGACAAGAAGGCTTGGGATTGAGCTGCTCCAATAAGTTTACACAGATATTGTCGATGTTTAATTTGCTGTTAAACTTTTATTTTTGATTTTTTTAGATAAAAACTGACATCTTTATATTTACTGTTTAAAGTATAACATTGTTTTAATTTTTGAGAATGTGAGGACTATGTGAGTCATTGTTTTTTTGTTCTTTCAGTTGTTTTAATCACGGTCTGGCTGTTTGAGTACTTAACGCGGCCTACCCAAATGTCCTTTCTTTTGTATTGTTCGTGGAATCGTTGAGCTCCTTAGTTCTGAGTTGAGCTGCACCATGATTGACAAATGCATGCACTGACTGGACAGGTCCACTCAAATCAGTGTGGTTCTTTCCTCAAAAGACCATTTCAGACACCAGTCTACAGAGTCCTCATATGATCTGACCATGTTTATTCTCGGATTTTTACACTTTGACATGACGTGAAAATTTACTTTGTGAAGTATTATAATATTTTAATTATTGTGAATGTGAAGGCAGTGTGGATTTGTTGTTTTTTTTTTATTTCAATCTATTTTTAATTTTTAAAATTAGTTTTAATCATGGTCTGGCAGTTCGAGCAATTTATGCGGCCTACCCAAATGTCCTTTCTTTGGTAATGTTCGTCGAATCGTTGAGCTCCATATGTGTTGTGTTGAGCTGCATGATTACTGACAAATGCGTGCAATGACTGGACAGGTCCACTCATTCTGTTTGGTTCTTTCCTCAAAAGACCATTTCAGACATCAATCCACATGGTCTTCACATGACCTGACCAAGATTATGTCTGGACTTTAAAAGAGACTGTGACCTCTGAGTTTGTTTTGGCGTTTCTTCTCAGAGTAGTCAGATAGGAAACGCCGATCTCATCTACTTTTAAAATAGTATTGACGTGTAAAAGTGTTTGTAAAAACCTACTTACAGAAATAAAATCATTTATCATTTATCATTAACAATTTTGTAATAGTTGTGGCGGCATCTGCACCGCCACATGCGAACAACGCATCACAATGACGTCACGCAAATCCTGCATCGCGCAATCAGAGTTTACCGCGCAGCTAGCATACATACAACGTCCCGACATCAATCGTCGGCAGTTGCCCACCAGATACGACACCCGTATTGACGCATAACCGACATCAACATATTTGGATCATATCTCTACATAGTCTTTTCTCATAGTTCTCTATCAGTCGTGATCTCAGCAGTCCCCCACTTTCTAGCCAAATCATCTTTCACACAATCCATCCATCGTTTCTTTGGTCTTCCCCTAAGCTTACCAAAAAATCAAAATCAAGGGTCATTTATATTATAAGTTATATAAATGAAACCAAAAAAGATTTATTTTTTCTTCACATATTTTTTGTCATTGAGGCTGCTTTACTCGATTGGCTCTCACACTCCTATCCTAAGGGCACGTCTTCCCTACCATTACAGTGCCCCCCGGTCTATTCCTTGATATGCAATGGTCTTTGTAGCACCATGAAGCATGAGGCTTCAGGGGCTAGTGCAAATCTTGGGGTTCATTCGATTAATCGAGTCTGGTCAAACCACGCTGGGGTCGGTGCATTTCATTCATTCATTCTTCACAAAGTTTTTGTAGTTGTGTTCTTTTTTTATCACAAAAATCACCAAATTGTTTTTAGTCTAAGCCTTCTCATGCTGATCCATGTAAATGGAGAAACCGACCCCTCTCATACAAGATGTTCAGTTGCCAAGACCTCACTGATGTTACGTGTACTGAAGATTTTAAAATAAAATGACTACATATTACTATTTATTCAAACTAGGCTGAGAATCAATCAATGAAAAAATTACATAAGGCAGTCCCCCCAAAACGCCCGTCCTTCACAAATTCCTAGTACTTTAGCTGGGAAGAAATGGCGCAACAAACTCCCCAGCAGTCATACCTACAAATGAAAAAACCCGTCCATTAGATGTTTCGATAAGAGTGAGTGGCAGTGACAGGCAACCTGCGTCTCTTTTTGCATACAAAATGGCGGCCGATCAATATTTTTATGACATTAAGAATTATTAAAACATATCAGATTATTGAGTCGGGCTACCGGTTATAAAACTTGCATTTTAAGATTGCGAACAGCGAAAAGCGAAGCGGATAAAATAGGAAAAATTATTATTATGTTAAGCTTTAGCCGTGGTGTTACTAGTATTCTAAAGGTGATATACTTCATATCATTTTAGAACTAAGAGAAGACTTAAGAAACTTAAGACAATACATTTTAAAGCAGTGTTTTTTTTAGGTTATGAACACACTTAATTTGAATCGAATAACAATACATTGTTATAATAACCAAAATCATTAAGAGAAATCGTAGTTTGTTGCGAACATGCGAACATGCTTCGGGCAAGCAGCAAAGTCTCTTTTTAACCAAATCCGTTTTTGCACGATGGTCATAAAAACATCTTCACAAAACACCCACATTTATAAAATAAGCATGAATTATGTCAAACTTGTAAATCAAATTAAGAGCCAAAACATAGTTGTTTATTTCCAAATCGGTATAGTTACAAATTATTTAAAGTTTCTTTTTTAAAAAAGGTCCGTGTGTTGTCCCTTGGACGTGTTTAACAAAATTCTTACCAACTGGCAAAAGAAAAAAAGGTGTACAGTCTCGTCGGAAGTGTGGTCGGAATTAAGGCTAAGGGTTCTGTACGGTTTTTAAAGATTGTTTTGGGTATTTGTAATACTTTTTCTAAAAAAGTTAGTAAAAGTTCTAAAGTAAAGTTACAAAAAACTTAAAAAAAAGGTATATATTAACAAAAAAAATTGTAAGATGAATTTAAATTGAAAGGGAAATATACGAAACCCGGGTTATTATTTTGTTATTACCTGCATTCTAGTAACTCAATTGAATTTCATCTACATAAATTAATATGATTATGATAAACAAGTCTTCATCCTACTCAAAACTATTTAAATGCCATTTCATTTAATAAAATCCTTGAGGAATTCTAATGACTTTTACTTGGCTAATCAGGAACCTTCGCTGAAAAAAAACCCGTTCATTGACAAACACCTTTTCCATTCGACTCAATTGACGACTTGAAAAACATTCGTAGAAATAAAAAACACCCTTTTAGTAATGCCAAATAGGACTTCGACCCACCCCTTATTCCAATCAAACATTAAAAAAACTCAAACAAGGTGTAACAAATTTAATAAAGCCACTGTAATTCCAAACGATCCCCAATTCCGACAGCCGAAAAAAAGGCAAAAAAAATGGTCGCCGAGGTTGGTCGCTGGTCACAAAAAAGGTCTTGTTAAGGTGTATGTATATTAAGTGTATCTATATTGGTATTGGTTCCTGCTGATTTCGGAATGCAGTTTTATCTAGTTGTCTATTTTTGGGTTGAAATATTTTAAGTAATAATTTGAGATGAGAAATGGTAAATGATTTAAAAATGAAATTCGATTGACTGCGCTGTTGAGCATAAGGTCCCTGGGTTTGATACCCAGCAATTGCAAGGACGACTATTCAATATAACAACATCTTTACTTGAAAACTGCCTCGTTGCTCTAGTGGGCTCAAGCGATACTGCTGAGGATGAGTTCTTGGGTTCGATGCCGGGTCGGGCAAAGTGTTTTTGGGTTTTTCTATCAGGAATTTATCAGTAGTCGCCCGCAGTTTGGATACCCCGTTGAGGGCAATACTAGCCAAATGTGGGTGTGCAACTATAGGTACACTTCTGAATAACCCTTCAGAGATTACAGGCGTGATGTTTATGCCAATCACGAATCTGACATTCTTTATCAGACGCAAAAAATGGCTAGGTATGACGTATTGCGTCAAAAACTCAATGTGTTTTTAATAGATATATCCCGTGGCGGTATCAATAACACATTAAAACAACAAAAAAATGGTTTTAACAGCACCTTAAAATACAAAAACTGTACTAATTGAATGATTGCTAAGCAACTGGGGGCGGTTGAAATGTCTTGTGGGCGGGTTTTAAAAGTAAACATGCAATTATGTTCGAGCTCACTGTACGTAAGCTACAGATTTGAGTGAGGGATTCGATTTTTTTGTTTAGACAATGGTTTTTTTTACTGTTATTGTTATCTTTTCTATGTTTGTAAGTAAAATGTCAATCTCAATTTTGGGAAAAAGTCAAAATATTTAATACCAAAAAAAAAACATGTTGTTTTACCTATTATCAAAGGTCGATTAAAGGTTAAGCCACTCTAGCCGCGGTCGGGTCATGGATGGGTGACCATCCATAACATATCGAGACCCTTCCATGCCCCGGAAAGTACGTTAAGCCGTTGGTCCCGGCTGTCATTCGTAGATCTTTGACAGTCGTAACGGGTCGTCAGAAGCCTTAAAGTCTGACAACGAGTCTTGGCAAGGGGGATCGTGTTACCTAGTAACTGGGTTGTGGAGGACAGTTAGGCATCGTCCCATGCAAAAAACTGGAATTCAGCTGTGCCGGTTACACTAGAAGCTGACCCAGCAAAGTTGGGTAAAGGCTATGCAGATTGATATTACTAGCATTCCTGTCCAATAAAGCTCGCTCCAATAAAGACAAAATTATGCTTTTTGATTCTAATTACATTTTTTAATTGTTTCAGAAATTCCACAAAATGACAGCAGTTGAAGAATAGAACGAAAACAAAAGAAGAATTATAAAAATGGAGAAGACAAGAGAAGAAAATCCCCCAACTTTATCTTTTACCGATAGACTACTAACTCTTAAAGATTTAAATGTAAAAGAAAAGAATATAGACACAATAAATATGCCCATAGACTTTAGACATAGGCCGTATGTTATATACAACGATATTAGCAACACTAAGATGAAAACAAGAAGAGAAGGAGTCACCTACTGTTTTATAAGTGTTATTATTAGTTTCGTATTCGGCCTAGCAATAGGAATAGTCCTAATGAGTGGCCAATACGAAGAAAAAGTTGTAGTTAAAAATAGACAATTAACACCACGTAATATGAACACAGTAAGGCCAGAAACGAAAACAGAAAGTAATAGATTTGCCGCCGTATCTTTTACTGGAAAAGAAAATAAATATAACAAAGACATTTACCCGAAAGGTTTGACAGAAGTTATGAAAGATATTTTAAAAGATACCAAGAATGATAAACATCCTTTTGTTTTAAATAAGACTTTTGTACCAGATGCTTCGACTGTGCTATTTGATAATATATTCTGGGGACCTCAGATAGAAGATGCAATGCCTCAAGGGTACGGAGAAAGTTCAGCTCAGATCTGGGAGGAATATATCGACGAAACTGAAGTTATCAAAATGGAGGCTGGATGTGGGCGGATGCAGAATCGTCTAGTCACTTTCAAGGATGGCGTACAAGCATGTGTGAGGTACAGACAAAATACAGACCAAATTCAAGGAGAAATATTCAGTTTTTACGTCGGGAGACTACTTAATCTAACAAATCTGGCCCCTTCCGTGGTTAGAATTGTCGATTTGAAGGACAGGCTTTGGAGAAACGTGGCTAATGATATAGTAACAGCCCAATGGAGTAGTAATCGAGCTGTAGTATTAACGCAATACATTCCCAGCTTAGAATCAGCATCAATACCAGATATTTTCAGACCAACGAATCGACATTTAAACAAAGTAGACATTCTCAAAATGTCTCTAAAAGAAAACGATACTGAAGTCAATAAACAAATCTTAATAGACAAGCTAAGATTCAAAGAGTTGAAGTTAAAGCAAGAATTGCAAAACTTCACTCATATAGATTTAAAACTTAACAGAAAGACTATTGACAGATTTTTAGAGCTTGCACAATGGTCGGATTTAATCATATTTGATTACTTAACAGCAAATTTAGACAGAATAGTGAATAACTTATTCAATTACCAATGGAATGTCAACATTATGGATGGTCCAGCGCATAATTTAGCAAAGAAAATGGACAGTGGTCTTCTGATTTTTTTAGACAATGAATCAGGACTTTTACATGGCTACAGACTTTTAAAGAAATATAATGTGTATCACAGTTTAATGCTGGACAATTTGTGTGTGTTTAGAAAAAAGACTATCGACTCTCTGAAAAGACTTTATAATGCTAAGTCTGTGGGGTCGTTGTTAGGTGACATGTTTCATAAAAAGAATTCGGTCGTTATTAGGGACATTTTACCGTCTCTGCCCGAGAAGAATGCGAAGATTTTAATCGAAAGGATAGGTAAAGTTTTGAATCAAGTGGAGAAATGTGAACAAAGTTTTAGATAGCACACTCTTTTGGTAATTTCGCACTGAAAATTTAAGTACAGTTAACAAAAGTGTGCAGACACCAAACACAATTCCTTTTTAGTTTAATTTGGTCCAGCATCGCTTCTCACAACTATTCGAAAGGTTGTCGAATTGAAAATGACACATTTTCAATTAGTAATTTGCCATGGAGGCAGCAAATATCTGTCGGATGAGTGGCGGTCGTATATTTGATTCTGACACAATTTTCGGTTTTGTAGTTGTGAACAGCCTTTATAGGACTGTTTTCATACAGAGTGGAAGGGAAATCGACGCCCAACCTGATACCATGTATTCAGTACATGGTTTTGAATTTTTTTGTCGGTTATTTAAAAAAGAAATTGCTCTGCCATACATTTTGATCGCGTAGATAATGCACTTTTCTATGAAACAGCTGTTTTTTAAAAAACAACCGATAAAAAAAAACAATGTGTGTACTGAATCCATGGTATCAGCTTGTGCGTCGATGTCCCTTCCACCCTGTATAATATTTTTATCTCACGTAGCGATGCGCCCTTTCCTTGTGGTAACCAACTGTACATAACACACGCACACACTTCTGACTTCGCCACTGTCTTGGACGGTACCGGCTCCTGGGCTTACACGCACATTCACAGCGTGTTTGTACACTTGGTCACTCCGTGAAATAAAATTACTGTAACATTAATTGATGTTCGATTCGACATGGAAGCGTATCGAACGATTGTTGAACCCTGCATTAGGGACTATGCAGTACCCTAAAGCAGGTTTTGCAGAGCGTTGTCTCTGTCACACATACCTTTGTGACAGTCTCTTTCTAAAGCTCGATGTGTTAACATTATTTTGTACGACACAATACAGGGTGAAATTAAATTAGCTATAGAAACTTCGCAAACGTGATGGGAACTGATAACGATAGAGGATTAAAAAAAGTTTGGTTTTGGGATCAACGACTGTAGTTACTTGAAACATCAATTTCAACATCCGTTTTTTTCTGTGTAAACTTCACAGACGAGACTCTACTAACTACACTACCATTTGCGTAGAAAAAAATAAACATCAAACCTTTTTCTCTTTATAATAAATCGTTTTATCGTGCTTTATAATAAATCTAATAAAATTTGACCCTGTAGGTATATTTATGAAATGTAACAACTTTTTGCAAAACTCAGTATTCTGTTACAAAGATACTGTTTAAATCAGTGCGAAATGAAAAAGTGATAATGTAATAGTGTTTTGATGCCAAATAATAATTGTTATTTATTGTAAAAAAAACTATACGAATAATTGTAATAAATAAATAAATGTGCCAGTTGTCATTGTGAGGTCGAAAAAATCTGTTGAAATGGGTCTGTGGTGATTGAAATTATGTTTGTTTCTGTAAGTAGATATTCTAACATATTTTTGCCACAAGTCCATCTTACCAAAAGGTAAGATCCTTACTAGTCGACGTGTATTAGAATTGTGTGGTCAAGTCCAAGGATATGGTACAGACCATCAAATATCGAAATCGCGAATTATTGAGCCGTCCCATACATTTGTAGACAGTTGATAATTATATCACGATTAACATGTTGGTCCCATGAAAAAAAAAAAAACAGTGTGATGGTCTGTACCACATCCTTAAATATGACACACTTCTGATACACGCTCGTTGTATAATATAATGCATCTTGTATACAGGATAAGTTTTAAACCAGTGCGCATACTGACTGTACTGAACAACAGCTTTTTTTTAATAACCGACAAGAATGTCAATGCCGCAGTCTAGAATCAAGCGCTAAATTTATGTTTACAGTTTGCGCACTGGTTAAAAACTTATCCTGTTTTAACCTTCTTATTCATAATAAAGCCATTCGCTTAATGAACCCATTTTAGCTATGTAACTGTTTTGTCTTTCTGTCAAACTTGATTTTAACTTGACAGAAAGGGACAAATCAGTACGATAGTTTTAAGTATCAAGGATTCGTTAAGAACAATGCCCAAAATTATAAAATAAATAAATGCATTGATTGAGTTACGTATTTCGATTTCGTCTACAATATTTTTTCCTCTATTTTCTAACAAAAAAAGTACTAGGAAAATAATAAGTTGAAATAATATAATTTTTTCGACCTCCCAATAAAAGAAGTGATATTTCTTAGATAGGAGTTTTTTTTTTTAATTTTGTATAAAATTAAACTGTAAATGTTAATAATAATTTATTGAATAAAATCCAGCAAGTAAAATTGTAGTGCTATTCTGTAAAAATCTCACCGCGAAAACTTTGCTGAAGTGGGCTTGAAGTGAGCTATTAATAGTGTCAAAATAAAAGAAATCTGTCATTTTGTTTATTCTATCTAATTTTGTCTATTCTTCAGTCGACGAAAGTGGTCATGTTATACGTTCAGGTGGAATGACTGCGAGATTTTTAGAGAATAGATCGACTGTAGTGTTCAACTGAACAAATTTTTATAAAATTAGCCTCGCAGTCTCTTTGGTAGATATCTATTTATCTAAAATAACATAATGTCATAATCACATATTATATTATGTTGTAAATAACGTAAACCTTTTAGCGCCAACTCAAGTTAACTATGTATTTGCCTGTTGTCTTGTCTCATCATAAAAAGTGATTTAATTGTTTATCACAAGCTTTAAAAGAAGTACGTTGTATATAAATGTAAAAATGTATGTTAAAAATAAAAATAAATGAAATTCAAATGATTCTTTTTGGTTTTCTTTTGTTTTCGCTATAGAATCGATCTAACGTAGCATCACGCCAGTATTCTCAAAAGGGGTTTGCAGGAGTGATAAGTGTTATATGATTTTATTTCTTTAGGTATGTTTGTACAAACACTTTTAAACGTCAATCATATTTTTGTAACTAGATGAGGTCGGCGTTTCCTATCTGACTACGCTGATGAGGCCGAAAAAAACGGGGTCACAGTCTCTTTTAAAAGTCCAGACATAATCTTGGTCAGATCATGTGAAGACCACGTAGATCGTGTCTTAAATGGAAGTCTCTATAGGAAAGAACCACACAGATTAAAGGACCTGTCCAGTCAATGCACGCATTGTTAGTAACCGTGCAGCTAAACTCAGAACTTAGTAGCTCAACGATTCAACGAACAATACCAAAGAAAGAACATTTGGGTAAACCGCATTAATTACTCAAACTGCCAGATCATGATTGAAACTAACTGAGAAAATAAAAAGCAGTGACACATAGTCCTCACCACGTTCACAATATTTAACATAATATAATACTTTACAAAGTAAATATTCATGTCATTGTATACATAAAATTCATCAATGTCACTGAGTACCTATAAAAAAATCCGGTCAAATCTTTATGGACATGGTTTTTAAAGATTTGATTGGTGTCTGAAATGGTCTTTTGAGGAAAGAACCATACAGATTGAGTGGACCTGTCCAGTCAGTGCACGCTTTTGTCAGTGAAGTGTTTCGCCAGTTACCATGTAGCCGGGGGCGTGTCTAATGTCATTAACCGGGCACAAATCCAGTCTCCGTGTTGCAACCGAGAATTCCGTAAAAGCTGAAATTAAGCCCTTATGCACATGCCAATAAAAATTAAGCTTGTTGGCTAGTAAGGGCACATTTCGAATTATAACATATTCGCTCACAGCGCTCGCATCAATAATTTGCATTCCGATTTAGATATCACAATTATGACAGCTGAGAGCTGTCAACAATTTGGAACGCTCGTGAACGCGCTCACAGTGCTCGCTCAACGTCAAAACTTATAACATGACCCTAAATCTGGCACAAGAAAGACCGATTGGATATTTTTATGAAAATAGTCCAACGCATTGACACTCCCTCTCGTTTTGCTCTGATTTGAGTATGACAGAAATTTATCGGCCGTTAGGCTCGTCGGCTATATTCACTTGAATGCTCATGGTTGGACTGTTCTTCTTTGGTTAGGTGGCGACGTAGCCAGAAGCAAAATTTCGAAAACGCCTAGTTACAAAACAGCACAAGCACAAATGTCATTTTCGAATTCGATCACGGTGATATTAATTTAGGTCATGGTCAGCGTTATCACAAGATGGTGCATGTCATGTCGATTCACAATGGTTCCGAATTAGCGTAAGTGCGATATCGATAACGCAGCTCCCCTTGTGAATTACGGGCATATTTCAAAAGTTAGTACTCAAGCAGTTGCGAAGACGTTTTAACATGACATGATGAACAATATGGCTTTACAAAAGGTCTACGACTACAGATGCGGGTGCTGGTGTCCGCACACTATGCAGGCAGGCATATTATAAGTTAGGGGACTACATCGCTCATAAAAATGCCTGGCTCAGTGCTGGTCCTGCTCCACACCACAACTAATTAATTAAAATTTGAAACACCGTTGGAGCTGCTGAAGATTGTATTTGCATTGTTATATAAATGCATAGCACAGGTGTCAGTACTTTGTACTATGGAGCTACCATTTACGGGGTAATGTCTTATATTGACTTGAATGTGCCCTTGCGGCTGATAGTATGTCATGCTCACTCAAATGTGGCGCCGTGAGTCGGGACTGGTCATCCCTTAGATGCCACGGCTTATTTTAATAATTTATTTTTTGCTGCACATTGTACGCTCTTAACGTGTATGGTTTTTGTATATCATTCTCACATATAGGATCAACTTTAATGATGTAATTAATATATTTGTAAGAACGTTTTTTTTTAAAGAGTGTCATGGAGTTTCTTGCCGTTCTTCTCTACATATACATTTGGCTAATGGGCAACTAGCTACATCTTTCTGACTGACCGACTCCTTGACAAATCAAAAGTGCCTGTAAATGGTTTAATTGAAATAAATGCTTTGAGTTTGAGTTTGAGTAGCTCTGTTGGAACACAATTACGCATGGGAGAACTCACAACAATGCTATTGTAGGTTTCTGTGATCTCTCCAAAACCTTTGATTGCGTGCACCACGGCAGGGTTTTACATATACTACGTCATTACGGTGTTCAAAAAGAACCTCTCACTGTAAAACAATCTTATTTACACAGGCACCCATTTGTAGATGTTAATGGCGTGAAATCTTTCGGGCTACCAGTTCAGTAAGGTATATCTCTAGGCTCAATACTGGGTCAATTCTTATTCTTAGTGTATATCAATGATTTACCATTTTTTAAAGGTATTTTTGACGTTGTACTGTTTGCTGATCTATGATAGATACCTCTCTTATCTTTAAATTAGAGAGGATTAGACAGGAATGCACTCTCAATGGTTACGGATTGGTTTACCACTTATCCTTGTTCTCAAAGCCAAGAAAACGAAATGTAAAAAGTTCGCATTATCGAATGATATAAATCTAGGACCCAACATCGTCTTAGATAAAGATGTGCTTGAAACTGTAGACTCGGAAGTTTCTCTGGGCATAAAGGTAGATGACGTTGAAACACGACGACTAATAGTGTGGAATAAAAAAACTTGTTGCGCTGACCCCAAAACAATTTGATTGTCACACGTCCACGTTTTTCGTCTCACGTCCTCACGTGAGATTTGAAGTCGCCAGTCGTTGTTTTTAAGAGTAGATTACCCCCTACATACAAACTCTCACAATGGGCCTTATTAGAACGCTAAAAGTAACCCAAAGAGCAATGGCGAGGGCTATACTTGGAGTTTTCCTATGTGATCGTATCAGAAATGAAGAGATCCACAGGAGAACCAAGGTAACCGATATAGCCCGAAGAATTAGCAAACTTTAGTGGCAGTGGGCAGGGCACATTGCTCGCAGAACAGATAGCCAATGGGGCCGAAAGGTTGCGTTGGAAGGCCTCCCACTAGGTGGACCAATGACCTTGTGAAGACCGCAGGAATACGCTGGATGCGGGAAGCACAGAACCGGTCAAAGTGGCGATGCTTGTGGGAGGCCTATGTCCCCTATGTCCAGCAGTGGAGTTCTTCTTTCGGCTTAAATGATGGTGATGATGATGAAAAACTCTCAAAGTTAACTCTTTATAATATTAAGTACGATCAACATACAAGACAATAGCCAATAGTCTTAATTATGCAGCCTACCCAAATGTCCTTTCTTTGGTAATGTTCGTCAAATCGTTTAGCTCCTTTAGTTCTGTGTTGAGCTGCATGACAACTGACAAATTCGTGCACTGACTGGACAGGTCCACTCATTCTGTGTGGTTCTTTCCTCAAAAGACCATTTCAAACATCAATCCACATGGTCTTCACATGACCTGACCAAGATTTTGTCTGGATTTTAAAAGAGACTGTGACCTCTGAGTTTGTTACGGCCTTTTTTCTCAGAGTAGTCAGATAGGAAACGCCGATCTCATCTAGTTTTTAAAATATGATTGACGTGTTAAAGTGTTTTTACAAACCTACTTACAGAAATAAATCATTTATCATTTATCATAACTTGAAAACTGCCTCGTTGCTCTAGTGGGCTCAAGCGCTACTGCTGAGGATGAGTTCCTGGGTTCGATTCTGGGTCGGCAAAAGTGTGTCCATGGAGTTTCTTGCCCGTTCTTCTCCATATGTACCTACTACGCTTTGGAATGGGTAACTAGCTTCATATTTCTGACTGACCTACTCCTTGACAATTCAAAAGTGCCTGTGAATGGTTTAATTGAAATAAATGCTTAGAGTTTGAGTTTGTTATTGGGTTTTTCTACCAGGAATTTCTCAGTCGCAGCCCGGAGTCTGAATTTGTGCCAGGTTGATGGCAATAGGCTCGCCCCCTATTACATGGGACCAAAGGGGACAACAGGACCTAAACACAAGTTTTCTATTGGGTCGGGTACAAAATCAGAAAAATATATGATATTCTTCAGCAGTGGTGGCCCAGTGGTAACGGCCCCGACTTACGAGTTGGGGGTCGTGAGTTCGAACCCAGACAGGCACTTTAATTTGTGTAAATAATTTCATCACCACTGCTCTCAAAACGGTGAAGGAAAACATCGAGAAGAAACCGACGTACCCTAGAACCAAAAATTCGAAGACATGTAACATCTACCAATCCGCACTGGGCCCGCGTGGTGGATTACGGCTTACTCCCTCTCATAGAGAGGAGGCCTGTGTCCCAGCAGTGGGAACGTTATAGGCTGATTATGTTATGGAGCTAGTTTGATAGTGTGTTGAACTTGTTTGATACCATAGAAAAAAAAACAACACGAAGATACTTCTAAAAATTATCCTAACGATTAAAAACTATACATGCAAGCATTCTGATTGTTTTTTAGATTATTTGACAAGCAACATATTAACGTAAAAGTGTTTTTTTAGTCCAATTAATAGTTTTTAATTGAAAGGTTGTGTCATCGTGCTTTTCTTTTTTTTTAGCTGTTGTCAGCCTCTTAAACATAACTGGCGAAATGTGAATGTATACACTGTACTGTCGGTACACCTCTGCCTAACTCTGGAATTACAGGCGTGATGATATGATGTAATATATTTAAAACCCAAGCGACATAATCGAGCTTTAGAAAGAGACTGTTGCACCGGTATGAGTGACAGAGACAACGCTCTACAAAGCCTAACTCGATGTGTCATTTTTACGACCGGACACTACACATAAGTTCTGCCAAATTAAAATGCTTCTCCCACATTCTTAAGATAACACTAAAACATTAAAACTGCTCAGCCTTTTCGTAATATAGAGGTGACGTAGAGACATATAGTTCGGCTGTATTCCTAAAGGGGTTGACACTGGGTGTACACCACACCCACATTTTGCCAGACGTTCTTGATAACAAATAGTTTTGTCTCTTCAAACGAAGTGTAATATACTTTACTACTTGCACTTAAGAAGGTGAATGACCGATTACCGCAGTGTTTGTGGCAGTTGCGATGGTTTTTTTGAGAGTGGGTTCTGTAGGTTTGATAAATGAGGCTGAAACAAACTCCGAGATCTCAGTTTCTTTTAAAGTCCAGACATAACCTTGGTCAGATCAGGTCAGGTCATGTGAAGACCAAGTAGATTGTTGTCTGAAATGGTCTTTTGAGGAAAGAACCACACAGATTTTAGTGGACCTGTCCAGTCAGTGCACTCATTAGTCAATTATCGTGCAGCTTAATTCCCGAACTAAAGAAGCTCAACGATTCGACGAACAATACAAAAGAAAGTTTATGGAACGAAGTTCTTTAACGCAGAACACTCGGCAAATAAGAGCTACATCAAAAAAAGTGAAAAAGCTCGTGCTCACTGGTGCGACGCGACAACGCAACACAAGAGCACCGCCAATCGCGCGACACGCGGGGCCCTGGTCATCTAGACTCACACTCATTAGAGGGACCTCATAATTTCCTTAATCTGACTTCTATGATTTCCGATTTCTGAGGCGCCTTGAGGTCTCCTCGATAGAGTTGTGAGTCGAGTAGCTTTCAAGGTTACGACTTAGAATAAGAGTGTTAGTCGCTGACATTTCACCAGCTATGTTTAAGTCCCATGTAACATGGGGCGAGCCTATTGCCATAAACTGGACGCAAAGCCGAACTCCGGGCTGCTTCTGAAAACGTCCTAACAGATAAGCCCAATACGGAAACTCATCCACTCAGCAGAAGCGCTTGCACCGAGGCACAAGCACAAGTCCACCGAGGCAGCAAGCTCCAGCATGGGGATTATAATTGTACCATTCGCGAATACTTAGCAATAAGAAATTCCATGTTTAACATGTGATATTTTTAAAGGCTGAAAGCTGAAAAGTAGCCGTGTTACCTGGCAACTGGCAGCAAGCAGCCGCTCCATGTAAAGACCGAAAGACAAACCACCTGCCAGCCGTTCGCCTGGGTAACACAGGGAAAAGGCTTGCCAGATGATTATACTCACTTGTAGTTGAAAAAAGTGTAGGTATTTTAAAATATATGAGATGGCTGTGCAGAGCAGTGGTGGTCCATTGGTAACGGCCAACACTTACTAGTTGTAGGTCGCAGGAGCTTTACTTTGTGTCAATTATTTCATCATCACTGCTCTCAAAATGGTGAAAGAAAACATCGTGAGGACATGTTTGTCCTAGAACCAAAAAATCAAAGACATGTGACCTCTACCAACCCGCACTGGGCTCGCGTGGTAGATGGATTACGGCCCAATTTCTCTCACCCAGAGGATGCCTGTGTCCTAGCAGTGGGAACATTGTAGGCTGTATCATTCATGAGATGGAAGTATCTCGTTTTGTTTTGTATCTTTTAACTGTTCAACTTTAAGATTCCTATACACCTATTAGTAAAAACAGGAAAATGCTGTAATGTGTGTACCATTTAATTCTATAATATCTTTTGATATCTGTAATTTCTCGTGTATTTTGGTTAGTAAAAATGATAGAAACACGCAGGGTTTTATTAATCCGCCACTGAGCCCTAAAGGCTCACCGCTAGGACACGGCCTAATGGCGAGTACATTAAATAAAAAACGATTCCATATGAATCATCCGCTATCTGCATCTTAAAACTTTTGATAATGGCGTCTCACAGAGGTATGATGTAGAGCCGGCACTTGGTTTTAAGCTGTTGAGTTTGTGCCTACATCAGATGCAAAGAAACATCGCCATTTTCTCGTGGACGTAGGCAGAAACAACAGAATACTACGTGCATTCTTAAGGTTAACAAAGTCGGCGAGGTAAAATAGAATGCATTCTTTTTTAGGGTTCCGTACCCAAGGGGTGCTATCGGAACCCTATTACTAAGCCTCCGCTGTCCGTCCGTCTGTCTGTCAGCGGGCTATATCTCATGAACCGTATTCGGTAGACAGTCGAAAATTTCACAGAGTTAATATTTCTATTTGTAGTAAGTCAAAAAGAAGTAGTAGGTAGAAAACTAAAATCGTCTCCAACACAGAAACTGACTTACCTGTCTGCGATTTTAGTCTATGCCAAAAGCCCACTTGCTCCGGGAGGTCTCAAAGTGACACGTCTGTCTCCCTTGCCACTATAGCTTAGTGCCACCCGCCGCAGTGACACTAAAAGTTCCGACTTACCGTATGAGAAATATCTTAGCACGCATTCCTTCAATAAATAACAACATCACGCTTGTAATCCTCGAAGGATTGGGCAGATGTGCACAGGCAGAACCAAGATATGCGCGACCTTAAGGGCTATTTTTGTCAGCATAGTGCACGATACAATCTGCATTACCAACTGTGCATTATGTTTGTGTATTACGTCGTAATGTCAATACTAAAGAATTACATCAATTCTGTCTTCTTTACATTTCCTTTATTTCATTTAAAAACGTATCAATTACATTTGATATATATTTAAATTTAAAAAAATACATTAAAAAAAAAAAAAATGTATCCCACCGGTATCGGGAACAGGGTCCAAGCTACCGGCGGTCAGGGCTCCAGAGAGAGGAACCTCCTGACAATGCGAGCCGTGTCTAGAAGTACCGCTTTCTGAATCAAACCCTTGATCCAGCTGCTCAACGAAAGCCTTCTGAGGTGTAGGTCAAGGCTATTGAAGCCATTGGCTGTCACAACTATCGGCACAAACATTGCTGAGTCCACATCCCATTATTATTATTATTATTTAAAATTTCTTTGACATGTCTCGGGATCCTGAGGTTCGACCCTTTCGAAGACGTAAGAGGGGCCGAAGCCAACTGGCAGAGGCCCCTTAGACAGTTTTAAGCGTTGAGTCACCAACCGACGATCATCCCTGTATGTACAATGCAAGTGCACCCAAGGACAACCCTCGGTTGCTGAAGGACTATAGCAGGATAGGAAACAAAAGTAATTATGAAACTATGGGTTTCATGGTTAAGATGGACTGGTTATCAAGAACTATGGAAGGGCTATGGCCCTGCCTGACCTTTTTTATGTAGAACTACAAATACACGGATAAAATGGCAGGGGGTGACTTGCACACTCAATAATGGGCATCCGGAAACGTTCCCTAGCACTATTTGTAGTAACGGCAAGGGGGCAACATTTCCTGAGGTGCTTATGAGGAGATGCGAGATATTCTAAGGCTATCAGGACAATCCCGGAAGTTTAGAAGCATCTTACTGGAATACTTCCATCCTCCGAGCATGTTTGCTTTTGCGAATCTCCACTCAAGCCGGCCAATAAAGGCAAGAATGAGGTTGAAGATCTGGTCCTCGCCAGTGTTCTGCCCAACAGCTCGCCACATGCTGCCCTGCGGGTTTCTGTATCTCTCTTGGCCTGGCCTCCCTCACCCTAGACCTGTTGCCGCACACAGTAAAATCCTCACTGGCACTGACTGACCTAGAGTTCCGAGCGCGCAAGCCCCACCACGACGTCAACGTAGAGATACGGTGGTGGGGTTATTATTATTTATTTTTATAAATTACAAGTCCCTTAAATTTACATGTCAGACCGAAATAAAAATGTGACACTCACAGACTCAGAAAGTAAAATAAAATTATTTTTTGGCCAGCCAATTAAAAAGGTTTTAGGTTGATGTCAACTCCACATTGATCATGCTATTTTTATCTTTGTTAGAAAGTGAATAATAATAATTGAAAATATCTTTGCAATAGTCTGCTCATTCAAAAGATGTCCTGTCTTGATACAGGAAAAAATTTGAAAACAGACGGTGATTCGAAAGGCTTAACTGTAGGTACCCATATTCCTTACTCACACATTTCGACAGTAATGCGTCCCATGTGATAGGGGGCGAGCCTATTGCCGTCAACCTGACAAACGCACAAATCCAGACTCCGGGCTGCTACCGAGAAACATCTGATGTTATAACCCATTATGTCAAAATTAACAGACCACACTTAGACTTAAAGGACAATGCCAGATCCTGCCCCTGCTAATAATTGCAATGATTGAAGGACCTTTTCATAATACATTGTTTTTCAGTAGAACTTGCCGATTACAAATCAATGATAAAAGGAATTCAACCCCTGAATTTCCCATTGCGTTATTTATTGCGCATGATACACAACAAAAAAAAGTTTGTGTTTGAAATTATTTGGATCGAAGATTCGACCCAAATAATTTCAAACACAACTTTACACAAGTGTTTATGTTGAAGTAAGACACAAGTGTTTATATTGAAGTAAGGATAAAGAATATGTCAAATGGATTATTCCTAAAGAAGAAAAATAACTTATAAGGAGTCTACACAACAAGAGATTAACATATACTCGTAGACAGTATCTACAACAGTTTGAAATACCTGTGAAACAAAAACTCATATTACGATTATAATAATTTAAGATAATGCGTAGCGTATGAGTTTTTTAATTCGCTTTTTAACAATTATAAACTGCACCTAACCTATAATCAATGTCATTATTGTTTTAAGATTTTAACAGAAACCGCAAGTTCTACAGGCGTTAGGACAAATGTTTAGTTAACAGCGATACATAAGCTTTAAGATGCTGCATATAGCTTATAAATAACTTTTTGATTTGAGTGGGGCAAAGTTCTATAGAGTAACTGGATTTGTCTTTTACTAATAGTATGAAACTGTCATTCAACTTTGCTCAAAATGAATCAATTAAGAACTTTATTTACAAAAAGAAAAAGTTCAAATTCGTCTGACAACTGTAGGTACTTAAAAGTCGATCTGTGAATGTTACCCAAAGCCAGTCAAATGAAATATAATATCACGGTCAATATCAATTACTAAATACTTCGAACACCTACAATAACAGTTCTACTTATACTGTTTTGGCTATAATCGCGTTATAACAAATGATACCGTCAAACGGTTGCGCTTGCCACATTATTCAATCCAAAATGGCGGACATCGGTTACTATTTTGACAAATTGCTTGCCAAGGAGTTAAGAAGTCAATATTAGTTTGAAATGAATGGATGGTCTGAGTGTTGCACTTATAGGGAAATGTATTGTTTTAGTTGTCACTCTACGTCAATTTACCGTATCGGTATAGTGATGTCCCGTTATTCGATGACAAGCTGAAATCGGGTGAAGTCAGAAGTCATAATAGTTAAAAAAAATCTTTGCCAAGTGTTTAAAAAATTACAGGAATTTTTAAATATAAAAAAAACGAGAAAATCGACTGCCTGTGGCGGTCTTTTAACACCTATTGCTATGTATATTTTTTCTCTCGTTCTATTATCCATACCCGATTCCGACTTGACGTCGACTCACGAGACACTCTGTGTATAACCACGACTTTTGGTTTAAAACAGTTATTTAAAAAACTAATTTCGTGTTACCCCGTAACTGGGTTGTGGAGTTGAGATAGGCAGTCGCTCCATGTGAAATACCGGGTTTCAGCTGCATCCAGTTAGACTGGAATCTGACCCCAACATAGGATTTTCAGTATTTCCCAAAACGAGCTCCTTCACAAAGAGTTCTACAACAATATTATAAAGAAAGAAAGAAAAAAACCTTTATTTGCGGTAAACATGACGCAAAAAAGAACAAATACTCAAAAAAGAAAAGGTTATGGGAAACATGCGTCACATCCACGCAGAACGGCTATCGCTCAGCATAATGCTGCGACCCTATGCAAGGCAGAGCCCCAGCGCTGGTTTTCAGCGACAGCCAGCGCTGACGTTATGACGTCGACCGATGCAGAAAACAAATATTTAGACGCTGTACCGGTACAGCGTACTTAAACATAAATATAATAATACATTTAAGTGTGATAGAATATACTAAAAAAATTGGTATAAAAATCAAAGTAAAATAAAAATTAAATAGACAAACACGTAAGCTACGAGAAGAGAACATCATGCAAAATGACCTGTTTTATTATTTACCTTCTCCAAAGTAAATGTACGTTCATGTCTGAAGCCATTTATTAATAGGAGAGTGGGTCCGTAACTGCCGAATTATTTAAATAAGATAATTATTTGTCATAAAAATCAATGAACAAACTAGCTTTGTAGACGTGTGCGTCACACACAAACATACACATGGCTAAGAGGGTTTTCCATACACTCTCATAACAACACGCGTAAAATAACCAATTTTTTTCTACGGATGAATAGACAAAATGTAATTTGTCACTATGTCTATTTGTCGTCGACAAAAATCGTTTCTATTGTCAATATAAAGACGGAAAATTAATTATACGATGTTGTATCGTGTGCTTTGCAACTGATAACTGCCACCTTCATAAGCTTGTCGATTCTGTAAAAATCTCACCGTGAAGACTTGCATGGAGTGAGCTGTCAGTGTCATCCCGTCTTGGTCAACTCTTAGCACCAGTGGCACTGACAGCTCACTCCACGCTCACTTCACTTAAGATTTCACGGTGAGATGGTTACAGAATAGCACTTGTGCTTTATTTGCGTGGAGTGAGCTGTCAATGCCACTGATGGGTTCACCAAGACGGGATGACACAGACAGCTCACTCCGTGCAAGCCTTCCCGGTGAGATTTTTACAGAATCGACATGCTGCTCTGCACATTACCTGCCCAAGAATTCTTATGGAAGATCACAAGTTCTTTTCTTCCGTGCTTCGGAGAGCACGTTATTCGTAGATCTTCGATTGTTGTTACAGGTAGTCAGGAGCCTGAAAGTCTGAGGGTGTCTTACATACATACATACATAATCAGCCTATTATGTTCCCACTGCTGGGTCACAGGCCTCCTCTCTGTGAGAGGGAGTGGCCGGTAATCCACCACGCAGGCCCAGTGCGGGTTGGTAGATGTCACATGTCTTCGAATTTTTGGTTCTAAGACATGCCGGTTTCCTCACAATGTTTTCCTTCACCGTTTTGAGAGCAGGCAGGCAGGAGAAGGTGTCGTGATGCCCAGTAACTGGGAACCCAACATGGTTCCCCAAAAGGCAAGCAGAAGAAGATTAGACGCATTTGAATGTAGATATGACCATGTATGGTATCATATAACCACACAGACAAACCCATGAGGTTATTATTTATTCATTTTTCTACATTAAACAATTTAATAAAACTCCCCATATACCTCAAAAGTATAAATACATGGCATTCAAAAGTATGTCGTGTGCGTATGTCTGTCTGTCCCCCGTGACCTTAGGAACATAAAAACGTCTAGAGCTTTTTTATGATACGTAATAAAAAAACGACTGTTGTAAGAATTGGCACGTATTTTTAATACTAGTTTTGTCACCTGACTTTACTCGCTACTTTTGTGATCGTCACCATCATCCACCACTGCTCATTCCAATGTATTACTGGCTTGGCATTAGTCTTGTGTAGTTCGTGAACGATGAACGAATAGGAACCGTATCTTCGTACTGTACTAGAAGAAACGTTTCCGAACGCTGACTCGTAATCGGTCTATTAGGTCTAATAGCTCTTTCCGATCTCGTACATTGTAAACCGCGCGATCGTTTGTGCGAACGAGAACGAGAAATGATAAACAGTCACAGGCGTAGACAGAGAAAGCATTCTCTGTCTACGGTCACAGGATTGTTTGTCAGGTAAGTTCAATGTTTGTGAATGAGAACGAGAGAGAATAGCCGACGAATGACGATGCTACCCGAACCCGACCGACCGAATCCTGCAAGAATGAGATGAGATGCTGACCGAGAGCGAAGACCGAATAGAGCTATTGGAACTAATAGAATGTACTAGTTTACTGTCCGAAATGAACTAGTACGGAGCGATCTTAAAAATGACCGAGCAGGCACAAGACTACTTGGCATGTATTCTCCTTTCACTACCACCACCACAATTGACACAAATACATACTTTGACTTTGACTTCCATACTTCTCTATCAGTCCTCGTCTCCGTAGTGGGGACTACGGAGATGAGGACTGATAGAGACTCTTTCTAACCACATTTCCTTTCGGACAGTCTCCATAGTTTTTAAAGTGAAAACTTCTTTAGCGACGTTGTACAACTTTTTAATTATAAAGTAATGGGTATAAAATATTAAACTCGCGTCAGGACACGTGACCTGATTGAAAATTCGTAAGACGGATGATTGTTGATTTTTATTTATTGATTTTTCTGAGAGACAAACTTTTTAATGTAATATAAATTGTCATGTTTGTGTACGATAGCGCAATAAATAAATATTGTATTCTATCAAATAAACGATAGTACTTTTAAACAGATAATTAAAGCAATTCGTGCAAAATTATTCCCTAATCATTCCAAAATATCAAAAAAGCACACGTTAATTTTCAAGTTTTCACTTCTGCCGGCACTCCCGGAGTGCAAGCCGTCGTTTTGTTTTTTTGGTCTTCTTCCTTTATACTTATACTAGCTGTTGCCAGCGACTTCGTCAGCGATCCAGGATGAGAAGTACCCTTTGTGCTTCCCCAGGTCATGGTCTGCCTGTGTGCCAAATTTCATCCAAATCCGGTTAGCTGTTTTGGCATGAAAGTGTTACAAACAAACAAATTTACTTACGCTTTACTTACATTACTTAGGTTTCCAGCCGTTTTATTCTGTATAAATCTCGCCAAGAAAACATAGGTAAAGGAGGTCAGTCTCAATCGTCAGGTGGAAGTTCAGCTCACTTCACCAAAATTTCCACGTTGTTATTTTTACAGAAAGATTGGCTATGCCTGAAATGCCTCTCTATGTTTTTTTTTTTTTGAGAAAGAATCACTGACTTTCATTAAATAAAAAATAAATAAAAAAAAGTAGGAACTCCTTTAGTATAAACAAACAAATCAATATTTTGTTTTACATAATATATCAATTTAATCTCACTTCAGCAAAGATACCAACTTATACCTATATTTTATGCATTTATTATGCAAAAATATACATTTTTTATTTCAAAATAATTTGTGAATTCGTTTTATTGGTTCTCTGATTTTTATATTTTTATTTAATTCAAACAATAATGATACTTTTTTGTATTATTAATTTATTATATTTCACCTAATAGCTACAGTACTAATGCATTACACATCGAGCGTTGAATGAAATGTCAGTCATTCGTAGATCTTTGACCGTCGTTACGGGTCGTCAGAAGCCCGAAAGTCTGACAACCAGGGTACCAAGGGGTATCGTGTTACCCAGTAACTGGGTTGTGGAGGTCAGATAGGCAGTCGCTCCATGTAAAACACAGGTATTCAGCTGCATCCGGTAAGACTGGAAGCTGAACTCAACCTATGTATTTGGGAAATAGCTAGAAAATTGATTTTTAACTATTCTACACTAATATTTTAACATAACATAACATCACGCCTTGTTTCCCCGAAGGGTTGGGGAGAGGTGTACCAATAAGACACCCACATTTCGCCAGTTATGTTTAAGTCTCATGTAATAGGGGGCGAGCCTATTGCCATCTACCGGGCACAAATCCAGACTCCGGGCTGCTATTGAGAAAATCCAGATAGAAAAACCCAATAACACGATGCCCGACCTGGGAATCGAACCCAGGACCTCATGCTCAGCAGTAGCGATTACGACCAGTAGACCAACGAAGCAGTCTTTACTAATATTCTAAAGAGGTTAAATTTGTTTGTAAGTGTGTATGAAGGGGGTTATCTCTGGAAATCATTCGGATTTGAACAATTCTTTTTATATTTCATAGCCCAATTCTTGAGGAAGGCTATAGGCCTATATGTAACATCACGCTATCACTCTTAGAAGCCGAGAAAACAGAAACAAAAGTAAGAAAGAACGCTAAGAGAAACCGAAGTGATAGCGCGGGCAGGCGATGCGACGCGACGCGATGGGTCGGAGGAACAAGAAACTCACTTAAGGCCACGGTAGTCGGGGGAGAGACTGTCAGTGTCAGACTGCATAGAAACGAAAGAGAAGCGCAGTGACACAACACTGGTTATTTAAAGGTAAAAATGCGAATTAAATCGTATAAAATTAGATATTAACTGTTTAATAAGACCATCACTGAATGCTGTTTTGCATTTGTAATTTTATGGTATATTTTTAATTAGAATTATGATTGTTAATGAAGGGATAAACTGTTTTATTGACAAATAAGAGGCGTGTTTGAAGGTTTTTTTTTAATGCGCTAATGGATTTTTAATTGTGTTTTAAGTTCCATCACTGTATTAAAAAAGGCTTGAAAATATCATCTATTTTTCTTTCGTCAAATTTTTTTACGGTTTAAGAGATATAACTGCTTTGGGAAACCACCTTTTTGAAGTCGCAGGAGGAAGCTAGTAGGTAATAAAGTACCGGCCGTTAATATGACACATCGAGTGTAAGAAAGAGACCGTCACACGGCATGAGTGACAAAGACGACTCTCTACAAAACCGAACTTTTTCAAAAAACACGTTGCGCAATTTGAATGACCAAGCGGGTACTGTATGCACTTTTATTGCCGAAAAAATAAAACTTTTATACACGAGCTTGCCCTTGCAGTGCTTGTAATAAAATAGTCTTGTAAAGAAAGTGACTGGGCAATTTGGCCTTCTTCGACCTCTAAGAAGGCGTGCGTTCGATCCCCGCGTTGAAGCAAATATTTGTATTATATCATAGAATCACCGGTTAAGCAGAGGTGTACCTATAGTACACCCACATTTCGCCAGTTACGTTTAAGTACCATGTAATAGGGGGCGAGCCTATTGCCATCAACCGGGCACTAATCCAGACTCCGGGCTGCTACTGAGAATTTCTAGATAGAAAAACCCAATAAGCTTGGGCAGTCTGAATAGACTGCCCAAGCTATTTTACCAGTTTTCTTTTTCTTTCAGTATTCCGAATGCTATAGCAGACAGGTAGGACAGCCCCATACATGTAGGCATACCTTGGGTATGCCTACATGAGAGATAGATAAACTAGATTAGATACACACAAGATAGAGATTACACACTAGATTCTTTTGTATACTCACCAAAAAGACGTTTGGATCCGTATTTTTTTACTTTAATTTTGTCTATTCCTCCGTATGCAATATATTCAGAAGTGGACGTCTTTCGGCTGAAATTATGATGATGTTAAAAGAAACGATGGATGGTGTGAAAGATTTCAAAGTCAAAGTCAAAGCATTTATTTCAAATAGGCACATGAATGAAAGTTACTTTTGTACGTCAACGAATTAATTCTAGTTATCCCTTCCAAAAGGTAGTTTCGTATGGAGACTAGCAAACAACTCCACCGTTACTCTTTTAAAATATTTTGTATACATTAACTAAATAATTACATGTGAAGACGATGCATTTAGGGAAAAAGAAATGATGGTGCTCACATATTTACAAACAATGTAAAAGTATACGATAATCCTAATATATTAACAAGGAATAAGTCAGTGTGTGAGTTAAGTAATCAAATAATGTAAATCAATGTCATAAAAATAAGAAGCAAATCAAACGGGTTGCTAATTTAATAACATTTAGATGTTATTAAATTAACAACCAGTTTGATTTTTAATAGACTAGATTGTCCTATGGAGCTGGACCAGTATTTTCCAAGCATTCTTATCTTGGACATAATCCTGTAATTTGTAATAAGCTTTTTTACAAAGTGTGATGTTATATGAGTTTAAAATTTCTTTAATTTAATTACAATAAATCACAAGGTATTTTTTTGCAACATTTAACACAGCACCCCATAAAACTACTTTAGCTAATCTGAAAAATTGTTGACCAGTATACACGAGGGTGATGGGTACCGTGCTTGTTTAAGAAATTAGTGATTGTAGTAGAACTTGTAGTTGTGGAGGTCAGGGAGGCAGACGCGCCATGTCACATACTGGCACTCAGCTGAAGCTGACGCCGACGTAGTGAGGAATAGACCAGCCCGATGATTAATGTGGATAGTTATAAGAGTGGGGGGAGACCAAAGAAACGTTGGATGGACTGTGTGGAAGATGATGTGGGTAGAAAGGGACTACTGAGATGTTGACTGATAGAGAAGTATGGAAGGAGACGACATACCAAGCCGACGACAAATTAATTGGGAAAAGGAAGACAGTCATTTGGTTTAAGCTGGAATGTATGCTGGATACTACGTCCATAGCATAATCAGCGTGTAACGTTCCCGTTGCTGGGTCACAGGCCTCCTCTCTGTGAGAGGAAATGGGCTGTAATCCACCACGCGGGCCCAGTGCGGGTTGGTCACACATTCTAGGACATGTCGGTTTCCTCATTCATTTTCTATTACCGTTTTGAGAGCAGTGATTAAAGAAATTGTAAATTGTAACAATACATTTAATAGCTACGTTTCCTATTCAGAGTATATCTGTTACTGCCTTTTTAAAGATAATTGCCAGCCTATTATGTTCTCAATGCTGGAACACAGGCCTCCTCCCTGTGAGAGGGAGTGGACCGTAATCCACCACGCGGGCGCAGTGCGGGATGTCACATGTTTACGAATTTTTGGTTCTGGGACATATCGGTTTCCTCACGATGTTTTGCTTCACCGTTTTGTAAGCAGTAATGAAATTAAATACACAGAGTATATCGCCTGTCTGGGTTCGAATCTACGACTTACAACTCGTAATTCGCAGACGTCATCACTGGGCCACCACTGCTCTGGATACTACTTCCATCGTTTTTGGAAAATGTAGGTTTTCATAGGTCTTTTTAGACAAAATCTCATCATCTCCCTACCTTCCACCTGGAAGGCCTGCTTTCCGCCTGGGTCGACTTCCAGTCTGAAATAAACTTTGGTTTTACCCCGACCCACAGCGTCGCATCGCATCACCAGCCCGTACCTTAACACACGTTAAGCATTATCGTACTTATTATACCTAATCGTAATTATAAGTAACGCAATGGGAAATTCAGGGGTTGAATTCCTCGAGGCGGCGAGCCTCCTTGCCGGATTGCCGCCATGGGATCTGGAGGCAATGACCCTCGCGCACGTATGGGAGTGGCGCGAGGAAGCAAAACGCCGGGGTGTAACTCCGCTGCCGCGAGAAATCACGGTACAGCGGACAGAGCTCCGGCGGGATCTCATGGCGACATGGAGGGTGCGATTGTCGCAACCCAGTGCTGGGCACGCCACAATAGCGGCGGTAAGCCCCTCTTTGAGGAGTGGTTGGAGAGGCGCCACGGCGTCCTCACCTTCCGCCTGACACAGGTCCTCACCGGACACGGTTGTTTCGGGAGGTTCCTGTTTCGCGTAAGGCGGGAGGAAACGCCAGGGTGTCACCATTGTGCGAATCGCCCGGAGGACACGGTGGAGCATACGGTGGAGGTCTGCCCAGCTTGGGCGGAGCACCGCAGTGTCCTCGCGGAGGCGATCGGCGGCGGCGATATCTCGCGTCCGGCCCTGGTCCAGGCCATGGTACGGAGCGAGAGGGAATGGAAAGCCGTATCCTCCTTCTGCGAAGCAGTAATGCTCGCGAAGGAGGAGGTGGAGCACATGAGGTAGAGAGCCTTGCGCCCTCACGCCCCTAGTCGCCGCAGGAGACGCCCTGGGCGTCGGGAGTCGCTTGCAGATTCCCGGCCACCGTAGGCGCAGGCTTGCGGACGGCGAGCAATGAGTAGCTCGCCGTCCGGTAGGGACCAGGCCTGGATCAACGGCGTGTCGTGTTCCACGCGCACCTCAAAGAGATGTCAGCACAAAATGACGGAGTCCGATAGGACCGACGCCTCAGGGTCGCGGGTAATACGAAAGAGTAACCGTGGCCCTGGCACAGCCAACTGAAGGAACACGGGTGGGTTTTAGTCAGTAAAAGTCTGACACGCCGTCCCGCTCCACCCAGAGCGGGAGAAGTCATTTGATGCTTTCCCACCAAAAAAAAAGAAGGGGTTGAATTCCTTTTATCGTTGATTTGTAATCGGCAAGTTCTACTGAAAAACAATGTATCATGAAAAGGTCCTTTAATCATTACAATTATTTTCATTAATTGTCATTTCCTGTAAATAGCAGTGGCAGGATCTGGCGTTGTCGTTTACAAACAAAAAAATCAATTGGCCAGCCATTTCCTTACTACACATGGCATGTAGAGATCAGATTCCAGTTTCACTGAAAGCAGCTGATTACTAGTGTTTTACATGGAGCGGCTGCTTATCTGACCTCCACAACCCAGTTACTGGGTAACATGATATGCCTTGGTAAGACTGCTTGTCTGACTTTTGGGACTCTGACTACCTGTAACGACTGTTCAAGTCTACGAAAAGTAGACGGTACGAAAACTACTAGGTAGGTATTATTTATACTTCATAATTCCATTATAATAATTCAAATATCTTCAACAATCATTTTAATAAAACAATATGACAGTAATGTATAATCTAGCTATTCAAATTCTAATTTTATTGTTTTACTCATAAATTGATAATATTATGTTATAAATATTACAATAATAATCATGTTGTTGAATTATTTAATAGATATGATTTAAGTTTGAATATTTTTGGGGCTTTTGGCAAAGTTTCTTGCACAATAACATAATTTGATTAAGCAATAGCGACCGCTTAGCCCAGTTTTTAGGACTTGAGAAAACGTCGAGATTATTATATTATGCATGTTAATTTAATATGTAAGTATTATAAATCTTCGGGAATAAATTATCTTATTGATCGTGACAACCGATTCAAAATCCTTTGCGTAGTTTGGAAGAACAACGCGTCTTTAATTTCGATAAATACTTATCGATATGGATTTTGAAACTGTTTCGTTGGTCCACGTGATCGCTGGCACCTCTGCTGGTTCATGCAGTTGTCTTGGATTCGACCCCAGGTTCGGGCGAAGTGTTTTTTTTAAAGTCAGTACCTAGCTGCCCAGAGTTTGGATTTGTGCCCGGTTTGCGACAGTGGGAAAGTCAACTGTCAAAATGACGCTGTCGTAGCTAGTTCCCAAAAACAAGCTTATTAATATAATATAATAGATGGTGGTATTATTTAATTTTTGCGGAAAATACCCGCTGTTGTGTTGTTAAGTACTCCGAAGTTAAGAGTCGGTTATGGCTTAAGGCTGAAGATATGCGTTTCGAGTTCGAGGTTATGTACCTAGGAAAAAATGAAATCTTCTTCAAATAAAACAAAGTCGGGTTAGTTACACCATCTAAAACTCCAGAACGGCTTGACCGATTTTATGATATTTGTAATGTTGGATTTTTCTCCGCCCGAATATTCAGGATTGGTCAGGATGGTCAGGATTTATTTCTGATGCGAGTCGGTAGGAAGTTCGCTGGGTCAGCTAGTTCATAATAACAATCAATTATTTATTTGCAAACATGGGTCAGAGATACATAGATATTTTTCCTTATAATAAAGTTCTCCATATTTTGCCATCACATGTGTATGCAAATAGTGTTATACAATTTAAAATAATAATATTGTCAACTAGATTCAATAAATCACAATTCTTTAAATCATTTAAAAATAAATCAATAATAATTAATAACTAAATCAAATAATAATAAACCATACATATCTAATAGCTACATTCAGAATAATCAAATATTAATTATGTTCAAAATAATAAATTACAAATGATTTTCCTAACATAATAATTACCCGTAGCAGGTTTGGCATCTTTCATTGAAATACTCATTATTATGATAATAACATTAGGTACTCAATTAGAAATTCGTGTAGTTTAGTTCTAAATCTTTAATTTCCATGATTAGTTGCCAAATAAAACCTTACTCATGAATGAACATAAAATTGAATGAATGGACGAAATGACAAATTTTATTGTAGGCCTTATGTAGAGACCAAGCGATAGTCACGCCATCTACAATTAGCTTTGACCGACCTTCTACATAGGTTCGCCCCCTAAAGACAAAACCGAGTGCTAGGTAAACCTAGCACGGGGTTTTGTCACGGGGTGTTTTCCTAAAGCGATGTTCAAAATAAACTTATAAACACATACGAGTACTATTTAAATAAAAACACAACTTTTATCCATATCAAGTTCAACTTCATTTTACATTCCCGGGAGAACCAAGAGTTCAATAATAACAGAAAGAACCCAAAAAAATAACTGTGACTGCCCTAACTAACCGAATTCAAAACGCCTTTGTCAAAATTGTACACAAAAACTGGCTTGTTTAGATGAAATACCACGTTATACGACCAATTTCAAAATACCTCTCATTCCTTACAATTGCTCTCCTAAAAAGACCTATTTAAATTGGTAACAGTAACCAGTCTAAAAATGCCTGTCAAATGAAGGAAATTTGAAAAAGGAATACGTCATTTTATAATGGTCATGTCATGTGGAAAACGGCCAATTTAAAAAGACCTCTTCGCGCTTATAATATTGAATAGAACCAAAACCTTTTTAATTTGGTCTTGTAATTCATAAGTTAGTTTGACAGCCAGTATAATCAGATCTTAGTTTTGATAGGATCTGATTTTAAACAGAGGTCTTGAATTTCGGTGTTGTGTTCACAATAGATTGAAAAAAAAAGATCGAGTAAGGTATGTTCAATATGAATCGCGTCGCATGAGGTCTCGATTTCCGCTATTTAAACAAAATTGGGTAGGCAGTAGTGTAACTAAGGAGTAAGAAATAAAAGAAGATTTAACGAGGCTGTCAGGACAAAACTGTGCGACTGTGTCTGTTTAACTTTTAAAGGGTTAAGAGACTGTCACATTTCGTCAGTTATGTTAAACTCTCATGTAGGGTGCTAATGAGTAATGGAAAAACCCAAAAACGCTTTACCTATAGCTTGTGGCTACATGATAACAGCTTCACGGGTCGCTACGCTGTCAATTCTTGGATGGGTGACCATCCCTTAAGACGAGAGGATCGAGATCTCAACGTGCCTCGGAAATCACGTTACGCCTTTGGTCCTGGCTGTCATTTTTGGATCTTTGGCAGTCGTTACGGGTCGTCAGAAGCCCGAAAGTCTGACAACCAGTCTTACCAAGGGGTATCGTGTTACCCAGTAATTGGGTTGTGGAGGTCAGATAGGCAGTCGCTCCATGTGAAATACTGGTATTCAGCTCCATCCGGTGAGACTTGAAGCTGACCCAGTTTGATTGACTTTGCCGGCCTTTGACCTGTGGATCGAAGTCAGGACCTAAGTACAGCAGTCGCTTCAATTTTTTTTTTACGAATTTTTAGTAAAAGTTCACTTTTGTAGTTGTCTTTGTCATTCATAAATCAGCGTGACAATCTCTTTCTAAGACCACGTTCGTACGTAAAAATAACGTAATGTTAATTTATAGCGTATAGAATTTTTAACGTTCGGTGTTAAACCCAGAATTGAGAATCCAACAGTCTGAATCTCAGTGCGTCGAAAAAAACACACTGTTCGATTTTCAACTATCAGCGCTAAGCAGTGCGTTGAAGATGCACGATAAAAATCCCGCCGCGATATTTTTGCAATGCAATAGGGGTCATAACTATTAACTGCTCCCAAATTACGGTGATAATAATTGAATTTTTAGTATCAAATATTTATTTTTACATACCACTTTGACATAATCTTCTCATTATTTGACATTATCTAACTACAATTCTAATTTCAACTCTTTGTAAGTGGTCTTGAGAACAGGATATTAAAATACAGATTTGTTACAGTTGAAATGGCAATCACGTCATTTGGTTTTTAAAGGTTTTTAATTACATTATTTTGTTTTTGTATTTTTATATTTTTTTTATATTTCGTGAATGTGAGAACGTTGTAGGCCTTGTAGGCTGTACATTGGTAGACAATTGTCTGGCCGCCCATACCTATTGACACTGATTTGAAAACATTGTAAAAGCCAATTATTTTTGAAAGAAAAACCGTGGAGTTTCAGCAGTGCAGTGATGGTTGTCGTATAAAATATCGCAGCGGGGTTCGACTTCATGGTGTCAGAAAACGCTCTATATGAAAACATTAACTTGTTTTCACAAATAACGTCTTTTACAAATAATTTCAGTGACGTCATTCGCCAGTTAATTGCTGTCGCTATGTAGCGGCTACCGCACTTATAGTAAACTTTAGATTAAGGCTCAGAAAATGCCCGATTATTACAAAGTGCTTAAATTCAAAATCTAACATGGAAGCCAAAGGCTCCAATTTCAAAATTCTACTTATTTGTATTTACTTATTTTACGTTGAATCCAATTTGGATTTAGAATATCGACAATGCATCTGTTAGATTTCGCATATTTTTACAAACATTTTGTTATATCCAATTTTAATTTTAAAGCATTCTTATGACGGTCGAAATAAAGCATAATATCAAATAGAATTTCATTTTGAACTGCAAAAAACACTATGTTCTTGTTATTCCAAAATTCTATAGAACAGCTTCTAACCAATTTAATTTAACAATCCAGTATGTCAAATTCAGTTCTAAGTTCGATGAAATAAGCTCTACATTCATTTCAAAATCATTTTGAGAGCTACATTGAAAACTTTGTACTGACAGTTCTTTCGTCAATCTTAATCCTCGAAGAATGGTTCATTTTTCAAAAGAGATCTTTTATAATTCGGCGTGCTTTATGGTAACTTAATACTTTTGGGATTCGAATTTGGAATTAGGTTAGAGAAAAAAACGACAGCTGTTTTTGCCAAAATAATCTTTTCTCACTCTTGGTTTCTTGGAAGTTTATACAAAATGGCTTCTGTATCCTATTGTTTGAATAATTGTCTCAACCTCATCTGCAGTGTATAATTCGGCTTCAAGTTTAGCCAGATCCAGCTGAATACCAGTATTTTACTGAAACCACTGCCTATCTGCCCTCCAGAACCCAGTTACTGGGTAACAAGATACCCGCTCTTTCTTAGGTAGCTAAAAGGTGATAGAAAAACAACTTAGAACATTTTACAAAAATATAGTATGTGTTCGCATGTGATCGATGGTTCGCATGTAAAGTAGAATGGGTGTGGGGATCATGTACGTGTGAGAGTGGTGTGATGTGATGTGGTGTGCTGTGTGTGTGTTGAAGCAGTGACAGTATATGTGCAGTCTGTCAGTTTTTTTATTCATGTAGTTTTTTTGGGTTATATGAATATTTGTTTGTTTACGCTTGTTGAGCAGATCGAAGTCAAAATCAAAATCAAAATCAAAATATTTTATTTCACATAAACCTACATGGGCACTTATGAAACGTCAGATTCTAGGTGCACCGTTCCAATTGGTCGTTTCCTATGGAGAAGAGCCGGCAAGAAACTCCATGGTTACTCTTTTAAAAATATTTGTCTTTTAAAATTTTTTTTAGTTACAGTGTTAATAGGTATGGGAGGACAGTGTAGGCCTGTCAAAAAGATATGTTAAACAAATAGACAATGGTATATAAATTTACAATCCACAAGGCCTACGACGTTCTCACATTTACAAAATATAGAAATAATGTAATAGAATAAAATTAAAACTAATTAAAAATTGTAGGTATATAATGTCAAATAATGAAAATATTATGTCAGAGTTATTTATAAGTCAATATCTAATAATAAAAATAAAAATTAAACACCATTATTTGGGAGCAGTTATTAGAAATTTACATAGTGATGCCGTTCATGAGGTACCAGGGAAGCCACATGTGCAGAGGGAATTATTGCCAAACTTTCTTGTCTTCGACGTAGTCTTTAATCTTATAGTACGCTTTTTTGATAAGGACACGTTTGATGTGGGTTTTGAACCTTCCATCGCTAAGTTCTGTAACCGACTTAGGCAATTTGTTATAAAAGCGGATACTGTTTATCAAAAATGATTTGCTTGTTTTAGTTAATCTAAATTTGGGTATAACGATTTCATTTTTACTACGTGTATTTATATTATGGAAATCGCTTCTTATTTTAAAAAGTCCTAAGTTTTTGCGAACATACAAAATACTTTCTAAGATATATAGAGAAGGCAGAGTTAGTGTATCAATTTCTTTGAATATGTTTCTAAGAGATTCGCGAGGACCCATTTCATAGATCGCGCGATGTCGATGTTGTATAGACGAAAATATCGTTTTAGTCGGTGGTATTTGTGCAATCAAGTGGATTTCACCAAACTTTGTTCTTGGGATAAATTCATCCCAACTACGGAACCCGTTATTGTGCGTGGTCCGACACGCACTTGGCCGGTTTTGTTTTCAATACATTTCACAAAATAATTACACAAATCTTTACGAACAGCGCCACCTGACTGAGTGCTACTGATGACGTCATTAGAACGCCAAAAAATCCAGTGTAAAAACAATGACTAATACTAATAGTTTTTTAATACGCAAGGGCATTCAAAGCTATTCATTGAGAACTAACAGTGACACTATGACACTATAGTGTCAGATTGGTACCTTGTTTTTGGTTCCAATTAGTGAGGTCGGTTCCAGCTAGGCGCGTTGTTTGAAGACAAAATGTCGCACGTCGCCTGTTGACAGTGTTCACAAGGCTTTATTTTACTTACCTACAGGCTGGTACAGTTTTTATCTTTGTGCGTTTATAGCAGTTTTATTTCTGATTTTTCTTTAATCCTAACTAATATTATAAATTGCGAAAGAATGTTTGTTACGCTTTCACGCCAAAACGACTGAACGGATTTGGATGAAAGGACAATGCCAGAAACTCTATAGAACTTTGCCCTACTCAAATCTAAAAGTCATTTACAAGCCTGCAATCAGCATCTTAAAGCTTATTTATTACTGTAAACTAAACATTTGTTCTAACGCCTGTAGAACTTACGGTTTCTGTTAAAATCTTAAAAAAAATGTGACATTTATTTTAAGTTAGGTGCAGTTTGTAATTATTAAAAAGCGATTTAAACAGCATATACGTTCCGCATTATCATAATGATTATAATCGTAATATGAGTTTTTGTTTTACAGGTATTTAAAACTTTTTACCAAAGAAAACCAGCGCTGGGGCTCTGTCTTGCATAGGGTCGCAGCATTATGCTGAGCGATAGCCGTTTTGCGTGGATGTGACGCATATTTCCCACAAAATCTTCTTTGTTTTGAGTATTTGTTCTTTTTGCGTCATGTATACCGCAAACAACTTTTTTTTTTCTTCATTCTTTCTATAAATAACGTTCCAGTGGCGTCATTCGCTCTTCTACTAGAGAACCGTATCTTTACCCCTCAGATGTCAACCTTATCAAATCTTCGCAACCTGTATAACTTATCACCTGAGTGTTGGTGGTCGGTTTTTTGTTTTACGATCATAATCTACAGGCTGTTGTCTTTGCGCATTCCGTTTCATAATCTGTGGCACACACTACAGGTAGACGTAGAATATCCATTTGTTTCTTTAGAGATTAATTCAGTGTTTTCCTCGAAAGAAGACTAACAGACGCAACGTAATAGTTTTGAAACTTGCTACCTACTTTTGTTGAGACAATGAAACAACATAAGAAATATCTGTACAGTCTCATTATCGGTTTCCTTTTAGTTCTTCTAATTGCAGCGGCAATTTTATTCTAACTTTTAATATTAAAATGCGAAAGTGAGTTTGTTTGTTACGTTTTTACACCAAAAAGGCTAAAGGGCTTTGTATGAAATTTGTCACACAGATAGACCATGGCCTTGGTAAGAACATAGGCTACTTTTAATTCTGGATCGCAGACGAAATCGCAGGCAATAGCTTGTTATAAAATAAATACAAACATAATAAAATATCACGGCTGTATTATCAGAAAGAAGCGACCGAGGTGTAGGAACAGTAAAATTCAAAGTCAAAGCATTTATTTCCAATAGTCATATAAAGGACACTTTTGAACGTCAACATTTACAAAAAAAAATTAAATTATTCTGGTTGCCACTTCCAAAAGGTAGTTTAGTATGGAAACTAATGGGCAAGAAACTCCACCGTTACTCTTTTAAAATGTTCTATTATATTGTGTACTTATACATTAATTACTTAATTACATGTATAAATGCAACTAGAAAGCAATGCCAGGTAAATTAATTATGTGATAGATACATGGTGCTCACATATTTAGAAATAATGTAAAAGTAGATGATGTCCCTACAATTTTTAACAATTAATCATTTGGTTTGTGAGTTAAAGTATTTTCAGAACGTCTTAATTTTTTTATATTATACAATTAAATATGCAACCAGTATGATTTATTTATTTAATATTTTACGCACAAGGATGTACCAAGGTGGACTTAATGCCATAGACATTTTCTACCTGTCAACCTTTGGGTGATGCAGAGACAAACAGTGGTAGGAGCAATTTATAAAAAAAAAATTGGGAATAAATATTTTAATTATGAAGATACGCGTAAACCTAAACTTTAAATATAATACATATTTATGATTTTGTATAGCCTCTAGATTGTCCTATGGTCCCACACCAGCATGTTTCCATGTACTCGTATCTAGGATATAATCCTCTAATTTTTAATACTCTTGTTTACAAAGAGTACTTTTTATATGAGTTTTAATTTTTATTTCATTTAATTGCAATATATCACAAGGTAAATTGTTGTAACACAGCACTCCCCAGTTGATCTATTTTATTATTAACTAGCTCTCCGTCCGCGACTTCGTCAACGTGGTTTTCGAAAAAAAAAGCTGCATATGTTCATCAGACATAATTTCGGCTGTTAATGGTAAAACAATATTTCAAATCGGTCCAGTAGTTTCGGAGCCTATTCAATACAAACAAACAATCAAATCTTTCCTCTTTACAATATTAGTATGTACACACAGTAAAATCTTTATTTCAATAACACCTTTCCCTGCCTGGGGGTCGAACCTAGGACACCACGCTCAGCAGTCGCGCGTGCGACCTCTACACCAACGAAGTTGACTAACCTAGAACGTTACTTATATTTATTTCTTTGTGCTTTTTCTACAGGAGACGATGCGTATTAAAATAACTTAAATATAATAATTTAATCACACTGACTGCTTCGTTGGTCTAGTGGTCACAAGAGCCACTGCTGAGCATGAAATCCTGGGTTCGATTCCCAGGTCGGACAAAGGGTTATTGGGATTTTCTATCTAGAATGTCTCAGTAGCAGCCCGGAGTCTGGATTTGTGCCCAGTTAATGGCAAAAGGCTCGCCCACTTTGGGACACACACACATTGGGACATGGGACTTAAACATAACTGGCAAAATGTGGGTGTACTATATTTACACCTCTGCCTAACCCTTCTATAGTTACAGGGGCGATGTTTAATCTCACTTTATCACACGCACGGTTCATGATAAGTGATTAGTATAACAGATTAGGCTTATCTGTTATACTAATCACTTATCATGAACCGTGTGTGTTAAGGCTTTAAGCTAAGCCTAGTGGGGGGGCTAAAAGCTCTTTAATCTGTCATAATGTTTATTATAATTTGGCTATGGTGATGGTTCAGGGATCCGTAGTCAACGATGAAACCTTATAGTTTCGCCATGTCCGTCCGCCCTTTTGTCCGCAGCTAAAACTTAGGTGAAATGAGCGTGGAGTGAGCTGTCAGTGCCACTGATGCTAGGGATTAACCAAGACGCGTGCCACGCAAGTCTTCACGGTGAGATTTTTACAGAATCGACATCGTGTTCTGCCAAAGTAAACATAAACCCCTCCCCCCTCACATTACTAAAAAATATTTACCCTGTCTACTACAACCAATAGATGATGAATTAGCAATGATGAAACTATCCCATATTTACATTACAGTAAGGTCCAGGATTTCTTCCCTGCCTCTTATAAGGCATATCGTGAGGCACGCATCGCATTCGTTTGCCTCTCGCTAATGGCAGTCGAGCAGGGAACGCGTACTATGTCAAACTTTTGTCGAATGTCAAAGAGTAAACGAGGAGCATACAGATGTGAGAGAGCTGTGTTAGTACGAATTGTAGATCGTGGGTTCGAGGCCAGACAAACACTTCACTTGATCTCAAAACGTAAAAGAAAAACATCGTGAGGTAACCGGCATGTCCTAGAATAAAAAAATCTAAAACTTGTGTCATCCACCAACCCGCACTGTGCCCGCGGTGGTGGTTTACGGCCCAATCCCTCTCATAGAGAGGCCTGTTGTTGGAACGGCACAAGTCCATCACTATTTTATGTAGAATGTTGGGACATCTCTATCTGTCAACATGACACTACCTTTTTTGTATATCCATTACTCTCTAACTCTGCTAATTACTCAAGTCATTATCCATTCCTAAATTATAAAATGGTGTTGTCTGGTTAGGCTAGTGATAATATATAATAAAATACCTTGTTCCGTATGATATTTTTTTTTTATAAAACATCAGTGGTGGCCCAGTGAGCAGTGGTGGTCTGCTCTCATAACGGTGAAGGAAAACATCGTGAGGAAACTGGCATGTCTTAGAAGCAAAAACTCGAAGACATGTGACATCTACCAACCCGCACTGGGCCCGCGTGGTGGATTACAGCCCACTCCCTCTCACAGAGAGGAGGCCTGTGACCCAGCAGTGGGAACAAAACAGGCTGATTATGCTTATGCTGTATGATAAAAATCATTCGTCTTTCATTGTGATCACCCACCGAATCAAATCTAGTATCCAGCACCTGTGTCTCAGCAGTGGGAACATTCTCACACATTTTCGGTCCCGGCGAATAATCTCATGATCTCCCTGCATTTCCCAAATTATGTTGAGGCCGGCTTCTACTCCAACCGGTTGCAGGATTTAACATGGAGCGACTGCCTCTCTGAAGGCCAAGGCTTAAAAAAACGTTCGATTTCATATTGCAAACTCATCTCAAAGACAAACAATGCTCAAACATAACATAAACATAACATCGCGCCTGTAAACCCAGAAGGGTTAGGCAGAGGTGTACCCATACACATTTCGCCAGTTATGCTTAAGCCCCATGTAATAGGGGGCGAGCCTATTGCCATCAACCGGGCACGAATCCAGACTCCGGGCTGTTACTGAGAAATCCTAGATAGAAAAACCCAATAACACTTTGTCCGACCTGGGAATCGAACCCAGGACCTCATGCTCAGCAGTAGCTCTTGCGACCACTAGACCAACCAGGCAGTATTTTTTATTTTATTTTTTATTATTAATGCGAACGTCCTTAAAATACGAAAATATGCCCGTCTGACATCCACAACTCAGTTACCACTGGTTACCCAGGTAACAAGATACCAAACGTGATTTGTCAACAAAAAAAAAACGAATTATGAAATTTCTGTTTTGATACTCTATGCCCCCTTCAAAAGTATCGCTATAATTATAATTTGCCAGCGAGTCCGTCCGTTCATCTTACTATTTTATATATTTAACCAATGTTTTAATACAAGCCTGAGGAATCTGGAGCCTTCAGTATGTCCCAAATGATGGTGCAGTAAGAAATTTATGTGCACGTTTGTTTGTTACAAAATGGCGGACTTAGTCCGATTCCTATAGAGACTCGAGATGTATGCCGAATTATAATTAATACGTGCAATAGCCGTATTAATCTTATACTGAATTTGCAGTTAAACACACAACACAAAACTTTAGATATTATGATAAGTCAAATGACAAGACATGTGCCCGATGGCATTTCCAATCGACAAAAATTAAGAACTCCATTTAAAAAAATCATGACCCCTTTAGGGATGAATTTACAAAAAACCTACATTTTTATAACCTGATTCCAACTTTTTGGAAGAAAAAAAGAAGGAAAAAAATGTTTATTCTTCACCAACAAAACGCACATGGCCAAAAATTTTATTAAATAAAATACACGTACAAAGTAGATAAAAGCCTCGCATTAAAACCAATAAAAATTTGACGTGTTGTCCATTGCTTGATGTCGGGGCCAGGCCAGGGACCAAAGACAATATACATGGCGTAAATGTTACGAGTGTTATGAAACTGGAAAATAACTGCAAACAAATAATCAATATAAAAACAATAACAAGAACAATTGGGCCGTACATCGCATCTGCGCAAGAATAGGTCGTTGCTCAGCAAAATGCTGAGACTTCGGACGAACCTTTCGTCAACAGCGCTGATTTTCAGCAACTATCACTAGTATGACGTCCCCCTGTGTGAACATGAGGCGAGTCGCTGAGCAGTAACAAAGGCACGTACAGCGGGGGGGAGGGGTGAGGTACTGCGCAGCGAGTAGCGCACTTCGCAGTCGCCGTAAGGTTTAATCGGGCTATACTCACTTTTGATATCTAATAAGGATGATGACAATTTTTGTAACACGCAAACATAAAAGTATAAAACTTAAAAAAAAAAAAAAAAAAATACTGCTAGACAAAGACAGCTCTATCATAAAAGTGACGTCAAGACTATTAACTACATACCGCGCGACAAGGACGGGAATTATCTACATTAAAAACTTTTAAAGCGTGTAGTTTCTCCGTATTTCCATCGATTTTGCAGATTGTTTCGACTATCTCATTTTACTAAGCCTTCTTTACAATTACATTATTTGTTCGAACATTTACAATATTAGTCATCTTCCATACTAAGAAACTGTTAATTAAATGTTAAAGCTTCTAAACCCAGCGGAATAATCTGTGCGTTGTGTGTCAGTAAATAAATAATTAAGGGGCAGACTGCATAGAAAATAAAGAGAAGCGCGATGACACAACGCTGGTAATTTATTGCAAAAAATGGAGCAATTATATATTTACAAAACATCTATTGATTGGACTAAACAAATTAAACACTATTACGTTAATATGTTGCTTGTCAAATAATCTGACAAAAAATCAGAATGTTTGCGTGTATGGTTTTTACTCGGTAAAATAAATTGTTAGATGTATCTTCGTGTTTTTTTTTTCTATCTGATCAAATTAGTTGTATAATGTTTTCAACTCACTATCATATAGCCTGCATATACCCTGAAGAACATCATATATTTTTCTGACATTGTTTACTGCAGCGGACATGTACTTTTCTGTATTGCAAAACTTGCCTTTAGGTCCTGTATATTTTTGTTTAGTAGGCAGTTATTCCACTTTTTTCCTCATTTTGTTTGTGTTCAGCGCAGCGAGGCTTCTTTATTAATTTGTTAAATCCTCCCTTACAACTATCGTTACAAGTAGGTGCCCAATACGACTGCGTGCGATCTTTTTACAAATCAATACTAAAGTAATAACAATTTAAATCATACATAGAAATAAAAATAAATTGCCAAGAATGTTTGTCATTATTTGGCTAATTTTTTGTTTGTTGTAATAGGGATGATGACAATTTTTTTTTTACTCAATAAATTGTTTGTTTCCAAATAGTGCAAACAAAATTACAAAAAGTAAAAAAGCTTAAAAATTGCCAAGTTATAAACGTTTTAAGGTAGGTGTCAGACACGGACAGCACTATCGTAGAAGTGACTTCACGACTATGTAACTTCATACTAGCGCCCTACAGCGTGTATTTTCTTCATATTTACATTGATTTAACAGATTTTTTCGATTATCTCATTTTTACTATGCCTTCATTGAAATTACATTATTTTGATGAACACTTCTAATATCAGTCATCATCCCTATTGTCAGGACAAGGTTTGTATGAAAGAAAATACTTAATACTCGTACGGAAAAGTGTTTTTATTTTGTTTAAAGATCTCTAAAAAAAGTGATTGAAGAAAGTAGGTTTTCGGTAGGGAGATCTTGAAACATATTGACAGATTGATTTTTATTTCTTCAAGACAGAAATCAGGGACCCTGACCTGGGTAAGGACAAAGGGGTTACGATCGCAGACGAATTCGCGGGCATCAGCTTGTATAATATAAAGGACTAAAACAATGGGTATGATGCCAATTTTTTTTATTTTAACCTCAAATTTTTTTTTATTTCCAAATAGTGCAAATAGTATTACAAAAATTGTAAAAGCTTAAAAAACTGCCAAGTTTTAAACGTTTTAAAATAAGTGTTGGACTAGGATAGTACTATCGTAGAAGTGACATCACGACTACGTAACTCCGTACTAGCGCCGTACATTGTCCGCACGGCGCGACGGGGCGGGGCTTTTAAAGCGTGTATCTTCTTCATGTTTACATTGATTTAACATTTTTTTTTGAATATCTCATTTTTTATTTGCCTTCTTTGAAATTACATTTTTTTGATGAACACTTCTAATATCAGTCATCATCCCAATTGAAACACAAGTAGTAGGATTATTTAAACAGAATCCTCAACATAATAAGATACAACCTACACTAAACACTTTATAACATAATTTAAAACACACAGTGTCCTTGTAAACTCACTGAAGGGACACGTCAATTTCGCCATAAAGTTCGTTAATGATACGAATTGGTCACAGGTATTTTGACGGGTAGGATGGTCCTGGCTTCTTCTTTGTACAATGGTTTGTAATCCAGCCAATCGCGAAGCGTACGAACTTGCAGAGGGAGTTCGCATTTGATTTTTAACTAAACCATATTTTGTTTAAACTTTATATCTTCTTACTGAGGAAGAAACTTTTGACAGGCAGACAGACTTCGTCCATGAACACTTTTTTTTTGTTAAATTATTATTTTTACAAATTACCTAATACATAGTTTCTTCTATTCTATGTTCGATTTCCTGATCGAGAAGAAAATAAGCATCACTTACTGATTTAAACTTAATATAACGTCAACAGACAAACCCAGGAGAAATTATTGTAGTTTCAACTGAATCCACGCTTTTTAGGCATCGGATTTTTTTAATTGGCCCTCTGGCCCAAAAATTTTGTTCATACCAAACCTATTCAATAAAAAATCAACCGTATCCACCGCAGATAGAGCCTAATTTTAATTGTGCATGTACTGCGAAATATTTGCACGTGAAATCTGTCATTACAATTGAAAACTTACTTTGGAGGTTTTGATTTAAGGTAGGTTTTGAGTTGTAGCTACAAAAAAAATGTTTGTCGTCAACGCAAAGCATAGTTTTTTGGCGTCCATTTTGGAAAATTAAACAGATCTTTTCATTTTTCACCGGCTAATTGTATTTTCTTGGGATCAATTTTTGACATTTAAACGTTTTTTTCTTCAATTTCTGTAAGTACTAAAGTGCTTATCATTTATTTTTAGGGTCTCTGTGGCCTACCGGTTGAAGAATGGGCTACATAAGTAACAGGTTTCGGGTTTCAAACCTAGCAAATATATTAGCATATGTTTGTATTTATTGGCTGCTAGATTTGCCAGATTTTTGACGATAGTTTTTGTATGTCGATAATATGCTGTGTTTTGACGTCTAAGATCTGTTGGATTCTTACAGATTTGCTCAATTTTATAGATTTTATTGATCATTACTGTCGCCGGGGTATTTAAACCAGTGCAAACTGTAACTATGGATTAAGCTTAAGATTCCAGACCCCGTAGAGTAGAAACATTATCGTCGGTTTTCAACTAAAAATTCTGCTGCTTTCATTTAAAAGTGCAATACCACCGCGTGCAAAATGTATGAAACAATGTTTTTTTTTTTAAATAACCGGCTAATAAATCCTACGCGGACGTACCTAGAATCATTTAAGGTTCCATAACATAACATCACGCCTGTAATCCCAGAAGGGTTGGGAAGAGGTGTACCAATAAGACACTAACATTTCACCAGTTATGTTTATGTCCCATGTAATAGGGGGCGAGCCTATTGCCACCAACCGGACACAAATCCTGACTCCGGGCTGCTACTGAGAAATTTCAGATAGAAAAACCCAAAAACACTTTGCCCGACCTGGGAATCGAACCCATCGCAGGAACTCATGCTCAGCAGTAAAAAATATACCCTGTTTAACAGGGTTTGTAAAATAGCGACTGAACGTAGACATAACTTGTTGATTTATCTATCGTCAAAAACGATTTAGATTGGCGTTCGACAAAAAAATATGTTGTCAATCGTCTGTTGCTTACAAATTAAGTGCCAATTTCACCAATGAGACTGAACACGTGATCGTGTTCAGTTTCACACACACATCACATCTAAAACGCGTTCAAGAGCTGTCAGTAGCAATATTCCAAAGAGTAAGGACACTGACAGCTCTTAAACGTACTAGTGCATACTCGATTTTGTTTTTCACTCGTGTCGAACTTCAAGCATCGAGAAAATTTGTTAGCACCTTTTAGTCCTTTCTAGGTTGACTAACTCCTTGGCCTAGTCTATATAATCGCGGCTGCTAAGCATGCCATTTTGGGATCAGGTCGAGCAAAATGTGTCTGGGTTTTATCATTTTGTAAATTTCTCAGCAGCAGCCGCATCTAGATTTGTGCCCCGTTGAAGGCAATAGGCTCGCCCGATATTACATGACACTTAAAAATTATAGGTGAAATGTGGATGTACTACGGAGTCTGTTTCCTTAAAATCAAAAAGCATTTATTCAAAGGCTGAGAATCAGCACTCTTTGGGCTGGAGACATATCTGGTGAATAAGGTGCTTTCTCGATGGTATTTGTTGAGTTTTTGGTAAAAACGTGATGGATTTTTGGACTATCAGATGGCCTTGTGCGAAGGCGCATTATCATGACGCTAAAGCCAAGAATTTTATTTCCACAAATCTGGCCTTTTTCGTCGAATTCCGAGTGCCCAACACCGCGATAGTCAAAGAATGACTTGAAAAACAGTCATGACTTTGACTTTTGATCGAGTCGACTTTGGCGTGGTTCACCAGTAACAATGCGTTTCATGAATGTTGGGTCGGAGTTGACTCGTTCTAGCATGTCCTCAGCGAGTCTTATGGGATTGATTTTTTGGAGAAAATTCAGGTCTTTTGGAACTAGCCGAGCGGCAACATGTTTCGTACCCAAGTGATTATTTAAAATGGTACGGGTCGACTCGTGAGACACAGAAAGTTCAGCGGCTATTTCTCTCAAACTTGAATGAGGATTTTCAGTCACTATTTCCTTAACTTCAGTTGAAGACGGTGATGGCCTGCCAGAGCGAGGCAAATCTTCCGTCACATCTCGGCCGCTTCTAAAAATAAAACAAAATGTCAAATGGAATAATAGCATGTCAATCAGTTTAGTGATTCATCATTAAGGAAGTCGTCAATTGTGTAATAACATTTTTCAATTAGTATTTTGTTAAGTGCCCTTTTAAGTTGGAATACAGTCATATTTTTAATAATATTATCACATTTATTATAAATGCGGGGGGCAATACCAAAAAAACTTTTTTGTTTTAATGCGGTTTTACATTTCACTTGACACAATTGATTGACATATTGAGTCCGTATAGGATTCTTCCTTACTGCTGACAATTTTTTAAATAGATGTGGATTCTTTTTTCACAAATAAAGCCGTTTCCAATATATATAACGACGGAAATATCAATATATTCAAAGATTTGAAATAAGGAACACAGCTATCTGTTCTGTCTTCAGACCGCACATTGACCGTAGGCATCGCTTTTGCATCCTAAACACAAGTTCCTTACCAGTAGACTGCCCCCAAAAAATAACGCCATACCGCAAAACAGAGGGAACTAGTCCATGATATGCCGTTACAAGAGCCTGACTCTTGACTCTCTTAGAAAGTTGAAAGAGAGCATATGCCGATTTACTTATTTTCTTACACAGTTCTTCAACATGAGGTTTCCATGTGAGTTTGTTGACGATCACTATCCCTAAGAACTTTGCTTTATTTGCTTCCTCAATATCACAGCCTTGGTAGGTAATACTAACTTTTGGGTTTTCGCATCGTTGATGAAACTGCATTACTTTTGTCGATACTTGTCTCGTTCATCTTGTTTACTTAGATAATACAAGTTTGCAGGTAAACCACAGAAAACTGAGTAGATTATTTCGATTTCTGTGAGGTAGATGCAATTCGTTAGGACTATTTACCTAATTGAACTTTGTTGGTTAGTGACGAATGTTTTTTATCTGTTAATTAGCGGTGTTGTGGTTATAATTTCCAAAATGCTGTGAAATGTAAATGTCGAATGAAATATCGAATCTTTGGCAAATATTATTGCGCTGCGTAAAAGTTGATGTAAATGATGTGATAACACAAATATATATTGAAACTGGACTAAGTGTGAGTGTTATTTAAATATTTCATATTTCACTCAAATTCTTATTTGTTTAAATTGGTGTATGATGAGTAAAATGTTATAAATATAATGTTATTTATAAATAAAAAATCATAATTAGTGTTAATATTTTTGTAGGTTCTACACATTCTACCACAACACATCTGAATAAGAATGACATCTGAATATTTGTACACCATATGGTGTACCATAGTATTGCACATCCTATTTGGCTGAAGAAATTATTATAAATATTCGTAGCGGTTATCTTTATGTAAAATATTATAACAAATAAATATGTTTTCATTTATTGTATCACTTGTAATGCATTTTTTTATTCTAAACCCAATATCAACAAAAAAGAGGTTTTTTTAAAAATATTATTATTATTTCAAATGAAATAAAAAAAATGACAATAAAACTGCGCTGCATATTATGAGATCAGAACCTAAGCCGACTGCTTCTCAGTCCAACGCTTGTTACCTGCAGCTACCAGCTAATATTTGATTCACTCGAATTTTAGCATGCCATAAACTGGCCAGGTCACGCGCATGATGCGTGTCTAACAAAAGCGACGGAAACATATTTTTGTTTCGTGCAGAGCGACGAGAGTACGCGACGATACGTCAGTGTGTGCCGTGCAGAACTGCGATCTTTGTGGTGTTTTGCAGTTTCGTTTAAACACATACAGTCGTACTGCGAGTTCACAGCAATACGACTCTTTACGTGCCTATCCACTTGTAAACGCTTACTGGTGTGGTGCTGACATATTTACAACCATTGCGAAAGTAGGTATATGATTTTCCTAGAATATTAACTAGGAAGTCAGTGTGTGAGTAAAGTAAAAATAACGAATTGTATAAATTCAATAAACAAGTATTAAGCAAGAAAGTATGTAGGTATCCACGTTGTTTCCGTAATTCGGACAAAGACGCGAGCATTAGCTAGTCAATTAGAAAAGGACCATCGAAATCTGCTTACCTCCGGGGAATGGCGTGATATTATGTTACTTACAGCCTCCTAAATGGTGTATGAAGCCATCTAAAACGCCGTGGCAGCAGTCTGGCTATTCCTGTCAGGATATTGTAGCGACTGAATAAATATACACGAGGCAGTTGCAGGAGAGCAATGTGGACTTCCCGAGTAATCGGGAATTACTCAGGAAGTCTATATATTACAGAACCTCACTCAAAACTCAAGCCACTTAGAAACATAGTAATTAATATTGTTTAATTATGGGATCCAATGACACCTCGCTCGCGTACTTAGGTAGTGATAGGAGAGCAATGTGGACACTAAAGGCAAGTTGTGAATTTGAGATCGATTTTTTCAGTCACACTGACTAAGCGCTTATTTTAAACACTTCGAAGGAAAATGAATATTATTTAAATAAACCTTTTTGAAATAATATAAATTTAATTTAAGGTGTTTATCAGTGTAAATGAAGCAATCAATCTCGCCTTGATTTGTAGTAGTATCAATGAATGAATGGATGAATAAAATCATTCATTTGTTTAGCACTGGTACATACATACGTTTGGTCTTCAGTAATAATTCTGTTGACTCTCTACGTTTTGCTAACGTCGTATTCACTTCTGTGAAGTTTCGCTAGCTGATAAACGAAACATTACTTAGATTTAAATCGTTGTTTTAAGTTAGGTTAAGTAAATAGGCATTCACAGATTTAAAAATACAGTCAGCAAGAAAATAGGCGATTTTCTGAAGTTATATACCTTTTTTTATCTGAACCTTTAAAGGGCTGTTCGTAAACTAGAAAAAAATGACAAACGGATTGCTAAAGTTTACTGGGTTCAAGAAAATAAATCAAAATGGCACCGTGAACTGTGGCATCCTCAGTTTCTAAGAGCACCTTAACCTAGGAGTACTGTACTTAAATAAATCTAAAAAAACAATTATAATAAAAAATATATTTATTTGTATATAAGAGATATTAATTAAAACCTAACAACATATATATAACTAAATTAAATTACTAAATAACTACAAATTAATATAAAACACTCAGGCGTCGAAGTACTCGTCCGCATCGCTGTCATCTGGAAACGTGCCCAGAAGACTGGCAGCATTGCCACGCTGAATAGCCAAAGAACAATCCAGCCCTCTGGTCACGTGAAGTGTCGACTAGTCGGTGAGAAATTTGTCTAAAAAGGAGACGCGCACTCGGGCCCCATGACCCGAGCGTTTCGACCCCAAACGGCTCAAAACTGTAGTTACCCAAAAGGTTACAGTATTAAATCTGTTCCAACAAGTCGTTTTTTTTCTATTGTATCACTTTGATATTAAATGACGGCAACAGATTTTTAGTAATCGAGAGATATATGAGAACAATACTCATGGGGAAAGTTGCTTATGGATAGTAAAGATGCCACAGATGACCGTAAGTTTTATCAAGTTCAAAACCAAAAAATCTTCACATTCAATCACCAAAAAGAAAACCCTGCTGTCCATTTAGTAAAAAGTCCATGTTACCCGCCAGTAAACACCTAAAAAAACATGGCCGACTCAACAATACTCACTAAATGAGCCGCCATGTTGAAAAACAAAATAAAAGTGAACACGTCTATTTTGTATGTGCCTCCTGCGATCATTCAATATTATTATAATTGAATCACTAGGTTTGTGTTGAACTATGTTTCGCCTGTGACTTCGTTCGCGTGGTTTTCGATTTTTTTAAATGATAGATGGCAAACGTAAAACACAAAGTATGTATTTCTACTTTCAAAAATTAAAATAATGATGGTTGCATGTTGTCGTATGAATGTTTGAAAAAATTAAAGAATCTTACTTATTTATCTAAAATTGTAGTTTTTTCTCTATTTGAAACTATTAGTTATTGTAATGTACTAATAACTTACCTGAATGTTTAGTACATTCACGTAAGTTATTAGTACATACGAGTAACAATAACTTTTTTGGTGTATCAGTATCCATTCTCATGTTTGTATGAAAATAGGCTCATTGATTGAATAACGTGATAATACAAAAGAAGCGTATCCGGGTCACAAAGTAGTGTCATAAATTAAAGTATTAGTCACCGATAGTCACCATTTATTACTGTGTAGTAGCGAAAGCGATAATATCGGAAACTACTGAATGTAAGATTGCTTTTGTGATTGCCTCGTTCGTTTAGTCATTTAATGGTCACAAGCAAGGCTGCTTAATAGCGGGTCTAAGGTTTGTTTCCAAGTCGAGCAAAGTGTAATTTTATATTTTCATCAGTATGTTTTCAGTAGCGGTCAAAAGTCGAATCAGAAATGATGAGATCCGCAGGAGAACCAAGGTAACCGACATAGCCCGAAGAGTTGAAAAACTTTAGTGGCAGTGGGCAGGGCACATTGCTCGCAAAACCGATGGCCGATGGGGCCGGAAGGTTCTGGAGTGGCGACCGAAGACGTAGCGTTGGAAGGCCTTCCAAAAGGTGTACCGATGACTTGTGAAGGCCGCAGGAATCCGCTGGATGCGGGAAGCACAGAACAAGTCGAAGCGGCGGTGGCGATGCTTGGGGCCTATGTCCAGCAGTGGACGTTTTTCGGCTGAAATGATAATGATGAGTCAAAAGTCTGAATTTGTGCCCGTTTAGTGTCAAAAGGCTCTTCCTTTACTTGGAACTTAGTTTTAAATAACGTATTATGGGCATAGAGTCGATCGCACGATTAGTCCCCTATTCATATTAATCTACGACATTACTAAATGCCTTAAAATAGCTCGATTATATAGACAATATATCTGGCAACATAAAATATTGAAAATAGTAAACATTTTAATGTAGGTATAGCATAGCCACCTCTGGAGTTCATTCCTATAACATACAAAGAAAAGAATGTCCTGTCACAGGAAATAGCAATTTTTTTTCGTCACCCCTATCTTTTGTCAAATCAAGTCCCTTTCCATTGAATTACTATTAAAAGGTTTACTTACCTGTGTAGTAGAAATGTGCCAGTTGAAGAATAGTATTGATTGATTCTCTCTGCTGTTGACAATAAAAGATTTGGTGTGAAGTACACCGCCATTTTTTTCGTTAGTATGCCTTATATTATTTACATTTGTAGCAGTTCGGAGTCTGGATTTGTGCCCGGCTGATGGCAATAGGCTTGCCCCATATTACGTGGGACTTAAACATAACTGGCGACATGTGAATTAACTATACACACTACACTTTACGCAACCGCTACACTACATTGTAGATTTCATATTTGACATTATGTGTTTGACATTACAATGCTTGGTTTAAATTCCATTATTTTTAAATTATTTTTTGACAATTTTAATTTGATTTTTCTAATTTTCATTTTTATATTTTTCTTGTACTAGACCATACCTACACGCGGAGCTACCTTGATCGGGTTATGTCGTTGTCTATTCTTCCGTCAACAAAGCTTGTTTCTATGGTGTTCTTGCTACGCGTGCTGGGACACCTGGTTTTGCAAATATTGATAGTCAAAGTTAAAAAAAACATGATGTAACAAAAAAATTACAGTTTTCGCTGCTTTGTTGACGTTGCTTTGTACCAAATTTCAAGATTCTGAGTTCACTTGCGAGTGTCGACAATTTGCCGAAATTTGCGGCATACCCGGCAGTGTCCTTTGATTGCGTTGGCTTAGAAGTTTGATTTTTTCACAGCTCCAAGGGACAGTAGACCTGAGTATTTGATATAAATTCCAGATTGATACCTCCCCAAGTTCCTGAGAAAAAGGGTCTTGATAGTCAGACAGACGGACGGACGGACAACAAAGAGATCCTATAAGGGTTCCGTTTTTTCCTTTCGAGGTACGGTTTCATATATATATTCAATTATTTTTTTCGAAGAAACCATGTTTTTAAACACCCCAACGATCCCTGTACCGTTGCAGGCACAATGTTTTGTGTTCGTTACATGGGTTACCGGGACGGCAACGCGTCTGCGTTTTATCTGTTATTTAATACATTACAGCTGAACAACATTCTGTAAAAATATCACCGTGAGTGAAAACATAAGTGAGCTCAGGTCAAAAGTGTCAATCCCTAACATCAGTACGTTTCCGCGGGAGAAAACACACGGGCTATACGGAGGGTTTTTTTTTTGGAGAAGACTGCTTCGTCAGCCTGTGAGAATGTAAGTATTTTGCCCAAAAAAACAATTATTTTTGATGAGGGCAATACCACAGTCATCGTTTCAAAATAGTTTCAATTGCATCTTTGGACCTACTATAATCACACTTGGGCAGGTGCTGTGCAGTCAAGGTGGTCAAGGTTGCAGTTAACAATTGCACCGCTAATGATACCTACATGACATTTCACTTTTCGTTGCAACATTGACCTGCCCATGCATTCAGTAAAAATCTCACCATAAACTTTGGTGAATCAAGCTCGAAGTGAGCTGCGAATAGTGTAAATCCCCAGCAACCGCCGCTCGGGTCTGTAACCACCTCACCGTGAAAACGTAGGTGAAGTGAGATCTCATTCCAACTTAGTGCTATTCTGTAACAATCTCACCGTGAAAACTTAGGTGAAGTGAGCGTGGAGTGAGCTGTCAATGCCACTGATGCTAGGGATTGACCAAGACGGGAATGACATTGACAGCTCACTCCACGCTAGTCTTCACGGTGAGTTTTTTTTTTAATAGGTATATCGGCAGGTCCATGTTGCAACGAATAGATCGGCTGATTTTCAAGAATACCTAAGGAATTTACGTTCTACCTTTTTTATTACATACAGTTTGATAAATAAATGTCCATAGGCGACTCAGGTGCACCGCGGCTTATTTGCAATCCAATAATGTGTAATGTAACCCAAATCTATTAAAAAAATTATCTGAGGTCAGGAAAATCCAATACGGACTCAATACATCAATCAATTACCTATGTCAAGTAAAATGTAAACCCGCACTAATGCAATAATAAATATGTATGTAATAATGTACCTATCTACGAATATTATTTAGGATACGTATATATCTGTGTGTATTTTAGTATTGTAGAAGTTATGTAATTTAGTTTATTATTTGCACCACTGACAGCCCCATTTTATGTCCAGGCAAATCACTTTCCATTACAAGGTTGCCTGGAGAAGCAGAAAGCGATAAGGCCGCCCATTGTAAATTTGTTTGTTTTTTTTTCTTTATGTATTTTTGTTGTGTACAATAAAGTATAATCAGCCTATTATGTTCCATTGCTGGCACACAGGCCTCCTCTCTGTGAGAGGGAGTGGGCTGTAATCCACCACGCTGGCCCAGTGCGGGTTGGTAGATGTCACATGTCTTCGAATATTTTGGTTCTAAGACATGCCGGTTGCCTCAAGTTGTTTTCCTTCACCGTTTTGAGAGCAGTGGTGATGAAATAATTTACACAAAGTAATGCACCTGTCTGGCTTCGAACCTACGACCTACAACTCGTAAGTCGCGGCCGTTACCACTGGGCCACCACTGCTTCCTTTCACGTAAAACTAACGTAAAACTAACGTACAATAAAGTATATATGAATAAATAAATAATGCATTTTTTTTTTGGTATTGCCCATAAATAATAGAGTGCATAATATTATAAAAAATATGACAAAAGGGCGCTGAACGAAATTTTAATTATGAAAACTTATTATACAATTAACGATTTTCTTAAGGACGATTCACTAACTGATTGAAATGCTGTTAGGTACTCTGATTGACATAACTATTGCGCCCCTGGTTCACTAACTTTAATGTCCGTTTGACATTATTTATTTTATTTTTGATTTTTGTGACCTTTAATATTTTAATTTTTGTAATTTATAAATTACTGATTTTTATTTTGAATTATAAATCTTTGTATGCCCATGTGACTGTAAAATATGGAGAATTTTATTATTAAAACACATATATATACCTAATGTTGCAGAGAAATAAATGTTTTGATTTGATTTGATGTGCTTGTGACTACACCATACAAACATACGCTTTAAAGTGGAACACAGCGACGCAGCTTGACTACAGAAATATACATTTTATTATTTTATTCTATAGTGGTAGTACTTCCCCAGACGAGCAGTACACGCCAAGACGAGCTCCTTCACAAAGAGCTTGAAGGGATATGAGGAACAGGGTGTAAAGTTCACTCATACTCTTGGAAAAGGGAGGATCTTCTGACCAGATGGATGTCGTATCTGGTGAGCAACTGCCCGATGATAGTTGTCGGGAAGTTATATATATGCTATCTGCGCGGTAAACTCTGATTGCGGGATGCAGGATTTGTGTGACGTCAATGTGATGCGTTGTTCGCATGTGGCGGTGTAGATGCCGCCACAAGCTTATACCACAGTTGTTGGCAAATAGTAGGACATTATTATACATAAGCATATTAACGCATAATAATCATAATCAACCTATTCTTAATGTTCCTGCTGGGACACAGGCCTCCTCTGTGTGAGACGGAGTGGGCCGTAAAGCTACGTTATCTTACAAGAGCAGTGGCCACCACATAAGGGTCGAAGTGACAATGATGGCAGCGGGACTTGACTTTACGGTGTTAAAAAACCCAGTGACCCAGTGCGGGACCCAGTGCGGGTTAGTGGATGTCACGTCTTCGAATTTTTTGTTCTAGTACATGCCGGTTCCCTCACGATGTTTTCCTTCACTGTTTTGAGAGCAGTGGTGAATAATATGATTATGTTAAAATCCATGCCTCGGAAAACACGTTACGGCGTTGGTCTCGGGTGTTATTCGCAGATCTTTGAAAGGCGTTACCTGTATATAGAAGGCCAAAATTCTTACCGTGTGGTATCGTGTTACTCAGTAAGTGCATTGTGTACACAGATAGGCAGTCGCTCCATGTAAAACAGTGGTATTCAGCTGCATTCGGTAAGACTGGAAGGTGACCTCAACCAAGTTGAGAAAAGGGTAGGCAGATTGATATGATTACGTCAAAAAGCAAGTGCAATCGGGTTTTACAATAAGTATTATTGTAACATCCTTCAACTGTCAAAATCGTTTAGTAGCAACATATCAAATCGTCTCACAAATTGTAGTCACAAAAACCGACGGCAGGGGGCACTGTACATAATAATTAGTAGCGTCGCTTTTGCCAAGGGGCGATGTGGACATTAGAAACCCAAATGAAATACGAGTAATCGATCCTGTGGCATACAATCTTATAGCAGCCGGTCTATGAGAACCATGTATCTACGAGTATCACATAGTTAATTTATCTGTCTTTGCTGGGTTCCTGCAAACGTCCGACGACATCACGGAAGACGAGGGCGTAGGTGGACGGATGAACTTGACGCTTTTAGGATGGATTGGTCCAAATGGGCTCAGGGTCGAGTTGAGTGGAAAAAGGAAAGAGAGGCCTTTGCCCTGCAGTAGGAGAACACAGGCTGATTATTATTATTACTATTGTTTCATTTTTTTACTGGTTTTTTTAATTATTTGTACCTATTGTGGTTGTGTATTTTTATTCTTGCTGCATCGTTTTCACATATAAATATACATATAATTAATTTATACAAAATAATGTAAAACATTTTAAAAGCGTAACGAGTTTCTTGCCCATTCTTCTCCATACGACACTCCCTTTTGGAAGGGGCGACAAGAATCAATTATATTTTAATGTAAATGTTGACGTTCAAAAGTGCCTTTAATGTGCCTATTTGAAATTAATGCTTTGAATTGACTTGATTTGACTTGGCTTCTAGTCTGTAAAATCTCACCGTGAAAACAGCTGTCAAAAGTGTCAATCTAGCATGTCGATTCTGTAAAAATCGCACCGTGAAAACTCACGTGACGTGAGCTGTCAGTCTTGGTCAATCCCTAGCATCAGTGGCACTGACAGCTCACTCCACGCTCACTTCACCTAAGTTTTCACGGTGAGATTGTTACAGAATAGCACTAAGCTGGAATGAGATCTCACTTCACCTACGTTGACTCGAGCGGCGGTTGCTGGGGATTTACACTATTCGCAGCTCACTTCGAGCTTGATTAACCAAAGTTAGGAAAGCGTTAGAGTAAAGGTGAGATTTTTACTGAATACATGGGCAGGTCAATGTTGCAACGAAAAGTGAAATGTCATGCAGGTATCATTAGCGGTGCAATTGTTAACTGCCACCTTGACCACCTTGACTGCACAGCACCTGCCCAAGTGTGATTATAGTAGGTCCAAAGATGCAATTGAAACTATTTTCAAAAGATGACTCTGGTACCTCATCATTAATAATTGTTTTCTTTTGGGCAAAATACTTACATTCTCACAGGCTGACTATGCAGTCTTCTACAAAAAAAAAATCTGTTCGTTTTGCCCGTGTGTTTTCTCCCGCGGAAACGTTCTCCTGAAATAAAAAGTATCTCATGTCCTAACCCAAGTCATGGACTGTGTGCCAAATTTAATCGAAATCCGTTCAGCCCTAACTTGAACAGGTAACACAAGATACAGCTATACTTACTGTCGCAATTGTTATATTAAGTGTGAATGTCCCAAAAACTCGCAAGTAGACACCGAGATACCGTCACCCATCCTCCATCTTGATTCCTGAATGGTTAATTACTGTGTTTTTTGGCGCGCTCGCCTCTTATTGGTCGAGACGGTACGATGTCAAACATGCGTTTTTTACCAGGAGAACCCAAAACTTTCAGAAATAAATTAACTAAATATACCTATTTAATTTTTAAACGGTTCTGTTTTACGTCGTGATTGCTGGGAAAAAGGTATTTGCATAGTTCGAATTTCTGAGATTCTTACATTCAGAAAGGAGATGTTTCAAAATGGGCCAGGTCTATGTAATTACAAAACCTAAAAAAAAAAGAGAAAAATCCGTAGAATTCGGGAAAAATACACATAAATCATTTACATGGTAGTTTAATTGATATAATCCAATATTTTTATCGACTTTCAACATGGCTTCATAGCGGATTTGGTTACTCTGTGCTCCAAAACAATGACAGTAAACCATAGATCGACCATTGAATGTAGAGAGAGAACTGTCAACTGTCACAACAGTGTCACTTCAGCCACTTTCGTCATGTCAAACGTCAATAATCAATCAAAATGCTGTCATTTTGTCTTACCGCCGTAACGAATTTCAAGTGTTTTACTAGCAAACAAATCCACTTTAAAGTAAAAGACCAGTTGATAACTGTTTTAAATGTTGTGTTTCCCTATTTTTAATTATAGATCTGGCCCAGGCTCCATACATTTTGGAACATCTCCTTTGCAAGTATTCCAGCGCCTAGGCCAAAGGTAGTTGATGTATACCGTGTGGTTTTAGTCAGTAAGAGTCACAGACCCCTCCGCCTTACCTGTGGCATAGTACATCCATTTGAATTACAAAAGCCAAAAAATAAACGATTTTTTTCTCTTGTCTTTGACCGACAATCTGCGTGCGCGTCATCGAGACCCTTTGGAGACATAAAATTTTGCCACTAAAATTTCTTACGTTTCATAGATTTCGATAGCAATCGTATGTAGTTACCGTAAAATGGGATGCACTGGTGAATCGGGAAAAAACTTTAAAAGGGATTTTAACATAGAAATAATATAGTTTGTTGCCAACATGGGCATTTAATCGTTAATTATAATACAGTTATCACATTAGAGGCTAGGTTGGCAACGAACTATATTATTTCAATGTTAAAATCATTAACATTGATATATAGTTCGTCCCGATGCACCCCGTTTTACCCGGTACCTATTTACAGTAACCTGCCGTGGAGCTTCTTCTTCCAGCTAAAACACTAGAAGGTGGTGAAGGGCGGGCGTTTTGGGGGACTTGACGATCAATAAGGGCTGATTCTCAGCCTAGTTTGAATAAATGACCTTTGATTTTGATTTTGTTTAAAGGTTCCGTTTTCTTGTAAGATAACCTTACAAAGAAAAAAAAATTGTCACTCCTGCCTACTTGCTAGTATTATACATAAATTATATCACGCCTGTAATTTTCACACCACCCACACCGTCACCGGAACCCACATTTCGTCAGTTACTACCCTGTCAAGAAAGAACCAGTACCCTAATTGCGATTCAGATTCCGATTGATTGTGTATTAACACAATCAATCGGAATCTGAATCGTTTTGAAACAGATTGCTAATCCATTGCTTCATAAGTTCGATAAAAATTCTGCTCAACAATGTAAATGACGCAATGAATGTTGTTGAACTGTAAAATCAAACAGATTAGTCGTAATCGTTTACGAAAATATGTTACGCAATTAGGGTGCAGGAAAAGGTAAATGATACACAAAATGTTAGTTTTTCATCCAAATTTATTTTAACGCCTTCAAAGTATGCTCCTTCAGAAACGATACACTTAGCCAACACTACACTAGGCCAACGAATAATCCAATCATCAAAACATTTTTTAAACGCTTTTTCCGGAATTGAGTACAGTCCTCGTCGCGAATTCTCGTTTCAATGATGGCCTTATGCGAAGGCGCATTATCGTGATGCAAAATCGAAGAATTTTATTTTTATGAACCTGGCCTTTTTCGTCGAATTTGTTCTACCTAACGTTTGACAAGAATTCAGAGTGCACAACACCGCGATAGTCAAAGAAAACAGTAAACATGACTTTGGCGTGGTTTTTTCGGTTTTGGTTCACTTGGAAGGCGCCACTCCGAACCTTGTTGAGTTTGCATGTCAAACCCGTAAACCCACGTCTCGTCACCAGTAATAGTGCGTTTTATAAATGTTGGGTCGGAATTGACTCGTTCTAGCATGCCCTCAGCGACTCTTTTGCGATTGAGTTTTTGGAGAAAACTCAGGTATCTAATCTCAGGACTAGCCGAGCGACAACATGTTTCATACCCAAGTGATTATTTAAAATGGAACGGGTCGACTCGTGAGACACAGAAAGTTCAGCGGCTATTTCTCTCAAACTTGAATGAGGACTTTCAGTCACAAATTCCTTCACTTTTGCGATGTTAACTTCAGTTAAAGACGTTGATGGCCTACCAGAGCGAGGCCAATCTTCCATCACATCTCGACCGCTTTTGAACGCTTTGTTCCACTCATATTTCATTGGCGACGCAAAATTTAAGACAAACTCTTAGTTCGATGTTTTTGTACATTATGAAAATTGCAATACACACTAGATATGATATAACTAAAATCGAGCCTAGAACCTCCTGCTCGGTTGTTGCGTGTGCGACTTCCAGATCAACATCTAACCGTCACATCAGAAGACCAATTTCCGTAATTAAAACATTTAAAATGTAGTCGCAATCTCATCCTCACGACAATCACGGCCAAAAACTTGTCAAAAAAAAAACGGAAAGGTATTTTTGACGAATAGAAACTGAGACTGAGAAAGTTCTTAAAATTACGGGAATTGTCTCTCACATTACCTAAAAACCCTATACCAAAAAGCTTCAATCACAATTCACAAGTTACAATTTACAAGTCCGTCTAGATATCACAAAACTAAGCCACACAATTGTAACGGAAACCTTACACATAATTATGTTTTGTATTTCGAACTTTATAGCGACTTAAATAAAGTTCATTTATGTAATACAAAATTGACAACCTAAGACTGGACTAAGTTGTCAGTTTTGTAAAAGAAACTGTAATTATAGGTTCTAAAAAAACAGGCTTGATGGTTTAAACCATGGCCATGTCATGGCAGGGCCCTGGTACTGCAGATGTCCATACTTTGTGCTGTCCACTCATCATCAGTTGGCCGCCGGCTGGTTTGCCGCTCACCGACATATAAAATATACATCAGATATTTTTCCTCCTTAGAGTCATTATGCACAATTAGTATCACACAATCCTTGATGGATTATTTTAATTTTTGTCTTTTCTTATCACATCCTCCTAACGACATCTAGCTTGTAGTATAGAAAACACAACAGATTGATCTTGCTGCCTTCAGTTCCACTTGATCACGGTAGATGGCGTTAAGTTGAGAAGAGGAGATGCTTGTACATTATTTTGAGTTTTATGTGATGAAATATTTTAGTTTCTTAAGTTTTAATGAAATAATGACCGATGGGATTGCCCATCGGTTTGGGGATGGATTTTCAACATCCTGTCTTAGTGCTCACTGCCGTTAAAAATAAACTCTTGTGCAGAATATTATGCTTATAGACCCAGCGGTTTCGGCTATGCGTTGAATGCGGGCTGTCAGTGAATTTAAGTTATGTAATTAAGTACCTAGATGTTTTATTTTCGGATGTCAAATCTGATGAAAAAGTGATGGAAAATCGAGCTTCCCTCAAAAAGGTTCATACCCGAGTGGACCATTTTGTATAAGAAAGTTCGATGTTAATTTGCGAATTCGAAATTGGTCCCATAGTAAAAGTTGTTCGTAGTGGTAAAAAAACTCCATAAATTTTGTAGATTGTTTTCAAAGTCAGCCTGTATACAAAGTCATGAATATTTACTTTGTAAAGTATTATATTATTGTAATTATTGTGACTGTGAAGACTATGGGGTTATTTGTTGTTTACATTTTTTTTCTTAGTTTTAATCTTAACCTTTGCCTGGCAGTTTGAGTAATTTATGCGGGCTACACAAATGTCCTTTCTTTGGTATTGTTCGTCAACTCTTTGAGCTCCTTATGTTTTGAGTTGAGCTAAACTATTACTGACATATGCGTGCACTGACTGGACAGGTCCACTCAATCTGTGTGGTTCTTTCCTCAAAAGACCATTTCAGACACCGATCTACATCGTTGTTTTCACATAATCTGTCCAAGATTATGTTTGGACTTATAAAGAGGCTGTGATCTCTGAGTTTGTATCGACCTTCCTTCAGTACTGTTGTGCACAAAACTTTGCCACTTCCACGGCGTTATCGGTGGCAGCGCACAGGTCAATTTAGCTGCATGTTTCTGGGCACAGAGGGCAGGATAGGAGGTGGAGCATAGTTTGTGACTTAGCTCCACATCCACACCCTGCTGCCGTACCGTCGGAGTAGCCCCACTTTACACCTTCCCCCTTGGGTTCGGAGACAGTTCAGGGATTCCCAAGTGGACCATGGAAGGTTGCACGCTGCCGGGAGATGCTCGTTCGGAGATAGATAATGGGTGGGTGGAGGAAATGCATCCTCCCACAGCTTACAACGGGCGTCAAACGGTTTACCTCGTAGGGACGCTGTCGATTTCAGGAAACTGTGCCTGCTTTTTTGCCGTTGAGTTGGTAGTTGAACGCCAAATAGAGGGTGTCTCAAACTCAAACCAAACTCAAATCATTTATTTCAAATAAACCAACTTTTGAATTGTCAAGGTACGTCGGTCAGAAAAATTTAGCTAGTTGTCCATTCCAAAGCGTAGTAGGTACCTATGGGGAAGAACGGGCAAGAATCTCCACGGACACTCTTTTAAATCAAATTATGGTTACATTATATTGGTTACATCATTCATGTTGAAATTATGCATGTGAGAACGATGCAGAACGTTAAAAGCGTCCGAAATATAAAGTGAAAACTTGGCAGCTCAGTGATGACCAGTCCCTACTGACGGCGCCCGTTCACGAACATGACGGATGGATTAGCACCATTCAACTCAACCATTTTGAAGGGAGTTAAATGATCCAACACACGCGCCACCATCAGCGAAACATTAGAGTGAACATGACATGCTCTCAGCCGCCAGGGCACATTCAAGTCAATGAAAGAAGTACCCAAAAATGGTAGCTTTATACTATGTACATAGTACTCACATAATTTATGGCTTAAGCAATTATACAATACTAAAGGATTGAGTTTATACAATGCAAAGATATTTTTTTTATCTTCAGCAGCTCCAACAGTATTCTCAAATACTTACCAATTAGTTGATGCGTTCTTGTGGAGCAGGACCAGCGATTAGCCAAGCATTATTATCGGTGATGTAATCCCCTAACTTACAACATGCCCGGCTGCATAGTGTGCGTTTTATACAAGATTTAAAAATTTGGTTTCATTCAGTTCATGTATGTGCGGAGGTATTTTATTGTATACATTTTTTTAAAGGCAAGCTCAAATGGTGTCAAAATTACCAACACCAAATAAAAATGGACATAATAACATCTCAAAGAACGTCCAAAAACTTTAGTCGGTTTTGGAAGTCGACATCCCGGATTGATCTTAAGCCAGCTTTGCCAGTGACGGTGGCGGGCTGCAGTACACCAGAGGAAATAGCGAACACTTTCCTAAACCACTTTCGCGTTTCCTCGCCGCTGGGGCCTTCTAAATCAATGGTCTATGCTGAAATTTGTCACAATAGCCCTCTCAGTCGTTTTACTGCCAAGCAAGTATCATCTGCAATACAGAAAATGGCCAGAGGCAAGTCTCCAGGGCATGACAGTCTCAGCATCGAGCACTTGAAACACGCGGGTGTTCACTGTCCGAGAGTATTATCCATGTTCTATTCTTTGTGTTTAAGTCACTCTTATCTTCCTCCCGAGTTAATGCACACATTAGTTGTCCCAATCATAAAGAATAGGACTGGTGACGTCTCTGACGTAAGTAATTACAGACCCATATCACTTGCCACTGTGCTAGTAAAAGTATTGGACAGTCTGTTAGATAAAACTCTCAACAAATGGTTGAAGTTAAACGACGCACAGTTCGGGTTCCGGCCTGGACTTTCCACTGAAAGCGCAATACTGGCTCTTAAACAGACTGTCCAATATTATACTGACAGGAGCACGCCTGTATATGCGTGTTTCCTCGACCTCTCTAAAGCTTTCGACCTCGTCTCCTATGACATATTGTGGAAGAAGCTCGGGGAAGCATGCGTACCAGCTGAAATTATACGTCTTTTTCAGTACTGGTATGGTAAGCAAGTGAATTTTGTTAGGTGGAATAATTCAATCTCTGCTGCGTATGGGTTGGAATGTGGGGTAAGGCAGGGGGGGTTGACCTCGCCTAAGCTTTTCAACCTTTACGTCAATGAGCTGATCGATGGACTCAGCAGCAAACGGATTGGATGTTGGATAGACAACGTTTGCGTCAATAACCTCAGCTACGCGGATGATATGGTGCTGCTGGGTCCAACGGCCGGCTCCATAAGGGAGCTTTTAAAATGTTGTGAAAGGTACGCTGCAAGCCACGGTCTTGTTTATAATTGTAAGAAGAGTCTTTTCATGATCTTTAAGGCCCCGGGTAAGAAGCAGACATACGAGCCAATTATCAACCTCAATGGCCAGCCCTTACAAAGGGTGGAACAAACGAAATACCTAGGGCATTACGTGACGGAGGACCTTAAAGATCATGAAGACATCGAACGTGAGCGCAGAGCTCTTGCAGTGAGAAGCAATATGCTGGTTCGCAGGTTTGCGGGTTGTAGTAAGGAGGTTAAAATTACGTTGTTTAAGGCTTACTGCCAGACCTTCTACACAAGCAGCCTGTGGGCCAGCTATACGCGGAAAACCATGGACACCCTGAGGGTGCAATACAATAACAGCTTCAGAATGCTCTTGGGGCTGCCGCGTTTTTGTAGTCACGCTCAGGCGCGTGTTCATGACTTCCACGCTATGGTGAGAAGAAAAACAGCGTCGCTATTAGAGAGAACGCGGTCAAGTTCTAATAGTATTTTGAAGATGTTAGTGGACAAATTTAACTCACCGATAATGAATCACTTCATGCAGGTGTTGGTCAGGCAGGAGTGATTCATTTCATGCGGTGAGTATCATATAAATATTGTAATTTCTGTGAGCTTGTATTTAATTGTAACACACTAACATAGCTTTTAAGTATTTTATTGTAACTAACCAACTAACAAAATATGGATCATTGTTGTCTAATGGAATAAATAAATTTAATTTAATTTAATTTAATTTTGTTTTATTGTAACCCTATGAAAGATGAGTCTACTTACGTACATGATGTTTTCATAGATATACTGACAAGGTACCGTCATGGCCCATAGAGTCGCGCCTGCGGAGGCCATTTATCGACGAATTCTAGTTTCTCTTGATTCAATACTATCTCATAATTAGTACTTTTGACATTTAGTAAAGAAAATCTAATGCACTTAGTTTTTTTCCCATTTAATACTAAGTTATTAGCAGTGAAGCAATTTCGGATGTGCATATAAGACGTTATTTACGTCGTCTAGATTTGATGCACGCCTATTTTATTTTTTAATTAAGGACGTATCGTCAGCAAATAACACACTTTATGGTTGGGTTTTACACAAATGGGGTAGATATTGTATTGTATTTTTATGTTATTGTGTTTACTAACATAAGCTAAGTTCATACTAACACAATATGGATCCCTGGGTCTGAAATATTTTTTTTGAATTTGAATTGATTTAAACTAAAAAGAGGAAAGAACCCAATATCGAGCCTTGTTTTACACCCATTTTTACTTTTAGACCAAGTGAATTGACACCGTTTATTTGAACTTGATGTTGTCTATAATTCAAATAAGATTTTACTAAACTGAGTGCAAGTTTTCCAAGACCGTAATGCTCAAGTTTTAAGAACAAGGTTTCGTGGTCAACGCAATCAAATGCTTGGAGAGGTCACAGAAGATTCCTATGGCAGCTTGGGCCTCTTCTCACGCCGTAAATATGTGTCTTAATAAGGTGACACCGGCGTCAGTCGTACAACGTCCCTTGGTGAAACCATACTGTTGACCGTGTAAGATGATTTTATTGGTGTAAAAATGATTTAACATTTGATTCAGCATTACCTTTTTAAACACCTTGCTGAAAAGTGGCAACACGGATACGGGTCTATATTAAAATTATTGGTGTCTTTACTGACGTCATCTCAATCAGGGATTTCAAATGTGGTATTACCTTACTGTATTTCATTAGATCCAGGAAGACTCCTTGATCCACACACAAATTAAATATTAAAGCCAAGTACGGCGCTATAGTCTCAATAATGGAGGTAGACTTTGATAGACATTCCCCATAGATTTTCTGTTAGTTTTATCTTGAAATGCCTGAAAGCTTTCACTACTACTATGGGGTTATATGCTTGAATTTTAAATTCAATCGGGCAAGATGAAACGGATGCTTTTAAAAAGTCAATAGAACGCAAGGGCGAGTAGTTTAAGGTTTCAGTAGTTTTAAGTGGGATACTGGTAAAGAAATTAACAAATTCTTGAGGTACTTACGAGACCACTTGAAGTCTGTAGTGTGAAATCATTATTTTGACTTTTATTCCTGTTTGTTTCATCATTGACAATTGATAATCATTGATAATTTTCCAAACCGTCTTTATTTTATAATCGGCTGTTTTGATCTTGTTGCTAATGTAAAAGGCTTTAGCTACCTTGCAGGTGTTTTTAAAAGTTTTAGAGTAAGCAGCAACGTATTTATTAAACGTTTCAGAGTTAACATAAGGCTTAAGGCCATACAGCTGAAACAATTTTTCCCAACTTTTCTCAATAACCTTAGTTACCCAATCACTGAACAAAAAAATGGGGCAAATTGTTTTGTTTTTTCTTTAAAGTATTACTGAACTCGGTGCTCACTACCGAATATAATTCCTCATATAATTCATTTACATTGTGTCTAATATGGCCCGGTATACTTAACTTACTAATTAAGTTATTGTGTAGTAGAAAGGGTGAGGATTCGAGAAAGCTTAGCGCAGACTCCTGCACACTGCTTAGCGCTAATGATGGCTTTGCGGCGCGTCCAGATGTCTAGAACCCTGTACACTTGACTACACATGTATTCCATAGGCGCTGTGTTCGTATCTTGAAGGGGTGGTAATCACGAATAAGACCGAAGGACCTTTTAATTTTAGAAAACGTTTATAGTGCGCTGAGCATGCTAGTTTCGAGTTAAGAACAGTTAGTGTCGCGAAAAAACCACACACGAAAGCATGGCGCTACTGTGCTCATGCGTAAACCAATCGGATTGTTCAGCGAATGAACGATGAGAAAGCCAATCACTTAATCAAATCAAACCCTTATTCATTACATACATAAAAGCTTTATTACTCGAAGTGGGGTGAAAATAAACTATCCTGAAAATCCCTAAGATTTAATGCAGTAGGTAAAACCTACCATATAGAGAACGGTACGTAAAAGTTATCTATTATTAAATCTATTTAGATTGCTGGGAGTTATTTGTCTAGATTGTTTCTGAATTTATATATATATTATCAATGCATGTAGCAGAATTGGTAGTTATGCGGGTGGGTTCTGAATACACATTTGACAGATTGAATGATTTAGAGAGATTTTATAATCGACTGCTATTTGAACTATTCTCTAAGATATTAATATTGAAGTTACCACAGATAATTAGCGATTTTTTACCGGTTGCAAGTTTAGCTAGAACATCTTCCATTACTGACTCAAATACGGATTAGTTTTGATAATTTGGGGGTCTGTAAACGCACACTATAAAATGCTTATCTAGGTCAACACAGGACAGTTCAATATTTTGTTCAACCGATCAAGATCAACTATATCTTTACGAGTCTTAGATTTAATAGACTTTTGACTAAGATGATTGAAACCCCACGCAGCAAAGATTTTCGGTTAATACAACTTCACACATTATAATTTTCATAATTAATCAGCATTTCATAATCTTTCAACCAATGTTCAGTCAAAAAAATAATTTTAAGTTCGTTTAAAAAAAAAAAACTGTTTCTAATTGTTTGGAAGAATAACTTTGAATATTTTGTTGAAATACGAGTATTGTCAAGGAATTCTGTTTAGATCCTTTTTTGCACTAAACTATATGTGAGCAACCTTGTTGATGGTAGGTATAACTGTATTGTTACTGGTATCTTCTGTTGTCTTTCTAACTAGTTTAAATTTAAATTAACATCCAGCGTGAGCTCCAAGATTCCCATGCCATCACCAGGCAATGAGATCCTACTACTTGTGGATCCTACTACTTGTGGCACATTTGGAGAAGAATTTGCCATAGTGACACATGGATCCTCCTTCGTACAATTATTGTAAACAGTTATAGCATTAGTGCTACAGTTACGTATGTTTACCACGTGTACATTAGAATTACTACTAATAGTTGCGGTGTTAATACAATAAGACTTCGATATACTACTTATGTATTAGTTCATAATAATAGCTAATAGCCTCGCTATTTTATGTCTAAACCTAATGGGCAGATACACTGTATTTTTTGTCGATTCTAACTTATCAACAAAAATGTTGGTGTCAAAAAATATAAGTTTGTCACTGTAGTGACTTACCAAGAACTGAATATGCTTATAATGGTTTTTTTCTATTTGATAACCTCTCAAAATACGGAAAAGCACACAAAATAATTTTATTACAATTTAGCATTAAAATCTCAGTAACACTGTCAGTGATATCTTCTTTTCTGACGCGTGAACTGAAACTAGTGTCAGACTCCTGTTTATGTTTCTCCACTGCGCATGCAACTTCTCTTCGGACTTGTGGAGGTGCTATGCCAGCTGACCGGGGTCGGTCTGAGGCAGCCAGTGATTGTTCGGCATATTTCGTTCAGAGCAGCATCTACTTCCTTGGCGTGGGCGTAACGATGCCACACTGGACACGCATACTCTCCATAAACTACCCATATCTTACGTTAATTAAATGGAAGACACGCTGATGGAGACTGCGCCGTATTTGTATGTACACTACGCCGAGTTGAAAATATGCGCAACCGTAATACTTAAGCAGTTGCTATAACGTTTTAATTTAAAAAGCCTCCTTCGTTATGAACAATATGGCTTTACAAAAGGACGTTCGACTACAGATGCGGGTGTTGCTCTGCTGAAACACATATTGAATGCATGAAATCGCAAAATGCTATTGTAGTTTTCTGTGATCTCTCTAAAGCCTTTGATTACGTGCACCATGACACACTTTTGCGTAAACTACGTCATTACGGTGTCCAAAACGAAGCTCTAACCGTTATAAATTGTTATTTACATAATAGGTTCTAATGTGTAGATGTCGATGGTGTGAAATCTTCCGGATTACCAGTTCAGTTAGGTGTACCTCAAGGTTTAATACTGGATCCATTCTTGTTTTTAGTGATATCAATGACTTACCATTCTATTTAAATGATGTCTGTGACGTTGTACTGTTTACAGATGATACCTCTCTTATTTTTAAAGTAGACAGGAATAGACAAGATTTTGACGAAGTGCACAGTGCACTCTCAATGGTACGGATTGGTTTACGTCAAATAACTTCTTGGCATTGAGAACTAGTTTTCTTCTTTGCTAGATTTGCCTTTTAGTGTGTTTAAAGCTCAAGTAAAATCCAACCTTTGTTCAAAGGCATATTATTCCATTAACGACTACTTAAACGATAATCATAGTTTGTCGCTGTGGTTAACTGAAGACAACGTTAATGTTCTTTCTCCAGAATTAGCATACCCACTGACAGGATAATTAGTTAAATAAGCAGTACCTTTGTACTCAAATTGTAACTATGACGTGTCCCTCTGTATTTGACTGTGTGTACATAAATAATAAAATAAATAAATAAATAATTTTTAGATGTCTTCATTTATTTCGACATGATCCACATTACAATGTTTTTTAATGAGTTGAATTGCAATATGTGGTAAGCTAGCGACCTCGACAATTGATCATAAATTATCCTTGCCGGAGCAACCGGCAGCAAGTTCGTCACGCTCTCTTAGATGTTACTGCTTGCGGTAGCGTCGGGGTCGGGTTGCGTCCTTCCCTCAAATATGGCGAGGGGGGCAATGGCTGATCTTTGCGTTTTGCTCGTGAACGGGTGCTGCTTGTGGTGACTGGTCGTCTTGCTGTCTATGGTTTTGTATCGTGATAGTAATTATTCTGTTAATTTATTTTACTTCGAAGGTCATAGTTTATCATTGGTGTGTTGGTGACATTCAATAAAATTCATATTCAATTAATAAGCATTGCATAATTATGTAAGCTATCATGCCCATTATGGCTGGAGGCTTTTATTTATTTAGTAACTTATGTTGTATAGGATAATTTACAACATAAGTTACTCAGACCATGAGTTGTCTCGAAATTTTAATTTATTTGCATACCTATTACTGTATAAATTCAATATTTTATTCTTACTGAACCGACAGCTGTGCTGCTGGGAAGTTTATTGCGCTACTTCTTCATCCCAGCTAAAGCACTAGGAAGTGGTGAATGGCGGGCGTTTTGGAGACTGTCTTATGTCATTTTGACGTTCGAAAAGTGCTGATTCTCAGCCTAATTTGCATGAATGACTATTGATTTTTGAGTTTGTCTTGTTTGTTGTAGTTATTCCTCGATTTATACTAATCTTGCTCACATTAGAGTTCTGTACGTCTGAATCAAAATATTCTGATTGGAAAAATTGTATGTCTGTCTGTCTAGCCGTTTGTCACAGTTAATTTCACAGTAATTCCTATTTAATGGAACTCTTCGTGACCTGGCTGAGCTGGCTTATTTTTGGCCAAAGAATAAGAATTGCCATACAAAGAGGCGATACTTCCAGCCTTTTGGGCACTTTTCCTGTTGACAGCGGTCAGGACAAAATTTTTGATGACCTCTGAATGTTTACTCTCCTTTTTATAAACTTGTATATATTATTATTTTAAGACTTTTAGCTTTTTAGGTTAGGTAAATATTATCTTGGCAGTAAAAAAAAAAATTTGAGCAATTTCATATTCCTAGTTATTGGTTTCCCACCACATTTCGTTGAAACGCATTTTTTATTAAAGTTTGTTTTTAACTAATTGTTTTTATTTCAATCCACTTGTTTACTTTCATTGAGAAATATGCTGATATGTATGACGCCGCGGAAGTGTCTGTAAAGATTATAACATAATCTAATGCGTAACTGTTTACTGAAGTAATTGTAATTTCACCAAGTAAAGTTTACAACCAATTGCGTGCATCGGAAAATTTGTATGGATTGGGGTTCCATTCATAAAAAAGTTTGGTCTTTTGACAGAGTAGTTTTTGATACAGCGCTACCGAATGTGCCGAAAATAGCGCGGATCGCAATTTTTTAAATCAGTCACTGATTGTGATAATTGAATACGCGAACTAAATAGGTTTCAATACTAGAACACAAACCATAAAACAAAAAAATATTTTACACAGCAATTTACAAAATTCCTTGAATTGTAGGAAGTGTTGTAAAAAAGTTGAAGAAAGTTAAAAAGTTTTAAAGTTTTTAGTTATAAAAGAATTAACTGACAAGCATTTTAACATTGTTCATAAGTTTTATTAAACTAAGTAATAGATTCTGTATTTGAATACGAGGTACGCCCATGTTTTTGAGAACTTGGAGAAGGAGAGTCGCGTTTATAATGGCGGATCGTATCGCGGTAAAAGTTAAAAGTAGTACTTGTGTTAAAAGGACTGAAACTAACTGTCGAACAAGAAACCTCTGTAACATAATGTTTTTATTTAAAGTGCCAGCAGTCGGTCACGCTCAACAGTATTAAGTATTCCTTATAATACTGCAGAGCGGCACGTCCCACCGTCTCTGGGAGGACGGGTTGTCGGGGAAAACCGTATTGGGACAAGCCATTTTCCAAGCGGTCAACGCATCGGTCAGACACGGTACTTCAAAATCTACCAGTGAGGAAGATAAAATATTCCTGGTTAATTTATCAGTAAGTACTGTGGAACGGTTAGAGGAAGGCCGTTAAACTTATACTTGAAATTTTGAGGACGAAAAAAAAAAGTAAATAATTACAAGCAACTAATTGAACTCGTAGAACTTGTCAGTATGTCAGAACACAAACATTACCTATTCTCATCGTTTAAGTAGTTCTTGATGGAATACCACTGTGGTATGGTTTACGTGAAGGCTGGACTGCCCCTTCATTCGGTACTGGTACAGGAACATATATTCTGGAACAATCTAGAATATATGTTGCTGTACCAGTGCCGGACAGAAGGTATCAATACCTACTCAATTTTCTATTTATTTCATTTAATTTTGGCTTCATTTTGTTCAATTCATTTTGATTCTATTTGTTTTGTTAGCTGCTAGCTTTTTTATATTCGATTTTCTTTGATTTATTGAATAAGTCTATTAATTTATATTTGTCAATGGGTGTTATTTATATATATAATATATGAATTACTTATTGATATCTTTGTTTGTGGGTTAGTTGATTGAAACAAGTTTTACTTTTACATACATTTATTTAATAGAATTACTAAAACAGCCAAACCCAGGCACCTTTCAACCTCACCTTTCAAAAGTTTAGTTTGAATAATTCTTACATATTTTGTTTACGAAAAGAAAAAGGGTCACACTTCACATGTCGTGGAAATGCCACACTACATGACCGATTTTTATTTGAAATAAGAGTTTTGAGAACAGTGTTATTTAAAATGATGATAATATTAAGTACCAACTTAATTGATTTTGTAAAAACAATACGTACAGGAATAAATCAAAGTTTTTTTTTTCATTTAATTTTGCACTAATCGTGGAGTTGCCCTGTTTGAAAATTTAAAAAGACTAAATTCATGACTAAAATAAAAATTTGTAATGGTAGCAGTATTTCCACGACATGGTGTCATATGAACATTCCTATCGTGAACAGGCTATTCATAGTTTAACACGCTTTACTTGAGGACGGTAGATTCAGTGGTGAAACAATCAGGACATTTGTTGCACGGAGGACAGTCGGAGGTGATGGCCGGTGTCGAGAAGCCACTTTTAGTCTGAAAAAAAATAGGTAGCTCTTTATTTTTTAATATTTTAAAAAACGTAGCGCCACATTAGGAATTTCTTACTGTATCGTGGGTGCGTTTACAAACATAGAAACTCACAAACACAAACACCCAGACCAGGAACAACTTACTTGCAGACCATACAAATATTTGTTCCGTGCGGGGATCGAACCCGCGACACGCTGCCCAGCATACGATCGCTCAGCCATTACGCCAACCGTGTCGTCGAACTGACCCACTAGTGAGAGGCTCGTGGCTAATTCATAAAGAAGGTTAAGCGGCGCTGGCCGCGGTCGGTTCTTGAATTGATGACACACCGTACATCGGACACCCCGTGTCTCGGAAAGCACATTAAGCCGTTGATTCCGACTTTCATTCTTAGATCTTTGACAGCCGTTACGTGTCAAAGCCCAATATTCTAACAACCAGTCTTACCTAACGGATCGTCTTACCCAGTAACTGGGTTCTGGTGGTCATATAGGCAGTCTCTCCATGTAAAATACTGGTATTCAGCTGCATCCGGTAAGACTCGAAGTCAATGAAAAGGAAGACCGACTCTAACATTTTTAGGAAAAGGCAGGCATTTTGATTGATATTTACCAACTGGAACCATTAATAGAAGATGTAGTGCTATTCTGTAACCATCTCACCGTGAAACCTTAGGTGAAGTGAGCATGGAGTGATTAGTCAGTGCCACTGATGGTTGGGATTGACCAAGACGGGATGACACAGACAGCTCACTCCACGCAAGTCTTCACGGTGAGATTTTACAGAATCGACATACTGGTTGAGGTTTATACAGGAGCGTGGGGATTGGTAGAAGAAAAGTGAGGCCTATGAACAGCAGTGTGTGAAGTAGGGCTTTGGATCATGATGTTAATGATGGTGACGACCCTCTGAATGAAAAAGGAGAGCAGTGGTGGCCCAGTTGTACAGGCCTCGACTTGCAGGAAAATCGCCACCACCACAAAGCAATGTGTCCATCTTCAGTGACGCTACAATCTTCTAATACAATTGTCTCCTAATTGAAATAATACTGTATTTTAAATAAGACATTATTTGTTTAATATTAAGTTTTTGTATAATGGGTGGACCGATTGTCATGAAACTTTGGTTGTGTGCACGAGGGAGTTTTTAAAAGGATGGGCATTAGCCATAACATAACATCACGCCTTGTTTTCCCGAAGGGTTGGGCAGAGGTGTAACGATATTACACCCACATTTCGCCAGTTATGCATTAGCCAATACAAAATAAAAATGAAATGCTTTTCGTTGGTTAGCGCATCACTTGATGACGGCTCGACACATTTGGCAATTATATGTTTTAAAACGTTTGTAATAGACCGCAGGCAGTTAATCAGGTTTTTATAAAAATAAATTGTATATGAAAAGCTTCCCGGAAAATGTTCAAATTTGGGAACAACTTAACATGCTTTTTCTGTGGGACTGGGATAGTGCATACACACACGTTTATAGGAAGGGACAGAGAGAGAGATAGAGAGAAAGTCGCATGGAGGGGATTAACGTTTTTTCTTACGTGACAATTTTTATCAGTCAACTAACTCAATCTATTTAAACACAACACACTAAATGAAATGCCGTTCGTTGGTAAAGCCATTTTTTTTAAATTGATTTTTCTGGGTAAGAATTACCCAGAAAAAGTTCAGATTCGGGAAAAGCTAAACGTTGTTTTTTGTAAGTATTATTGAAATTTGGTCAGGACATCGGACGTCAGTCGGGTCATCTCGTATCTAATAATAATCTTACTTCGGTATGGAAAAGAGATGGAGCTATACGTCCGGTCAAGCTCTATCACTTTCCCACATTGAAGTAAGAAGTTATAATAATACTATTATCAGAGGTGTGATGGGGTGGCGGGAGGCCCCCAGGTTGCACTTTCAAATTATGTTATGCACTTACTTTTTGCAATTTATGTCATCATTAGTGCTCTCAAAACCGTGAGGGAAACCCATCATGAATTCGTAGTGGTTCAAAGCTCGATAAAAAGCTATTTAATTGACGTTTGATTTGCGACGCACTGCGCATTTAAAAATGAGAATTGCATTTAACACGTTTACAAATAAAGTAAAAATAAAATTCGCTACTTACTACTGCATGACGAGGAATCTGGAAAACGAGAAATAATTAATTTTTAATTCGTACATACATAATCTAATCAGCCAATAATGTTCCCACTGCTGGGCCATAAGCCTCCACTGCGCAATATTCACAAATGATTAATTGTCTTAAACTTTATTATTTTTATTTTGCCAAGCGCAGCGGCGTTAACTAAGTGAACACCATTTTTTAAATCGGATTAAAACAAAAGAATTTTCATATATAACATAACTTCACGCCTTGTTTCCCAGAAGGGTTGGGCAGAGGTGTACCTATAGTACACCCACATTTCGCCAGTTATGTTTGAGTCCCATGTAATAGGGGGCGAGCCTATTGCCATCCACCGGGCACAAATCCAGACTCCGGGCTGCTACTGAGAAATTCTAGATAGAAAACCCCAATAACACGTTGCCCGACCTGGGAATCGAACCCAGGACCTCATGCTCAGCAGTAGCGATTGCGACCACTAGACCAAATCATTCAAATCAAATCAATCAACGAGGCACATAGTTTGTAAATTACCTTTATATGCTTGAAGTGAAGATTTCCCATGAGTTTGAAGCGAGATAACGGGCCCCGAGTTTGACACAGACACTTAAATGAAAAGAACACGCTATAAAGCTTGATATACACGGTGCGATTTAATTGCATTTGGCATACTATCATTAGCCTACATCAGTCCACTGATTGACATAGGCCTCGCCAATTACACACCATTCGGCTTGATTCTCGGCAACTTTCATTCAGCTGCTACCAGCAACCCCAAGAAGATCATCGCTCTATCTACCCTGAGGACTAGGTGGAGCGACTACCTTACGTTTGAGGATTCGGGGACTCCACTCAAGAATATATCGACCCCAATGGTTATCGGCTGGCTAATATGGCCGACCTATTGCCACTTCAGCTTGCTTATTCTGTCAGCTATGTCGACCATTTTGTTGGGATTCCATCCTTCAGATAGACTCTAATCACAGCTCGTTCCATAGCTCGCTGAGCGACCTTGAGTTAATAGATCAGCCGTACCGTGAGTGTCCACGTTTCAGCTCCGTAGGTCATAACAAACACGTGGCGTACTATAAGTTGAAGCAACTGTAATGCTTGCACTTCTAAGCAATGTTTAGATGGCGCAAGTGAATTCAATTTTATGGCATGCCACCGGCAAACTTGTATCGTGTAAATGGGGCTTTAGACCACGTTCGCACAGACGTAAACATATCGCGGCGAGATTTTATTGCGCACTGGATTTTCATCTCTCGGTGTTGAACCGAGCATTGAGAATCCAAGAGAGTGCTTAAAAAATCACACTGTTGGATTTCAACTCTGAGCGCTAAACAGTGCGTTAAAGATCTAGTGCGCGAAAAATCCCACCGTGACGTGGACTTAGGGTCACTTCATACTAAGCTGCAAAGAATGCTTAAGCAATTTTAATTGCCAAAATGTAAATTTACTAAGATAACATCATGCCTGTTTCACCGGAGGTTAATCAAAGTTGTACCTACATAGTTCACCCATATTCAGACAGTAATACGGAGCTGGTACTGAGCAAATGGCAATTTACCCGACCTAGGAATCGAACCCAAGAAGCTCAGTGGTAGCGCTTGCAACCACATCACCAAAGAGGCAATCAAATCTACTACGAGTAAATCACATATACAATAGAGTAGTTAATTCCACTTATTTAAACAGAATGTCCTAAGTCGAGTCTAGCCGGAATCAGGTGATAATAAAGAAAGAAAGAAAGACAAATATTTTATTTGGGACACGCACAGGGAATACAAATAGTAAAATAAATAAAATGAAGGTATATATAAAAAAAAATAACAAAAAATTTATAAACTAACAGAAAAACAACAAAAAACAGTAAAAAGACCTGTGCGAGGCCAAAAAGGCCTCCGCCTGACACAGGTCCTCATCGGACACGGTAGTTTCGGGAGGTTCCTGTTTCGCATATGGCGGGAGGAAACGCCCGGGTGTCACCATTGTGTGGATCGCCCGGAGGACACGGTGGAGCATACGGTGGAGGTATGCCCAGCTTGGGTGGAGCACCGTATTGTCCTCGCGGAGGCGATCGGCGGCGGCGATCTCTCGCGTCCGGCCCTGGTCCAGGCCATGGTATGGAGCGAGAGGGAATGGAAAGCGGTCACCTCCTTCTGCGAAGCAGTAATGCTCGCAAAGGAGGAGGCGGAGCGCGTGAGGGAGAGAGCCTTGCGCCCTCAGGCCCCCACTAGCCGCCGCAGGAGACGCCCTGGGCGTCGGGAGTCGCCTGCAGATTCCCGGCCACCGTAAGCGCGGGCTTGCGGACGGCGAGCAATGGGTAGCTTGCCGTCCGGTAAGGACCAGGCCCGGGTCGACGGCGCGTCGTGTTCCACGCGCGCCTCAAAGAGATGTCAGCACAAAGTGACGGGGTCCGATAGGGCCGACGCCTCAGGGTCGCGGGTTATTCTAAAGAGAAAACCGTGGCCCTGGCACAGGCAACTGAAGGAACACGGGTGGGTTTTAGTCAGTAAAAGTCTGACACGCCCTCCCGCTCCACCCAGAGCGGGAGAAGTCATTTGATGATTTCCCACCCAAAAAAAAAACAAAAAAGGCCAAAACATAACATAACATCACGCCTTGTTTCCCCGAAGGGTTGGGCAGAGGTGTACCTATAGGACACCCACATTTCGCCAGTTATGTTTAAGTCCCATGTAAAAGGGGGCGAGCCTATTGCCATCAACCGGGCACATATCCAGACTCCGGCTGCTACTGAGAAATTCTAGATAGAAAAACCCAATAACGTTTTGCCCGACCTGGGAACCGAACCCAGGACCTCATGCTCAGCAGTAGCGATTGCGACCACTAGACCAACGAGGCAGGTGATAATAGTTAACAGAAAGAATAAACCTTTGCTATGTATTTTAAAAAAAATTGGGTAACTATAAAAAAAAAACAAGCAACTCAACTATCTGTAACGGTCTTTTATCTCCTGTTGCTACAAATATTAACTTTTTAAAATATTTTTTCTGTACTATTATGACCCCGACCTATCACCCAACTCCGGCTTTACGTCGACTTATGAGACATCCAGTAGATATATATTTCGTAGTACTTACATTAACCTACAAAAAAAAAACAGATGTGTTATTAAAATATCACTCGTAATAAAATACCAGAACATCTATTCTGTGAAAACATAATGTGAAATGTCAAGTCAATCCTTTGCATTAGCGTGTCGATACTGTAAAATCTCACCGTGAAGACTTGCGTGGTGTGAGCTGTCAGTGTCATCCCGTGTTGGTCAATCCCTGGCATCAGTGGCACTGACAGCTCACTCCACGCTCACTTCGTTTAAGATTTCACGGTGAGATGGTTACAGAACAGCACAACAGAAGGAATGACAGCTCACCTCACGTATTTAGAGAATTGATTATTGCTCTTTGGAATAGATCGGCAATGGACCTAGCACGCACACGTGGAATACCTAAACGCAACGTAAATTCGAACGATTTCAAACTATAAATCCTTTTTCATCATCATATTAGGAGGCTGACAACAACTAAGGCGCGGTCACTGTAAAAAAAAAAGATGCGCGATGGGACAACGCTGGTAATTTATTGCAAAATATCAATTGCTTGATATTTTGCAATAAATTACCAGCGTTGTCCCATCGCGCATCTTTCTCTGTTTACAAAAAAATCTATTAATTGGACTAAAAAATAAAACACTACTACGTTAATATGTTGCTTGTAGAATTATCTGACAAAAACTCAGAATGATTACATGTATGGTTTTTAAGCTTTAAAATATTTTTTTACTAAAAAAAATATTATTGACGTGTAAAAGTGTTTGTACAAACCTACTTACAGAAATAAAATCGTTTATCATTTATACCTAATCATAAGTCTTCTTTACAATCCAATATAAATATCACAACTCAACTTTTTTTTTAATGAACACTCTTATAGAGACACATTGTACTTTTAATTAGAAAATCGTTGAAATTTACGTTACTCGCGTTGTGTTAGGGCATCAGGCCGCGTCCTAACCAAAAATTTGACGTCGCGCGAGTAGAGGATTATCACGTTCATATATCTTATTGTTCGGCTCACGAGGGGTTTACGCTCTATGTCAGTCATCGAAGATACGGGGCCGTCCTAAACTAGTTGATCCGTTGAAACCAGTGTCAAATTAAATTAAACCAGTGTCAAACTAATTATAAGCGTATAACACATCGGGCGTAAGGAGAACTGACAAATCGTGTTGTCTTACCTTGTGAACCTATGTTGTGTCCGTAAGTGTTACTGAGTAGGAATCGCCCGTAATTTAGAACACGTGGTGTTAGCCGACACAGCTCGCCTTCCAGTCTTCCGAACAAACTGTCGTAATTATGAACGAAACGATCGCGTATTCGCGAGAACGATAACTTTGGTTAGGACGCGGCCTTATAAGTACAAATTTCAGTACTTACTTTCTAGAAATACAAACAAATAGGAATTAATATTATAGTTAATTATTAAATTAACAAACAGATATTTGAGTAAATATGTAAATAAAAAGGGATTCTTACAGTCGCGGGCTGTATAACAAAATAAAAACAATGATTTAATGATACACAAAAAAAATTAATAGTTTTAGTTAAGTGATATTTTTATTTAAATAGTTAATTAGGTTAAGATATTATTTATGTACAGTTCATTTAAATTATATTTTAAGTTATTACAAAGTTTTAATCAGTAAAAAATAAATACATGCAGGGTGGCAGGGACATTGACACCAAACTGTTACCATAGATTCAGTACGTACATGATTCTGTATGCCCCTGCATTTTCAACTTTCGTTGCTTATTAAAAAACATTGCTCTTCCGTATAACCGTAGAAAAGTTTCTACGCTAGGGAGTCTAGGATCAAGTGATGAATTAATGGTTTCAGTTTGCGCCACCTTATATAATCGCTTAACAAAAATTCGTCATATTTTTTTTTCCACCTTTTATCACGGATAATTATATTTAAAAAAAAAGAGTGCAATAATTACCGCTGTCTGTAATAATAAGAAAACAGAAATGAGAAATAAATAAGTTTAAAAATTAAAAGCGTTTGAGGACGTCGTCAAGACGCTGGACTGGATTGTACAGGGTTATCATTCTTTCCTTTTTAAAACATATTAATTATAGTGTTTACTTACGTAATACTGCAAAAACCGTAAACATTATAGGATTTTTATATGGCAGATAATTATTAAAAAACCAGTCAAGAAAACTGATAGAATAAAACGATTTATGATAAATATAAAAATAACTAACCGTCCTCTGTTCGGAGAAAAAAAGGAGAAAATAAAACATTTTATATTAAAATATTGTTGATAAAATAATTGAATAAAAATTATTTGTGAAAGTATTTAATTATTGTTATACGTTACCCAAGCCTGTAAAAACAAGAATTACAAATATTATATCCTTTATTTTACGGACAACATTCATCCAGCGTGTTAGTAAACAATAATATAACTTAATACTAGTGTAAGTAGTTACATTAAAATAGAGAAAAAGACAGAACAACTAGTATTGTGAAAAGGACATCACCACATTAAAGTTTGGTGATTGTCCTTCTCACAAAACGTTTAATAATCGGATAGTCGATACTTTCCGCCATAGTTTTAAGAATGCTGTTGCCACTCGCCCGCAACCTTGACAACAGCGACGTGGTTTTCTTGCGAATGACGGCGTGGAAGCCGTCAGCGCAAACATGGTAGACGCGCTGCACCATGTTGGCAGCATAAGCATAGCATGCATATGCATATTTGGTATAGTTGACCGAATACACCGATATAATCTTCGGGCCAATATGTTACCTCCGACATCGAAATATTGTTAAACATTTTAAAAGAGTAACGGTGGAGTTTCTTGTCCCTTCTTCTCGCGCGTAGAATCAAATGTAAATGTAAATGTTGACGTTCAAAAGTGCCTTTTAGTACGTGTTTGAAATAAATGCTTTGACTTTGATTTTGATCAAAGATGTTGCCGCTCAGCTAGTCCCAAAAGACCTGAATGTCCTCAAAAAACTTAATTGACTCGTTCTAGCATATCCACAGAGACTCTAAAGTCTCTGAGGACATAGAACTAACTTCTAGAGGCTAGAACGAGTCAATTCCGACCCAACATTCATGAAACGCATTGTAACTGGTGATTAGACGTTGGTTTATGAGTTTGACATGCATACTAGTCAACAAGCTTTGGAGTGGCGCCTTCCAACTTGAAAGAAACCACAAAAAGCACGCCAAAATCGATCAAAAGTCAAAGTCATATTGACTGTTTCCTTTGACTACCGCGGTGTTGTGGAAGTTCGGAATTGGGATGATGACTACTATTATAAATTTTCGTTAAAATGCAATTTCAAAGAAGGCATAGTAAAAATAAGATAATCGAAAATATTAAAAAGATACACGCTTTTAAAGTTTTTGGAGGGGATTATTCCTGTCCTTGTCGCACGGTACGGACAATGTACGGCTAGTTTGAAGTTTCATAGTCATGACGTCACTTCTAAGATAGTGCTGTCCTTGTCTAACACTTATTTTAAAACGTTTATAACTTGGCAGTTTTTTTAAGCTTTTACACTTTTTGTAATATTATTTGCACTATTTGGAAATAAAGAATTTTTTGAGATAAAAAAAAAAATTGTCATCATCCCCATTGTTGCCGGAAAGTCAAACAGTAAATAATGAGTATTATTTGAGCGTTAAGCGGTGTTTAAGAGAGCAAATGCGACGAAAATGCCCAGATTTGTGGAACGATAATTCTTGGATTTAGCATCACGATAAATGAGCCATTGCACAAGGCCATCATTGTGAACGATTTTGGACCAAAATCTCATCAAATACCATCGAGCAAGCACCGTATTCACTCCCGTTTTCATTCGGTAGAAGACATAAAGGAGAAATCGCGTCGAGAACTTAACTCAATTCCGGAAAAAGTGTTTTTTTTGATAATTGGATTATTCGTTGGCGTAAGTGTATCGTTTCTGATGGGGCATACTTTGAAGGCGATAAAATAAATTTGGATGAATAAGTAACATCTTGTGTATTATAGTTCTTTTCCCGGTACTTTCTTGACACAAAATAAATTGTTACAGAAGGTCGACTCCAAACGCACACATAGACAAGCTTCACGTACAGCGAGTGCAGGCGCACTCGCGACTGCTAGTTATTTGTTTCAGTTCGATGTACGTACTCGCCTATATGCGCGTGCGCCTATCCCCGCCTGTTTTTGTTGGTTCTATGAATTTGACATTCCGCACCAATTAAATAAGGAACTAGGAATACTACAGCAATGTATCTCTTAGTACCATTAAAATTCATAATATTTTAAAATATAACTAAGTATATCGTACCTCAGACTGAAAACAAAAATAATGTCATGTTAATTATTTTTTCGCATTTATTGAAGATGCTTTAAAATGATTAAAAGTACTATAGAAGTAAAAAAAAACACTTACAACAATGCGCTGGAAATGAATAAGAATAATGATAATATTTAAAAACAATATTTAGATTTTTTGTTAAGTGATCTATGAACCGATATTTAAACACGACAATAACAAAAAGAATATAGATGTTTTTTTTTGTGGCGTCATCGACCATATTAATTGTAGTCGCTTGAAACATCAGTTTAAAAATCGTTTTTTTTGTGTGCAAACATCACAGACAGATATTTAAGCACAATGAAACATAACAACACTAACAGCTGTCGTTGACATCTCAAAAAAAAAAAAAAGCGTTATTAGTTCTTAATTAATTATATTAGTTATCTGGCCAATTTAAAATAACACTGTATTTTTTTACAGTGTATACAGCATGTAACGAAAACCCTGTCCGATCCTGAAGGGTATTATTTGGTATCGTATTGCGTACACGAATACGTAATCATTTAATGGATACGAGATAATTACTTTTCCCCAATGAAAACAATTAATTTAAAAAATTAAAAATTATCATACCAAAGGCAACACTGATCACTCGACAGGGTTCACCAGAGTTCACCTACAGTTTCGTGTCAAAGAAGCCGCCTGAGCGCGGCGGTCCTTTGTCGCATGCCGCCAAAGAAACGTAGGACTAAAGAAATCTACGTTTTGCCTACGCGTAGGTATCAGCTGATACTTTATTGTAGGCTTACGCACAACGACCCCGATTTCTGACCTTCTCTTTTTGTTTGTGTGTTTATCAAGAAACAATTACTATTGAGTTAATGTGATGTGCTTTTGGCAATGTACCCACTGTAGGTATCAGTTTATTAAAACATTTACTTGTTACATACCTCTATCTATCTAGAACATTAGTACACATTCGACACCTTTTTCTTAAATTTGCACGTACTCTTCGCAGCGCACATGTGTACGATTTGAGTGACTCGAAAGCTTCCACAATCCGAGCTGTTACTTCGATTTCCCAATCACACATTCACTCACAAATAAAAATTAACATATTCAAATATTCCTGATTGGTATACGACATTCTTCGCGATACGATAGCGGCACGTGATACGTACGGACATCCGATCGCAAGCTATCTCCACGTGAGACTGGCGAAGTGTCCAAACAAGTAGCGACCAGTCGGCTACATCAAAGGATCGAGGACTCGTTATGAGTACCTACAGCGCGGCTAGTGCAGGGCGGTGTCCTTTGAAATAAAATAGGCAAAAAATAAAAGATTTCGCCGGCCGGTGGACTGTTGTCAACTTATGAAAATTTACCATATTTAGTGTTACATTTCGCATGGTAACTAAAAATAAAAAAATCAATAGCTTTTGGTTTTTATGAGTTAGATTTTTTTTTACTATTTTTTCTAGTACGTATGTTAAACCAGGAATACACCTTTTTTGGATCGGACAGGGTTTTTGTTACATATTGTATAACTACCTACTTCAGAACATCTTTTTATTTAGGAGCCGCCATCTTTTTTCCCAATAGTCTTGAGAAAAATATTCATATCTTTATCATTGCAACCAAATGTCGTCCACTGGTGGACATGGGCCTCTTCCAAGAGTCGGCACATCGACCGATTCTGTACTTCTCGCGTCCAGAAAATTCCAGAAGAATTGTGTGGTCATATTTGAGGGTACAGATTATCAAACTGGACAACTTTCAACATGGGATCAACATCGTAATAGTAAAAAAAAACAACTGTCCCATACAAAACTTCAATACTCACTCGACCCTAAATGTATGAGACGGCTGATAATTTTTCGATCACGATGTTGGTCTTTTAGAAAAAAAAATTCACTTTGATGGTCTGTGTCTTTCTAATAAACGCTGTAGAATCTTCCAAGTTCTTAAAAAAAAAACTTGATTTTTCGTTGAAAAATAAAGCCCTGAAGTGATGTTCAGAATAATCTACTTACAACTGTGTGCTGCAAAACATAAATTAAATGTTAGTTAAATATTTAATAGCCACAATTCAAAATTTAAATTAAAAAAAAACCTTATACATAAACTGGTGTGTGTGGTTGGGGGTGTGTGACACACCTTGGACGACGACACAATTGCCAATAAGGTCAACATAATTATAGAAATAAATAAAAACTGTTTGTTAGGACTCGCACTGGAATACGCATTATTCATTACGTTGTGTGATATGCGGTATCATAAACTGAACTAAACACACTCATAAAAATAGATAAAAAAAAAAAAAAGTAAATTGTTACTATAAACAAAGTCCTGTACGAGGCTAAAAGGCCCCTATCTCAGCATAATGCTGCGACACTTAAAAATAAGTGTCATAGCGCTGGTATTCTGATAGGGCCCACTGTGATGTCACGGACAGATACAGAAATATATAATCGATCAAATAATATAAAAGTAAATTAATAAGTGTTTAAAGTAAAATATTTATAACTATAACTTAATCCGCTTGTCAGCACCCAACGTAACATCAATCACTTATCTATGCCACAAGTGTCTGTGGTACTCTATGGCTAGAGTGCTCCTTGACATTATGTCCTTCTGAGGCGTCCCTCCCGGCGTTTCCCCACACATCTGCCTTGTACCTTTTGTTAGCCGCCTTTCATTCTCTCAACATGAAGAAACCATTTAAGCGAACGAATACTCTTTTTGAAAGTAAAAACTTATTTAGGCGCTATTGCGTTTTTATGAACAATGAATGTCAGGCTCGGGTCGGAAGCAAAATCGCGTATACTCGGCTCCAGTCGTAAGTTTTCAGTGTGTATACAGGTGTCCCGAAAGTCGACCCCCCCCCCCCCCCGCCTCTTCTTGTGGGTGTGATATAAAGAAATTGGTGGTTTTGGTTGATAGCGTGTTTAGTTTCTCATTAAGCGTTTTACACTCGTAAAATGAATGAAAGAACGCAACTGTTTCCTAAAATGTCTGGCTTGCAATGTAGATATATATATCAATCATAATGGTCTTGAATTCCTCAGAAAGTGATAATGTGAAAACCGTTAAATGTAATATTGCCATTAATTCCATTACCACCATGCATTTGTTTGGGCAAATTATTATGACATGTGTGAGGTTAAAATTTAATTTTAATCTTACATTAATAACTATGAAAAATTATTTTTTCCATTTAGTTTTATTAGAGAAAACTTTTTATTAAACTTTTAATCTAAATCAATAATACGAATCACCGTATTTTTTTTGTCAATTGTAACATAACCTATTATTACTGCACTCGCACACCGATGCTACATTTTTTCAAGATAAAAGAATAAATAAGTATTTGAAGTTATACTATTAATCAGATTTTAAAAATGAAATAATTATTATTATTATAGCCTTTTATTTCCTTAATATAATTAATTACATTTCATTAGTTACATTGCATTAATAATTCGTATTTCAATATAATTTCATACAGTAAATAGATCCAATTAATACAGTAACAGTAATAATAGCATGCATTAAATTGTTATAATAATTGCACATTTACTAATATTTGTTGCTTACATTTTACATCTCGCATTTCAAATAAGTTAATAGACTATTAATTAACTTTAATAAAGTATTTATTTGTTTATTATTCTTATTTATATTATTATCATGCATTTGTTTTATTTTTATTGTAGATTAAGGACCTCTCTACGAGTAAAGGCCTCCTCCATTTTACTCCAATTTTCTCTATTCTTTGCCTTAGTTAGCCAGTCGTTACCAGCCATTTTATTTATCTCGTCCATCCGTCTTTCTTTTGGTCTTCCCCTTTTTCGTTTATTGGGTGGTCCTGGCCAAGAAGTTATTATATGAGTCCACTTATCTTTGTTCATTCGTGCTATATGACCCGCCCACTTCCATTTCAATTTTTTACAATGTTCCAAAGCGTCTATAACATTTGTTGTTTTCCTTATAACTGTATTTCTTATTTTGTCTTTTCTTTTAAGATTTAGTATACTACGTTCCATTGACCTCTGACATACTTGCAGTTTATTTATTGTGTAGTTATTAAATATCCAAGTTTGGCAGCCATAGGTGAGACTCGGCAGTATACAGGAATCTAGTACTTTTTTCTTCAGTTTTACAGGGAGGTTTGATTTTAGTATTTCCTTATTGCTCCAAAATTTGTTCCATGTTGTTTTTATACGTCTGTCTAGTTCATCTCCGTGTCTGGTCGTAGCAAACGATATCTGTTTACCCAAGTATATATATTTTTGTACATATTCTAGTGATATATGATTGACTTGAATGGGTATTGTTTTGTGGTTGGTCATGATCTTTGTTTTGGTGGTATTTAGTTCCAAACCAATTTTTTTGCTCACAGTATTTAGTTCATTGACCATTTTTTCCAGTTGAGTTGGTGTTTCCGAGAAAAGTACAATATCGTCTGCAAACCGGAGGTTACTTAAAAACTTGCCTTGTAGGTTTATGCCTTGCCTATCCCAGTTTAGATTTTTCATGATACTTTGTAAGACAGTAATGAAGATTCTCGGCGAGAGAGGGTCGCCCTGTCTAACACCTCTACTTATTTTTATTTCGGGGCCTCGTTTTTCCATTTTTACACGACTTTTAGTTTTACCATATAAGTCTTGTATAAGCTCAATAGTCTCCCGTGGTACACCGCACTCATACAGGGCTTTCCACATGCTAGTATGGGATATGGAGTCAAAAGCTTTGGCATAGTCAATAAAAGCCAGATATAGTGGCCTTTTATGTTCTGTATACTTCTCAATGATCAAGTTTAGTGCGTGTATGTGGTCTATGGTAGAAAATTTTCTTCTAAAGCCCGCCTGTTCCGGTGGTTGATGTTTCTCGGTGTACATAGCAAGGCGTTCTTCTAGACATGAAGCAAATAATTTATAAATATTTGGTTGAAGGCTGATGGGTCGGTAATTACCGATTTCGGCAGGGTCTCCTTTTTTATACAGTAGAATTATGTCAGATTCTGCCCATCCTGTTGGTATCTTCTTGTCATCTAGAATTTTATTAAACAGGGTAGTGAGAGGCGATGCTAGTAAATATTTACATGTCTTTATTGCTTCATTTGGGATGCCATCTGGTCCATTGCTTTTGTCGGATTTTAAACTTTCAATTTTCTTTATAACCTCATAGGTAGAAAATCTTTCCAGAGTGGTAGAATTCTGAATCAAAATTAAGTTTTCTTGATCTGTTTCTTGTGACGAATAAAGTTTTTTATAAAATGTTGTGGCTGTTTCTATAATTTTTGACCTGGAAAAGGTTTTGTTGTTGGTAGAGTCATCTTTTAGGTAGGGAATCCATTTTTTGGCAGGGTTGAGTCCTTTGAAACCCTTTTTCAGGCTTCCTGATGATCTAAGATGTTTTTCAATTGTTTTTAATCTGCGCTCATACTGTACTTTCCTAATTTGTTTGTAGATATTTTTATATAGATAGCTGCGCTCTCTCTTTTCTTCTTCTGTTATTTTTTCTTGATTGTTAGTTCATTTCTTCGTATAATTAGACTTTTTATACCCTCTGGAATACTGTCCCGTTTTGTAACTATTTCTTTTTCAATAGAGTTCAAACTATCAGATACTGCTACCTTGATTTTGCTATAGAAAGATTCTATGTCTTCGTTTTCTTCAAGTTTTGTCTTGGTAATTTTTCTTCTTAAAGCTTCGATGAACTGTTCCTTTTCTTCTATTGTGTTAAGTTTTGTATTATTATTCTTATACTTGGCTCTGCTTTTCTTTGAATTTGACATTTTAAATGTGCATCTTATTAGTCGGTGATCGCTGGGAAACGATAGTCTACTTAATATTTCTAAATTTGTTATTTTCCTTTACTATTAATTAATACATAATCTATCTGGCTTTTGTTTTTCTTTGGCGATAGCCATGTCCACATATTCTTTTCGTTCTTTTTAAATAGGCTGTTTGTTATAAAAAGGTTGTTGGCACTACAAAACTGAAGCAAGGTTTCGCCCCTTTTGTCTCTCTTTCCAAAGCAGTATTTGCCCAGTACTCTTTCTTCACCTGCCATCCGTTGTCCAACTCGAGCGTTAAAGTCGCCTATTATAATTAGATGTTTGTTATAATGTAATTGAGCCTGACGGAGCTGATGATAAAAAATTTTGATTTCTTGATCACTTGCTTCAATGGTAGGTGCGTGAACTTGAACTATTGTAAGTGTTGTGTTTTCAAATTTTAGGTTCAATATGCATACACGTTCGGATATTCCAATAAAACTCTCAATATTAATCTTGTATTTCTTCTTCACAAGGAAACCAACACCATATTGACCTTTAGTTTCCCCAAAATAACAGAATATGTGGTCATCTTCTTCTATAATATTGTAACCTGACCTTCTTATTTCGGCAAGGCCAATAATGTCATATTTTATTTTTGTTATTGCTTGTTTAAAATCAAGTAGTCTTACATTTGATAAAAGAGATCTTGCATTATAAGTACAGATGTATAGTGGTTGGAGTGGAGGGTTTTGGTCTTTTACCCCCGCGGTGACCGACCGTGGTGGGGGTTTACGTGGAGAGGTGGCTTTCTGTCAGTATTTATTTTCATTCGTATTTGTTTGAGGCGTCTTAGGGGTCATGTCTAGAGATGGGGTAGGAAGGTCGTTTGGAAGGGAATCTATGTTTTCATTTAGATTTCTTGTCATATATTGATAGATGTTTGAGTTCTGTTTCTTGAATGGTTTTTTTGTAATATTTTTGCCCGCATTAGGATTTACATCAATAGTTTCTGGTGATTCTGACAAGTTTCTTTTATTGTGAGTTCGGTTTACAGTTGTATAGTTTTGTGGTTTTTGTTCTTCTTCTGGAATTATTACAAGTTTATTATACTTTAGAAATGCCTTTCGACCTTTCTTTCTTTCTTCAAGAAGTTGTGTATTTAGTTTTTTACGTTCTTCAAGTACTTCAGGGGGAAAATCTTCTTTGATATAATATGGTGTATCGTTAAACTTTTTCTTGTTTTTTAAAAGCTCAATTTTTAGTCCCATCGTACTGAGAGTAACAACAGTAGGTCTTATTTTTCCATCTTCTCGTTTTTTTCCCAAACGCCTCACCTCTTCTATGTTATCTTTACTATAGTTTAATTTTATATTTTGGTTTATAATTTCAGAATGGCTTGTTGCAAATCATAGTAGGTTTTTTCTTTTTCTTCTATTCCAAAGAAAATCAAGTTTCTTTTCCTAGTTATTCTCTCTAATTGCTGTATGCGCCGTCCCTGTTCCTCTACTGTTTGTTCCAGTGCACTGTATTTAAACTCTAAATTTGTGAATTTTGAATCTATATTGTTATTTATAAGTTGTGGTATACTTAGTTTCATTTCGCGTATTTCTTTTGTTTGTTCATCAAACTTATTTTGCAAGTTTCTAATCAATGCAGTGAGTTCTTCCATTATTTACAAAAGCCGTTTTATTCGACTATGTTAGTGCCCTCTTGTGGTGGTAGGTGGAAACGCTTTGCTAATTAGCACGGTGTTGATGGTTCCTCAATTTGACAGTTGATTCATTTGTAATCAATCAACTAGTTTCGCTATTTGTCTCTAGATGGCGCTGTCATAAATGTATGTAATGACTTGCATAAATTTCAGTTTTCAAAACCGTTTTTGTATGCACAAAGTATTATAAATCAACTTTGCTATAGAATACGCATTTTCACTAGGTCTGATAAAACACACTTCACTGTCTTTTTACGTTCTTGGTGTACGATGTTTAATGTTCATGTGGATGACGGTTGTTATTTTTGTCCGTTTTTGCACTGGCACTTCTTTTCTTCACTTTCTTTTTATTATTTGGTGAATTTAGTCACTATAGAGATGCATACACATATTTTAACGATTTATTTCCGTTTTTAAACAATATTACATTAAAAAAAACACGGAGCCGATGTTGACAGTGGCACAGCAGCGCCCTCTCTAAAAATGAAATAATAATTTATCTTTATTGCCGCAATTGTTGTTGTAATAAACAATTAAAACTACGTTAACTTTTCACTTCGTAACGTTACAATGCGCGTACGTTTTCTTATTTATATTTATTTATATTCCTCCAATTATTATATTTATTTATATACCTACAAAACCTCGGACACTTCGCCGTTTTGCCAAGGCTCTGTAGGCAGTTTAACGAAATATCGAACCGTAATGAATTAGATATTACAAGCAAATGATCAAATTTCAAAAAGGATATAAAAGTTATAGTATCAGAATCAGAATCAGAATATTTATATGTAAAACATAGGTATTTACATAAAGGTACAATGTAATTAAAAACTAAAATACTTAATAAAACAAACACTAAAACTAGACAAAATAAAATTAAAAATATTAAAAATTATCATTTATAAAATCTGGAACAGTATAGTAACACTTTTCTATTAATAGCGAGGAGAGTGCTTTCTTAAACATTGATAGTGGCATATTTTTTATATTATCGGGTATTTTATTATTAATTTTCGTAGACATTTCAAAAAATCTCTTTTTCATCAAAGTGGTTCTGAATTTTATGTCGCACAATTGATTTATGTATTGAGAACGCATTGGAGTCTTTTTTAGATCGGAAGTTTTTTGAAAGACGTGTAAATTAGTTTTAACAAACAAGGCAGTCTCGTAGATGTACATAGCTGGCATAGTAAGTAGTTTTAAAGATTTAAAGTGGGGTGCACTTTCGATCGAACTCGTAATATTTTGTTATTTTGGTCCGTTGTTATATTATAAATGGTTAATGTTTAAAATATTCAAATATTTCTTATATTTCATTTGTATTTAAATTCTTTTTAATTTTATTTGTTACCTTATGTTTTTATGATTTATTTTAAAAATGACCTTGTCAAACCTAATGTAATGTAATTATAAGCAAATGATGTGGTCTCCTAAAATTGGAAGCGCACACTTGTATTTATTTGTCCCTGATGTATGTATCCTTGCATGTAATTGTGTAGCCTCTGTTGGAGATCCAATAAATAAATAAATATTTTTCTGTCAAGTATTATGACCAAACAGGACACCAGTATTAGCACATACCCTCTTTTTTACACACAAATATATATAAATGATCACCACTTACATTAGGCTGTTAGGAAAGAAATAATTAATATGAATTTTATTTTCTTGTGTATTTTGATCAGGTTATAATGTTCTTACTTCTGGGACACAGGCCTCCTCTCTATGAGAGGAAGTAGGCAGTAATCCCCCACGAGGGCCCAGTGCGGGTTGGTAGATGACACATGTCTTGGTTTTAGAACATGTTTACCTACTCACGCTGTTTTCCTTCACCGTTTTGAGAGCAGTGGTTGATGAAATAATTTACACAAAGTGAAGAGCCTGTCAGGGTTCGCATCTACGACCTGCAACTTGTACCACCACTGCCTCCTTCTTGTGTAAGCTACTCTTATTATTTATTCGATTAGTAATTAATTATTCACTAAAATAACTAATAACACTACGCAACACAAACCAATCACTATTTATTATAATATTTACACACTTAACATACATTTGATTTAATTACAACAGTCCATCACACATAAATACCTAGCCTTTCCAAACTGTTGGGTCAGCTTCTAGTCTGACCAGATGCAGCTGAATACCAGTATTTTACATGTAGCGTCTGCCTATCTGACCTCCACAACCCAGTAACTGGGTAACACGATATTCACAACAGTTAATACTTTATCGTCAGTTTGTTTTTATTTTATTTTCTTTTGTTTGCAATGAGTTCGTGTTTGTTCTTTTCGTTGTTATCACTGTAGCTTTTGCTTCCCATTTTGAAGTTCGTGTCTAAATACTAACTATTTGTCTTAACGGCAAGTTTTAGGGTTCCGTACCTCGAAAGGAAAAAACGGGACCCTTATAGGATCACTTTGTTGTCCGTCCGTCTGTCTGTCTGACTATAAAGACCCTTTTTCTCAGGAACGCGTGGAGGTATCAAGCTGGATTTTATATCAAATACTCAGGTCTACTGTCCCTAAGAGCTATGAAAAATTGAAACTTCTAAGCCCACGCAATCAAAAGATACAGCCGTTTATGCCGCAAATTTCCGGAAATTTTCGACACCCTTTTTTCGAGAATCTTGAAATTTGGTACGAAGCAACGTCTTATAGCACAGATAAAGGAAAAATTGCGAAACCCGTTAATTTTTAGTTCATTCGTATAATAAAAATATTTTAAATAATTTTAAAATTACTACACCTTTCCTCGTGAACGCGTAGAGGTATTAAATTGAAATTTATACCAAATACTCAAGTCTTATATACCTACAGGTTTGTACGGAACCCTCGGTGCGCGAGTCCGACTCGCACTTGGCCGTTTTTTTTATTAAACACATAATATTAACCTATGCGGATATCTAATTAAATAAGGCAAATAAATTTGCCATCAATATTCATATTAATATTTTATGGAAGATAAGTTCATTTCTGCATTTTCGTTTGAACATCTAATGAATACTGACTCAATTATACGGTCATTTCAGAGCAGACAGAATTCATTAACAGATATCAAACAATTCCTCACCCAATGCTATGTGGTTTGAATATTTGTCCGACCATACTTAAATACAATGGTTGATCACACTCATCTACCCATGTAGGTACCTATTTAATTTAATCGTTTGCTTAAAAACTAATTACAATAAAAAAATATAAATCTCACCAGCTGCAAAGGTAAAATGCCATTTATAAATTTTATGCTCAAATAATAATTGATATTCCACAGATAATGTAACAGAAAAAAACTTACCAAGTACTGCAAGATAAATAATTTGGTAAATTCATTATGTAGGTATGCCGTGGTAATTTTTACAAATAATTAAAGGATATTTTGCATCTTTGAGGAAAACAGCACCCTAATTGCGTAACACAAAATAAATCGGAATCTGAATCGTTTTTAAACAGATTGCTAATCCATTGCTTTTTATGTTCGATAAAAACTCTGCTCAACAATATAAATAACGCAATGAATGTTGTTGAACTGTCAAAATCAAACAGATTAGTCGTAATCGTTTACGAAAATGTGTTACGCAATTAGGGTGCAGGATATAAAAGAATTATTTAAAATTACTTACTTCTGTCTGTAAAAAACCAAAGTATTTTTTGTTAGTAAGATAATTAATTATGTTCGCTCCCTTTTTTAATATATATTATTAAAGGGAAGCGCCAGGGTTGCCCACGAAATTTAAAGTCACTAGTATGTTGAAAAAAATAAAGATTCGCGACCGTAACTTTTTTATAGTTTTTATAGTCAACTAGCTGACCCCGCAAACGTTGTTTTGCTTCTTTTTTTTTTTTTTTGAAAAATAGATGTTGGCCGATTCTCAGACCTACCCGATATGCACACAAAATTTCATACAAATCGGTCCAGCCGTTTCGGAGGAGTATGGCAACGAAAACTGTGACACGAGAATTTTATATATTAGATACAAATTTTCATAAAGATGATGATAATAAGCGAGAGTCATGACAGTTAACAGAAAAATATTTAAAAAAGTTAAAATTTGTAGCAACAGGAGTGAAAAGACCCAGCCAGGATCGCGGGTTGTTCGAAAGAGATACCGGGGCCCTGGCACATGCAACTGAAGGACAACGGGTTTGTTTTAGTCAGTAAAAGTCTGACACGCCCTCCCGCTCCACCCAGAGCGTGAGAAACCATTTGATGATATCCCACAACTAAAAAAAAAAAAAAAATGCTGTTCCCGTCCGACGACGTACGATTTTCTTGTTTTATTTTTTATTTTTAAATGCCCGTAATTTTTTAAATACATAGCAAAGATTTTTTTTTTCTTTTATCTGTTATAACTTGACTATCGATTCCAGCTTGACGTCGACTTACGGGTCACCCTGTATACGCACGGCTACGTATCAAGCTATATATTTCCAGTATAAGTTGACCACTCATTGTACGGACATACTATGCAATGCAAGATCAGCTACCTTATACTAGAAATTTATAGCTTGATATGTAGCCGTGTGTACCAAGCGTGAGTCTCTCAGCGAGTGTTCTGTCCGCCAAGCGAGCGTCGCTGCGTAACAAACGAGTACTCGCCGAAGCCGAAGATTCGAACATTCAGCGATCATCTTATATATATATCTCTTTCAATTACACGGAACCTATAATCTGTTGTACGTTTCTTGAGCGAGACATTCGTTGATAGTCGCTTCCTCGTCGCGGGGGGCCAGATGCCTTAAGTACTTTTTCTTAACAAACTGCAAAAACATATCCATACATACCACATGCTAAAAAACATAATCAATCCATTAAGCAACCGTTTCAATTACATATATCACACGTCAAATTCATGATGTCGAAACTACGTTGAGCGCACAACTTCAGGGTTCCTGCTCTCCGTGAACGCAGATACGGGACCATACGAAAGTAGTTCAAAACTTCAGAGTGAATCCTACTACCGATTAGTTAACTTTTACTAGAAGGGACAACTTTCAAATCGCGGTGTCATTAATTTTTAGGCCAGTCCTCAAACTAATCTTGTCCACAGGTGATGCGGAGTAGGAATCACCTGTTGCTTTGGCCGAAACTACGGATTTTGTGATTAGTGAGTAGAACTCCTGTAACGGATTGACATTCGAAACTGTCAGTTTCTAAACGTTGGTAATTCTCGCCACCTATTGACCCCGCTTTGACAAGAGGTCTTCCGTTTCTCTTAAATATAATTACGATTATGTTCATCATTCGTTTCATTCAATCCTTCACCATTCACGACTTAACAAAATATATGTGTTTTGACACTTCTGACAGGTGTCCGGACCTGACGTCTCAATGTTGCCACATAGTGAACGACATCTCAAGAACCCTCATTGGCGTTATAGAATAGAATAGAATAGAAAACTTTTATTTCAGACAGGAGTCCATAGGGTTGGTAACAATTTAACTTAACTTCTAGTGTTAGTAGGTAACAGACACAACTTAACGAAATACAATTAAAATTCAGTGTGAAGCTGCATCCATCTACGCAACATCGGGGAATCCCACCGATCTGCGAATACACTGAGAATACTATTGGTGCTGCCGCGAACACGAGTCATCATGCGCATCTATTCCTAATAATCGCAGCAAAACCATTAATATTATTGTCCTTAGTACCCATTATCAAACTGTGATAATATTTACAATTTCTTAGTTAATTATTAAACTTACGTCATACTAAAACAAACAAAAAAACAGGATATGTTTAATAATCACGCCTAAACTACTGAACAGATTTCGATAAAAATAGGCAAGGAGATAGAATGCATCCTGAGGAAGGACTTTGAAAAAAAAAAAAAACAAGGAGCTAAAATAAATCTAGAGTGCTTTCTGTCTTTCAAACGTTAATGAAAATAAACTGTAAACGTTTCTTTTGCAGAATCAATGGACGTACGTAAGTAATCTGTATTCCACCATTGCATAGTTTGAGTTTGTAGCTCTTGCACTTAATATGTCACTGTAATTTTATCAAAACCTTGTTTTATTTAACAGTTTCCTACTGAGTGCGTGCCTAGATTTGTAATGTGACCACAATTTTCTTCCACAATCAGTTTAACTAATTTAATAAATAAACAATGCTTTATACAGTCCGCGAGATCTAAGGTGAGCTTTGAATTTGTGTGAGTGATTACCAATCGCACCATAGTGACCGCGGGAGGGACGCGCCTCAGGCCTTTGACCGATTGCCACGTAAAGGACGCGTCGCTATGTGCACTCACACAATGGGGATGATGACAATTTTTTTTTATTTTTATCTCAAAAAAATGTTTATTTCCAAATAGTGCAAATAGTATTACAAAAAGTGTAAAAGCTTAAAAAACTGCCAAGTTATAAACGTTTTAAAGTAAGAGTTAGACTAGGACAGCACTATCATAGAAGTGACGTCACGACTACGTAACTTCGTACTAGCGCCGTACATTGTCCGTACCGCGACAAACACAGGAATAATCCCCTCCAAAAACTTTTAAAGCGTGTAGTTTCTTCATTTTTACATCGATTTAACAAAAAATTTCGATTTTGTCGGTCAAGCAATGTAATTTTAAAAAATTGCATTACTTTTACGAACATTTTCAGTAGTAGTCATCATCCCAATTGCAAAGCTCAGCTTATGCCTCGAGGACTGTAAATAATGGTAAAAATTCAGTGATTGTATTATGATAATTATCTAATTGGGGTGTTTCGTAGTGTGCATTAATTCTGGGACATGTTGTACGGTACATACTCGTACTAATTGTTTTTCTTTGGACAGAGTTCTGTAAACTGCTAAAAAGATCTTTTTGCACTCGGATGACGTTAACAGGGGGGCGCGGGGGGTCACTTGAAATGTATTGAAAGAACAGTACAGCAGCATTAGTTCTGATTTTGGCCACGCGAAAAAATAATCTTATAACATTATACTTACTGAAACCTGAAATCCAAAAAATGTCATTGGCAATTAAAACTAACAATAATTAATTAATTAATAAAAGTATTTAAAATTAAAATGAACCAGTTGATTTACTTACAGCAGCCTGAAATTTTTACGATTTTATTATAAAAAAAAAACAATAATTCACATATTTCCAGGACATTTATTATTTTAATAAAAGTACGTTGTTTATATAGAAAAAAATACAGATCAAAGACAGGATATGCTGATATTAAACAAGTAAAAACAGAACTTACGCCCTACGTCTGTAAAAAAATAAAGAATTAGTTTTAATCGGTCCATAGAAAGTTATTTTAAAAACTACATCAACAAAAAAAAATGAAGTTATATTAATTGCCGAGGTCGGTTAGTGGATGGTGACCAACAATTATAGTAGTCTCAGCAGTCATTTGCAGTAGTCAGAAGTCTGAAAGTGTAGCAACCAGCCTTACCAACAGTACTGCTAATCTGTAACCATCTCACCGTGAAAACTAAGGTTGAATTGAGCGTGGAGTGAGCTGTCAGTGCCACTGATGCTAGGGGTTGACCAAGACGGGGTGACAGTGACAGCTCACTCCACGCAAGTCTTCACGGTGAGATTTTTACAGAATACCTACATGCAAACAAACAAATATTTCTTTATAATATTAGTATAACAGTATATTATATAAAATCTTACCAGTCCATTGAGTGTAAAGATGGCCCGCCATGTAAAAAATAAAAATAGGATATATTAATAAAATATAAATTAGTTACTTACCTAATAAAAAAACGTTTATGACTTTAAATTTTCTTACGGCTTTATCCTAAAAACCAGAAAGTCAAGAATTTAATAAACAAACTTAGATGTACCTACTGAGTTTTTTTTTTTTAATAAAACACTTTACAAATAATATAAGATTTTACAAAAACTTACTGTGACCTGTAAATAAAGGTATTTTATTATCAGTTAATAAAATATCTAAATACACAATAGTTAACATACACGAGATATATGTAAAAACATTATTATTTAAAAGAGTGTCCATGGAGTTTCTTGCCCGTTCTTCTCCATAGGTACCTACTACGCTTTGGAATGGGCAACTAGCTTCATATTTCTGACTGACCGACTCCTTGACAATTCAAAAGTGCCTGTAAATGGTTTAATTGAAATAAATGATTTGAGTTTGAGTTGAGTTTGACACATAACATAATATCACTCACGCCTGTATCCCACAAATGAGATAAGCAGAGGTACCTATAGTAAACAACACCAACCAACATCGCTAGTTATGTTTATGTCCCATAGAATGGGGGCGAGCCTATTGCCATCAACCGGGCACAAATCCAAACGCTTTACATTAAACAAGAAAAAAACAATACCTTACCACATTCTGTTTAAGTAAATTATAATATATTAGTAAAACTCAAAAAGATGCATTCCAAATCCAAAAACATATGTTATTGTAAGATATTACCGTTGGCTAAAAATAACAGAAAATATTTTTAAAAACGACCCGTAAAGATAAAGGAGAGCTTAAAATAAAAGTATTAAAAATAAAACTTTATATTTTTTTTTTGAGAATATTTTCACTTTTAAGTAGTGTCTTTTTAAAAATAGTTTTTATTAGTATAGTTAGGCCCCTAGCAACTTTTTTTTTTGTTTCACCCCTCGACAAGGGGGCGTAGTTAGTAGACATTTGTAAAATTGTCTTTTTTTGTTGAAAAAAAAAAACAAATATCGTTCACTCGCCGAATGATTCTCGTACCGTAACCATAAATTAAAAACCGAGCAGAATGAAAGCTTCATGTTAACGCCGTGCGCGGTACACTACACACGCACAGCTATGAGTGCGTGACCTGTCACCGCAAGGCGCGCGGGGCGTGCACCGGGCCCGCTCGGGTACAAACCGGTTGGAGCCAGCTCAGTAAGCGGACAAAGTTAAGGGGTATACCAGCGGCAGCAATACGACGCAATACGTCGCGGACGTTTAGTTTTATATTGTTTTAAAGATGTCAACCTATTGGACAGAAATTCTAAAGCATGTAGATTGTACTTTTGAAATTCCAAGTCCTGTTTTCCAATAGATTTTTAAAAAAAATATGATAAAACTAAATAATAAAGTACAAAAAAACCAAGCAAAACAGGAACAAAAATATATGAAGAGTTGGAAGGTTGTAGAAATTATATTAGATACTTTATTATTGTTTTTATTTCATTACTTAATTTTAAACAAACTGCAAACATAATAAATTATTTCGTCTTTTAAAGCTACAATTTCTTTTATGTTCCGTACCAAAATTGGACAACGGAAAACTTGTGGGATCACCTCTGTCACAGTGTCTGTCCGTTCGTTTATCCGTCCGTCTGTATGTCTGTCTGCCCATCAGTCCATCCATCCGTCCGTCCGTCCGTGCTCGTTGACGATTCCCGACTCACACTTGCCCGGTTTTTTAACTTCAATAACCGAGTAACAGCCTTATGAAAGTGGGTAAGAATGTTGAACTCTGTTAGGAAGCTTTCATTCTCCCCTGTTATTTATTCTTGTGTCGTAGTTACGACACAAGAATAAATGACCGGGGAGAATGAAAGCTAAGTATAGTTATACTCGCTGTATGTGAAACGTGTGTGTGAAAAAATACTAAAAGGCACGCATACATAATGCGTCTTTTAGTATATTTTTTTTAAACTGATCGATGTAGCGAGCCAAAACGCTGAACCTTCCAACATTGTGCCTATGGTGGATGACGGGAGTGCCTGAAACCACAAGCCTGACCCACAGCCAGTAGACGGGCACGCTCAACAGTATTAGGTGACGTGTTTATCAGGGTTTTGCGTATAATACTGCAGAGCGGCACGTCTACAGTCTCTGGGAGGACGGATTGTCGGGGTAAACCCTATTGGGACAAGCCATTTTCCAAGCGTTCAAAGCATCGGTCAAACACAGTACTTCAAAATCGACCAGTGACGAAGATAAAATATTACTGGTTAATTTATCAGTACTGTTGACCGAGGAGAGGAAGGCCGGTAAACTTATACTTGAAATTTTGTGGACGCCGAGACCACCTATGCGAATGGGAAGTGTGGCTTGCTGCCACGCTCGGTCGTCCAGGGCCACAATTAAGATCGAAGTTAGTGTGTTTCTAATAATTTGGTCTCCTTTTTCTAAAAGTTGTGGATGTTTCCATAGATGGGAGGAGCGCAGGCTATATGTAAATTTTTGTCCAAAACAAAAGTATCGAATGGCCGTGAAGGCATATATTGCATCACGCAATCCCGGGAACTGGTATTAACCACTGGTTTTAAACACTCTATGTTATACCTTCCCGCCAAGTTTAGGTATTTGTACTCTACCTATTCCGGACACTGATTATCATACAAATTAGCGCCCTGCCACCATTTGGAACATACAAAAGAGACATAGAAAAGATTTTTTTTCTGATAACAATAATGTTATGACTTGACCCGACTCTGGCTTGACGTCGTCTTAAGGGGGACTTAGGGGGGGGGGACTTAAGGCGGGGGACACACACTGTATATATACCATATTTTTCAATTGACATAATTATCTATCAATCCTGATCCAGCTAGTCATTTGCTGCCCTCTTCCAGCGACGCCCTAAGCCGAGGTTCGTACCCCACAGGGGGTGCCCTTAGCGTTGTCGCTTAGTTTTAGTTAGTATATAAGTTTAAGTCCTGGCTGGAGGCCTTAATTTATTAGGGAATCCACAGGCAAGTCCGCTTAAGCAGACGACAACCGCATAGGTTGACCTGCGAGATGCCAAACAAACAAACAAAAACAAAATTGACATAATTATATTTAATTAGATACTCACAGGTTCCTAAAACAAGAAACTCTTAATTACAAAGGGATAATTTAAACAAGTTAAGTAGCAAACTTTACTAAGGGCCACACTGTAGGCTGAATGGAGCAGTCAAAAAAAAACATAACACATATTCGTTTTCGAAACTTAAATTAAAGGACTCTGCCCAGTCGGCACTGGGATTTCACTTGTGATAAAAGGCAAAAAAGGACTTACTATGGCACGCTAAAAAAAAAAAGATTATTACGGAATTTATTAAGTACTGTTAACCGCACCTAAATATACTTTAGAGCTAAACAGCTGATAGTGGCGCTGGAGAAGTAAAATTGTTGACTGTACAGTGTGCATGTAGAGCAAATTAAAAATATAATGAATCTTACTAGTTGCCATCGTAGTACAAATGCTCAATTACTCTTAATCGTTAGTTCTCCCGTGTTCGGTTCCTCAAAAGACCACTCCACTTCGGGCACCCGATGAATTCATAAAACTGGTCATCGCACTTGTATACGGGCTTAAGGCTACGAGTGTCGAGTAGCCTGAATGAAGTCGAGACTACTCATTGTGACAACTGGCAAAGCGCTGATAGAAGTGAAAGGAAAACTGGCGATTGGTATCCGAATGCGGGCAACCGAAACGATGAAATTGGACTAGATTGCCTGAAGGCGGGCGTACTCGACCCCGTTTATTTACACTTGGTCGTTTGCACAAAGTTTGTAATTGCGCCATTATAAAAAATAAGATAACTTTGTTTAGAACCGATAGCGGGCAAAAATTGTTTTAGCATACAATAACGCCCGCCGCACGTTCACGCTCGCATTGATCATCACTAGCCGCGTGCGATGGCAGCATTTGAAACCTATGATGTAGTACAATTATTTATGTCCACGAGCCCTAACAGAATACCAGGCGCTGCGGTGTTTGTTTTTCAAATATCTCAGCATCATGCTGAGATAAGAGCCTTTTTAGCCATGCAGTCTTTCTTTTTAATTTTTGTCGCGTCCGACGTCAACTGTTGGATTTTCAACGCTCGGCTTAGCGCCGAAAGTCGAAACCCAACAATGCCCTTTTATTTATGCATTCATTTAGATGTTGCCTAGAGATAATCAAATCGGGTATCAGTGTTACTTACCGTTAGCTGAAACATTAATATGTCTGTATAAATAGAATATTCTAGCTTTTTTAATCTATTTATTGTGATGTTTTCGAAATGCAACAGTATGGATGATGTATTTTTTTAAACACTTTTAAAATATTTTGAAAAATAATAATATAATTAAAAAAGGGTAGAGAAAATTGCCAAGTAATAAGCGTTTTTAAGAACTGCTAGCTACTATCACAGATGTGACGTCTCGACGATACAACTTCGTACTAGAATAGCGGCATACATCGTCCGTACCGCAGACGTGAACAATCCTTTCTAAAAACTTTTGAAGCACCAACATCGATCCACCATCCATCAATTTCACCGATTTTTTCGTATTTTTATTACTACATTATTTGTTCGATCATTTCTAATATACCTATGTCATCAGCCCTATTTCAGAGGGAACTCTTTTAAAACATACCATCACGCTATTAATCCCTGAAGGGTTAGGCAGAGGGTTGCCCATAGCGCACCCACATTTCGCCAGCTATGTTTAAGTCCCATGTAATAGGAAGCGACCCTATTGCCATCAACCGGGCACAAATTCTGACTCTGGGCAGCGAGAAATTCCTGACCGAAAAACTCAATTATACTTCGCCCGTCCTGGGAATCGAACCCAGGACCTCACGATCAGCAGTAACGCTTACGAACATTAGACTAACGATGCAGTCACAGAAAGTAATTTTGGTGTAATAATGTAAGAATAGGGATGATGATTCATAAAAAATCGAAAAAATCTGTTAAATCTGTGTAAAAATGAAGAAGATACACGCTTTTAAAGTTTTTGGAGGGGATTATTCCCATCCTTGTCGCACGGTACGGACAATGTACGGCGCTAGTATGAAGTTACATTGTCGTGACGTCACTTCTACGATAGTGCTGTCCTTGTCTAACACTTATCTTAAAACGTTTATAACTTGGCAATTTTATAAGCTTTTTCACTTTTTGTAATTTCGTTTGCAATATTTGGAAACAATTTACTGAGATTTAAATAAAAAAAATTGTCATCATCCCTATTATTGTTAATTCTTAGGAGGAATAAATAAATACTATACCGCCACTTCAATTAACTACAAGAAAAAAAAATACAATTTAAAATGAGTTTATTCCTTAGTCATTTAAATAATTGCAAACATTAAAAGAAATATTTTTGAAAGGTACTTACTGTCTGAAAATCAATAGCAAAATTGATTAAAAATGTTGTCTTACAAAAGGCGGGCAAAGTACAGTCCGCGAGGCCTAAGCTGAGTTATGAGCTTTCTGTGAGTGATTACGAGGGACGACCACCTCCTCAAGGCGATTGTCAGATTGACCGATTGCCAAGTAAAGCACGCGTCACTGTGTGCACTCACATAAATGCAAAGCTCAGGCCTGGCGGACTGTGGCGGAGCTGTATGTTAAGTACCGTTCTCTTTTGGTGGGTTTAACCTATTGCATTCAATCTTAGGGATTTTTAGGATAGTTTATTTTCACCCCACTTCCAGTAATTATGTGAGCATTGGCTGAGCATCCAATTGGTCTACACATGAGCACAGTAGCGCCATGCTTCCGTGTGAGGTTTTCGCGACACTAACAATTCTTAACGTGAAGCGTGCACAACGCACTAAAAACATTTTCTAAAACAAAAAGGTCCTTTGGCGTATTCGTGATACCACCCCCTCAAGATACGAAAAATTATACGGATACAGCGCCTATGGAATACATGTGTACTGAAGTGTAGCTGGACTCAAGACATCTGGAAGCGTCGCTGAGCCACACCAGCGCGAGGCAGTGTGCAGGAGTCTGCGGTAAGCTTTTTAGAATCCTCGCCCTTTCTACTACACATAATTGTTTGATCCTACGAGCCGGAGATATATTTCTACTCTAAGTACTTGTTGTGGGGTTGTTTTTCCTACGTTTCTGAGTTCTTAACTTCGTAGTTCATTTTGCGTCGTTACGCGTCCAAAATGGCGGAACTCATTGAGGAAGATATTTTAGAACGTGAAATCATTGTTGATGATCTTCAACGAAAATTACAGTTCATACATTCAGACGAACAACAGTTTAAGTCACGCTCAAAAGAGTAAATTTTTAATTTAATTCAACAATGCAACAAAGAAAGTTCTTCAAACTTCAAGCAAAATTAGAAACATTCTCGATCAAGTCCCAAACTTTCGACAAACAGGAACAAATACAGATTCGCAACAATTTCAATGATTGTTATTACACAATTAGTGTTCACTTAGACAAATTGAAAGAACAGGACAATGAGTGTAAACGAAGAATCTCGTCTAGTACGTCGAATAATAATTCATTGGTACATATTCCATTTAATCCTAATAATACAGGGTGTGCAAGTAGATTACCAATTCTACCAATGCCTACCTTCTCAGGGGAGACCACGGACTGGGCCCCATTTAACGATTTATTTCGTTCATTGGTACACGGCCAAAATACTTGTGCATTGGTGGCCCAGTGGTAACGGCCGTGACTTACTAGTTGTAGGTCGTGAGTTCGAACCAAGGCAGGCACTTTACTTTGTGTAAATAATTTCATCACCACTGCTCTCAAAACGGTGAAGGAAAACATCGTGAGGAAACCGGCATGTCCTAGAACCAAAAATTCGAAGACATGTGACATCTACCAATCCGCACTGAGCCCGCGGGGTGGATTACGGCTCACTCCCTCTCATAGAGAGGAGGCCTGTGTCCCAACAGTGGGAACGTTATAGGCTGATTATGCTATGCTATTATGCAAAATACTTACACAGAGACAGAGAAGTTTCGTTATCTGTTGTTATCATTGAAAAATGAACCAAATAACTTTATTAGTTCTGTGGCGACATATACACAGCCACATGCGAACAACGCATCACACAAATCCAGCATCGCGCAATCAAAGTTTACCGCGCAGATAGCATATATACAACTTCCCGACAACAATCATCGGGCAGTTGCCGGGCAGTTGCCCACCAGATACGACACCCATCTGGTCGGAGGATCCTCCCTTTTCTAAAGAGTATGAGTGAACTTTACACCCTGTTCCTCATTATCCCTAAACTGGTGACCCCGAGTATGAACGTCAGCGCAGCCTTCGTGCAACTACTTCAGCGTGACGTCATCATCACCACTCCCGCAAGTCACACAGCCAGCCAGCAACCACGGCTTGAACAGTTGTCCTGACCATCAGCATGCAGCGCAAGCGCATACCTGGTCATCACCTTCAGCCACATCAGCAACCTTGGCACAGCACACTGCACATTCGGCCGGTCCACAAGCAGAGCGCTTAATCCCTCTCCTGGTCAACATCAGCAGTCAGCCACCACGACTCACTGGGGCATCTTCGCAGACAGTTCCGACTCGCCGCGAACTATGCGACACCCGGTTCCAACCCACTGGAATCCAACTGGCATTGGCAAGCATCGCAAGATACAAGACTTAGTCCACTATCGACCTCCGGTCTTCGGAGGGGAGTGATGTGGCGACATCTTCACCGCCACATGCGAACAATGCATCACACAAATCCTGCATCGCGCAATCAAAGTTTACCGCGCAGCTAGCATATATACAACTTCCCGACAACAATCATCGGGCAGTTGCCCACCAGATACGACATCCATCTGGTCGGAGGATCCTCCCTTTTCCACGAGTATGAGTGAACTTTACACCCTGTTCCTCATATCCCTAAAGTTCTATATCAATTACTGACGACAATTATTGTGTTGCGTGGGATATTTTGGTTTCTCGGTATGACAACAAACGGGCTATCGCCACGAAACATCTCGAAAAAATACTAGAAATTGAACCTGTTACCAAGAAAACGACTCAAAGTACAAGAAATTTACTCAATGTTTATCAAGAAAACATCAAGGCATTGCAGCCGATGCAGTTTCCGACAAAATTTTACGAAGTATCGACGATTTACCTTCGTAAAATTTCGTCTAGTAACCGAAAACGTTTCGAATTATCATTATCAAAACCATCAGACATACCCGACATAAATACCTATCCATTTCTTAGAACGCGAGTTAGCCGCAAACGAATTCTCTTCTTACCCACAAAATTAAAATAATAATCTTGAAAAGGTCATCGCGTGGCAGAGAAGGCCCACGAAGCGCGCTCGCAGCTCGCGTCATCAGTACATCGAGCTCGATTAATACGGAAAGGTCCAACAACCAAAAATAATTTAAAAAAATATTGTTTATGTTGTGATGCTCAGCATACGCTGACACAATGTTCAAAATTCCTTAATTTATCTACCCGTGATAGGTATTCTTTTAATGTCAATTGTTTACATGTCGACGTAAACGACATCATTTATTAGTGAAGTAGGTAGTAATGATAATGCTATTTCATTTTCTGGGAACGAAACGACAGAGACAGTGGTTCCCAGTTCTTCGCACGCCGCCGCATTGACTGTGGTAAATCACGCGTCACGCGAGAGCACAAGCGATTCGCGATCCATTGCTCCGTCGGTTACTGCGAGCACAGTGCTATTATGTACGGCAGTCATCAATGTTCATATTGGCCCGCAAAAAAAATACAGTTCGATGTTTTAATGCTACAGGGAGTCAAGCGACTTTTATTACCGCAACTTGTGTGCAGCGCTTGTTCCCGTGTTTGGCATCGGAGCGACCGACGTCGAAGCTGTTTACCCCAAGGGCGTAGTATCATGTCATATCACTCCTACGCATGGGGATCAACCTTCTATTTCAGTTGATGCATTAGTTTTATCTAATCTTATTTCACGTATGCCATGTGTGCCGTTGCCTTATAAGGGATGGTCACACATACAGAATTTAACTTTAGCTGATCCTAAGTTTTATCTTCCACAATCAGTGGAAATGCTTAAAGGCGCGGATATACTATCCCAAGTTATGTTAGGTCACGTGATCAAGGGTCCACCCGGTTCACCGATGGCTATGAATAGTATCTTTGGTTATTTATTGATGGGTGATGTTTCTTGTAACCAAAATACACCGACTTCAATTCAAGTATGTCTCAGTAGTTTAAGCTCATCCTACGATGACGGCATCAATCTGAGACGATTCTGGGTATTGGAATCGCTTCCGGAAAAGAGAATGCTAAGTCCCGACGAAGCCTTGTATGAATCTATTTTCGTTAATTCGCATACTCGCGATGCAACTGGGCGATATGTCGTTCCACTTCCTTTCAAACTTGATGCTTGATCAAATCAAATCAAATCAAAATATTTATTTGCAAGAAAATACATAATTTACAAGGAAAGATCTTATAGCCTAATCACGAGATATGGCGGTCTCCAGGTTTAGAAAGTTAGAAGATAGGCTAGAACGTAATCCTCAGCTTAAAGTATACTATCATGCGTGCCTCCAGGAGTACTTGGAACTCGGTCACATGGAGCCAGTTGATAGACTTACTTCTTGAGCTAATAGCTATTACATTCCGCACCACTGCGTGGTCAAAGAGTCCAGCGAGACTACTCGCACCCGCGTTGTCTTTGACGCCGGGTGTAAATAGTCGAATGGAATCACTTAATGATGTTCTACTGACGGGTCCGAAATTGCACCAGGATATAGTGGACGTTTTATTAGGTTTTGGTATCTATGCCATTGCTGGCACTGCCGACATCAAGCAGATGTACAGAAAAATTCAATTACATGAATCCGATTGGTATTTTCAACGCATTGTGTGTGTTGCTTGATTATCGATTGCGAACGGTCACCATGGAAAATGACAAACAAATAAAGGTTTTAGGACTTCAGTGGAATCCTAAATCTGATACTTTCACTTTTAGTGTTCAAGCAACTGTTGATAAAATTAAAAGTGTGTATAATCCCCACCTAAACTGTGAACATGTTTATGCGTGGACTGATTCTTCCATCGTGTTAGCGTGGCTTCGTTCTCCACCACACGAGTGGGAAACATTCGTTGTAAATCGCACTAGTGAAATCTTATCCCGGCTGCCTGCCAACTGTTGGAGACATGTTTCATCAGCTGACAATCCAGCGGATGCACCTTCTCGAGGAATGCTTCCTACAAGTTTATACAAAATAACATGTGACTCCATGGGCCCTGGTGGCTCGCGCGCAATTCTCTTTTTTGGCCAAGTCTCAAGACAATACCAGAAGTCAAATGTAGACAAACGTAATCGGGCGGATTCACAAATCACTTTTACCGTTTCTATCGAAACACAAATTGATTCTGCCTAAGAAACATCATCTTACAAATACTTTTGGAAACGTTGGAGTCGTGGACACGAAATTCAACAACGTAGTACATGGATCCGAGATCGTGGCTTGCAACTCCGTGAAAGTATTATTGTAGTTGTACGAGATGATAATTAACCACCGTTACAGTGGAGACTGGCTCGCGTCCATGCTCTTCATCCGGGTTCCGACAGTGTTACTCGTATTGTAACTTTACAAATGGGTAAAACTTTTGTGAAACGCTCAGTAAAAAGTCAAAATTATGTCCATTGCCCTATTTTGGAAGTTTTAGTTGATATTGTTGCGAATCTTAGTTATAATCTTTAGTAGAATAAGTTTAATTTAAAAATACGAGTATGAGGCTTCATGCTTTCATAGCATTTTTCATTCCGCTTTCGAGTGAAACATTCTGATTTCTTTGATTTAAGTTTAAAAGAACTACATTCTTTTAAGGCGAGCGGCATGTTACGTACCGTTCTCTTATGGTGGGTTTAACCTACAGCATTTAATCTTAGGGATTTTTAGGATAGTTTATTTTCACCCCACTTCGAGTAATTAAGCTTTTATGTGTAATAAATAAGGGTTTGATTTGATTATGTGGATTGACATTCTCTTTGTTCATTGGCTGAGCATCCGATTGGTCTACGTATGAGCACAGTAGCGCCATGCTTCCGTGTGTGGTTTTTCGCGACACTAACTGTTCTTAAAGTGAAGCGTGCACAACGCACTCAAAACATTTTCTAAAACAAAAAGGTCCTTCGGTGTATTCCTCGCCCTTTCTACTACACACTGTACGAGGGGAACAGAGCGGCGAAGAACGCCCTCCAAGCGGAGATCCTGCGGGCCAGGGTACTGGCCCGCGAGGAGTCACTGGAGACTCTGAACAGGGACCCGTGGGGACGCCCCTACAAAATGGTGCGGGATAAACTCCGCCCATGGGCTCCCCACTGACGCAGAGTCTCCGGCCCCAGCTCGTGGAGGACGTGGTGAGCGCTTTGTTCCCTTCGCAAGGGGAGCACACCATATGACTCTGCCTACTGTGGTGCCGGATGCGGACCACACCGGCGACGACTTTGCTTCGGAGGTGACCGAGGTAGAGCTGAGAGTGGCCGTAAATAGGCTTAGTGCCAAAAATACCGCCTGGAAAAGCCTGAGTTCTGGCCTTGGAGGCTCTCGGGCCTCGACTTATGGGGCTCCTAAACGCATGCTTGGAGGAGGGCCAGTTTTCACTTCGTTGGAAGACGGGGTAACTGGTCCTCATTGAGAAGCCGGGGCGCCCTACGGACTCTCCGTCCGCTTACCGACCCATTGTTGTGCTTGACGAGGTGGGCATGCTCTTTGAAAGAGTAATTGCAAACCCCCTCGTTGGGCGGCTGGTGCGGGTGGGCCGGATTTGGCGGCGAGCCAGTTTGGTTTCCGCAGGGGGTGCTCTACGGTGGACGCCATCATGCGTCGTCTTGGCGGTGTCTCCAGACATCGCCAATGCCTTCAATACCCTGCCCTGGAGTTGCATCAGGGAAGCATTCCGGTATCATCAGATGCCGACCTACCTCTGTCGTGTGGTCGAGGCCTACATGACGTACAGGGCTATCATCTACCCCGGTCACCGAGGAGAGTGGAGCCGGCGAGAGATGTCGTGCGGTGTCAGACAGGGATCGGTCTTGGGGCCGCTTCTGTGGGATATCGGTTACGATTGGGTGCTGCACGCCGACCTCCCTAGTGGCATCAGCGTGGTTTGCTACGCTGACGACACGCTGATCCTGGCACAGGGGAGGCGCACCAGGCGGCAGCCGAGCTAGCGACATTCGGGGTTGCGACAATTGTCGAGAGGATCCGGCAATTGGGACTCAAAGTGGCCCTGCACAAGAAAAAGACCATGTGTTTTCATAGTCCTCGGAACGCGCCACGTCGCGCCGCACCGCGTCGAGACAAGATGAAGTACCTGGGACTCGTCCTCGACAGCCAGTGGAACTTCGTGGAGTAATTCCGACGTTTGGCTCGGGCTGGGGTTGCCTTGAAGCGGCTCCTGCCCAATCTAGGGGGTCCAAACGCCTCCTGCTGGAGGCTCTACGCGGGGGTCGTGCGGTCCATGGCCCTTACGGGGCACCGGTGTGGGCGCGTTCTTTGAGGCGCCGACCAGCCCGCCGGCTGAACGCGTCCTAAAGGGTTGAGGTCGTCCGGCTGGTCCGGGGATACCGCACGGTCTCCTGCGAGGCGGCGAGCCTCCTTGCCGGATTGCCACCATGGGATCTGGAGGCAAAAGCCCTCGCGCACGTATGGGAGTGGCGCGAGGAGGCAAAACGCCGGGGTGTAACTCCGCTACTGCGAGAAATAACGGTACAGCGGACAGAGTTCCGGCGGTATCTCATGGCTACATGGAGGGTGCAATTGTCGCAACCCAGTGCTGGGCACGCCACAATAGCGGCTGTAAGTCCCCGCTTTGAGGAGTGATTGGAAAGGCGCCACGGTGTCCTCACCTTCCGCCTGACACATGTCCTCACCGGACACGGTTGTTTCGGGAGGTTCCTATTTCTAATAAGGCGGGAGGAAACGCCCGGGTGTCACCATTGTGTGGATCGCCCGGAGGACACGGTGGAGCATACGGTGAAGGTCTGCACAGCTTGGGCGGAGCACCGCAGTGTTCTCGCGGACGCGATCGGCGGCGGCGATCTCTCGCGTCCGGCCCTGGTCCAGGCCATGGTACGGAGCGAGAGGGAATGGAAAGCCTCCTTCTGAGAAGCAGTAATGCTTGCGAAGGAGGAGGTGGAGCGCGTGAGGGAGAGAGCCTTGAGCCTTCACGCCCCTAGTCGCCACAGGAGACGCCCTGGGTGTCGGGAATCGCAAGCAGATTCCCGGCCACCGTAGGTGCGGGCGTGCTTGCGGACGGCGAGCAATGGGTAGCTCGCTGTCCGATAGGTACCAGGCCCGGGTCGACTGCGCGTCGTGTTCCACGCGCGCCTCAAAGAGATGTCAGCACAAAAGTACGGGGTCCGATAGGGCCGACGCCTCAGGGTGGCAGGTCATTCAGAAGAGTAACCGTAGTCCTGGCACAGGCAATTAAAGGATTACGGGTGGGTTTTAGTCAGTAAATGTCTGTCACGCCCTCCCGCTCCAGCCAAATCGGGAGAAGTCATTTGATGATTTCCCACCCAAAAAAAAAGGCCTGGCGGACTGTACCAAATGTGTACTTCGATTAGGAACACGTTATACAATTATACATTTTACTGTATTATATCAACATTAAGTAAGGTAAGTACTATATTATATCCACATTAAGTAGGGTAAGCTATATATATATAATTTTAATTTTTGTAAATTTGAGGATCAAGTGGGTCATTGTATTTTTCTTTTCTTTCAGGTTAGTACTTTAAGCGGCCCACCCAAATGTCCTTTCTTTTGTATTGCTCGTCGAACCGTTGAGCTCCTTTAGTTCTGAATTGAGCTACTCGATGATTGACACATGCGTGCACTGGCTGGACAGGTTCACTCAATTCTGTCTGGTTCTCTCCTTAAAAGACCATTTCAGACACCAATCTACATGGTCATCACATGATCTGACCAAGATTATGTCGGGACTTTGAAAGAGACTGTGACCTCTGAGTTTGTTTCGGCCTTTCTTCTCAGAGTAGTCAGATAGGAAACGCCGATCTCATCTAGTTTTTTTAATTTTAATTGACGTGTAAAAGTGATTGTGCAAACCTACTTACAGAAATAAAATCATTTATCATTTAAGATTGTACACATAAAGCTCCCTGTAAAACTTATGATTATGATGAATGACTTTTTGTCAGCGTAAACCGCCAAGAAGCTTAGCAATTTATTGATATTTTAACTTAGATCTTTACCCAAAAGTAACAAATTTTTCAACGTGTTGTGGCTGTGATGTGGTTGGGGTACGTTTGATCGCGCCCTAAGTACCTCCAGAGATTTCGCACATAACAAAAAAAAACAAAACAAAAAAAAATATTAAACGATAATCTAAAAGTTATTTGAATACTTATTTTGTTATTTCTTGGCTATAAATATAGATAGTGCAATTCACGAAGACGCGCCCCACCAATTTTTGGTTGCGGGGATCGCGGGGTGCGGGGAGTTTGCTCCGAGCGTCAGTCGCGAACCGTCAGCGGTTCGATGCACACAAGTAGTACACCCTATGTTGCAAAAATCCAGACTTGGCACGAAAGTTGCTCTACTTTATATTTTTTTTTAATGTCGAGAAAATCTCAGCGTGTTGTACTTAAAAGCCAGGTATGTAAATGATTGTTTAGAAGTTCGTAGTTACTAAAACACATGACAAAAGCAAAGGAAAGTAATTTAATTTTGAAAATAGCAAATTTTACTAAAAAGAAGACTTCATTTCATCTTTAAAAATAGGTAAAACTATTGAATGTTTTTTTTTTAATTTTAGGCAAGAGAAATTATTTCTAAAGTTTATGATTTTATGAAAAAAGAAGCAAGCAAAAATTATGCAGAAAAACTCACTGATGCGCGATGGAGAACCGCACAGGCTGTTGGAGTATCTGAAAGTACAGTGACTAGAATTCTACGCGAAAGAAAGGAATATACTAATACAATGAAGCAAACTACAGTACCTGCTATGGAATCGAATATAACTATGGAGACGGATGCGATAGTTCCTGTAGTCCCAAGTGCGGAGCGTACAACAGAGCCGACTATGGAAGCGGATATTGAGTCTGAAAATGAAGCGAGTACGTCGCATTCGAATCTAGTAGGCAGAAGTGCTTCTATTTTTACATCACCTATGAAGAAGAGAAGGGTAAGACCACGAAAAATTAATTTAGACGAATTTGATATTGGTGTAGTTCGAAGAACTATCCTAAACTATCATAGAGAACATAGGCAATTTCCAACATTATCACGACTTAATATTGTTTTGAAAGACCGTATACAATTTGACGGATGTATTACAACCCTAAGAACATTGTTACTTAAACTGGGTTATAAATGGAGAAAAATGTTATAAAACAGCAATAAAACAAAATATGACAAGAGGAGTGCGCATAATTATAGTACATGGCGGAAATGCAGAGGGTTTCGTACCAAATGCGTTGTTGACATACAGAGCACAGATCAAATCCGGAGACTACCACGATAACATGAACACAGAAAATTACTTAAAGTGGCTAAAGGAGAAACTAATATCAAATCTCCCAAATGATGCCGTGGTAGTCTTGGATAATGCAGCCTATAACAATGCTAGTTCGGAAAAAATACCAACATCCAACTCCAACAAATTAGACATGAAGACTTGACTGAATGCAAAACCCAATCGAAAACATTTGGGGTATTGTAAAAAACGACGTTGCTAGCCGCAATATCAATCAAAATTACACTTCGATTATGCCCATTTTAAATGAATCATTTGATCGAGTAAATAAAGATGTCTGGTTCAATACTTGTCAGCACGTGGAAAAAATAGAAGACGAATACATGAGACACTGTGATCTTGATTTTAGTTTTATTATAAATGACGGTGATACATCAGACTCTGAATCAGATATTTCTGAAACGAGCGAATGACGATTTTCATTTCTCAATAAAGTTCAATAAAACTTTTTCACGTATTTAATTTATGTCTATAATTACCCCCTATTATAAAAATGGTAATATTATCGTATAGTAGCTAATAATCACATAAAATATCCACACCTAAAAATAAAAAAAACATAACCCTTTCCTTGCAGTCGGGTAAAAAATATAAAATTTAAGTAGTGCATCTTTCACTTTGACCATGACGCTCTCTCCTGATTAGTCTATTCATTGTAGTGTGCGTGTGCACTCATAGGTAATTAGTGTGTACTGATAACATTCAAACATTGACGGAAGCTTGCACACATATACTATAAACGTTTAGGCGGAATAGTGGGGCGCGTCTTCGTGGATTGCACTATCTTATAATTAGAGATATCGGATTAATATTGTAACAAGCAAATGTAGTAGTAGTAGTAGTGACGAGACTTTTTGTTATAATCTGTATTTATTAACGAGGGTATGATCATCTATTCAACATGTCACCCTCATAGGAAACCTTTTTTTATATAGACAACTGAACATCTACGCTTAATGCCTAAGATTACCAATTAATATAATATTCTAGCGGCTTTGGACGCTGGAAATGATAATAGTATGACATTCTCCAAATTCACAAATATTCATTTTAAATTGTTCTGGAATAAAATATCTTTCAGCCCCGTTCCGGACACACTCCACGATAATATGTAAAACGTCTTCGACCACATTGCATTCCATGCAGTTTGGAGATGTAACTTTGCCCGTCAATGCAGCAAAATTATTCAATGGGATGTGTCCGGAACGAAGTCTCAAACTTGTCACAATTTCTTGTCTACTTATATCGGCGTTATCAAACCAAGGATAATTCTGAATGGTTGGCTGCAGCGTCCTATGCCAATACCTTTTGCCAATGACTTCTCATAGAAGTATTCATTCCAAATTTCACAAAATTTAAAATATCTGTCCACTAAGGTTTATACGACACAGGAACACCCTCTAAGCACGAAGTGAGGAGACTTATTCAGCAGGAAAAACCTCTCTAACGTTTTCCCAACTATCTTGAGGTCGGCTTCCAGTCTTACCGGAAGCAGCTGAATACCAGTGAGTGAGTGCGTTTTACATGGAGCGACTGCCTATCTGACCTCCACAACCCAGTTACTGGGTAACACGATACCCCTCGGTAAGACTGATTGTCAGACTTTTGGGTTGATTGTCAGATCTACGAATGGCAGCTTAAACGGCATAACGTGTTTTTCGAGTCACCGAGGGTTCTCGGTATGTTTTTGAATTTAAGTTTATCATTTGATTTATTTCATAATCAACAGGTTTTAACAAATACAATTTAGAGGCTTTCTTTTAAATAAGGAGATACCTGTAACAGAAGACCTCCCTCTTCCATACGTCTATGTATATACATACAAAGCCTGTTATTTATAGAATCAATAACAAAATAGTTGCATTACGAACAATAAGAATTAGGGTTTATTTATAAACGATGACTAAAGCCAAGACACGTTTAAACGTCAAAATTGTATGGTTAAACAATCGCTAATCATTACGTAGCTTTGAACAACGTTTATTAATACAGGGATATATTCTACAGTTAATTAGTAACTTAGGTTAGATACTTGAATTCGTAATCTCAGATAATTTTCATTTCATTCCCACTTACAAACAAATACTGAGAAAAAAAAGATAAAATTATTAGGTTGCAATAGAATTTGAATCCTACCGCGTATGTCACTGAGTTTGTTGTATCATATTTGCTAATTATCTCCATTATTCAGATTCCAAGCATAATTATTTGTGGAGTGTAAGTTTGTGTGTGTGTGTGTGTGAGCGAGGAAGAGTGAAAGGAAAACATAAAGCATATTATTAGTGTAGAAATTAGATTATATAACTTTTTTACAGTTAAAAGGTCACATAGTTTGTAAAAGTTCTTGTGTAGAAAAACAATACGGTTTAAAATAAGTAGTTTTGGTAAGGGCACGCTGTGATCTTTCTACATCTCTAGGAATGAAATGGTTTAAGAGGCACCCTCCCAGATAAGTATGCAATAGGTTAGAACGGATTGGGCTAGAGCATTGTTTATTTGTTTAATAAGATTCACTGAAGCAAAATGCCTCAGTAATTTAAAGATCCAAATCAATTTTCTGAACCAAAGCTACGTGATAATGCCAAGATAGTCGTTGTTCAAGTACAATACCCAAGTGTTTCGTCTTTTGTAGTTTTCGATAGTCGGACATGCGCAATTAGTGTCCTGGATATTGTAACATTGGTGTATCTTTACACTGAAATTAGTACCAGGCTGAGTTCTGTTACTTAGGGAGAAACACATGTAGATAGTCTTCTGCCTATTCAGCGTAAGTAGGTTAGTTCTTAACCAGGAAGCAACCCTAGATAATACCACTTCCGTATCCTTCCGCACAGAAACCCAATTATCACCAATAAAGACCAGCCTTGTGTCGTCGGCATAAGAGAAGACCCAAGCACCACCTGCCTCTAATTTACATAGGTCATTGATGTAGATTAGAAACAAGGTGGGCCAAAGGACGCTCCCCTGTAGCACACTGAATGTGATTTCTGAGTCGCTGCTTAAATTCTGGCCAGTTCTAACCTTTTCTATTCTATCTGTTAGATAACTTTTAAATAATTCCAGAAGTGTGCCTCTTATTTATATGAATTCTAGCTTATGTACAAGAATTGGAACAGAGACAGTGTCAAAAGCCCTTTTTAGATCGACGAAAACTGAGAGGAATTTTTATTCGCGATCAAGGTATTCAGTAATGAGAGATGTTATAGCTGTTGCCCTGTCTAAATCTATACTGTGCATCAGATAATATTTGATATTAATTAAGAAAGTCTAATAATCGTTTAAAAGATTCTCTAAAATTTTTGACAAAAAAGGTTGTACTGATATAGGCCTATAATTACTGACCTCATCAAATTAGGGAATATACCTTTACTAAAGCACAAGTTCCCTAGGTTAACAACAATTGGGAGAACTTCGTGCTTAGCTTATTTGAGAAATAGTGTTGGGATGTTGTCCCAGCCAGGAGCGCTACGTGATTTTAAATTCATAAGTAAAGAATGCACTTCGTCTTTTAATGTATCCAAGAGAATAAGTAATGTCATTTGAGTTTTATCTGCTCTTAAGTAAGTCCTAATATCCGATCTAGTATTTGGCAAAAAAAAATCTGCAATTAATTTACCTATTCCTACGAAATAATCATTAATTTGATTGACAGCTGCAATTGGCGACGACTTTTCTTCCAATAGTTTAGTGTCATCTACGTGTGTTTGCTTCATATGCGTTATGTTTTTAATATTTGACCAAAGTTTTTACTATTTTTGGTAGAATTAGCTAATTGTTCCGTCTCGTGCCGGCGCTTCAGTTTCTTAATTAATTGATTGCAATAATTTCTAAATTTAGATTTTATAGCAAATTTTTAGTGTATCGTTGTGTGGGTAATTTTTAAAATTCTTTTGCAATTTTTTCTATTTCTGATACATTTTATAATGCCAGGGGTTACCCAGGGTTTTATAGTCCTCTTAGTTTTGGGTAAAGTAGTCGTGATAGAATTTTCTTGTAAAGATTCCGAAATAATTTCAATAATAAGTTTTCATAAAATGGCCAAGGCAACAATGCCTATTATTACGCTCCTGGGCTTGCTTAGATGGAGTTGGTGTCAGTTTTATATTTATATCCCCAGCCAAGGTAATGCAGTTACAGGACTTTATGGAGTTCAAATATGTGTGTATTGGAGGATAATATACAAGATAGGAATGCTTGGAAACATGATGGTCCAGCTCCATAGGACAATCAAGTCTGGACAAAAACATTCTGTTTGCTATTGTAATTGTATAATTTCTTGTTTTTACTCAACTCACACACTGACTTATTCCTAGTAAATATTTTAGAAAAATCATATACTTTTCCTGTTTGTAAATATGTGAGCCCCAAGTACCTATCACGTGATTAATTTATATCCTTGCTTTATTATAACGTTTTACCAATTGTGGTATAGTATTTTTTTTCTTGTTGCATCGTCGTCACTTACAGAAATATAATTAATGTATAAAAGATATTGTAAAACATTTTAAAAGAGTAACGGTGGAGTTTCTTGCCCCTTCTTCTCCATACGAAACTACCTTTTGGAAGGGGCGCCTAGTATCAATCCTATTTTTAATGTAAAATTTGACTTTAAAAAGTGCCTTTTTATGTGCTCATTTGAAATAAATGCTTTGACTTTGACTTTTTGGAGCAAGTCAATAAACATGTCCGCATTGGCATTTGAAGGGGATCGATGAACCCCTAGTATAATATTGTTATAATTGATTTTATTTTCCAAAGCAGAGACTTGGGTTAATTTAATTTCCCTGACATTTGCTACAATATTATTAGTGACGTACACTACTCCGTCGTGTTTATTTAAGTGATTTGTTGGTTGAAAAGCAGAGAAGTTGGAATAGTACCCACTATTCCAACTTCTCTGCTTTTCAACCAATAGTTTTAATAGGATTGAGTTGATTTTCAGTTAGAATCAGGATATCCGGCTCGGAATGTAGACAAGAGAGAGTAAGCTGGAGATCATCTAAGATACTATAAACGCTTCGTATATTTTGACAGAATATGTTGCAGTCATTATTTTGTACTTGTACGTGTTTAGTCAAATCTTCAACATTACAGTGAAAAGCCTGAGCGATATTTGAATTGCCTATATCGTTTATTGTGTGCAGCGAACTATCCATTAAAAAGACTGGCAAAAAAACAGGTGAAACAATTTTGAGTGCAATAGATGTATACAGCCGCCAACATAATTTTGATAACCGCGGAGTATAATATGCTTGTAGTGAGGTTTTTAAGTGAGAGTGTATGTTATTTATGGTACCATCATCCTCCAGGTTTTGGGTATGAATGTGGATGGCTTTATGAGTAGGGGAAGACCAAAGAAAAGTTGGATGGGCTGTGTGCACGATGATAAGGCATGGGGGATAGGATAAGGAAACGGGATGACAACTGAGAGATAATAGAGAAGACTAGAAGAAAAAGATTTGTGATAAGTGTGAAAAGTGGATCAAGATGATGAGTTTTCTCTTACATATATACAATTTATTTTATTACTTACTGCTGCAGAAGTGGCCTTAATCTGAAAATAAAACAAAGATTCGATAACTATATAAATAATCAATTAATAATATGCGTAATTTGTATAATTCCTTGAATTTTTTGTTTGATTTATTTTTCTTTGTTTTTTTTTGTGTTCTGAATTATGTCAACTGTAAGTACTGCTTTCAAACTGATAATTATGTATTACTGAAATCTAATTTCAGTTTATGTAATCTGCAATTTCACCCAGTTATATGAGTTTCAAAAACAAACGATGATTGACACATGCGTGCACTGGCTGGACAGGTCGACTCAAATCGGTGTGGTTCTTTCCTCAAAAGATCATTTCAGACACTAGTCTACATGGTCCTCTAATGATCTGACCAAGATTATGTCTGGACTTTGAAAGAGACTGTGACCTCTGAGTTTGTTTCGGCCTTTCTTCTCAGAGTAGTCAGATAGGAAACGCCGATCTCATCTAGTTTTTTTTTTAAATTATAATGACGTGTAACGTTTGTGTATGTCTTGTACATACCTACTTACAGAAATAAAATCATTCATCATTTAAGATTGTACACCCTATAAAAAGCTGCCTGTGAAACTTATGATTATGATGATTATCAATTTATCAGCGAAAACCGCCAAGAAGCTTCTGCTTTGCAATAGAATGCTGTTTTATCCATCTTCAAAAGTAACCAATTTTTTAAATAAAAGTGAACGTGATTGTACCAGCTGTCTGTTTCTAGCCGGAAAGGTGTCTTCGTAAAAAATATAATTCATTTTATTTAACACTAGCCTCTGTCAGCGTCTTCGTCCGCGTGCATTTTTTGTTTTAAATAGTGAGGCTTTCCACCAGGTAAAGAATTTTGCATTCCGATATGTGTGAATAGTGCCACTGCAGTTGTGTTGTGGTTGCGTAGTAGCTTGTTGCAATGTGGTTAACGCGGCTTCCCACGGTCCGTGATGTTGCAGATTATTAGGACCACGGTTATCTATGCGCCGCACACCAAGGCTCTTCCATCGGTGCGGGTCGGTCTCTGTGGGCCTTGCGATTGGATTAATTTTGTCATTCCAAAGTGCAAAGTGGCGTTATCGACTCGCGGCGGATAAGACGCACTGCAGCGGACGTGTCTGCGCTATCACAAATGAAACTAGACTTCCCGTGGTGCGTCGGTGAGGGCTGGTCCGCTTCCGTCCGCAATATCACGCACCGTAGAAAACCAGCTTTCCGTTGTAACTAGTGTTTTGTGACAGACAGATCGCGTTGTTTGACCGCTAGTGCGCGGTCTAGCTGGTGGTTGCATCGTGGTTGCGACGTGGCCTTGATGTTGTCGGTATCACCCACACGGGGAATCTAGAGGCTAAATGTGGTCCGTATGAATAAAATATTACTGTCTACGTGTTGTTGCTGTGATTTTGTTGGGGTACGTTTTATCGCGCCCTAAGTACCTACAGAGATCTCTAACATAAAAATAAACAAAAAAACTTCTTTATACAATATTACTGAAACATAACATATAAACAGTTACTGTCAGCCTCCCTGTTAATATTAAACGATCATCACAAAGTTATTTGAATACTTACTTTTGGTGGCTATAAATAATTAGAGAGATAGGATTAATATTGTAACAAGCAAATATTTATTTATTAACGAGGGTTTGATGACATACTGGACATGTCACCCTCATAGGAAACCTTTGTTACATACACAACTTAAAATCTACGCTTAATCCCTAAGATTACCAATTTATACAATATTCTAGCGGCTTTGGACGCTGGAAATGATAATAGTATTACATTCTCCAAACTCACAAATATTGATTTTAAATTGTTCTCGAATCAAATATCTTTCCGCCCCGTTCTGGACACACTCCACCATAATATGAAAAACGTCTTCGAGCACATTGTATTCCGTGCAGTTTGGAGATGTAAGTTAGCCCATCAACGCAGCAAAACTATTCAATGGGATGTGTTCAGAACGATGTCTCAAATTTGTCACAAAACCAAGCATAATTCTGAACGGTTGCAGCGTCCGATGTCAAATACCTTCTGTCTATGACTTCTCGTCGAAGTATTCTTTCCAAATTTCACAACATTTAAAATATCTGTCTAATGAGGTTTAAACGTCACAGGAACAGGGTGTTCCTTCCTAAGCACGAAGATGAATAATTAATACTTTAAGAAATACGAACTCGACTGGTTACGACGACTTAAGTACCAAAGTTTTAAAAACATCTGCAACGGGTATAGTTTCCCTTCTAATAAACCTGTCCCTAACAGAAGGAGTTTTCCATAAACGTCATAAAAACGCAATTGTTTAACGTCTGTATATGAAAGGTACAAAAACGGACTTGAACAATTATCGACCGATTACTTTATTCCCCATTTTATCGAGTTTAAGTTTTTGAGAAAGTCATGTATAATAAAATAGAGAACTTTATGACGACTTGTGACATTCTTAAAAAAGTACAATTCGGCTTTAGGAAGGGCAGCTCTTCTACTTTAGCATGTTTCTCATTAGTGAAGCATATCACTGAAAGCCTTAATCAAAAGTCTGGACATGAAGGCCTTTGACTTCGTCTGCCATAAAACACTTCTATCAAAACTTTCTCGTTATTGAATCCGTGGAAAGGCGAACGACTGGATCAAAAGCTATCTTGCAGAAAGAATACAATGTGTAGACATAACAAGAACTTTTCAATATGAACAGAAAACCTTTAGGTCGAAAAATGGACAAAACAGTTATGGCACACCACAAGGAAGACTCATATCCCCAATTCTTTTCCTAGTATACACGAGTATCAACGACCTGACGGAGGCGATAAGCAAAGATTGCATATTGTTCGCTGATGACACGATATTAATTTTGAAAAGTGACAATAACAAAAATCTGACAAACGAAACATCTGAAGCTTTAGACGATGCAATCAATTGGCTAGATAAAAATAACTTAAAGTTAAACATGGTGAAAACAAACATAATGCGATATCAAACATTAAACGCACACATAGATAATCTAGACATTAAATATAAATATTCTCATTTAACTACTGTAAATGAATGTGTATTCTTTATTATTATTGTTGCTGTAAAACTGCAGTTGGGAACCACACATAGATAATAAAATCTTGATAAAAATAGATCGTTTTGTGTTCGTGGTTTGTGTGTTCTCAAAAACCGGAATTCTCAAGAAATGGGGGTAGAACTAAGGCGAGTACTTTCTGCGATGACTGCGAGGTGCGAACCATCGGTGTAGTCGATGTCTGAGGACTTCGTGGCCGGTTCAACTACGAGCGCTGTAAATACACCCAAAATGAGGAAAACACTCACTGGGATTCGGAACGAGTCCCGGCTCCCTCTTACGTTGCACCCTTCACCCGCACCCAAGCCTACCTACCGAGACGTGGCATTAAGTAAGAACAGTGACGCCCATAAGCGGATCTATGAAGACGATAACGAAGGATTCCAGACAACTTCGTATGCTCGAAAACGACCTCGCATTGCCGAGCGTCAACAAATAACAAGTATTATATCGAACTTAAAACAAAGTTAAACATTAGGAATAGAAGAGTCACCAATGTAAGTGCGAAGTAAAAGGCAGCAGACCATATAGTTCAAATATATGTATTCCGTTTTCGAAATGACTGTGTGAGTGATACTTTATGATGCCTGCTTATCTCATGCTTTCTTACCTAAAGATTTTATGAAGTCAGTGGTGCCATTGGTTAAAAATAGGAAAGGTGACATTTCAGATATTTCTAATTATAGGCCTATAACACTAGCGACAGTGTTGTCAAAACGCTCTTCATAACGCTCATGCATACGCATGTTTCCTAGATTTAAGTCGCGCATTTGATGCAATAAATTGTAACATGCTATGGCGCAAAATGTTCCAAACGCGTATACCACATGACATTGTTTACATCATGAAGTATTGGTATGAGGGCCAAGCTAACGCAGTAAAGTGGGGGGAAGCCGTGTCTTGTGATTATGTTCTCGGAACGGGGGTAAGACAGCGTATTAACATCACCCATATTATTAAACGATTATGTGAATGATTTGATAGAGGAGCTGAGCGGAGCTGGGATCGGCTGTTCAGTTAAAAACGTACCTGTAAATAAGCTTAGCTACGCCGACGAAATGGTTCTGCTCAGCCCGTCTGTCACAGCAATGCAAAAGTTGATGATATGTGAGGAATATGTGAGTGTTGGTTGAAAAGCAGAGAAGTTGGAATAGTACCCACTATTCCAACTTCTCTGCTTTTCAACCAATAGCATTAATAGGATTGAGTTGTTTTTCAGTTAGAATCAGGATATCCGGCTCGGAATTTAGACAAGAGAGAGTAAGCTGGAGATCATCTAAGATACTATAAACGCTTCGTATATTTTGACAGAATATGTTGCAGTCATTATTTTGTACTTGTACGTGTTTAGTCAAATCTTCAACATTACAGTGAAAAGCCTGAGCGATATTTGAATTGCCTATATCGTTTATTGTGTGCAGCGAACTATCCATTAAAAAGACTGGCAAAAAAACAGGTGAAACAATTTTGAGTGCAATAGATGTATACAGCCGCCAACATAATTTTGATAACCGCGGAGTATAATATGCTTGTAGTGAGGTTTTTAAGTGAGAGTGTATGTTAGAGAATAGATTTCGGTTGTTGTGTATAAATAAAAAAGTGTGGGTTAAAGTGATTGTATGTGCAAGGGTAGTAGGCAGAAACATAATTTCTAAAAACACAAAACAAAACGAAAAAGTTAAAAGACAGTTTTTTATTTATGGTACCATCATCCTCCAGGTTTTGGGTATGAATGTGGATGGCTTTATGAGTAGGGGAAGACCAAAGAAAAGTTGGATGGGCTGTGTGCACGATGATAAGGCATGGGGGATAGGATAAGGAAACGGAATGACAACTGAGATGGGAGAGATAATAGAGAAGACTGGAAGAAAAAGATTTGTGATAAGTGTGAAAAGTGGATCAAGATGATGAGTTTTCTCTTACATATATACAATTTATTTTATTACTTACTGCTGCAGAAGTGGCCTTAATCTGAAAATAAAACAAAGATTCGATAACTATATAAATAATCAATTAATAATATGCGTAATTTGTATAATTCCTTGAATTTTTTGTTTGATTTATTTTTCTTTGTATTTTTTTGTGTTCTGAATTATGTCAACTGTAAGTACTGCTTTCAAACTGATAATTATGTATTACTGAAATTAGATTTCAGTTAATGTAATCTGCAATTTCGCCCAGTTATATGAGTTTCAAAAACAAACGATGATTGACACATGCGTGCACTGGCTGGACAGGTCGACTCAAATCGGTGTGGTTCTTTCCTCAAAAGATCATTTCAGACACTAGTCTACATGGTCCTCTAATGATCTGACCAAGATTATGTCTGGACTTTGAAAGAGACTGTGACCTCTGAGTTTGTTTCGGCCTTTCTTCTCAGAGTAGTCAGATAGGAAACGCCGATCTCATCTAGTTTTTTTAAAAATTATAATGACGTGTAACGTTTGTGTATGTCTTGTACATACCTACTTACAGAAATAAAATCATTCATCATTTAAGATTGTACACCCTATAAAAAGCTGCCTGTGAAACTTATGATTATGATGATTATCAATTTAATTCGTAAAAAATATAATCCGTTTTATTTAACACTAGCCTCTGTCAGCGTCTTCGTCCGCTTTTTTTATTTTTATAAATGGCATCTCGCAGGTCAACCTATTAGGTTGTCGTCTGCTTAGACGGACTTGCCTGTGGTTGCCCTAATAAATTAAGGCCTCCAGCCAGGACTTAAACTTTTGTACTAACTTAAAAACTAAGCGACAACGCTAAGGGCACCCCCTTCGGGGTACGAACCTCGGCTTAGGGCGTCGCTGGGAGAGGGCAGCAAGGGACTAGCTGGATCAGGATTTGAGTGATTTAGGGACGAATTTAAAGCTACAGGCTCAGCGGCGCGGGCTGGCTCGAGCAAGGGTCGGGAGGGGCGTGGATTTGGGCGTCGCGGCGGGCCTCGGCGGCGAGGACGGTAGGACGGCGATCGGGTTTTGGGCTTATGTAGTGTGCTGGTGGCCTTACTACTCTCCTGGAGGAGGGTAGTGGCGTCGTCGGGGGCGATTAAAGTATGCCTTGGTCGGCGAATACTGCTAATGCGGGAGGGAGTGTAGCGGGCGGCCGCTGAGATCAAGGGGTTGGAGTGTTTTATGCCACAGTCAAAGAAGCGCTTCGATAAGCGTTTCATGAACTGGTTAATGGTAGGCATTTTAAGATCGATGTGGAGATTTATATTACGGACATAGAAGGGGGCACCCGTGACCTTTCTGAGGAAACGGTTCTGGAGGGTCTGCATCTTATGGAGATGACGTGGGTGAGCGTGCGCGATTACAACGCAGGCATAGGTCATTGGACGGATGACTGCGGTGTAGATGCGCAGCTTGCATTTAAGTGACAGTTTGCAACGGGCTGTTTACCAAGAGCGAAAGCGGCGCGCGCGCGAACAGCCTTAATGTGCTGTTTAAACGTTAAGTTTTGATCAAGGATCACGCCTAGGTATTTGGCTTGCTTCTCCCAAGGGATTGGCTTGCCGTACATAGTGATCGGGCTGGGAAGGGGGGGTGGGACTCGACGACGTCTCGAGAAGAGAACCGCCTGACTCTTATCGGGGTTGACCTCGATTCTCCATTTCCGGAACCAAGCGCCTAAGACATTTGCGGAGGTTTGGAGAGTACGAGCTATAGCATTGGGACAATGACCGGTATAGTAAACGGCAGTGTCGTCGGCGAAGAGAGCCAACTGAGCCTTTTTACTCTGTGGGATATCGCTGGTGAACAGCGTGAAAACTAGAGGAGATATGACGGAACCCTGAGGGACACCGGCGCGAATAGGGTGAGGGGACGAGAGTGCACCCTCGATGCGATAGCGGAAGGTGCGATTCGACAAAAAGTCTCGTAATATGAGCACGAGACGCTCTGGCACTCCTAGTTGGTAAAGCTTGTATAACAAGCCGTTGTGCCAGACTTTGTCGAAGGCTTTCGCTATGTCGAAGAATAGCACACCCGTCGTCGCGTTACGCTGCATACCGGCGCACAAGTGCTCTACGATACGGTGGACCTGGTGGATACTCGAGTGTTGGGGACGGAAACCAAACTGCTCGTTGGGAATGAGGCTCTTTGCTTCGGCGTAGTCTTTGAGACGCTTATAAATAAGCCTCTCGTAGATTTTGCCGAGAACGTTGAGTAAGCTAATGGGACGGTAGCTGGAGGGCTCAGACTTTGGCTTGCCTGGCTTTGGGATACCGATGACTGTTGCTTCTTTCCACGCTTGTGGGAAGATGTTGTTGCTCAAGGCGCCATTGAAGATGGCGGTCATAAGCATTATTAGAGAGGCAGGTAGGAGTTTGTATACCTTGTTGGTAATACCGTCCGAACCGGGAGCTTTACGAGCTTGGAGCCCTTTTATGATGTCGTGCACTTCGTCTGGAGTGACGGGAGGCAGAGGATCATCAGGGTCTTCAACGGGTGGAAGGGAGGCTCTCCGTTCGACTTCAGCGTCGACCTTGTTCAGGTGAGCTTGGTCTACTGGTTGGGAGCTGGGAGAACACTGGGACTCTAGGCTGTCAGCAAGGCATTCGGCCTTGTCGGTGCTGTTGAACGCGACGCTCTTGTCGGGGCGGATGAGGGGAGGCATAGAGACCTCCTCGGAGGAGCGCAATTTCCTCTGAAGGTGCCAGAAGGCTTGGTGAGTTGGCTCGAGTTCACTGAGCATCTTGTTCCAACCCTCTGAGCGAACCTCCCCTATGCGTTTCTTTACAGCACGCTGTAAATGGCGCATGTGGGCTTTGTTCGCGTCACAAGGGAAGGAGTCGTAGGCACGAATAGCCGCATTCTTCTCGGTTATCAAGTCACGTACGTCAGAAGGTAGTTTCCAGCGATGGTCTTCCATCACCGGAACTTCCCGTGAACAATCCGTCAAAACGGATTGAACGTGCTCAGTAAACGAGTCGATTGCGGCCGTCGTGTCGGCGACTGACACTATGTGATCGGGGATGGTGTCCAATTGAGGCGACGTGGTGGATTTCAGTCTTTCACTTACTTTCCTCCAGTCGGTTATCATCTGGGTCTGAGGGGGGCGGTTGGGATCGCTTGGGCCAGAGTAGGGGGCAAGATGCATAACTACTGGGCGGTGGTCAGAGTAAAGCTCGTGGAACGTCTCTATCGATTGCAAACGGAGGTTCACATTCTTGAGCAGCGCTACATCGAGTATATCTGGAAGATGGTTGGGATTTCCGGGGAAATGAGTCGGACTCATTGGAGCGATGACGTCAAAGTTAAGGGATTCGCCTAACTTGGAAATGATCCGACCTCTGGTAGAAGTCGTGCTACTATTCCACGCCGGGTGTTTGGCATTAAGATCCCCCGCCAAGATGACGGAGTCACTCATACCGAAGAGGGCGGTGAAGTCCTTTTGGAGAGAGATGGGATCCTCCGGACCATTGTCTGGTGGAATATAAGCAGAGATGATGGTGATCGGTTGATGACCAGTCATGCCGAGCCGACAGATAGAGGTCTCCAGATGGGAGAAGAGAGAAGGTGGGTCGATAGGGATGCAATACAAAGATTTCCTAAAGTATATTAGTGTGCCACCCTTGTGGCATCGAGACCTGTCATTGCGAACTAGTTTATAGTTGGCAATATTCGGGTTTCGGTGGAGCGGTTTTAAAAAGGTTTCCTGTATGAGGAGGATGTCAAGCTGATGGTCGCGGAGGAAAGCGGCGATCTCATCGCGTTGTCCTGAAACGCCATTTGCGTTGAAGAAGCCTAATTTAAAGGGATCGGGGTTTGTTACTGTTTACTCTCGTATTATCCATTGAGAATTAATATTTGAGTGAGTGTAGAACTTGCGCGATCTCGGGATACGCGCTGAGGATTTCCATAAGGCGAAGTGCGTTGCCGTTTGCAGCAACGATTTCTTCCGCCATTTTGTCCGCGGCGGTGGTGAAGAGAGCCGCGTATGTACTTAGTATAATTTGGGCGCTGTTTCGGCCCTGGGTTCCCTGAGGTTTCGCTGGAGAGGCCGTAGGGGCCGCGGGGGCTACCAAAGGCGCTGGGATGGCGGAAGCCATCAGCGCTGGAAGTTCAGCGGGTTGCGCTGGTTGCGCGGGAATAGAGGGCACCGAAGCTGCGGGAGCCTTCAGGTGATTTAGGTTAGCCCAGGGAGACGGCCTCTCGCCCGGTGTCACCACTGCGTCGACTGCCGGGAGGACACGGCGCGGCACACGCTGGCAGAGTGTGCCGCTTGGGAGGAGCCGCGCCGTGCCCTCATCGCCGAAGTAGGCAACGACCTGTCGCTGCCGGCCGTCGTGAACGCGATGGTCGGCGGCGCAGAGTCCTGGGACGCAGTGGTCTCCTTTTGCGAAACGGTCGTCTCGCAGAAGGAGGCTGCGGAAAGGGAGAGAGAGATCTCGACTCTCGACCCGGCCCGCAGCAGACGCACCGGGCGTCGGAGGAGGGCGGACAACGCCCTCTTCCGGCCCCCCTAAATGGGTCCAGGGGCGACGGATTCGGGGACATCCGTCGCCCCCCAACATCAGGACCCGAGAAGGTGGCGCGCGTAGTGTTCCTCGCGCGCCGACCACAGACGTTGCGGGGGGAGTACACCTCACTCCCCCCGCCCGAGACGGGGCCCGCGCAAGCGGGCCGGCACCAGCCGGGGTTGTGGAAGAATAATGTGTTCCCGCGACCCCGGCGTAGGTGTGAGAAGGAACACCGGGGTGGTTTTTAGTCAGTAAGAGTCTGACAGACCCCTCCGCCCGCCCCAGGGCGGAGGACATCCATGAGGATTTTCCACCCCGGGAACAAAAAAAAAAAAAAAAGGGAGACGGCCTCTGCGGACTGAGCCGCTCCGGCATCAGCGCGGAAGGAGGCTTTCCCCAGGGGCTTTCCCTGTGCTGGCGGTCGCTCGCGCGTTTCGCGAGTTTGGGAGAGGAGGACTTCGGGGCCTTAGGACAGCCCCGGTAATTTGCCGGGTGTCCCGATTGGCCGCAGAGTACACAGCTGGGAGGCTCTAAACATAGTTCCCTATCTTTAGGGCGGGTACAGTCGGCGGTGCCATGCTCTCCTAGACACTTGACGCATCTAGGGGTGGCATAGCAGTTGGACTGCGAGTGACCATATAATTGGCAGCGATGACACTGTCCAATTAATTGAGCTCTGTAAGGCTTCTCTATTGAGATGCCTGAGAGCGAACACACCGACTTAACTTTAAAAATCGGGTGGTGACCGTCTGTGGGGTCACAGATGACCAGGACCATGTCGTAGACTAGGCCCTGTCTCGCTTTATGTAAGCGATGGACGGCGGAAACTGGTATGCCTTGTGAGACAAGGTCGCTCTTAATCTCCTCGGTGGAGATTTCCTGTGGAACGCGCCTAATAACGACGCGTGTAGGGGTTTCCTCCGGAAGGGAGTAAGTGTGAAAGGAGTAGTTCCTTTCACGTAGGGCGCGGGAGAGATCCCTAAAGTGCGTAGACGTGGGGACGGTAACTTTGATCCCCTGGAGGGTGGATCGGGCGTTGGTGTAGTTGATCTTGCGATCAACACACATCCTGGAAATTTCTGTCCATTTGGACTTGTCTTGGACGTAAATGGGGGGAGGAGGCATTTGCTTCCTCGCGGTAGGAGCGGGTGGGCAAGCCATAGGGCTGGCGGGGCGACTGGCCCGCGGACTAGGGGCGGAAGTGGAGCTGGACGATAAGTCGTCCTGTTTTTTCTGGGCCTTGGTGACCGGGCCAGCGGGGGCGGAGGATTTAGCCTTCCTCTTGCCTCCTTTAACGACTACTTGGAAGTCGTCGTCGCCGGAGGAGAAGGTGCGGGCTTCATCCTCGGAGAGTGGGACTGACGTGTCCATGCTCTCCGGGCGAGTCGTGTTTATTGCTGCGGCGCGCAGCTGCGTTGTCTCTGAGACAATGGCGGCCGTGACAATGGCGGCCGGAACAAAGGCGGGCGAGACAATAGGGGCCGGATTAGCGGCCGGAGTATTATCTGCCGGTACAATAGAGGGTGTAACAATGGTGGCAGAGATATTAGCCGGAACATTGTTTGCCGGAACAAAGGGCGGAATGCCTTGTTCGCATGCAGGTGGCGATAGCGGGCTCTCGAGCGCGTCGCTGAAGTTAGCGAGTGCGCCTTGAGACGGAGTGGGACTGGAAACTTGGCTTATTTTGGCGCCATATTTCGCCAAAAACTCGGGGTCCTTTAATAGGACCTCTTTGAGGAACGCCAAGAGGACGGCGTCCTCCATGATCGGAGCGGGAACTATATTAGGGAAGGAATGGTGGAAAGAGAAAATTTCCCTACGTAGCCTAAACCCTATACCTAACTCCCCGGGTGGATTGGCCCGGGGATGAGTTCCCTCCCTGTCGGGTGTAGACAGGGAGGTGTGTACCTATTGGTGAGCCCTAAGCTTGTAACCCGTCGCCAGTCTTATTGTGCGAACGGGGCCCTGACCAGTCTAGCGCGAAGGGTGTAGACACACCCTAAAGACACTAGGTGAGTAGCTGGAAAGCAAAACTGTCACCAGAGCCGACTAGGAGATCCCCCAAGGCCGGTTATCTGGGACCCATCCAATTGACTGCCTCTCCCTGAAGGGGTTCGGCGGGTGTGATTGGGACAACACCCCACTCGGCTTCGTTGGCACCGTAAGGTTTCAACCGAGGACCACGAAACTGTGGTTTTACCCAGAAGGGGCCTAGTGAAGCTACTCACAAAACGCGCGAAAAAGAAATAAGATTTGCCTTGAAAAAGGCACTTTTTGATTGATTAAAATCAAATCAATTTCTTGACTTGATTTTAAATCGGAGTAGTCGGGGCGACTACGATGACGTCACGTGGTTGCGACGAATAATAACACGAAACACAACACTGGGCCGGGAGCGGGAAAGCGCACAGACACGTCCGTCCGCGGCGAGAGTCTAGCGTCGAGTCCGTCTTCGTCCGCGTGCATTTTTTGTTTTAAATAGTGAGGCTTTCCACCAGGTAAAGAATTTTGCATTCCGATATGTGTGAATAGTGCCACTGCAGTTGTGTTGTGGTTGCGTAGTAGCTTGTTGCAATGTGGTTAACGCGGCTTCCCACGGTCCGTGATGTTGCAGATTATTAGGTCCACGGTTATCTATGCACCGCACACCAAGGCTCTTCCATCGGTGCGGGTCGGTCTCTGTGGGCCTTGCGATTGGATTAATTTTGTCATTCCAAAATGCAAAGTGGCGTTATCGACTCGCGGCGGATAAGACGCACTGCAGCGGACGTGTCTGCGCTATCACAAATGAAACTAGACTTCCCGTGGTGCGTCGGTGAGGGCTGGTCCGCTTCCGTCCGCAATATCACGCACCGTAGAAAACCAGCTTTCCGTTGTAACTAGTGTTTTGTGACAGACAGATCGCGTTGTTTGACCGCTAGTGCGCGGTCTAGCTGGTGGTTGCATCGTGGCTGCGACGTGGCCTTGATGTTGTCGGTATCACCCACACGGGGAATCTAGACGGCTAAATGTGCTCCGTATGAATAAAATATTATTTTTCGTACAAACTACTGCCCGTCTACGTGTTGTTGCTGTGATTTTGTTGGGGTACGTTTTATCGCGCCCTAAGTACCTACAGAGATCTCTAACATAAAAATAAACAAAAAAACTTCTTTATACAATATTACTGAAACATAACATATAAACAGTTACTGTCAGCCTCCCTGTTAATATTAAACGATCATCACAAAGTTATTTGAATACTTACTTTTGGTGGCTATAAATAATTAGAGAGATAGGATTAATATTGTAACAAGCAAAAGATTTATTTATTAACGAGGGTTTGATGACATAGTGGACATGTCACCCTCATAGGAAACCTTTGTTACATACACAACTTAAAATCTACGCTTAATCCCTAAGATTACCAATTTATATAATATTCTAGCGGCTTTGGACGCTGGAAATGATAATAGTATTACATTCTCCAAACTCACAAATATTGATTTTAAATTGTTCTCGAATCAAATATCTTTCCGCCCCGTTCTGGACACACTCCACCATAATATGAAAAACGTCTTCGAGCACATTGTATTCCGTGCAGTTTGGAGATGTAAGTTAGCCCATCAACGCAGCAAAACTATTCAATGGGATGTGTTCAGAACGATGTCTCAAATTTGTCACAAAACCAAGCATAATTCTGAACGGTTGCAGCGTCCGATGTCAAATACCTTCTGTCAATGACTTCTGGTCGAAGTATTCTTTCCAAATTTCACAACATTTAAAATATCTGTCTAATAAGGTTTAAACGTCACAGGAACAGGGTGTTCCTTCCTAAGCACGAAGATGAATAATTAATACTTTAAGAAATACGAACTCGACTGGTTACGACGACTTAAGTACCAAAGTTTTAAAAACATCTGCAACGGGTATAGTTTCCCTTCTAATAAACCTGTCCCTAACAGAAGGAGTTTTCCATAAACGTCATAAAAACGCAATTGTTAAACGTCTGTATATGAAAGGTACAAAAACGGACTTGAACAATTATCGACCGATTACTTTATTCCCCATTTTATCGAGTTTAAGTTTTTGAGAAAGTCATGTATAATAAAATAGAGAACTTTATGACGACTTGTGACATTCTTAAAAAAGTACAATTCGGCTTTAGGAAGGGCAGCTCTTCTACTTTAGCATGTTTCTCATTAGTGAAGCATATCACTGAAAGCCTTAATCAAAAGTCTGGACATGACGAAGGCCTTTGACTTCGTCTGCCATAAAACACTTCTATCAAAACTTTCTCGTTATTGAATCCGTGGAAAGGCGAACGACTGCATCAAAACCTATCTTGCAGAAAGAATACAATGTGTAGACATAACAAGAACTTTTCAATATGAACAGAAAACCTTTAGGTCGAAAAATGGACAAAACAATTATGGCACACCACAAGGAAGACTCATATCCCCAATTCTTTTCCTAGTATACACGAGTATCAACGACCTGACGGAGGCGATAAGCAAAGATTGCATATTGTTCGCTGATGACACGATATTAATTTTGAAAAGTGACAATAACAAAAATTTGACAAACGTAACATCTGAAGCTTTAGACGATGCAATCAATTGGCTAGATAAAAATAACTTAAAGTTAAACATGGTGAAAAAAAAACATATTGCGATATCAGACATTAAACGCACACATAGATAATCTAGACATTAAATATAAATATTCCCATTTAACTACTGTAAATGAATGTGTATTCTTTATTATTATTGTTGCTGTAAAACTGCAGTTGGAAACCACACATAGATAATAAAATCTTGATAAAAATAGATCGTTTTGTGTTCGTGGTTTGTGTGTTCTCAAAAACCGGAATTCTCAAGAAATGGGGGTAGAACTAAGGCGAGTACTTTCTGCGATGACTGCGAGGTGCGAACCATCGGTGTAGTCGATGTCTGAGGACTTCGTGGCCGGTTCAACTACGAGCGCTGTAAATACACCCAAAATGAGGAAAACACTCACTGGGATTCGGAACGAGTCCCGGCTCCCTCTTACGTTGCACCCTTCACCCGCACCCAAGCCTACCTACCGAGACGTGGCATTAAGTAAGAACAGTGACGCCCATAAGCGGATCTATGAAGACGATAACGAAGGATTCCAGACAATTTCGTATGCTCGAAAACGACCTCGCATTGCCGAGCGTCAACAAATAACAAGTATTATATCGAACTTAAAACAAAGTTAAACATTAGGAATAGAAGAGTCACCAATGTAAGTGCGAAGTTAAAGGCAGCAGACCATATAGTTCAAATATATGTATCCCGTTTTCGAAATGACTGTGTGAGTGATACTTTATGATGCCTGCTTATCTCATGCTTTCTTACCTAAAGATTTTATGAAGTCAGTGGTGCCATTGGTTAAAAATAGGAAAGGTGACATTTCAGATATTTCTAATTATAGGCCTATAACACTAGCGAAAGTGTTGTCAAAACGCTCTTCATAACGCTCATGCATACGCATGTTTCCTAGATTTAAGTCGCGCATTTGATACAATAAATTGTAACATGCTATGGCGCAAAATGTTCCAAACGCGTATACCACATGACATTGTTTACATCATGAAGTATTGGTATGAGGGCCAAGCTAACGCAGTAAAGTGGGGGGAAGCCGTGTCTTGTGATTATGTTCTCGGAACGGGGGTAAGACAGCGTATTAACATCACCCATATTATTTAACGATTATGTGAATGATTTGATAGAGGAGCTGAGCGGAGCTGGGATCGGCTGTTCAGTTAACAACGTACCTGTAAATAAGCTTAGCTACGCCGACGAAATGGTTCTGCTCAGCCCGTCTGTCACAGCAATGCAAAAGTTGATGATATGTGAGGAATATGTGAGTGTTGGTTGAAAAGCAGAGAAGTTGGAATAGTACCCACTATTCCAACTTCTCTGCTTTTCAACCAATAGCATTAATAGGATTGAGTTGTTTTTCAGTTAGAATCAGGATATCCGGCTTGGAATTTAGACAAGAGAGAGTAAGCTGGAGATCATCTAAGATACTATAAACGCTTCGTATATTTTGACAGAATATGTTGCAGTCATTATTTTGTACTTGTACGTGTTTAGACAAATCTTCAACATTACAGTGAAAAGCCTGAGCGATATTTGAATTGCCTATATCGTTTATTGTGTGCAGCGAACTATCCATTAAAAAGACTGGCAAAAAAACAGGTGAAACAATTTTGAGTGCAATAGATGTATACAGCCGCCAACATAATTTTGATAACCGCGGAGTATAATATGCTTGTAGTGAGGTTTTTAAGTGAGAGTGTATGTTAGAGAATAGATTTCGGTTGTTGTGTATAAATAAAAAAGTGTGGGTTAAAGTGATTGTATGTGCAAGGGTAGTAGGCAGAAACATAATTTCTAAAAACACAAAACAAAACGAAAAAGTTAAAAGACAGTTTTTTATTTATGGTACCATCATCCTCCAGGTTTTGGGTATGAATGTGGATGGCTTTATGAGTAGGGGAAGACCAAAGAAAAGTTGGATGGGCTGTGTGCACGATGATAAGGCATGGGGGATAGGATAAGGAAACGGGATGACAACTGAGATGGGAGAGATAATAGAGAAGACTGGAAGAAAAAGATTTGTGATAAGTGTGAAAAGTGGATCAAGATGATGAGTTTTCTCTTACATATATACAATTTATTTTATTACTTACTGCTGCAGAAGTGGCCTTAATCTGAAAATAAAACAAAGATTCGATAACTATATAAATAATCAATTAATAATATGCGTAATTTGTATAATTCCTTGAATTTTTTGTTTGATTTATTTTTCTTTGTTTTTTTTGTGTTCTGAAATATGTCAACTGTAAGTACTGCTTTCAAACTGATAATTATGTATTACTGAAATTAGATTTCAGTTAATGTAATCTGCAATTTCGCCCAGTTATATGAGTTTCAAAAACAAACGATGATTGACACATGCGTGCACTGGCTGGACAGGTCGACTCAAATCGGTGTGGTTCTTTCCTCAAAAGATCATTTCAGACACTAGTCTACATGGTCCTCTAATGATCTGACCAAGATTATGTCTGGCCTTTGAAAGAGACTGTGACCTCTGAGTTTGTTTTGGCCTTTCTTCTCAGAGTAGTCAGATAGGAAACGCCGATCTCATCTAGTTTTTTTTAAAAATTATAATGACGTGTAACGTTTGTGTATGTCTTGTACATACCTACTTACAGAAATAAAATCATTCATCATTTAAGATTGTACACCCTATAAAAAGCTGCCTGTGAAACTTATGATTATGATGATTATCTTTTTATCAGCGAAAACCGCCAAGAAGCTTTTGCTTTGCAATAGAATGCTATTTTATCCATCTTCAAAAGTAACCAATTTTTTAAATAAAAGTGAACGTGATTGTACCAGCTGTCTGTTTCTAGCCGGAAAGATGTCTTCGTAAAAAATATAATCCGTTTTATTTAACACTAGCCTCTGTCAGCGTCTTCGTCCGCGTGCATTTTTTTGTTTTAAATAGTGAAGCTTTCCACCAGGTAAAGATTTTGCATTCCGATATGTGTGAATAGTGCCACTGCAGTTGTGTTGTGGTTGCGTAGTAGCTTGTTGCAATGTGGTTAAGGCGGCTTCCCACGGTCCGTGATGTTGCAGATTATTAGGACCACGGTTATCTATGCACCGCACACCAAGGCTCTTCCATCGGTGCGGGTCGGTCTCTGTGGGCCTTGCGATTGGATTAATTTTGTCATTCCAAAATGCAAAGTGGCGTTATCGACTCGCGGCGGATAAGACGCACTGCAGCGGACGTGTCTGCGCTATCACAAATGAAACTAGACTTCCCGTGGTGCGTCGGTGAGGGCTGGTCCGCTTCCGTCCGCAATATCACGCACCGTAGAAAACTAGCTTTCCGTTGTAACTAGTGTTTTGTGACAGACAGATCGCGTTGTTTGACCGCTAGTGCGCGGTCTAGCTGGTGGTTGCATCGTGGCTGCGACGTGGCCTTGATGTTGTCGGTATCACCCACACGGGGAATCTAGACGGCTAAATGTGGTCCGTATGAATAAAATATTATTTTTCGTACAAATTACTGCCCGTCTACGTGTTGTTGCTGTGATTTTGTTGGGGTACGTTTTATCGCGCCCTAACTACCTACGAGATCTTTAACATAAAAATAAACAAAAAAACTTCTTTATACAATATTACTGAAACATAACATATAAACAGTTACTGTCAGCCTCCCTGTTAATATTAAACGACCATCACAAAGTTATTTGAATACTTACTTTTGGTGGCTATAAATAATTAGAGAGATAGGATTAATATTGTAACAAGCAAAATATTTATTTATTAACGAGGGTTTGATGACATGGTGGACATGTCACCCTCATAGGAAACCTTTGTTACATACACAACTTAAAATCTGAACACGAAATCACGAAGATGAATAATTAATACTTTAAGAAATACGAACTCGACTGGTTACGACGACTTAACCCTTAATAAAGCCGTGGGAGTATAGCTCCCACATAACTTTAACTTTTCCTAAACAAACCGTGGCTGCTATTTCTCCACAATTTGTCATAGATCTCTCTTAGATACATTTTTGAACGAAGAAAAAAAAGTAAAGTGTCAAAAGTCTTATGTCAAACTGACACATAAACAATAATTTTTCGGTAACGGTCTTTGTCGTGAGTTTTTGAAGTGCTGTGCAATAAAAAGTTGTTTATTTAGAAAATAAGAACAGGTGAGTCGTGGTATTTTTTAATATATTATTAATTAGGAATGTGACTTTATAATGCATGCAAATTATAATGAATAATGTTACAATCAAGAGTGTCTTTGGCTCTTGGAAGTATGTGGGAGACATACGGCCATGGTCCGGTCATTGATTACGTTTTTGTTAGTGGTATTTATAATAAATGTTGTTTTTGTCACTTTTCCAGGCTTTAGAATGCCAAGAAAAAGTATTTCTGAAAAGGATATAGCCAAGGAGTTACATAGATTGTGTGACTCTTCGGAAGATGAAGAGGAACCTGATAATTATATGTTCAATGAGACTGATCTACCCCAAGACATGAATTCAGTTTTAGCCAGCATTCAAGGTATGACATAATCTGAGCTGTTGGAATCCTTGGAATCCTCCAATAATGAACCATGCATGCAAGATATGTCAAGTACCACTCTGCTTTGTGCCATGTTGGGAGTTGTTCCATACAATAAATAATTAAATACCTATATTTGTCAATAAAATTATTTTATTTATTTCTATAATAATTTATTATTTATTTCCACCAATTATAACATCTTTACAGACTTTATAGAAGAAAATAAGACACTTGGTAAATATTTGAAAATTTCAATCCCATTAAAATAACTTTGCTCTACTTGGGCAATGGTAGAATAGCTCCCACATAAATTTCCAAAAAAACCCAAAAACAAAAAAACAAAAAAAAATTTGTTAACGACTTCTGGAACTACTAAAAACAATATACGAAAGTCTGCTCACTCTTAGAACTAACTCATTTGCGATGCCTGATTAAGGGTTAAGTACCAAAGTTTTAAAAACATCTGCAACGGGTATAGTTTCCCTTCTAATAAACCTGTCCCTAACAGAAGGAGTTTTCCATAAACGTCATAAAAACGCAATTGTTAAACGTCTGTATATGAAAGGTACAAAAACGGACTTGAACAATTATCGACCGATTACTTTATTCCCCATTTTATCGAGTTTAAGTTTTTGAGAAAGTCATGTATAATAAAATAGAGAACTTTATGACGACTTGTGACATTCTTAAAAAAGTACAATTCGGCTTTAGGAAGGGCAGCTCTTCTACTTTAGCATGTTTCTCATTAGTGAAGCATATCACTGAAAGCCTTAATCAAAAGTCTGGACATGACGAAGGCCTTTGACTTCGTCTGCCATAAAACACTTCTATCAAAACTTTCTCGTTATTGAATCCATGGAAAGGCGAACGACTGCATCAAAACCTATCTTGCAGAAAGAATACAATGTGTAGACATAACAAGAACTTTTCAATATGAACAGAAAACCTTTAGGTCGAAAAATGGACAAAACAATTATGGCACACCACAAGGAAGACTCATATCCCCAATTCTTTTCCTAGTATACACGAGTATCAACGACCTGACGGAGGCGATAAGCAAAGATTGCATATTGTTCGCTGATGACACGATATTAATTTTGAAAAGTGACAATAACAAAAATTTGACTAACGTAACATCTGAAGCTTTAGACGATGCAATCAATTGGCTAGATAAAAATAACTTAAAGTTAAACATGGTGAAAACAAACATAATGCGATATCAGACATTAAACGCACACATAGATAATCTAGACATTAAATATAAATATTCTCATTTAACTACTGTAAATGAATGTGTATTCTTTATTATTATTGTTGCTGTAAAACTGCAGTTGGAAACCACACATAGATAATAAAATCTTGATAAAAATAGATCGTTTTGTGTTCGTGGTTTGTGTGTTCTCAAAAACCGGAATTCTCAAGAAATGGGGGTAGAACTAAGGCGAGTACTTTCTGCGATGACTGCGAGGTGCGAACCATCGGTGTAGTCGATGTCTGAGGACTTCGTGGCCGGTTCAACTACGAGCGCTGTAAATACAACCAAAATGAGGAAAACACTCACTGGGATTCGGAACGAGTCCCGGCTCCCTCTTACGTTGCACCCTTCACCCGCACCCAAGCCTACCTACCGAGACGTGGCATTAAGTAAGAACAGTGACGCCCATAAGCGGATCTATGAAGACGATAACGAAGGATTCCAGACAATTTCGTATGCTCGAAAACGACCTCGCATTGCCGAGCGTCAACTAGGAATAGAAGAGTCACCAATGTAAGTGCGAAGTTAAAGGCAGCAGACCATATAGTTCAAATATATGTATCCCGTTTTCGAAATGACTGTGTGAGTGATACTTTATGATGCCTGCTTATCTCATGCTTTCTTACCTAAAGATTTTATGAAGTCAGTGGTGCCATTGGTTAAAAATAGGAAAGGTGACATTTCAGATATTTCTAATTATAGGCCTATAACACTAGCGACAGTGTTGTCAAAACGCTCTTCATAACGCTCATGCATACGCATGTTTCCTAGATTTAAGTCGCGCATTTGATACAATAAATTGTAACATGCTATGGCGCAAAATGTTCCAAACGCGTATACCACATGACATTGTTTACATCATGAAGTATTGGTATGAGGGCCAAGCTAACGCAGTAAAGTGGGGGGAAGCCGTGTCTTGTGATTATGTTCTCGGAACGGGGGTAAGACAGCGTATTAACATCACCCATATTATTTAACGATTATGTGAATGATTTGATAGAGGAGCTGAGCGGAGCTGGGATCGGCTGTTCAGTTAACAACGTACCTGTAAATAAGCTTAGCTACGCCGACGAAATGGTTCTGCTCAGCCCGTCTGTCACAGCAATGCAAAAGTTGATGATATGTGAGGAATATGTGAGTGTTGGTTGAAAAGCAGAGAAGTTGGAATAGTACCCACTATTCCAACTTCTCTGCTTTTCAACCAATAGCATTAATAGGATTGAGTTGTTTTTCAGTTAGAATCAGGATATCCGGCTCGGAATTTAGACAAGAGAGAGTAAGCTGGAGATCATCTAAGATACTATAAACGCTTCGTATATTTTGACAGAATATGTTGCAGTCATTATTTTGTACTTGTACGTGTTTAGACAAATCTTCAACATTACAGTGAAAAGCCTGAGCGATATTTGAATTGCCTATATCGTTTATTGTGTGCAGCGAACTATCCATTAAAAAGACTGGCAAAAAAACAGGTGAAACAATTTTGAGTGCAATAGATGTATACAGCCGCCAACATAATTTTGATAACCGCGGAGTATAATATGCTTGTAGTGAGGTTTTTAAGTGAGAGTGTATGTTAGAGAATAGATTTCGGTTGTTGTGTATAAATAAAAAAGTGTGGGTTAAAGTGATTGTATGTGCAAGGGTAGTAGGCAGAAACATAATTTCTAAAAACACAAAACAAAACGAAAAAGTTACAAGACAGTTTTTTATTTATGGTACCATCATCCTCCAGGTTTTGGGTATGAATGTGGATGGCTATATGAGTAGGGGAAGACCAAAGAAAAGTTGGATGGGCTGTGTGCACGATGATAAGGCATGGGGGATAGGATAAGGAAACGGGATGACAACTGAGATGGGAGAGATAATAGAGAAGACTGGAAGAAAAAGATTTGTGATAAGTGTGAAAAGTGGATCAAGATGATGAGTTTTCTCTTACATATATACAATTTATTTTATTACTTACTGCTGCAGAAGTGGCCTTAATCTGAAAATAAAACAAAGATTCGATAACTATATAAATAATCAATTAATAATATGCGTAATTTGTATAATTCCTTGAATTTTTTGTTTGATTTATTTTTCTTTGTTTTTTTTGTGTTCTGAAATATGTCAACTGTAAGTACTGCTTTCAAACTGATAATTATGTATTACTGAAATTAGATTTCAGTTAATGTAATCTGCAATTTCGCCCAGTTATATGAGTTTCAAAAACAAACGATGATTGACACATGCGTGCACTGGCTGGACAGGTCGACTCAAATCGGTGTGGTTCTTTCCTCAAAAGATCATTTCAGACACTAGTCTACATGGTCCTCTAATGATCTGACCAAGATTATGTCTGGCCTTTGAAAGAGACTGTGACCTCTGAGTTTGTTTTGGCCTTTCTTCTCAGAGTAGTCAGATAGGAAACGCCGATCTCATCTAGTTTTTTTTAAAAATTATAATGACGTGTAACGTTTGTGTATGTCTTGTACATACCTACTTACAGAAATAAAATCATTCATCATTTAAGATTGTACACCCTATAAAAAGCTGCAATATTACTGAAAATCAAAGTGAAAAGCCTGAGCGATATTTGAATTGCCTATATCGTTTATTGTGTGCAGCGAACTATCCATTAAAAAGACTGGCAAAAAAACTGGTGAAACAATTTTGAGTGCAATAGATGTATACAGCCGCCAACATAATTTTGATAACCGCGGAGTATAATATGCTTGTAGTGTGGTTTTTAAGTGAGAGTGTATGTTAGAGAATAGATTTCGGTTGTTGTGTATAAATAAAAAAGTGCGGGTTAAAGTAATTGTATGTGCAAGGGTAGTAGGCAGAAACATAATTTCTAAAAACACAAAACAAAACGAAAAAGTTAATAGACAGTTTTTTATTTATGGTACCATCATCCTCCAGGTTTTGGGTATGAATGTGGATGGCTTTATGAGTAGGGGAAGACCAAAGAAAAGTTGGATGGGCTGTATGCACGATGATAAGGCATGGGGGATAGGATAAGGAAACGGGATGACAACTGAGATGGGAGAGATAATAGAGAAGACTGGAAGAAAAAGATTTGTGATAAGTGTGAAAAGTGGATTAAGATGATGAGTTTTCTCTTACATATATACAATTTATTTTATTACTTACTTCTGCAGAAGTGGCCTTAATCTGAAAATAAAACAAAGATTCGATAACTACATAAATAATCAATTAATAATATGCGTAATTTGTAGAATTCCTTGAATTTTTTGTTTGATTTATTTTTCTTTGTTTTTTTTGTGTTCTGAATTATGTCAACTGTAAGTACTGCTTTCAAACTAATAATTATGTATTACTGAAATTAGATTTCAGTTACTGTAATCTGCAATTTCGCCCAGTTATATGAGTTTCAAAAACAAACGATGATTGACACCATGCGTGCACTGGCTGGACAGGTCGACTCAAATCGGTGTGGTTCTTTCCTCAAAAGATCATTTCAGACACTAGTCTACATGGTCCTCTAATGATCTGACTAAGATTATGTCTGGACTTTGAAAGAGACTGTGACCTCTGAGTTTGTTTCGGCCTTTCTTCTCAGAGTAGTCAGATAGGAAACGCCGATCTCATCTAGTTTTTTTTTTAATTATAATGACGTGTAACGTTTGTGTATGTCTTGTACATACCTACTTACAGAAATAAAATCATTCATCATTTAAGATTGTACACCCTATAAAAAGCTGCCTGTGAAACTTATGATTATGATGATTATCTTTTTATCAGCGAAAACCGCCAAGAAGCTTCTGCTTTGCAATAGAATGCTATTTTATCCATCTTCAAAAGTAACCAATTTTTTAAATAAAAGTGAACGTGATTGTACCAGCTGTCTGTTTCTAGCCGGAAAGATGTCTTCGTAAAAAATATAATCCGTTTTATTTAACACTAGCCTCTGTCAGCGTCTTCGTCCGCGTGCATGATTTTGTTTTAAATAGTGAAGCTTTCCACCAGGTAAAGAATTTTGCATTCCGATATGTGTGAATAGTGGCACTGCAGTTGTGTTGTGGTTGCGTAGTAGCTTGTTGCAATGTGGTTCAGGCGGCTTCCCACGGTCCGTGATGTTGCAGATTATTAGGACCACGGTTATCTATGCACCGCACACCAAGGCTCTTCCATCGGTGCGGGTCGGTCTCTGTGGGCCTTGCGATTGGATTAATTTTGTCATTCCAAAATGCAAAGTGGCGTTATCGACTCGCGGCGGATAAGACGCACTGCAGCGGACGTGTCTGCGCTATCACAAATGAAACTAGACTTCCCGTGGTGCGTCGGTGAGGCCTGGTCCGCTTCCGTACGCAATATCACGCACCGTAGAAAACCAGCTTTCCGTTGTAACTAGTGTTTTGTGACAGACAGATCGCGTTGTTTGACCGCTAGTGCGCGGTCTAGCTGGTGGTTGCATCGTGGCTGCGACGTGGCCTTGATGTTGTCGGTATCACCCACACGGGGAATCTAGAGGCTAAATGTGGTCCGTATGAATAAAATATTACTGTCTACGTGTTGTTGCTGTGATTTTGTTGGGGTACGTTTTATCGCGCCCTAAGTACCTACAGAGATCTCTAACATAAAAATAACCAAAAAAAACTTCTTTATACAATATTACTGAAACATAACATATAAACAGTTACTGTCAGCCTCCCTGTTAATATTAAACGATCATCACAAAGTTATTTGAATACTTACTTTTGGTGGCTATAAATAATTAGAGAGATAGGATTAATATTGTAACAAGCAAAAGATTTATTTATTAACGAGGGTTTGATGACATAGTGGACATGTCACCCTCATAGGAAACCTTTGTAACATACACAACTTAAAATCTACGCTTAATCCCTAAGATTAGCAATTTATATAATATTCTAGCGGCTTTGGACGCTGGAAATGATAATAGTATTACATTCTCCAAACTCACAAATATTGATTTTAAATTGTTCTCGAATCAATTATCTTTCCGCCCCGTTCTGGACACACTCCACCATAATATGAAAAACGTCTTCGAGCACATTGTATTCCGTGCAGTTTGGAGATGTAACTTAGCCCATTAACGCAGCAAAACTATTCAATGGGATGTGTTCAGAACGATGTCTCAAATTTGTCACAAAACCAAGCATAATTCTGAACGGTTGCAGCGTCCGATGTCAAATACCTTCTGTCTATGACTTCTCGTCGAAGTATTCTTTCCAAATTTCACAACATTTAAAATATCTGTCTAATGAGGTTTAAACTTCACAGGAACAGGGTGTTCCTTCCTAAGCACGAAGATGAATAATTAATACTTTAAGAAATACGAACTCGACTGGTTACGACGACTTAAGTACCAAAGTTTTAAAAACATCTGCAACGGGTATAGTTTCCCTTCTAATAAACCTGTCCCTAACAGGAGGAGTTTTCCATAAACGTCATAAAAACGCAATTGTTAAACGTCTGTATATGAAAGGTACAAAAACGGACTTGAACAATTATCGACCGATTACTTTATTCCCCACTTTATCGAGTTTAAGTTTTTGAGAAAGTCATGTATAATAAAATAGAGAACTTTATGACGACTTGTGACATTCTTAAAAAGTACAATTCGGCTTTAGGAAGGGCAGCTCTTCTACTTTAGCATGTTTCTCATTAGTGAAGCATATCACTGAAAGCCTTAATCAAAAGTCTGGACATGACGAAGGCCTTTGACTTCGTCTGCCATAAAACACTTCTATCAAAACTTTCTCGTTATTGAATCCGTGGAAAGGCGAACGACTGGATCAAAAGCTATCTTGCAGAAAGAATACAATGTGTAGACATAACAAGAACTTTTCAATATGAACAGAAAACCTTTAGGTCGAAAAATGGACAAACAATTATGGCACACCACAAGGAAGACTCATATCCCCAATTCTTTTCCTAGTATACACGAGTGTCAACGACCTGACGGAGGCGATAAGTAAAGATTGCATATTGTTCGCTGATGACACGATATTAATTTTGAAAAGTGACAATAACAAAAATCTGACAAACGAAACATCTGAAGCTTTAGACGATGCAATCAATTGGCTAGATAAAAATAACTTAAAGTTAAACATGGTGAAAACAAACATAATACGATATCAGACATTAAACGCACACATAGATAATCTAGACATTAAATATAAATATTCTCATTTAACTACTGTAAATGAATGTGTATTCTTTATTATTATTGTTGCTGTAAAACTGCAGTTGGGAACCACACATAGATAATAAAATCTTGATAAAAATAGATCGTTTTGTGTTCGTGGTTTGTGTGTTCTCAAAAACCGGAATTCTCAAGAAATGGGGGTAGAACTAAGGCGAGTACTTTCTGCGATGACTGCGAGGTGCGAACCATCGGTGTAGTCGATGTCTGAGGACTTCGTGGCCGGTTCAACTACGAGCGCTGTAAATACACCCAAAATGAGGAAAACACTCACTGGGATTCGGAACGAGTCCCGGCTCCCTCTTACGTTGCACCCTTCACCCGCACCCAAGCCTACCTACCGAGACGTGGCATTAAGTAAGAACAGTGACGCCCATAAGCGGATCTATGAAGACGATAACGAAGGATTCCAGACAATTTCGTATGCTCGAAAACGACCTCGCATTGCCGAGCGTCAACAAATAACAAGTATTATATCGAACTTAAAACAAAGTTAAACATTAGGAATAGAAGAGTCACCAATGTAAGTGCGAAGTTAAAGGCAGCAGACCATATAGTTCAAATATATGTATCCCGTTTTCGAAATGACTGTGTGAGTGATACTTTATGATGTCTGCTTATCTCATGCTTTCTTACCTAAAGATTTTATGAAGTCAGTGGTGCCATTGGTTAAAAATAGGAAAGGTGACATTTCAGATATTTCTAATTATAGGCCTATAACACTAGCAACAGTGTTGTCAAAACGCTCTTCATAACGCTCATGCATACGCATGTTTCCTAGATTTAAGTCGCGCATTTGATACAATAAATTGTAACATGCTATGGCGCAAAATGTTCCAAACGCGTATACCACATGACATTGTTTACATCATGAAGTATTGGTATGAGGGCCAAGCTAACGCAGTAAAGTGGGGGGAAGCCGTGTCTTGTGATTATGTTCTCGGAACGGGGGTAAGACAGCGTATTAACATCACCCATATTATTAAATGATTATGTGAATGATTTGATAGAGGAGCTGAGCGGAGCTGGGATCGGCTGTTCAGTTAACAACGCCCCTGTAAATAAGCTTAGCTACGCCGATGAAATGGTTCTGCTCAGCCCGTCTGTCACAGCAATGCAAAAGTTGATGATATGTGAGGAATATGTGAGTGTTGGTTGAAAAGCAGAGAAGTTGGAATAGTACCCACTATTCCAACTTCTCTGCTTTTCAACCAATAGCATTAATAGGATTGAGTTGTTTTTCAGTTAGAATCAGGATATCCGGCTCGGAATTTAGACAAGAGAGAGTAAGCTGGAGATCATCTAAGATACTATAAACGCTTCGTATATTTTGACAGAATATGTTGCAGTCATTATTTTGTACTTGTACGTGTTTAGTCAAATCTTCAACATTACAGTGAAAAGCCTGAGCGATATTTGAATTGCCTATATCGTTTATTGTGTGCAGCGAACTATCCATTAAAAAGACTGGCAAAAAAACAGGTGAAACAATTTTGAGTGCAATAGATGTATACAGCCGCCAACATAATTTTGATAACCGCGGAGTATAATATGCTTGTAGTGAGGTTTTTAAGTGAGAGTGTATGTTAGAGAATAGATTTCGGTTGTTGTGTATAAATAAAAAAGTGTGGGTTAAAGTGATTGTATGTGCAAGGGTAGTAGGCAGAAACATAATTTCTAAAAACACAAAACAAAACGAAAAAGTTAAAAGACAGTTTTTTATTTTTGGTACCATCATCCTCCAGGTTTTGGGTATGAATGTGGATGGCTTTATGAGTAGGGGAAGACCAAAGAAAAGTTGGATGGGCTGTGTGCACGATGATAAGGCATGGGGGATAGGATAAGGAAACGGAATGACAACTGAGATGGGAGAGATAATAGAGAAGACTGGAAGAAAAAGATTTGTGATAAGTGTGAAAAGTGGATCAAGATGATGAGTTTTCTCTTACATATATACAATTTATTTTATTACTTACTTCTGCAGAAGTGGCCTTAATCTGAAAATAAAACAAAGATTCGATAACTACATAAATAATCAATTAATAATATGCGTAATTTGTATAATTCCTTGAATTTTTTGTTTGATTTATTTTTCTTTGTATTTTTTTGTGTTCTGAATTATGTCAACTGTAAGTACTGCTTTCAAACTGATAATTATGTATTACTGAAATTAGATTTCAGTTACTGTAATCTGCAATTTCGCCCAGTTATATGAGTTTCAAAAACAAACGATGATTGACACATGCGTGCACTGGCTGGACAGGTCGACTCAAATCGGTGTGGTTCTTTCCTCAAAAGATCATTTCAGACACTAGTCTACATGGTCCTCTAATGATCTGACTAAGATTATGTCTGGACTTTGAAAGAGACTGTGACCTCTGAGTTTGTTTCGGCCTTTCTTCTCAGAGTAGTCAGATAGGAAACGCCGATCTCATCTAGTTTATTTAAAAATTATAATGACGTGTAACGTTTGTGTATGTCTTGTACATACCTACTTACAGAAATAAAATCATTCATCATTTAAGATTGTACACCCTATAAAAAGCTGCCTGTGAAACTTATGATTATGATGATTATCTTTTTATCAGTGAAAACCGCTAAGAAGCTTCTGCTTTGCAATAGAATGCTATTTTATCCATCTTCAAAAGTAACCAATTTTTTAAATAAAAGTGAACGTGAGTGTACCAGCTGTCTGTTTCTAGCCGGAAAGATGTCTTCGTAAAAAATATAATCCGTTTTATTTAACACTGGCCTCTGTCAGCGTCTTCGTCCGTGTGCATGATTTTGTTTTAAATAGTGAAGCTTTCCACCAGGTAAAGAATTTTGCATTCCGATATGTGTGAATAGTGGCACTGCAGTTGTGTTGTGGTTGCGTAGTAGCTTGTTGCAATGTGGTTCAGGCGGCTTCCCACGGTCCGTGATGTTGCAGATTATTAGGACCACGGTTATCTATGCACCGCACACCAAGGCTCTTCCATCGGTGCGGGTCGGTCTCTGTGGGCCTTGCGATTGGATTAATTTTGTCATTCCAAAATGCAAAGTGGCGTTATCGACTCGCGGCGGATAAGACGCACTGCAGCGGACGTGTCTGCGCTATCACAAATGAAACTAGACTTCCCGTGGTGCGTCGGTGAGGGCTGGTCCGCTTCCGGACGCAATATCACGCACCGTAGAAAACCAGCTTTCCGTTGTAACTAGTGTTTTGTGACAGACAGATCGCGTTGTTTGACCGCTAGTGCGCGGTCTAGCTGGTGGTTGCATCGTGGCTGCGACGTGGCCTTGATGTTGTCGGTATCACCCACACGGGGAATCTAGAGGCTAAATGTGGTCCGTATGAATAAAATATTACTGTCTACGTGTTGTTGCTGTGATTTTGTTGGGGTACGTTTTATCGCGCCCTAAGTACCTACAGAGATCTCTAACATAAAAATAAACAAAAAAACTTCTTTATACAATATTACTGAAACATAACATATAAACAGTTACTGTCAGCCTCCCTGTTAATATTAAACGATCATCACAAAGTTATTTGAATACTTACTATTGGTGGCTATAAATAATTAGAGAGATAGGATTAATATTGTAACAAGCAAAAGATTTATTTATTAACGAGGGTTTGATGACATAGTGGACATGTCACCCTCATAGGAAACCTTTGTAACATACACAACTTAAAATCTACGCTTAATCCCTAAGGTTACCAATTTATATAATATTCTAGCGGCTTTGGACGCTGGAAATGATAATAGTATTACATTCTCCAAACTCACAAATATTGATTTTAAATTGTTCTCGAATCAATTATCTTTCCGCCCCGTTCTGGACACACTCCACCATAATATGAAAAACGTCTTCGAGCACATTGTATTCCGTGCAGTTTGGAGATGTAACTTAGCCCATTAACGCAGCAAAACTATTCAATGGGATGTGTTCAGAACGATGTCTCAAATTTGTCACAAAACCAAGCATAATTCTGAACGGTTGCAGCGTCCGATGTCAAATACCTTCTGTCAATGACTTCTCGTCGAAGTATTCTTTCCAAATTTCACAACATTTAAAATATCTGTCTAATAAGGTTTAAACGTGACAGGAACAGGGTGTTCCTTCCTAAGCACGAAGATGAATAATTAATACTTTAAGAAATACGAACTCGACTGGTTACGACGACTTAAGTACCAAAGTTTTAAAAACATCTGCAACGGGTATAGTTTCCCTTATAATAAACCTGTCCCTAACAGGAGGAGTTTTCCATAAACGTCATAAAAACGCAATTGTTAAACGTCTGTATATGAAAGGTACAAAAACGGACTTGAACAATTATCGACCGATTACTTTATTCCCCACTTTATCGAGTTTAAGTTTTTGAGAAAGTCATGTATAATAAAATAGAGAACTTTATGACGACTTGTGACATTCTTAAAAAGTACAATTCGGCTTTAGGAAGGGCAGCTCTTCTACTTTAGCATGTTTCTCATTAGTGAAGCATATCACTGAAAGCCTTAATCAAAAGTCTGGACATGACGAAGGCCTTTGACTTCGTCTGCCATAAAACACTTCTATCAAAACTTTCTCGTTATTGAATCCGTGGAAAGGCGAACGACTGGATCAAAAGCTATCTTGCAGAAAGAATACAATGTGTAGACATAACAAGAACTTTTCAATATGAACAGAAAACCTTTAGGTCGAAAAATGGACAAACAATTATGGCACACCACAAGGAAGACTCATATCCCCAATTCTTTTCCTAGTATACACGAGTATCAACGACCTGACGGAGGCGATAAGCAAAGATTGCATATTGTTCGCTGATGACACGATATTAATTTTGAAAAGTGACAATAACAAAAATCTGACAAACGTAACATCTGAAGCTTTAGACGATGCAATCAATTGGCTAGATAAAAATAACTTAAAGTTAAACATGGTGAAAACAAACATAATGCGATATTAGACATTAAACGCACACATAGATAATCTAGACATTAAATATAAATATTCTCATTTAACTACTGTAAATGAATGTGTATTCTTTATTTTTATTGTTGCTGTAAAACTGCAGTTGGAAACCACACTTATATAATAAAATCTTGATAAAAATAGATCGTTTTGTGTTCGTGGTTTGTGTGTTCTCAAAAACCGGAATTCTCAAGAAATGGGGGTAGAACTAAGGCAAGTACTTTCTGCGATGACTGCGAGGTGCGAACCATCGGTGTAGTCGATGTCTGAGGACTTCGTGGCCGGTTCAACTACGAGCGCTGTAAATACACCCAAAATGAGGAAAACACTCACTGGGATTCGGAATGAGTCCCGGCTCCCTCTTACGTTTCACCCTTCACCCGCACCCAAGCCTACCTACCGAGACGTGGCATTAAGTAAGAACAGTGACGCCCAAAAGCGGATCTATGAAGACGATAACGAAAGATTCCAGACAATTTTGTATGCTCGAAAACGACCTCGCATTGCCGTGCGTCAACAAATAACAAGTATTATATCGAACTTAAAACAAAGTTAAACATTAGGAATAGAAGAGTCACCAATGTAAGTGCGAAGTTAAAGGCAGCAGACCATATAGTTCAAATATATGTATCCCGTTTTTGAAATGACTGTGTGAGTGATACTTTATGATGCCTGCTTATCTCATGCTTTCTTACCTAAAGATTTTATGAAGTCAGTGGTGCCATTGGTTAAAAATAGGAAAGGTGACATTTCAGATATTTCTAATTATAGGCCTATAACACTAGCGACAGTGTTGTCAAAAATATTTGAAAGGCTAATAGAACCTCAAATACAAAAATACGTAAACCTTTATAACGCTCAATTTGGTTTTCGTGCTCAGCATGCAACTGACACTGCTATATTTGCCTTGAAGAAAACAGTTCAATATTATTTAGACAGGAAAACAAATGCATACGCATGTTTCCTAGATTTAAGTCGCGCATTTGATACAATAAATTGTAACATGCTATGGCGCAAAATGTTCCAAACGCGTATACCACATGACATTGTTTACATCATGAAGTATTGGTATGAGGGCCAAGCTAACGCAGTAAAGTGGGGGGAAGCCGTGTCTTGTGATTATGTTCTCGGAACGGGGGTAAGACAGGGCGTATTAACATCACCCATATTATTTAACGATTATGTGAATGATTTGATAGAGGAGCTGAGCGGAGCTGGGATCGGCTGTTCAGTTAACAACGTACCTGTAAATAAGCTTAGCTACGCCGACGAAATGGTTCTGCTCAGCCCGTCTGTCACAGCAATGCAAAAGTTGATGATATGTGAGGAATATGTGAGTGTTGATTGAAAAGCAGAGAAGTTGGAATAGTACCCACTATTCCAACTTCTCTGCTTTTCAACCAATAGCTTTAATAGGATTGAGTTGATTTTCAGTTAGAATCAGGATATCCGGCTTGGAATTTAGACAACAGAGAGTAAGCTGGAGATCATCTAAGATACTATAAACGCTTCGTATATTTTGACAGAATATGTTGCAGTCATTATTTTGTACTTGTACGTGTTTAGTCAAATCTTCAACATTACAGTGAAAAGCCTGAGCGATATTTGAATTGCCTACATCATTTATTGTGTGCAGCGAACTATCCATTAAAAAGACTGGCAAAAAAACTGGTGAAACAATTTTGAGTGCAATAGATGTATACAGCCGCCAACACAATTTTGATAACCGCGGAGTATAATATGCTTGTAGTGAGGTTTTTAAGTGAGAGTGTATGTTAGAGAATAGATTTCGGTTGTTGTGTATAAATTAAAAAAAGTGCGGGTTAAAGTGATTGTATGTGCAAGGGTAGTAGGCAGAAACATAATTTCTAAAAACACAAAACAAAACGAAAAAGTTAAAAGACAGTTTTTTATTTATGGTACCATCATCCTCCAGGTTTTGGGTATGAATGTGGATGGCTTTATGAGTAGGGGAAGACCAAAGAAAAGTTGGATGGGCTGTGTGCACGATGATAAGGCATGGGGGATAGGATAAGGAAACGGGATGACAACTGAGATGAGAGACATGATAGAGAAGACTGGAAGAAAAAGATATGTGAAAAGTGTGAAAAGTGGATCAAGATGATGAGTTTTCTCTTACATATATACAATATATTTTATTACTTACTTCTGCAGAAGTGGCCTTAATCTGAAAATAAAACAAAGATTCGATAACTATATAAATAATCAATTAATAATATGCGTAATTTGTATAATTCCTTGAATTTTTTGTTTGATTTATTTTTCTTTGTTTTTTTTGTGTTCTGAATTATGTCAACTGTAAGTACTGCTTTCAAACTAATAATTATGTATTACTGAAATTCGATTTCAGTTAATGTAATCTGCAATTTCGCCCAGTTATATGAGTTTCAAAAACAAACGATGATTGACACATGCGTGCACTGGCTGGACAGGTCGACTCAAATCGGTGTGGTTCTTTCCTCAAAAGATCATTTCAGACACTAGTCTACATGGTCCTCTAATGATCTGACTATTTATTTATTTATTTATTTATTTATTCTTTATTATTCTCTCAATAATCACAAACACAGTACAAAGTCAAAGTAAACTTAATCAGAGACTGGTGTCTGTAGTAGGTAAAACCTGTATTACAGATCACCAATTATGTCTGGACTTTGAAAGAGACTGTGACCTCTGAGTTTGTTTCGGCCTTTCTTCTCAGAGTAGTCAGATAGGAAACGCCGATCTCATCTAGTTTTTTTTTTAAATTATAATGACGTGTAACGTTTGTGTATGTCTTGTACATACATACTTACAGAAATAATATCATTCATCATTTAAGATTGTACACCCTATAAAAAGCTGCCTGTGAAACTTATGATTATGATGATTATCTTTTTATCAGCGAAAACCGCCAAGAAGCTTCTGCTTTGCAATAGAATGCTATTTTATCCATCTTCAAAAGTAACCAATTTTTTAAATAAAAGTGAACGTGATTGTACCAGCTGTCTGTTTCTAGACGGAAAGATGTCTTCGTAAAAATATAATCCGTTTTATTTAACACTAGCCTCTGTCAGCGTCTTCGTCCGCGTGCATGATTTTGTTTTAAATAGTGAAGCTTTCCACCAGGTAAAGAATTTTGCATTCCGATATGTGTGAATAGTGCCACTGCAGTTGTGTTGTGGTTGCGTAGTAGCTTGTTGCAATGTGGTTAAGGCGGCTTCCCACGGTCCGTGATGTTGCAGATTATTAGGACCACGGTTATCTATGCACCGCACACCAAGGCTCTTCCATCATTGCGGGTCGGTCTCTGTGGGCCTTGCGATTGGATTAATTTTGTCATTCCAAAATGCAAAGTGGCGTTATCGACTCGCGGCGGATAAGATGCACTGCAGCGGACGTGTCTGCGCTATCACAAATGAAACTAGACTTCCCGTGGTGCGTCGGTGAGGGCTGGTCCGCTTCCGTACGCAATATCACGCACCGTAGAAAACCAGCTTTCCGTTGTAACTAGTGTTTTGTGACAGACAGATCGCGTTGTTTGACCGCTAGTGCGCGGTCACTGAAAGCCTTAATCAAAAGTCTGGACATGACGAAGGCCTTTGACTTCGTCTGCCATAAAACACTTCTATCAAAACTTTCTCGTTATTGAATCCGTGGAAAGGCGAACGACTGGATCAAAACCTATCTTGCAGAAAGAATACAATGTGTAGACATAACAAGAACTTTTCAATATGAACAGAAAACCTTTAGGTCGAAAAATGGACAAAACAATTATGGCACACCACAAGGAAGACTCATATCTCCAATTCTTTTCCTAGTATACACGAGTATCAACGACCTGACGGAGGCGATAAGCAAAGATTGCATATTGTTCGCTGATGACACGATATTAATTTTGAAAAGTGACAATAACAAAAATCTGACAAACGAAACATCTGAAGCTTTAGACGATGCAATCAATTGGCTAGATAAAAATAACTTAAAGTTAAACATGGTGAAAACAAACATAATACGATATCAGACATTAAACGCACACATAGATAATCTAGACATTAAATATAAATATTCTCATTTAACTACTGTAAATGAATGTGTATTCTTTATTTTTATTGTTGCTGTAAAACTGCAGTTGGAAACCACACATAGATAATAAAATCTTGATAAAAATAGATCGTTTTGTGTTCGTGGTTTGTGTGTTCTCAAAAACCGGAATTCTCAAGAAATGGGGGTAGAACTAAGGCGAGTACTTTCTGCGATGACTGCGAGGTGCGAACCATCGGTGTAGTCGATGTCTGAGGACTTCGTGGCCGGTTCAACTACGAGCGCTGTAAATACACCCAAAATGAGGAAAACACTCACTGGGATTCGGAATGAGTCCCGGCTCCCTCTTACGTTGCAACCTTCACCCGCACCCAAGCCTACCTACCGAGACGTAATGCCACGTCTCGGTAGGTAGGCTTGGGTAAGTAAGAACAGTGACGCCCAAAAGCGGATCTATGAAGACGATAACGAAGGATTCCAGACAATTTCGTATGCTCGAAAACGACCTCGCATTGCCGAGCGTCAACAAATAACAAGTATTATATCGAACTTAAAACAAAGTTAAACATTAGGAATAGAAGAGTCACCAATGTAAGTGCGAAGTTAAAGGCAGCAGACCATATCGTTCAAATATGTATATGTATCCCGTTTTCAAAATGACTGTGTGAGTGATACTTTATGATGCCTGCTTATCTCATGCTTTCTTACCTAAAGATTTTATGAAGTCAGCGGTGCCATTGGTTAAAAATAGGAAAGGTGACATTTCAGATATTTCTAATTATAGGCCTATAACACTAGCGACAGTGTTGTCAAAAATATTTGAAAACAATTACATACAATTTATTTATTACTTACTTCTGCAGGAGTGGCCTTACTCTGAAAATAAAACAAAGATTCGAAAACTATATAAATAATCAATTAATAATATGCGTTATTTCTTTTGCAACGCTAAGTTGGAATCTGACAAGTTTTTCACATATTTGGGTCATATACTGAATGAAAAAATGAAAGATGAGGATGACATTGAAAGACAGAGACGTTCTCGCGCTGACTAGAGTAATAGCTGGCACGACAATTTGCGAAATGTTCAAATCAAGTTAAAATCACGCTGTTTAACGCATACTGCCGGAACCTTTACACCTGTGCCTTATGGTACAAATACACGCATCGTGCTTACAACACTTTGCGTGTTCAATATTATAACGCATTCAGATGCATACCACTAGACCAACAGCCTCGTTGGTCTAGTGGTCGCAATCGCTACTGCTGAGCATGAGGTCCTGGGTTCGATTCCCATTTCGGGCAAAGTGTTATTGGGTTATTCTATCTGGAATTTCTCAGTAGCAGCCCGGAGTCTGGATTTGTGCCCGGTTGATGGCAATAGGCTCGCCCCCTATTACATGGGACTTAAACATAACTGGCGAAATGTGGGTGTACTAAAAGGTACACCTCTGCCCAACCTTTCGGGGAAACAAGGCGTGATGTTATGTTATGCAGATGCATACTGGGCCTGCCTTGGCGGTGTAGTGCGTCCGGCGTGTTTGCTGCAAACAGGGTAGATGACTTTCACACAGTCATGACAAAGTCGCAGACCTCCTTTATGAACCGCATACAAAAATCTGACAATATAATAGTGAGGGTCAAATACGAGGTAAACTGTTTCTTCGTAAATGGCAATTAATATTCCAGCTAAAGTTATGCTTATCTATTTTAATGTCATGTAATATTGGTACTAATTGTATTGTAATCATATATAAATTATCATTAATGTGTTATTTGTAATTTTGGTAATCTCGTAACATTTTGTAATATTGTGCAAATTCTATATGGGTGTATTCCTGAAATAAAATGATTTGATTTGATTTTATGTGAGAAATGTCTAGTGCATGTCTATTATATTATACAACCATTTACCAAATTCCCTTCAAGATTTACCATTGACATTGTTAAAATATAATAATAGTAAATAATTTAATGAAATAATATGATAATATGACTTTGTCACCCGCCCTATCTTGGCAGGATATGCTGAAATATAAAAGACTTTATCACTAGCAAACAAACATTTTTGATTAGATTTGATTTGATTGAAGTGAGTAAGAACTTTTCCCTACAATCTTGAGGTCGGCTTCCAGTCTTACCTGGCGCAGCTGAATACCAGTGAGTGAGTGCGTTTTACATGGAGCGACTGCCTATCTGACCTCCACAATCCAGTTACTGGGTAACACGATACCCCTTGGTAAGATTGATTGGCAGACTTTTGGGTTGATTGTCAGATCTACGAATGGCAGCATAAACGGCATAACGTGTTTTTCGAGCCACCGAGGGTTCTCGGAATGTTTTAAAATTTAAGTATATCATTTTATTTATTTCATAATCAACAGGTTTTAACAAATACATTTTAGAGGCTTTCTTAAAAATAAGGAGATACCTGTAACAGAAGACCTCCCTCTTCCATACGTCTATGTGTATACATACAAAGCCTGTTATTTGTAGAATCAATAACATCAATAATAGTAACATTACGAAAAATAAGAGTTAGGGTTTATTTATAAACGATGACTAAAGTCAAGAGACGTATAAACGTCAAAATTGTATTGTTAAACAATAGCTAATCATTACTTAGCTTTGAAAAAATTAATAGGTTGCAATAGAATTTGTATCCTATCGCGTATGTCACTGAGTTTGTTGTACCATATTCGCTAATTATCTCAGATTCAGATTCCAAGCATAGTTATTTGTGGAGTGTAAGTGTGTGTGTGTGTGTGTGTGTGTGTGTGAGGGAGGGAGAGAGAAAGGAAAACATAAAGCATATTATTAGTGTGAAGGATGTGGTAGAATTGTATATTAATTAATTAGTCCGCATTTCCACTAACTCCTAGTGTACTCGTAGGTTAATTTTATATGATTGTTATATTACTGGATTTAGAAGTGCCTCAGTCTCTTCATGAGTAAGGGTCTTTAGCCAAGCAGTCAGGGTCTTCTTGCATTCTTAATGAGTTTTTGGTAAATAGGAAGTGTTTTTGCTTATGGTGTTATAAAAAACAGTAGTTTGGGCAGTATATTGCCGTCTTGCAAATGCAGTAACGAGCCCTAACTCCAGCCAAACGACCGTACTTTCTTCGTTTCCTGCTAAAACCGGGATCGACAACCGTAGTTCTATGCATTTTTTAGGTAGAAATTAGATTATATAACTTTCTTACAGTTAAAAGGTCACAAAGTTTGTAAAGTTCTTGTGTAGAAAAACGATACGGTTTATAATATGAAGTTTTGGAAAGGGCAGGCTGTGATCTTTCTACATCTAGGAATGAAATGGTTTAAGAGGCACCCTCCCTGATAAGTATGCAACAGGTTAGAATGGATTGGGCTAGAACATTGTTTATTGGTTTAATAAGAATCACTGAAGCAAAATGCCTGAATAATGTAAAGATCCAAATCAGTTTTCTGAACCAAAGCTACGTGATAATGCCAAGAGATTAGCTGTTCAAGTACAACACTCAAGTATTTCGTCTTTTGTACCTTTTCGATAGTCGCACATGCGCAATTAGTGTCATGGATATTGTAACATTGGTGTATCTTTACACTGAAAGTAGTACCAGGCTGAGTTCTATTACTTAGGGAGAAACACATGTAGATAGTCTTCTGGCTATTCAGCGTAAGTAGGATAGTTCTCAACCGGGGAGCAACCCTAGATAATCCCACTTTCGTGTCCTTCCGCACAGAAACCCAATTATCACCAATAAAGACCAGCATTGTGTCGTCGGCATAAGAGAAGACCCGAGCACCTCCTGCCACCAACTCACATAGGTCATTGCTGATAATTAAAAACAAGGTGGGCCAAAGGACGCTCCCCTGTAGCACACTGAATGTGATATCTGAGTCGCGGCTTATATTCTGGCCAATTCTAACCTTTTGTGTTCTATGTGTTTGTAAACTTTTAAATAATTCAAGAGGTGTGCCTCTTATTCCTATGTATTCTAGCTTGCGTAAAAGAATGGGAACAGAGACAGTGTCAAAAGCCTTTTATAGATCTAAGAAAACTGATAGGCATTTTTTATCGCGATCAAGGTATTCAGTAATGAGAGATGTTATGGCTGTTGCCCTGTCTAAATCCATACTGTGTATCAGATAATATTTGATATTTATTAAGGAATTCTAATAATCGTTTATTTAAAAGTTTCTCTAATATTTTTGACAAAAAAGGTTGTACCTCTAAATACTGACCTGATCAAATTAGGGAAGATACCTTTACTAAAGCACAAGTTCCCTAGGTGAACAATAATTAGGACAACTTCGTGCTTGGCTAATTTTAGAAATAGTGTTGGGATGTTGTCCCAGCCAGGAACGCTACTTGATTTTAAATTCATAAGTAAATAATGCACTTCGTCTATATCTGTATCCAAGAGAACAAGTGATGTCATTTGAGTATTATCTGCTCATAAGTAAGTCCTAACATCCGATCTAGTATTCGGCAAAAAAAAATACTGCAAGTCGTTTACCTATTCCTACGACATAATCATTAATTTGATTGACAGCTTCAATTGGCGACGACTTTTCTTCCAATAGTTTAGTGTCATCTGCGTCTGTTTACTTCATATGCGTAATGTTTTTAATATTTCACCAACGTTTTTACTATTTTTGGTAGAGTTAGCTAATTGTTCCGTCTCGTGCCGGCGCTTCAGTTTCTTAATTAATTGATTGCAATAATTTTCTAAATGTATATTTTAAAGCTAATTTTTAGTATAACGTTGTGCGGGTAATTTTTTAATTATTTTTGAAATTATTTCTATTTCTGATACATTTTAAAATGTCGGGGGTTACCCAGGGTTTTATAGTCCGCTTAGTTTTGGGTTAAGTAGTCGTGATAGTATTTTCTTGTAAATATTCCGAAATAATTTCAATAATAAGTTTTCATAAAATGCCCAAGGCAATTGTTTAGTCTAGTAGGAAAAGCGTATCCTGCCAACAGTCCATGCATGGTTAACATTGCAGAATAGTTTTGTCTATTGTTACGCTCCTGGGCTTGCTCAGATGGAGTTGGTGTAAGATTTATATTTATATCCCCAGCCAAGGTAATGCAGGACTTTATGGAGTTCAAATATGTGTGTATTGGAGGATTATATACAAGATAGGATTGCTTGGAAACATGATGGTCAAGCTCCATAGGACAATCCAGACTGGATTGTCCTATGGAGCTTGACCATCGGACCATCATCGGACAAAAACATTCTGTTTGCTAATGTAATTGTATAATTTGTTGTTTTTACTCAACTCAAACACTGACTTATTAATATTTTACGAAAATCATATATTTATCCTGTTTGTAAATATGTGAGCACCATGTACCTGTCACGTGATTAATTTATATGTCTTTGTTTTATTACAACTTTTTACCAATTGTGGTATAGTATTTTTATTCTTGGTGCATCGTCTTCACATACAGAAATATAATTAATGTATTAAAATATTGTAAAACATTTTAAAAGAGTTACGATGGAGTTTCTTGCCCCTTCTTCTACATACGAAACTACGTTTTGGAAGGGGCGCTTAGAATCAATCATATTTTGACTAAATTTGACGTTCAAAAGTGCCTTTTTCTGTGCCTATTTGAAACAAATGCTATGGCTTTCACTTTGTCGAGCAAGTCAATAAACGTGTCCGCATTGGCATTTGAAGGGGATCGATATACCCCTAGTATAATATTGTTATTATTGATTTTAATTTCCAAAGCAGAGGCTTGGGTTAATTTAATTTCCCTGACATTTGCTACAATATTATTAGTGACGTACACTACTCCGTCGTTTTCATTTATGTGATTTGGAATAGTGGGTACTATTCCAACTTCTCTGCTTTTCAACCAATAGCTTTAATAGGATTGAGTTGATTTTCAGTTAGAATCAGGATATCCGGCTCGAAATTTAGACAAGAGAGAGTAAGCTAGGGATCATCTAAGATACTATAAACGCTTCGTATATTTTGACAGAATATTTTGTAGTCATTATTTTGTACTTGTACGTGTTTAGACAAATCTCCAATATCACAGTGAAAAGCCTGAGCGATATTTGAATTGTCTATATCGTTTAGTGTGTGCAGCGAACTATCCATTAAAAAGATTGGCAAGTCCGAGGGTGAAATTCGAAACAAATTTGAGTGCAATAGATGTATATAGCCGCCAACATAATTTTGATAACCGCGGAGTATAACATGCTTGTAGTGAGGTTTTTAAGTATGTGGGAGTGTCTGTTAGAGAGTAGATTTTGGTTGTTGTGTATAATTAAAAAAGTGTGGGTTAAAGTGAGTGTATGTGCAAGGGTAGGAGACAGTGTCATAATTTCTAAAAACGCAAAACAAAATGAAAAAGTTAAGAGACAGTTTTTAAAAATGGTACCATCATCTTCCAAGTTTTGGGTATGAACGTGGATGGCTTTATGAAAAGGGGAAGACCAAAGAAAAGATGGATGGGCTGTGTGCACGATGATAAGGCATGGGGGATAGGATAAAGAAATAAGATGACAACTGAATTGAGAGAGATGATAGAGAACACTGGACGAAAAAAAAATGTGATACGGGTGAAAAGTGGATCAAGATGATGATTTTTCTCTTACATATACAATTTATTTTATTACTTACTTCTGCCGGAGGGGCTTTAGTCTGGAAATAAAACAAAGATTCGAATTGACTATAATCAATTAATAATATGCGTTATTTATATAATTCTTTGAATTTTTTTATTGACTTATTTTTCTTTGTTTCTTTTGTGTTCTGAATTATGTCAACTTTAAGTACTGCTTTCAAACTGATAATTATGTATTACTCAAATTAGATTTCACTTAATGTAATCTGCAATTTCGCCCAGTTATATGAGTTTCAAAAACACACGATGATTGACACATGCGTGCACTGGCTGGACAGGTCGACTCAAATCGGTGTGGTTCTTTCCTCAAAAGATCATTTCAGACACCAGTTACATGGTCCTCTAATGATCTGACCAAGATTATGTCTGGACTTTGAAAGAGACTGTGACCTCTCAGTTTGTTTCGGCCTTTCTTATCAGAGAAGTAGAAATAAAGTCATTCATCATTTAAGATTTTACACCCTTTAAAAGCTGCCTGTGAAACTTATGATTATGATGGTTATCAATTTATCAGCGAAAACCGCCAAGAAGCTTCTGCTTTGCAATAGAATGCTATTTTATCCATCTTCAAAAGTAACCAATTTTTTAAATTAAAGTAACGCGTTTGTGCCAGCTGTCTGTTTCTAGCCGGAAAGATGTCTTCGTATTAAATGAAATGCCTATAGCTTTAACCTATTATACCCTTTTTTCTTTTTTAAGATGGTAAAAAATATAATCCGTTTTATTTAACACTAGCCTCTGTCAGCGTCTTCGTCCGCGTGCATTTTATTCTTTTAAATAGGCAAGCTTTCCACCAGGTAAAGAATTTTGCATTCCGATATGTGTGAATAGTTCCACTGCAGTTGTGTTGTGGTTGCGTAGTAGCTTGTAGTTGCAATGTGGTTAAGGCGGCTTCCCACATTTCCACATCGCATTCCGTGCAGTTTGGAGATTTAAGTTAGCCCATCAACGCAGCAAAACTATTCAATGGGATGTGTTCGGAACGATGTCTCAAATTTGTCACAATTTTCTTGTCCACTCATATCTGCGTTATCAAACCAAGAATAATTCTGAACGGTTGCAGCGTCCGATGTCAAATACCTTTTTTCAATGACTTCTCGTCGAAGTTTTCTTTCCAAATTTCACAACATTCAGATCTAACTACAATTAAAATATCTGTCCAATAAGGTTTATACGTCACAGGAACACCCTCGAAGCAAGAAGTAAGGAGACTTATTCTGCCAGAAAAACCTAACTAACCTTTTCCCAAGTAGGTATGTTGAAGTCGGCTTCCAGTCTTACCTGATGCAGCTGAATACCAGCATTTTACAAGGAGTGACCTCCATAACCTAGTGACTGGGTAACACGAAACCCCTTGGTAAGACTGATTGTCTGACTTTTGGGCTTCTGACGTAACGACTTTCAAAGATCTACGAATGACAGCTGAAACCAACGGCGTAACGTGCTTTTCGAGCCACCGAGGGTTCTCGGTATGTAATGGTTGGTCTCTTATCCACGACTCAGTTCAGCTGTTGACAGAACTGACCAGCTTTGATACTTGTTATAATTAGCTCGCTACCTTGCCTGCCGTGTTTATTTATGGCAACATCATCCTCCAAGTTCCAAGTTTTGGTTATGAATGTGAATGACTTTATGAGTAGGGGAAGACCAAAAATAAGATGGATGGGCGGTGTGATCGATGATATGGCTAGAAAGGGGGTGACTACTGAGATGACGACTGATAGAGAAGAATGGAAGAAAAAGATTTGTGATAAGAGGATCAGGATGATAGTTTTCTCTTACATGTAATAATGATAGAGAAAATTTATTTTATTACTTACTGCAATAGTAGCCTGAAAATAAAACAAAGATTCGAATTATTTTTATAAATAGGGACGTATTGAAATTCTAAATAATTGACAACGCCTACAAGGAATTTCTATTATTATAAAACCTATACGATTAAGACAAAACATTCTATGATTTAAGTAACTTTTACTGCTTATATCCTGAAAATATCAAAGGATAACTGATTTGGTAGTATTTACTTACACCATAATACCATAGTATTTTCCAAAAAAAAATAAACCAGATGAGATGGCTGTATTTAGATATGGAAAACCTGATCCATACGGGAAATTTGTGTTATTTTTATTAAAAAAAGTACTTACTGGTGGCTAAAAGTGATAAAAGAAGTCGAAATTATAGTATAACCAAAAAAATTAAATTAATAAGTATGACGGCGCAGCAAGTGGCGCCATCTAGTTTTGTTATGCAGTAACTAAGAACCACCAAAGAGATCGAATCAAATCGGTGGTTGCGTGGCGGATATCTTCTGATGACAGAGATGATGTTAAGGGAGCGGCAGCCGTACCACGTTCACGACAAACTGCTATATTCCGCCATAATCCTGACAATATTGACGCTGGAGAACCATCTATTACCAAGACCACTTCTATTTAAGGCAATCCTGTAACGTAAAGTATATTCAATCTATCAGCTTATTTTTATTTTACTTAATGACTGAAAAGATAAAATAAATCGGTTTAATATTTAAACAACAAACACAATGACGAAATAAGCATAATTATGACGCCGCGTTTAAGGTTTGAAAGACGCAAAACTTACAGAGTTGATTTTAGAACGAATTTGACAGCTGTCAACTTGACCCCGGGTAATGAGTAAGTGGGAAAAAGAAAAGGGATGGACAAGACGGATCGAGGACTTTTCGTGGGTGGTGGTCTCACGATGTTTTCCTTCAACGTTTTGAGAGCAGTGGTGATGAAATTATTTACACAAAGTAAAGCGCCTGCCTGGGTTCGAACTCACGACCTATAACTCGTAAGTCGGGACTGTTACCACTGGGCCACCACTGCTCTAGGTATCAATTATGATAATAAAGGTTTCTATTTTTAAATTTCTCTCTTCCATTCAGTTGGACTGACGGCACAGAGCCATCAAAAAAACTCTGGCGAGAACTTCTGCGTTTTGTTCTTTGAGATAGGTACTTGTAGTCAGATTCCGGGTTTCTTTCTTTGGCAGACGATTCAAAAAAACAAAATAACTAAATATTGTATTGCTGAGAAACTACGGGGTTTAAAAGAGGCTATGTCCTTAATCCGCAAACTCGAAGCCTCGGTTCAATTCATGAGTGATGAGTTCGATCAGGTGAAAAACGAACTTCAAGACTATAAGGAAGCCAACCAACGCACTCTGAAAGAAAATGAGCTTCTTAAGCATACTGTGTCAGACCTATCTATAAGAGTTAACCTCCTGGATCAAAACACCCGTCAACAAAACGTTGAAATCAACGGCGTGCCTGAAAACAAGTCTGAGAATTTGATCAGTAGTTTCAAGCAAACTAAAGGAGAACTGCATCATATCCGCCGTTCGTGTCAGGAGACTAGACTCAAAGTTTTTTTTTTTAATGTTGCCCCACATTAGGAATTACTCCTGTTTCGTGGGTGCGTTCACAAACATGAAAACTCACATACACAAGGCACCCAGACCCGGAACAACTATTTGTAGGTCATACAAATATTTGTTCCGTGCGGGAATCGAACCTGCGACACGCAGCGCAGCAGCCGATCGTTCAACCACTGCGCCAACCGCGCCGAATACAAGTATGTGTGGGTCCGCGACGGCCGAATCCTCGTCAGAAAAGCTGATGGTATACAAGCCAAACAAGTGCGGAGCCTTGAAGCTGTTGAACTGCTCTAACAAATATTCGATCTTGGCTGTAACAAGAAACAACTAATTCGTTACCTTTGATTTCAATACATCCATTCAAGATCTATTACCAAAATTTTTGAGGAGCAAGAACCAAACTGTGTACTTGTCCATGAATGTACTGAACCATTGTCAACAATAGACCCATATCAACCCCCTCTATGTATAGAAATTATCAGTGTGTCACCTAGATTTCTTAAATGCAAGGCCTTTGTAAAGTTTAACTACCGCAAAACTAATTATCAAATTATTAACGAAAGAATAAATCAGGTTAATTAGATTGAAAATTTTACCCAATATCAGGATGCCAACGCTAGGGTAGGTGAGCTCTATAAGATATTGCACAACATCATTATTTCATTTGTGCCAAAAACCAAAATAAAATGCATAAATACCCCGTATGGTTCCCTAAAAGTCTTATAAACATTCTGAACGAAAAGGAAAAACTTAGAAAACGTTACAAAAATTATAAAAATCCGCGTCTTCTGTGGTTTAAGTCACCTGCCTGGGCCCCTTCATAGACATCGAAGGAGCTTTCGATAAAACCAGCTTCTCCAGCATCAGCAGCGTTCTCTCCAGACATGGAGTAAAACAGGTACTAACGGACTGGATTACAAACATGCTCAGCAAACGTGTGGTTCGCCTTGAGGGTGAGCAGCAACTGGCCATGATAGCCAGAGGGTGCCCCCAGGGAGGGGTGCTATCCCCTCTTTTATGGAATCTGGTGGTCAATTCATCAAGCAATCAAACCCAGCAAGCACTACGAATCATAGAAAATTGGTGCAGGGAATATGACATATCAGTGAACCCCACCAAAACTGAACTTGTCATGTTTACCCAAAAACGAGCATTAGGCCCTTTCCGCCTACCAAAACTGTTCAATACAGAACTTCAGTTGGCCAACGAGGTCAAGTACATGGGGGTCATTCTAGACAGTAAGTTAAACTGGAGTAGTCATTTGGACAACAAACTAAACAGGACCTGCATAACCTTCTAGCAGTGCAAGAAAATGATAGGCAAAAAGTGGGGACTATCCCCTAAAATTATACTATGGCTGTACACCACAATGATCCGCCCCATTATCACCTATGCAGCCGCGGTCTGGTGGCCCCGATCCAAGCTGGCTACAGCCTCAAACAAACTACAACGCATACAACGACTAGCCTGCTTGGCGGCTACGGGCTGCATGAAGACCACTCCGACTGCAGCAGTTGAAGCCATGCTGGAACTGCCACCGCTCCACCTGTTCATAAAGCAGGAAGCCACACTGGCGGCGGCGTTGCACTCCCTATTATATGGTCATCTATCAGCAGTATGGCAAGTCATGAGTCGCGTACTTAATTTATGTTACTGTCAGCCTCCCTGTTAATATTAAACGATCATCACAAAGTTATTTGAATACTTACTTTTGGTGGCTATAAATAATCAGAGAGATAGGATTAATATTGTAACAAGCAAATGTAGTAGTAGAAGTAGTGAGGAGACTTTTTTTTGTAAGATTTATTTATTAACGAGGGTTAGATGACATAGTGGACATGTCACCCTCATAGGAAACCTTTGTTACATACACAACTTAAAATCTACGCTTAATCCCTAAGATTACCAATTTATATAATATTCTAGCGGCTTTGGACGCTGGAAATGATAACAGTATTACTTCTCCAAACTCACAAATATTGATTTTAAATTGTTCTCGAATCAAATATCTTTCCGCCCCGTTCTAGACTCCACCATAATATGAAAAACGTCTTCGAGCACATTGTATTCCGTGCAGTTTGGAGATGTAAGTTAGCCCATCAACGCAGCAAAACTATTCAATGGGATGTGTTCGTAACGAAGTCTCAAATTTGTCACAATTTTCTTGTCCACTCATATCAGCGTTATTAAACCAAGGATAATTCTGAACGGTTGCAGCGTCCGATGTCAAATACCTTTTGTCAATGACTTCTCGTCGAAGTATTGTTTCCAAATTACACAACATTTAGATCTAACTACGTATAAAATATCTGTCCAATAAGGTTTATACGTCACAGGAACACCCTCTAAGCAAGAATTAAGTCAACTTATTCTGCCAGAAAAACCTAACTAACCTTTTCCCAAGTAGGTATGTTGAAGTCGGCTTCCAGTCTTACCTGACGCAGCTGAATACCAGCATTTTACAAGGAGTGACCTCCATAACCTAGTGACTGGGTAACACGAAACGCCTTGGTAAGACTGATTGTCAGACTTTTGAGCTTCTGATGTAACGACTTTCAAAGATCTACGAATGACAGCTGAAACCAACGGCATAACGTGCTTTTCGAGCCACCGAGGGTTCTCGGTATGTAATGGTTGGTCTCTTATCCACGAGTCACTGACCAGCTTTGATACTTGTTATTATTAGCTCGCTACCTCGCCAGAAACCTTGATCCAATGAAATATTACACACCTGCTGTGTTTATTTATGGCAACATCATCCTCCAAGTTCCAAGTTTTGGGTATGAATGTGGACTTTATGAGTAGGGGAAGACCGAAAAAAGATGGATGGGCGGTGTGATCGATGATATGGCTAGAAAGGGGGAATGAAAGAAAAAGGTTTGTGATAAGAGGATCAGGATGATTAGTTTTCTCTTACATGTAAAATTTATTTTATTACTTTTTGCTAAAGTAGCCTGAAAATAAAACAAAGATTCGAATTGTTTTTATAAATGGGGACGTATTGAAATTCTAAATAATTGACAACGCTTACGAGGAAGTCGAAATTATAGTACAACCAAAAAAAAAAAAAAATAAGTATGACGAGCAGCAAGTGCTATTGCTTCGAATCCTTCAGAAATACTCAAAAAAGAAATTAGAAGAAGACAGTCTTACACAATAAAGGTAATCCACCATATGGCAACCACATGGGATGGGGGTCTGAAACCTGTGACAACTTTGGTATTGGCCTAGTGGATATATTAGATGTACTAAACCTATGTGTATTTAATTACGGCTGTTCTACACGTAGGTCTGCATTAGGGCAGAACAGCAGTTATGTTGGCTTAACATTCAGTTCATCTAGTATAGCCAGCCTTTTTAATTGGAGTCGCTTGGATATGACTTAAGGGAGTGACCACTATCCCATCATGGTCGAAATTCCATCCAAGACTATTCCTGACAAAACTTCGCCTCCTTTGTTAATATACCAGCTGAACTCAGCGGACTGGGACCTTTACTCAAAAATCTTACACTTGCGTGTCTCTTCGCTTCCATTCATTAATCCTGAGTCTGCTTAGGAATGCTTTTCCTCATTTTCCAACACTATATCCTCCACAGCAGATGATTGCTTCCCTCCAAAAAAAACCGCCAGCAGGCAAAACTTCATCCCCGCCGTGGTGGGCTAGGGACTGCTCTACCGTGATCAGGGCCAGGAATGAGGCAGAAATGTCACCTACCGCCAACTAATTGTTCAAGTTGGTCGTGTTGCTAAAAGTTCCGTAAATAAAATTGGTAAAGTGAACAAAAAGCGCATAAAACAACTAAGAACGTATATAGTGACAATCGGTGTTCAACGCCCAATCGATCGATATGAAAATTAACTGTGTCATGTGAAAATAAGTGCAAAAAACTCACAAAAACTTTATAACAAAACTGGTACAATTCAAGTTTCTTATCGGCAGTGCTCACGGCAAACAAAAGACTGGACTTTGGACCTATCAACACTTCTACTCGTCACCAATCTAACTGTATTAATATTCACCATACAACTATTAGAGCAGTGGTGGCCCAGTGGTAACGGTCCTGACTTACGAGTTGTAGGTCGTGAGTTCGAACCCAAGCAGGCGCTTTACTTTGTGTAAATAATTTAATCACCACTGCTCTCAAAACGGTGAAGGAAAACATCGTGAGGAAACCGGCATGTCCTAGAACCAAAAATTCGAAGACATGTGACATCTACCAACCCGCACTGAGCCCGCGTGGTGGATTACGGCTCACTACCTCTCATAGAGAGGAGGCCTGTGTCCCAGCAGTGGGAACGTTATAGGCTGATTATGATGATTATGATACAACTATTATTAAGAGTTTTACCGTTAGTAGCGCTCGTAGCTCCTAATGAAACAGTGCGACCGCTGAGGTGTAGGTCTCAAGTTCAAATCCAAACGACGAAATCCTTTTTTTTTTCTTTTTAATTGTCGCTGTTTAACTTCCTATCGGATATCAATGTCTAAAAATATTGAAACGTCTCCGATTACCAGCATTAATTTTAGCCATGCTCAGTCCGAACCCGACATGCAAAAAACACTGTCTGACGCGCCGGTATTACAAGCGTTTCAACTAGTCAGAAACAGTTCGCACCTAATACGCAAAAAGCACTGTTAGACTCGCCTGTTATCGCGCACGTTTTTAAATTCGTCAGAAATGTCCACGCATAAACATCTCCCCCGACATCGAGCACTCATCTAAACCGTGACTGAGGAAATTCTGCAGGTCATTCGCCGTGAAATAAGAGAGGTGATGTCAACTGAGATTTCAAAATCCGTAAAATCTTCTATTGCTGAGAAACTACGGGGTTTAAAAGAGGCTATATCCCTATTCCGCAAACTCGAAGCCTCGGTTCAATTCATGAGTGATGAGTTCGATCAGGTGAAATACGAACTTCAAGATTATAAGGAAGCCAACCAACGCACTCTGAAAGAAAATGAGCTTCTTAAGCATACTGTGTCAGACCTGTCTATAAGAGTTAACTTCCTGGATCGAATCACCCGTCAACAAAACATTGAAATCAACGGCGTGCCTGAAAACAAGTCTGAGAATTTGATCAGTAGTTTCAAGCAAACTAAAGGAGAACTGCATCATATCCGCCGTTCGTGTCAGGAGACTAGACCCACATAGCACTTCTCCCCGAGCAATGTTTGTCAAGATGAATAGTACATCAACTCGCGATGATATCTTAGCGTCCGTTATGAGCTATAATAAAAAGTATCCGTAGAACAAGCTGAACTCCCATCTCTTAGGATATGGTGGAGCGAAGAAACCAGTATTTGTGTAAGAACACCTCTCGCCACTCAATAAACAAATCCACGCAGCTACTAGGAAAGCTGCCCGTCTCAAAGAATACAAGTATGTGTGGGTCCGCGACGGCTGAATCCTCGTCAGTAAAGCTGATGGTATACAAGCCAAAAAAGTGCGGAGCCTTGAAGCTGTTGAACTGCTCTAACAAATATTCGATCTTGGCTGGAACAAGAAACAACTAATTCGTTACCTTGGATATCAATACATCCATTCAAGATCTATTACCAAAATTTTAGAGGAGCAAGAACCAAACTGTGTACTTGTCCATGGATGTACTGAAACATTGTCAACAATAGACCCTTATCAAACCCCTCTATGTATAGAAATTATCAGTGTATCACCTAGATTTCTTACATGCAAGCTCATTATACTCGTAAAGTTTAACTTCCGCAAAGCTAACTATCAAATGATTAACGAGAGAATAAGTCAGGTTAATTAGATTGAAAATTTTACCGAACATCAGGATGCCAACGCTACGGTAGGTGAGGTCTATATGATATTGGACAACATCATTTTTTCATTTGTGCCAAAATCCAAAATAAAATGCATAAATACCCCATATGGTTCCCTAAAAGTCTAATAAATATTCTGTACGAAAAGGTAAAACTTAGAAAACGTTACAAAATTTATAAAAATCCACGTCTGCTGTGGTTTAAAATCTTATTTGACCGATAGAAAACAGAGAGTTGTGGTAAAGGGTCATCAGTCCATACCTTACACTTCAACATCTGTAGTCCCACAATGTTCCCATTTGGGCCCTATACTGTTTATTATATTCATCAATGATACAGTTAATAGTTTCAAGCACAGCACCTGTTCCATCTTCGCAGATGACATGAAACTATGACGAGTTAATGACGCAAGTACAGATATGGCTCTGCTCCAGGAATGCCTCAACTCTCTACATAGTTGGTATACAAAAAATCATATGGTTCTTTTCTTATATTCTATATGGTATTTCTTATATGGTTCTCTTCTTATATTCTTCATGTGTTTTCCACAAACCATTCTTGAATGGTTTGTGGAAAACAGAAAACTGACTCTCAACGACTCAATTCGGCTTTCGGAAAAGTCTGGGATAAGATAGTGTGGGTACCCTCACATCAGAGGTCCGGCTGGCCCTTAGTAGGAATGAGGACTACCTCAGGGATCTGTGCTTAGTACCCCCTTATTTGTTATTTATGCCTCTGATCTTCCTTCTTGCTTGAATTTTAACTGTAAAGTACTTCAGTATGCTGACGATATTGCATTATTGGTCGGTGGTAGTTCCAACGAAGACGCCGCTCACTCCATTAATATCTCGTTTTCCTCATTAAACCAAATGCTCTTGGATCACGGGTTATCTTTAAGAGCTCCAAAAAGTACCGCAGTTGTCTTTACTCGTAGGCGCCTTATCCTCCAGGTTTACATTAATACTGAAGGTCAAGCTATTCCAGTTGAGAAGACGGCCAGGTTTCTGGGGGTTATCTTGGTTTACAAATTGTCGGGAGTGGACCACAATAATAACACAGTAAAAAAATGTGAGCGCTCCCAGAAGTATGGTGGGGAGCTCACCCATTCACCTTAAAGTTAGTTTACAATGCGCTGGGCTGAAGCGTGTTGGATTACTGTAGCTACCTAACTGAGGCTTGCAACAAGGAAGCCTTGCTCAGATTAGATTCTGTCCAGTCCAAATGTCTGAGGATCGTAATTGGTGCCATAACCTCCCTCATAAATACTCTCCAGGTGGAATGTGCAGAACCTCCTCATAACCTTCGAAGACAATACCTAGCAGATCGTTTCTTGTCAAAAGTTTTCTCTTTTTCGTCCCACCCTTTACTCTCCATTTTGGAACAACCCTTCCTCTCTCTTAACGCGTATTCCTACCGGAATAATAAGTCTATTCCATTGAAGAATTTTATTTTATTTTATTTATTTGGGAAAATAAACAGTTACACATTACAGTATTACACACAATTTGGATTACAGAGTGAGTAAATGTATAACCCACGACATTTTCCACATATTATAAAAACAAGTTATAAAATTAATGCCATGTGCGCTTAAAAATGATAGGTAACATAAAAATTATACAACAATGCGTAAATGATAAAACTAAAAGGCATGCAAATAAAAGAAATCATAAAAAATACAGTCTAAGAGAATCGAATTTTAAGATTTAAATGTTACGGGGCTGTGTTCAAAATTGTTTCCCGAACAAGACCTCTAAATTTATTAGTCGGAAAAGCGAAGATGTCAATATTTTGGAAGAGATTGTTATATTGACCAGTAAGGCGACGTAGGGGTGCTCGTAAGCCTGCGTTCGTGCGACTAGAAGATACGGCAAATAGTGGTCGTGCGCGCACCCCACGGCTTATGGTTGTTCTAGGAACTACGTAGCTAATCTTATTAATCATTTCCATACAATCACATGTGCTATTACATAAATTAAATAAAAACATTGTCTCTAAAATAATACGCCTGGCTTTAAGATTATGCAGCTTATACTTATTCAGAAGATCACCATAAGCTGCATAAGTACGAAAACAACGGAAATGCATGGGTTTTTAAAAACTTACTTTGAACTTTTTCAATCGCGTCTGAGTATTTACTGTAGAAGGGATTCCATACTGCAACAGCATACTCTAACTGCGACCTGATCAGCGATTTGTAAAGATATAAATATGTATGTGGGCGGACGAAATCAGTGGCTGATCTCATGACGAAACCATACATACGAAAGGCATTATTTATAACCTTACCAACATGAACGCCAAGGTGCAGTTTATTGTCCAATAGAACTCCAAGATCGCGCACAATAGTTTCTCTGGTTAAAATTACATTATTTAAAGAGTACGGATGCGTGATAACATTTTTGTTTTTAGTAAAACTTATACAGCAACATTTAGATATGCTCAGTTGTAGCTTATTAATAGAGCAGTATACAGAGAACCTGTTTAGGTCTAAAAATTTTGAGGTCGTCTGCGTATAGCAATAATTTAGAATTTTGAAAACATGTATGGTCGTCATTAATAAATATGATGAATAAAAGAGGTCCCAAAATAGAGCCCTGAGGTACTCCAGAAGGAACACTAAGGGTGCTGGAAATGAAACCATTTATCACAACCCTCTGAGTCCTATTAGAAACATAAGAAGAGAGCCATCTGAGAAGATCACCACGTATACCGTTGAATGCAATCCTATTCAAGAGAAGCTGATGATCAACCTTGTCAAAAGCTTTGCGGAAATCGGTGTATATAGTATCAACCCGAACACGAGAGTCCATGTTGTTGAACAAGTAGTCCACAAATGTTACCAAGTTGGTTGTAGTTGACCTTCTTTTGACGAATCCATGTTGTTGTTGAATGATAGTATTGTGCAGTAGGGGGTATACTTTATCATGAACTAGTCTCTCGAAAACCTTTGACAAAGCCGACAGTATAGATATAGGGCGATATTTCTCGACATCATCCTTAGGTCCCGACTTGTAAACAGGGGTTATATTTGCAAGTTTCCATGCTTAAGGAAAACATCCTTGAGAAATAGATAGGTTAAATATAATATGCAGAGGTATACACAGATTAACGGCTGTATGTTTAATAAAAATTACTGGTAGACCGTCCGATACTGGCCCCTTGGAAGGATCCAATGCCTTTAGCGCACTAAGCACTTCAGCAATAGTAAACTTAATGTCATTTAACAGAGTGCAGCTCTCAGAGCAGTCGTCATAAGTGGATGGAATATTAGAAGAAGTGGATGGTTCATAAACCGAATTAAAAAAGTCTGAAAAAAGATTGCAAATGGTTTCTGGATTGCTAGTTGACTGGTTGTTATAATTCATAGTTGATGGAATGCCAGCAGATTTTTTTCTATTAGATATGAACGTCCAAAAATGCTTGGCATTTTTCTGAATACCATCTTCAACAGATATAATGTAGTTTTTATAACAGTTGTTGCATTCCACTTGGAATCTTGATCGGTAAAGTGCAAACTGCTCGTAATCCGAAATATTGTTGAACATTTTCCATCTAATACATACATGAATAGGTACAGAGAGCTTATACAACTCTCCTCACCTGTTTGTCAATACCCCCTCTTCCTGTCTTTTCTTCCGCCTATGAGGTGGTCCATTTCAGGCCAAAGGTAGTTTTGAGACTGGGTATCTCCAAAAATTCCCAGGACGTAAAAGGCGACATCGATCAGGTCATTAAGGGATACTGGGAAGGTTGGAATTTATTTTATACGAACGCATCCAAAGTATCGTCAACAGGATGTACAGGTTTTTCAACATATTTCCAGAACTCTAAAATTGCCCTTCTATTCTAATGTCCACCAGAGACTTCAGCATATACATAGTTACGACTTACGAACTGACACCAAACACAACTTGTAAAGTATTAACAAACAGATCAGAAAACGCACATGTGAATTCCAATTTGTGGTGTCACGTAAAAATCGAGTGCTTTGTTTTCATTATTATTGGGAGCTGTATCTTTTGGAGCCATTTGAGGTTGAAACACTTTTACGAACTCGCACACGACGGAAAATCAGATTAATATTCAAACAATATGACGTAAGTAACAAGATATGTAAAACTAAAACTAAAACGTGCCAATATCATAAAGTTTTGGTCAAATTTAAGAGTGCAGTGCAGACCATCAAACTGGAACACTTTCTCTGATGGATATAAAACCCTCCCTAACCATTTCCCAACTATATTGAGGTCGGCTTCCAGTCTTACCTGACGCAGCTGAATACCAGTATTTTACATGGAGCTACTGCCTATCTGACCTCCACAACCTAGTTACTGGGTAACACGAAACCCCTTGGTAAGACTGATTGTCAGACTTTTGGGCTTCTGATGTAACGACTTTCAAAGATCTACGAATGACAGCTGAAACCAACGGAATAACGGGCTTTTCAAGCCAGCGAGGGTTCTCGGTATGTAATGGTTGGTCTCTTATCCACGAGTCACTGACCAGCTTTGATACTTGTTATTATTAGCTACCTTGCCGGAAACCTTAATGCAATGAAATATTACACACCTGCTGTTTTCATTTATGGTAACATCATCCTCCAAGTTCCAAGTTTTGGGTATGAATGTGGATGGCTTTATATGTAGTAAAGATGGATGGGCGGTGTGATCGATGATATGGCTAGAAGGGGGGTGACTAATGAGATGACGACTGATAGAGAAGAATGGATTAAAAAGATTTGTGATAAGGGTGATAAGAGGATCAGGATGATTAGGTTTCTCTTACATATACCGTTTAATTTATTACATACATTGTTTAATAAATCCTGAAAATAAAAAAAACATTCGAATTATTTATATAAATTGGGACGAATCGTATTTCTAAATAGTTGATAACGTCTACATGGAATTTCTATTATTTTAAAAACCTGTCACTTTAAGACAATACATTTTATGATTTAAGTAACTTTTGCTGCTTACATCCCGGAAATGTCAAGAGAAACCTGATAAGGTAGAATTTTACACCAAAAATACATAAACCAGATGAGATGGGCGTATTTAGATTTGGAAAACGTGATACCTAAGGGAAATACGTGTCATACTTATTAATAAAGTACTCATTGGTTGCTAAAAGTGATGAGAGAAGTCGAAATTATAGTAAAACATAAAAATTTAAATTAATAAGTATGACGGCGCAGCAATTGGCGCCATCTTGTTCTATTATGCAGTAACTAAGAACCACCAAATAGGTAGAATATGAGTGACACTGGCTGGTGACAGTCACTCTAGCAGAGGGTCGTTTTGATGGCTGCGTGGCGGATATCTTCTGATGACCCGACGACGACGAACGAATTTGACAGCTGTCAACTTGACCCCGGGTACTGAGTAAGCGGGAAAAAGAAAAGGGATGGACAAGACGGATCGAGGACTTTTCGTGTGGAGTGGTGAAGGCTTGCTTTAGTTTGTGTTACGTATTTAGTAGATTTTAGTGAATCTTTGTGTTTGTGTTGTAAATATAAGTATGGGGTTTGTTTTAAAGCTAGCTTTTCATATTTTAAAGATTTTACCTTGTATCCACCATGAATTAAGAAAAAGCGCCTGACTCCCCTGATTACACTGCGGTGTTAACAGTTACCCTCCCCGATGACAATGTGTTAAGTGATAAAATGGATTCCGAATCTGCAAGTATGTGGCGGCATCTACACCGCTACATTAGATCAACGCAACACACTGACGTCACACAAATCCTGAATCGCACAATCAGAGTTTACCGCGCAGCTAGCATATATACAACTTCCAGACAACAATCATCGGGCAGTTGCCCACCAGATACAACATCCATCTGGTTGAAGGATCCTCCCTTTTCCCAGAGTATGAGTGAACTTTACACCCTGTTCTTCATATCTGTGCACTGGTGACCCCGAGTATGAACGTCAGCGCAGCCTTCGTGCAACTACTGCAGCGTGACGTCATCATCATCACTCCCGCAAGTCACACAGCCAGCCAGCAATTACGACTTGAACGGTTTCCTGACCATCAGCATGCAGCGCAAGCGCATACCTGGTCATCACCCTCATCTCAGCCTCATCAGCTACCTTGGCACAGCACACATTCGGCCGGTCCACAAGCAGAGCGCTTAATACCTCTCCTGGTCGACCCCAGCAGTCAGCCACCACGACTCTCTGGGGCATCTTCGCAGACAGTTCCGACTCACTGCGGACTATGCGACACCCGGTTCCAACCCATTGGCACCCAACTGGCATTGGCAAGCATCGCAAGTTACAAGACTTAGTCCACTATCGACCTCCGGTCTCCGGAGGGAGTGATTTGGCGACTTCTACACCGCCACATGCGAACAACGCATCACACTGACGGCACACAAATCCTGCATCGCGCAATCAAAGTTTACCGCGCAGCTAGCATATATACATCTTCCCGACAACAATCATTGGGCAGTTGCCCACCAGATACGACATCCATCTGGTCGGAGGATCCTCCCTTTTCCAAAAGAGTATGAGTGAACTTTACACCCTGTTCCTCATATCTCTTCACTGACGTGAGAGGTGTGGGAGGAGTGCGCCCGTTGATGGAAAAGGTGGAGGCTATTCAGAATTACCCACCGCCTCAGACCATTAAATGCCTGAGACGATTTTTAGGAATGCTCAATTTTTATAGGCGTTTTTTGCAAAATGCCACAGAATTACAAGCGCCACTCAACGATTTATTGGCAGGCACAGACATGAACGGATCAAAACCAGTTAATTGGACTTCTGAGTTGTTAGAGGTTTTCGAGCGTTGCAAGCATAGCCTTTCAGATGCAGTACTTTTGGTTCACCCAGTTGCCGAAGCGCAGCTGGCACTAGTAGTAGATGCATCGAATGTTTCCCTGGGAGCCGTATTACAGCAGAGAGTGGATGACGTTTGGCAACCCTTAGCTTTTTATTCAAAGAAGCAGAAATACAGCGCTTATGATCGTGAACTCCGCGCAATTTACGAGAACAAACATTTTCGCCACATGGTAGAAGCACGATGTTTCACGGTTTACACCGATCATAAGCCGCTGACTAGCACATAAAAAAAAAAGGTCCAACTAGGTCACCAAGACAAATTAATCAACTGCATTTCATTGGCAAGACAACCACGTGGCCGATGTATTGTCTCGGATTGAGGCAGTCACTGCGCCACTGGATCTCATGGAGCTTGCCCTTGCGCAGCGTGATGATACAGAGCCACTACAGCTACTGAAGAGTATCCATTCGTTAACACTCGAGTTAGCGAAAGTACCAGGTTCTGACGTGAATATTTATTGTCATGTTTTCTTATCAAACACAGACCTTTCGTGATACGGTCCCACAGACTCCGTGTGTTCGAGTCGTTGCACAGCCTTAGCCACCCTGGCGCGAAGGCATTCATCAAGATGGTCAGTGAACGTTTTGTTTGGCCGTCCCTTAGGAAAGACGTCCGCGCTTGAGTTAGAGAGTGTATTCCGTGTCAAAAGTCGAAGGTAACGAAGCATACCACATCTCCTCTAGGTAAATTTGACGTACCAGATGTACGTTTCGCGGAGCTTAATGTCGACCTAATAGGACCATTACCAGTATCTGCTAATTTCAAATACTGCCTTACTATCATTGACAGGTATACCGATATAGATGGCCGGAGGTGATTCCACTTCCTGACATGACAGTGGAGACGGTTACGAAAGCGTTCTTATCGGAATTGATTGCCCGGTATGGTTGCCAGAAGAAGGTAATAACGGACCAAGGTCAATTCCAATCACATTTATTCCAAACCTAGCAAAGACGTATGGAATCGAGTTGGCAAGTACAACAACGTACCACCCAGCCTGCAACGGTGTGATTGAGCTTTTCCATCGCACGCTCAAAGCCGCTTTGATGTCGCACGGCACAAAGGATTGGTTGAGTTCTCTACCTGTGGTACTATTAGGGTTACGGACAGCGTGCAAAGAGGATCTCCAATGTTCAACAGCAGAGTTGGCGTATGGAGAGCATTTACGCGTCCCCGGTGAGTTTTTTACCGCAACAACCGAGAAGGTAGATTATCCAGATTAATTCAGCACCCTACGACAAAGAATGTCCGACCTAAGCTCGTGTCCAGCATCGGACCATTCACAGCATAAGGTGTTTGAGCACAAGGACTTGCACACCACGTCGCATGTGTTCTTGCGTCAAGACCTGCTTCTTGGATCGCTAGAGCCACCTTACAGTGGCCCGCACAAGGTCATGGAGGCCCGCACAAGGAGTCCCAAGACGTTCGACATTGTGCTAAATAACAAAACTGTCAAGGTATCGATTGACAGGGTAAAACTAGCCTATGCATACCCTGATAGCGTTGAGATTGAGACACATAGTCGCGAGACACAAATTACGCGCCCATTGCGTACTACTCGTTCACTGCCGGACTGTTAGGCTCCCTGAACGATACAATTAGGGCGGCCCTTTTATTCGTAAGGGCGTCATGTTAATAAGACCACACTAACGTTGTATTTTTGTGTCCACAGAGTTTCTGCTTACCCCTTGGGTTGCTTGGCTGGTGTGCCCCGCGGTTGTCGGCAGCAGCACAGTCGAGAGCGTCCGACAAGCCAGTAACCTAGAAGCCTCCACAGCGCGTTCACGCTACCTTGATCCGCACCGCGCTAATATATTTCGTCCGCGTAGTTAGTTAATTTCAATTGTTTTATATCGTTCACTTCCGAGTATCACATCGTGACCCTTCTGGTGGTAGAATCATTTCTTTGTTGCTAGTATTAACTTCAGTCTAGCCGTTCGCTGCGACGCCAGCTGTGTATTGTTTCTAATTGAATAATTATACTTTTGTAATCCTGTTCGCACCTCATTCATTGAACACGCTTCCACATAAGCTTCCAAAAGTAAGAAAAGACTACTGGCTACTCCTTCCCCGAATATTGCTTCGAATACTTCAAAAATACTCAAAAACGAAAGTAGGAGAAGACAGTCTTATACAATAAAGCTAATCCACCACATGGCCACCACATGGGATGGGGGTCTTAAACCTGTGCCAACTTTGGTATTGGCCTAGTGGATATATTAGATGTACTAAACCTATGTGTAATTAATGATAGCAGTTCTACACGTAGGTCTGCATTAGGGCAGAACAGCAGTTGTGTTGGCTTAACATTCAGTTCATTTAGTATAGCCAGCCTTTTTAATTGGAGTCGCTCGAATATGACTTATAGGAGTGATCACTATCCCATCATGATTGAAATCCCTTCCAAGACATTTCCTGACAAAACTTCCCTTTGTTAAAATACCAGCTGAACTCTATGGAACTCAGCGGAATGATTTTCCTCATTTTCCAACACTGTATCCTCTACAGCAGATGATTGCTTCCGTACAAATAAACCACCAACAGGCAAAACCTCATCCCCGCCGTGGTGGGATAGGGACTGCTCTGCCGTAATCAGGGCCAGGGATGAGGCAGAAATGTCACCTACCGCCAACTAATTGTTCAAGTCGGTCGTGTTGCTAAACGTTCCGTAAATAAAATGACTAAATTGAACAAAAAGCGCATAAAACAACTAAGAACTTATATAGTGACAATCGGTGTTCAACGCCTTATCGATCGATATGAATATTAACTGTGTCATGTGAAAATAAGTGCAAAAAACTCACAAAAACTTTATAACAAAACTGTTACAATTCAAGTTTCTTATCGGCAGTGCTCACGGCAAACAAAAGACTGGACTTTGGACCTATCAACACTTCTACTCGTCACCAATCTAACTGTATTAATATTCACCATACAACTATTATTAAGCGTTTTACCGTCAGTAGCGCTCTAGCTGCTAATGAAACAGTGAGACCGCTGAGGCGTAGGTCTCAAGTTCAAATCCAAACGACGAAATCCTTATTTTTTTTAATTCTTGTCGCTGTTTATATTTCTATCGGATATCAATGTCTCAAAATATTGAAACCTCTCCGATTACCAGCATTAATTTTAGCCATGCTCAGTCCGAACCCGACATGCAAAAAGCACTGTCTGACGCGCCAGGTATTACAAGCGTTTCAACTAGTCAGAAACAGTCCGGACCTAATACGAAAAAAGCACTATCAGACTCGCCTGTTATCGCGCACGTTTCAATTCGTCAGAAATATCCACGCATAAACATCTCCCCCGACATCGAGCACTTATCTAAACCGTGACTGAGGAATTTCTGCAGGCCATTCGCCGTGAAATAAGAGAGGTGATGTCAACTGAGATTTCAAAATCCGTAAAATCTTCTATTGCTGAGAAACTACGGGGTTTAAAAGAGGCTATATCCCTATTCCGCAAACTCGAAGCCTCGGTTCAATTCATGAGTGATGAGTTCGATCAGGTGAAAAACGAACTTCAAGACTATAAGGAAGCCAACCAACGCACTCTGAAAGAAAATGAGCTTCTTAAGCATACTGTGTCAGACCTGTCTATAAGAGTTAACCTCCTGGATCGAATCACCCGTCAACAAAACATTGAAATCAACGGCGTGCCTGAAAACAAGTCCGAGAATTTGATCAGTAGTTTCAAGCAAACTAAAGGAGAACTGCATCATATCCGCCGTTCGTGTCAGGAGACTAGACCCACATAGGGCAATATTTGTCAAGATGAATAGTACATCAACTCGCGATGAAATCTTAGCATCCGTTATGAGCTATAATAAAAAGCATCCGGAGAACAAGCTGAACTCCCATCTCTTAGGATATGGTGGAGCGAAGAAACCAGTATTTGTGTAAGAACACCTCTCGCCACTCAATAAACAAATCCACGCAGCTACTAGGAAAGCTGCCCGTCTCAAAGAATACAAGTATGTGTGGGTCCGCGACGGCTGAATCCTCGTCAGTAAAGCTGATGGTATACAAATATTCGATCTTGGCTGTAACAAAAAAAACAACTAATTCGTTACCTTTGATGTCAATACATCCATTCAAGATCTATTACCTAAATTTTAGAGGAGCAAGAACCAAACTATGTACTTGTCCATGGATGTACTGAACCATTGTCAACAATAGACCCTTATCAAACCCCTCTATGTATGGAAATTACCAGTGTATCACCTAGATTTCTTACATGCAAGCTCTTTGTACTCGTAAAGTTTAACTTCCGCAAAGCTAACTATCAAATGATTAACGAGAGAATAAATCAGGTTAATTAGATTGAAAATTTTACCGAACATCAGGATGCCAACGCTACGGTAGGTGAGGTCTATATGATATCTGACAACATCATTTTTTCATTTGTGCCAAAATCCAAAATAAAATGCATAAATACCCCATATGGTTCCCTAAAAGTCTTATAAACATTCTGTACGAAAAGGTAAAACTTAGAAAACGTTACAAAATTTATAAAAATCCACGTCTGCTGTGGTTTAAAATCTTATTTGACCGATAGAAAACAGAGAGTTGTGGTAAAGGGTCATCAGTCCATACCTTACACTTCAAAATCCGTAGTCCCACAATGTTCCCATTTGGACCCTATACTGTTTATTATATTCATCAATGATACAGTAAATATTTTCAAGCACGGCACCTGTTCCATCTTCGCAGATGACATGAAACTGTGTCGAGTTAATGACGCAAGTACAGACATGGCTCTGCTCCAGGAAGACCTCAACTCTCTACATAGTTGGCATACAAAAAATCATATGGTTCTTTTCTTATAACACTTTTAGAACATTTTATTAAATACCGCCAAGAATGGTTTGTGGAAAACAGAAAACTGACTCTCAACGACTCAATTCGGCTATCGGAAAAATCTGGGTACAGCTGATAGTGTGGGTACCCTCACATCAGAGGTCCGGCTGGCCCTTAGCAGGAATGAGGACTACCTCAGGGATCCGTGCTTAGTCCCCCCTTATTTGTTATTTAAGCCTCTGATCTTCCTTCTTGCTTGAATTTTAACTGTAAAGTACTTCCGTATGCTGACGATATCGCATTATTGGTCGGTGGCAGTTCCATCGAAGACGCCGCTCACTCCGCTATCTCGTTGTCCTCATTAAACCAATGGCTCTTGGATCACGGGTTATCTTTAAGAGCTCCAAAAAGTACCGCAGTTGTCTTTACTCGTAGGCGCCTTATCCTCCAGGTTTACATTAATACTGTAGGTCAAGCTATTCCAGTTGAGAAGACGGCCAGGTTTCTGGGGGTTACCTTGGTTTACAATATGTCGGGAGTGGACCACAATAATAACATAGTAAAAAAATGTGAGCGCTCGCAGGAGTATGGTGGGGAGCTCACCCATTCACCTTAAAGTTAGTTTACAATGCGCTGGGCTGAAGCGTGTTGGATTACTGTAGCTACCTAATTGAGCCATGCAACAAGGAAGCCTTGCTCAGATTAGATTCTGTCCAGTCCAAATGTCTGAGGATCGTAATTGCCTCCTCATAACCTTCGAAGACAATACCTAGCAGATCGTTTCTTGTCAAAAGTTTTCTCCCTTTCGTCCCACCCTTTACTCTCCATTTTGGAACAACCCTTCCTCTCTCTTAACGCGTCTTCCTACTGGAATAATAAATCTATTTCATTGAAGAATAGGTACAGAGAGCTTGTACAACTCTCCTCACCTGTTTGTCAATACCCCCTCTTCCTGTCTTTTCTTCCGCCTATGATGTGGTCCATTTCAGGCCAAAGGTAGTTTTGAGACTGGGTATCTCCAAAAATTCCCGGGACGTAAAAGGCGATTTCGATCAGGTCATTAAGATATACTGGGAAGGTTGGAATTTATTTTAAACGAACGCATCCAAAGTATCGTCAACAGGATGTACAGGTTTTTCAACATATTTCCAGAACTCTAAAACTGCCCTTCTATTCTAATGTCCACCAGAGACTTCAGCATATACATAGTTACGACTTACGAACTGACACCAAACACAACTTGTAAAGTATTAACAAATAGATCAGAAAACTTACATGTGAATTCCAATTTGTGGTGCCACGTAAAAATCGAGTGCTTTGTTTTCATTATTATTGGAAGCTATATGTTTTTGAGCCATTTGAGGTTGAAACGCTTTTACGAATTCGCACACGACGGGAAACCAGATTAATATTCAAACAATTTGACGTAAGTACCAAGATATGTAAAACTAAAACTAAAACGTGCCAATATCAGAAAGGTGTGGTCAAATTTAAGAGTGCGGTGCAGATCATCAAACTGAAACACTTTCTATATGGGACCAACATCGAAATCGCGAAAAAGTTATCAACTGTCCCAAACAAAACTTCATTAAATACTCGAACCAAATGAATGGGATGGATATAAAACCCTCCCTAACCAAAAGGTTAACGTTGGAAAAATCCACTGTCTTGAGGTCGGCTTCCAGTCTTACATGACGCAGCTGAATACCAGTATTTTACATGGAGCTACTGCCTATCTGACCTCCACAACCTAGTTACTGGGTAACACGAAACCCCTTGGTTAGACTGATTGTCAGACTTTTGGGCTTCTGATGTAACGACTTTCAAAGATCTACGAATGACACCTGAAACCAACGGCATAACGTGCTTTTCGAGCCAGCGAGGGTTCTCGGTATGTAATGGTTGGTCTCTTATCCACGAGTCACTGACCAGCTTTGATACTTGTTATTATTAGCTCGCTACCTCGCCAGAAACCTTAATACAATGAAATATTACACACATGCTGTTTTCATTTATGGTAACATCATCCTCCAAGTTCCAAGTTTTGGGTATGAATGTGGATGGCTTTATATGTAGTAAAGATGGATGGGCGGTGTGATCGATGATATGGCTAGAAGGGGGGTGACTACTGAGATGACGACTGATAGAGAAGAATGGAAGAAAAAGATTTGTGATAAGAGTGATAAGAGGATCAGGATGATTAGTTTCTCTTACATATAACATTTAATTTATTACTTACTTTGTTATTTTCATCCTGAAAATAAAACAAATATTCGAATTATTTATATAAATAGGGACGAATCGTAATTCTAAATAATTGATAACGTCTACAAGGAATTAGTATTATTATAAATCCTGTCAATTTTAGACAATACATTCTATGATTGAAGTGACTTTTGCTGCTTACATCCCGAAAATGTCAAGAGAAACCTGATAAGGTAGAATTTTACACCAAAAATACATAAACCAGATGAGATGGGTGTATTTAGATTTGGAAAACGTGATACCTAAGGGAAATACGTATCATACTTATTTATAAAGTACTCATTGATTGCTAAAAGGGATGAGAGAAGTCGAAATTATTGTATAACCAAAAAAAAAAAATAAGTATGACTAGCAGCAAGTGCTATTGCTTCGAATCCTTCAGAAATACTCAAAAAAGAAATTAGAAGAAGACAGTCTTACACAATAAAGGTAATCCACCATATGGCAACCACATGGGATGGGGGTCTGAAACCTGTGACAACTTTGGTATTGGCCTAGTGGATATATTAGATGTACTAAACCTATGTGTATTTAATTACGGCTGTTCTACACGTAGGTCTGCATTAGGGCAGAACAGCAGTTATGTTGGCTTAACATTCAGTTCATCTAGTATAGCCAGCCTTTTTAATTGGAGTCGCTTGGATATGACTTAAGGGAGTGACCACTATCCCATCATGGTCGAAATTCCATCCAAGACTATTCCTGACAAAACTTCGCCTCCTTTGTTAAAATACCAGCTGAACTCAGCGGATTGAGACCTTTACTCAAAAATCTTAGACTTGCGGGTCTCTTCGCTTCCATTCTTTAATCCTGAGTCTGCTCAGGAATGCTTTACCTCATTTTCCAACACTACATCCTCCACAGCAGGTGATTGCTTCCCTCCAAAAAAAACCGCCAACAGGCAAAACTCCATCCCCGCCTGCTTTATTATAACTTTTTACCGATTGTGGAAAAGTATTTTTATTCTTGGTGCATCGTCTTCACTTACAGAAATGTAATTAATGTATAAAAAATATTGTAAAACATTTTAAAGAGTAACTTGTCCCTTCTTCTCCATATGAAACTACGTTTTGGATATATAGGGTAGGTAGAGATAGGGGCGCCTAGAATCAATCATTTTTTTATGTTAAATTGGACGTTCAAAATTGCCTTTTTCTGTGCCTATTTGAAATAAATGCTTTGACTTTGACTTTGTCGAGCAGTCAATAAACATGTCCGCATTGGCATTTGAAGGGGATCGATATACCCCTAGTATAATATTGTTATTATTGATTTTAATTTCCAAAGCAGAGGCTTGGGTTAATTTAATTTCCCTGACATTTGCTACAATATTATTAGTGACGTACACTACTCCGTCGTTTTTATTTGTGTGATTTGTTGGTTGAAAAGAAGAGAAGTTGGAATAGTGGGTACTATTCCAACTTCTCTGCTTTTCAACCAATAGCTTTAATAGGATTGAGTTGATTTTCTATTGAATTCCAATTTGTGGTGCCACGTAAAAATCGAGTGCTTTGTTTTCATTATTATTGGAAGCTATATGTTTTTGAGCCATTTGAGGTTGAAACGCTTTTACGAATTCGCACACGACGGGAAACCAGATTAATATTCAAACAATGTGACGTAAGTACTAAATATGTAAAACACAAACTAAAACGTGCCAATATCAGAAAGTTGTGGTCAAATTTAAGAGTGCGGTGCAGATCATCAAACTGAAACACTTTCTCTATGGGACCAACATCGAAATCGCGAAAAAGTTATCAACTGTCCCAAACAAAACTTCATTAAATACTCGAACCAAATGAATGGGATGGATATAAAACCCTCCCTAACCAAAAGGTTAACGTTGGGAAAATCCAATGTCTTGAGGTCGGCTTCCAGTCTTACCGGACGCAGCTGAATACCAGTGTTTTACATGGAGCGACTGCCTATCTGACCTCCACAACCCAGTTACTGGGTAACATGAAACCCCTTGGTAAGACTGATCGTCAGACTTGTGGGTTGATTGTCAGATCTACGAGTGGCAGCTTAAACGGCATAACGTGTTTTTCGAGCCACCGAGGGTTCTCGGAATGTTTATAAGTTTAAGTTTATAATTTTATTTATTTCATAATCAACAGGTAACATATACATTTTAGAAGCCGTATTTTAAGTATGGAGATACCTGTAACAGAAGACCTCCCTATTCCATACGTCTATGTGTACAAAGCATACAAAGCCTGATATTGACAGAATCAATAACAAAGTAATTACATTATGAAAAATAAGAATTGGGGTTTATTTATAAACGATGACCAAAGCCAAGAGACGTTTAAAAGTCAAAAATGTATGGTTAAACAATCGCTAATCATTACTTAGCTTTGAACAACGTTTATAAATAAAAGGATAGAATCTACAGATAATTAGTAACTTAGGTTAGATACTTGAGTTTGTAATCTCAGATAATTTTTTGTTTCATTCCCACTTACAAACAAATACTGAGAAAAGCAGAAATAAAATTAATAGGTTGCAATAGAATTTGAATCCTATCGCGTATGTCACTGAGTTTGTCGTACCACATTTGCTAATTATCTCAGATTCAGAATCCAAGCATAGTTATTTGTGGAGTGTGTGTATGTGTGTGTGAGTGCATATTATAAGTGTGAAGTACCAAATGGTAGACAATTTTATATGAATTTATTAGTCCGCATTTCCATTAACTCCTAGTGTACTCCTTTTGATTTATTTAAAATATTGTACTTTTATGGTTGACTTTATTTTAAGGTTGTTGGTAATAAGGATTTATCTTGACACATCCGCTTGAATTATTAAAAATGTAATTTCCTTTGAGTTAATATTATTAAGGATGTGTGTTGACACATCCGATTGAATGATTTAAAATGTTAAGGAATTATTTTGACATACCTGCTTGATTTATATAAATTTTAATTGGCGGTAAAGACTCGCGGTAAAGTTTGGCGGTAATTTTGTGTATAAAACCTATTGTAATGCGAATGGAAACACATTCTTTATACGCTGCCCGTGGAATAAACACCCTGAGGTGAAGTAAGGTATTTTGTTTATACTCTCTTAAACATCTTCCTGCCATTCAGTATTACCGTGTATTTGTGTGATATATTGGTGCAAACTTCTGAACGTCTGACTTCGACAAACAACGGCGATGATGCGCCGACATACACTACTCCGTCGTTTTTATTTATGTGATTTGTTGGTTGAAAAGCAGAGAAGTGGGAATAGTGGGTATAGCTTTAATAGGATTGAGTTGATTTTCAGTTAGAATCAGGATATCCGGCTTAAATTTTAGACAAGACAGAGTAAGCTGGAGATCATCTAAGTTACTATAAACGCTTCGTATATTTTGACAGAATATTTTGTAGTCATTATTTTGTACTTGTACGTGTTTAGTCAAATCCTCCATATCACAGTGAAAAGCCTGAGCGATATTTGAAATGTCTATATCGATTAGTGTGTGCAGCGAACTATCCATTAAAAAGATTGGCAAGTCCGAGGATGAACTTCGAAACAAATTTGAGTGCAATAGATGTATACACCCGACAACATAAATTTGATAACCGCGGAGTACGAGTATAACGTGCTTGTATTGAGGTTTTTAAGTATGTGGGAGTATCTGTTAGAGAGAAGATTTCGGTTGTTGTGTATAAATAAAAAGGTGTGGGTTAAAGTGAGTGTATGTGCAAGGGTAGTAGACAGTGTCATAATTTCTAATAACGCAAAACAAAATGAAAAAGTTAAGAGACAGTTTTTATTGATGGTACCATCATCCTCCAAGTTTTGGGTATGAATGTGGATGGCTTTATGAGTAGGGGAAGACCAAAGAAAAGTTGGATGGGCTGTGTGCACGATGATAAGGCATGGGGATAGGATAAGGAAATGGGATTACAACTGAGATGAGAGACATGATAGAGAAGACTCGAAGAAAAAGATTTGTGATAAGGGTGATAAGTGGATCAAGATGATGAGTTTTTTCTTACGTATACAATTTATTTTATTACTTACTTCTTCAGAAAGAGTCGTAATCTGAAAATAAAACAAAGATTCGAATTAACTATAGAAATAAGGACGTATCAATTAATAATATGCGTAATTTGTATAATTCTTTGAATTTTTTGTTTGACTTACTGATTGAATTATGTCAACTAGTGGTAACTGTTAGTACTGCTTTCAAACTGATAATTATGTATTACTCAAATTAGATTTCATTTAATGTAATATGCAATTTCGCCCAGTTCTATGAGATCGTCATCTTTGCCAACAAACTATCGCTGTTTCGCAAACTATTGCTACTGACCCACAGAGGCCACAGTCTTCCGAGCAACAGAGAAAGTTTAATTATTTATATATTTTTCATATTCTTTTAAATTTTTTGTTTCAATTTGTAGTTGTGAGTTATAGCCTATTATAATTATGTACTTATTCTGTGTTATGTTATAAAATTGAATTAATATGCAAGTGTTGTGCACACCTATAAGTGACAAATTCTTTCTAGTCTTTAGATTCAATTGTTATAGTACCCCGGTAAATAAAATGTATTAGTGAATAAGTCGTTGGAGTGCCATAAAAAAAAAAATCGACATGAACCTGGAAAACCTCATTGCTTTTCAACATATATTGGGCGAAACCAAGAAATTACTCAAAAATAAGAAGAGAGAAGGTTGGCCTAAATATTGTGGCTCACTGAATCTTTCCACTCCAGCGGCAGCTGTGTGGCGTTAATTAACGTCTTTTAGAAGTAGTTTGAAACCTCCCTCCGGGAGCAAATTATCTGCGGATTTGCGTAACCAGTTTTTTCTAAGCTCGCTCCAGCTTATATTCCCGATACGGATGAGTGTGTATCTTCGAACTCTCAGCAGATTTCGAATGATCCTATAGATGGTCCATTTATTCTTGATGAACTTTAATCGATCCTCGCCTATGTAAAGGATTCTGCTCCTGGAGCGGATGAATTCCCTTACTCCTTCATCACTAAAGCTGGTGACAAGATATTATAACCCAGTAAAGATCCTAGTGATCATTGTTCTTACAGACCAATTGCTATATCGTCTATTCTTATAACACTTTTAGAACATTTGATTAAAAACCGCCAAGGTTTGTAGAAAAAAGAAAACTGCTCTCAACGACTCAATTCGGCTTTAGGAAAGGCCAAATCGAGGTCGGTTTGGAGAGGACTACCTCAGGGATCCGTGCTTAGTCCCACCTTATGTGTTATTTATGCCTCTGATCTTCCTTCTTGCTTGACTTTTAACTGTAAAGTACTTCAGTGTGCGGACGATATTGCATTATTGGTCGGTGGCAGTTCCATCGAAGACGCCGCTCACTCCGCTATCTCGTTGTCCTCATTAAACCAATGGCTCTTGGATCACGGGTTATCTTTAAGTGCTCCAAAAAGTACCGCAGTTGTCTTTACTCGTAGGCGCCTTATCCCCCAGGTTAACATTAATATTGACGGTCAAGCTATCCCAGTTGAAAAGACGGCCAGGTTTCGGGGGGTTACCTTGGTTTACAAATTGTCGGGAATGGACCACAATAATAACACAGTAAAAAATGTGAGCGTTCGCAGGAGTAGTGGTGGGGAGCTCACCCATTCACCTTAAAGTTAGTTTACAATGCACTGGGCAGAAGCGTGTTGGATTATTGTAGCTACCTAATTGAGCCACCTAATTGAGCCATGCAACAAGGAAGCCTTGCTCAGATTAGATTCTGTCCAGTCAAAATGTCTGAGGATCGTAATTGGTGCCATGAAATCCTCCCTCATAAATACTCTCCAGGTTGAATGTGCAGAACCTCCTCTTAACCTTCGAAGACAATACCTAGCAGATCGTTTCTTGTCAAAAGTTTTCTCCCTTTCATCCCACCCTTTACTCTCCATTTTGGAAAAAACCTACCTCTCTCTTAACGCGTCTCCCTACTGGAATAATAAATCTATTCCATTGATGAATAGGTACATAGAGCTTATACAACTCTCCTCACCTTTTTGTCAATACCCCCTCTTCCTGTCTTTTCTTCCGCCTATGAGGTGGTCCATTTCAGGCCAAAGGTAGTTTTGAGACTGGGTATCTCCAAAAATTCCCGGGACGTAAAAGGCGATTTCGATCAGGTCATTAAGATATACTGGGAAGGTTGGAATTTATTTTAAACGAACGCATCCAAAGTATCGTCAACAGGATGTACAGGTTTTTCAACATATTTCCAGAACTCTAAAATTGCCCTTCTATTCTAATGTCCACCAGAGACTTCAGCATATACATAGTTACGACTTACGAACTGACACCAAACACAACTTGTAAAGTATTAACAAATAGATCAGAAAACGCACATGTGAATTCCAATTTGTGGTGCCACGTAAAAATCGAGTGCTTTGTTTTCATTATTATTGGAAGCTATATGTTTTTGAGCCATTTGAGGTTAAAACGCTTTTACGAATTCGCACACGACGGGAAACCAGATTAATATTCAAACAATTTGACGTAAGTACCAAGATATGTAAAACTAAAACTAAAACGTGCCAATATCAGAAAGGTGTGGTCAAATTTAAGAGTGCGGTGCAGACCATCAAACTGAAACACTTTCTCTGATGGATATAAAACCCTCCCTAACCTTTTCCCAACTATCTTTTCGCCTCCCTAATAAATATTTTCAGAAGTAAAGAACGCGCATGGATAAGATGGAAAAAACTTCGTAACTTATCCGATTATGAAAAATTCTCTATTCTGCGTAAACGTTTCAAATTACTCTGTGAACAATTCTACAATAAGTACATGAAATCTGTTGAAGATAGCATACCTGTTAATGTCAAGCACTTCTGGTCATACATCTCTAACCGAAAGAAAGGTTCTGGTGTCCCAGCTAACATGCAGCATAAAAATAAATCCTCTAACTGCCCCATTGAAATATGTTCTCTTTTTTCTACCTTCTTCAATTCGGTGTACGAGCCCTCAACCTTTGACCCTAACACGTGGACACCCCCTAAGACTCTTGACGAGAACTCTGTATGCATTCCTGATATTTACCTCGAAAAGAATGACATACATAAGGCGCTTACCTCACTAGACTTAACAAAGGGAGCTGGTCCGGATGGACTGCCCCCCTCTTTATTTAAGAATACGGCACAAAATATCTGTGTTCCGTTACACATAATATTTAATAAATGTCTCAAGGAAGGGATTTTCCCTTCTGTTTGGAAGAGGGCTTTCATCACGCCCATTCACAAAAGTGGTGACAAAAGTAAAATTGAGAATTATCGACCCATATCTATCTTGTCCACCTTGTCCAAGCTTTTTGAGAATCTAGTGCACTGTCACTTATTTCCACAGTTAAATCACCTTATTATACCCGAGCAACATGGCTTCGTTAAATGCAAATCCACTACCACAAACTTAATAATTTTTACCCAATTTTTTTTTGAAAACATGGATATGCGCACGCAGGTTGATGCTGTATACACTGATTTTCAGAAGGCTTTTGACAAGGTGGACCACAAGTTGCTTCTCGATAAAATTGCTTTCAATGGCATAAGAAGCAATTTACTCAGATGGTTTGCATCATACATATTTCGTAGAACTCAAAAGGTTGTTGTCAATGGTTTCGAATCTGATTATGTGGTCGTCGAGTCAGGTGTGCCTCAGGGAACTGTCTTGGGCCCATTGCTTTTTATTTTATTTATTAACGACATAAAATCGTGCATAGTCAACTCTGAATTCCTTATGTACGCCGATGACATTAAAATCTATAAGGCGTGTGCGAACTCTCAGGATTGTATGCTACTACAAGAAGACTTATGCAGGCTATCACAATACTGTATGGTCAATAAACTACATCTTAGTCTCCCAAAATGTCACTTCATATCATTTACTAAAAACAAAAATACGATTAACTTTCAATATTCCTTGAACGACATTCAACTGAAAAAATCTGAGTGCACACGAGATCTTGGCGTGCTACTTGATTGCAAATTACATTTGGACACCCATACTGACAACATAATTAACAAAGCCTTTCAGATGTATGGTTTTGTCAGGCGGTCTTGTAAGAACTTCAAAAAACCTTCTACTTTTCTCTTCTTATATAAAACTCTAGTCCGTTCACAGTTGGAATACGCGGTGCCTATCTGGTGCCCGTATTACGACAAATATAAACATTCTATAGAAATGGTTCAGAAGAAATTTCTACAAATGCTTCCACGCAAGGATTTCCTATGCAGATTTGTTAAAGCATTACGAAATATTGAGCTTGGATTCCAGACGTTCATTGATCATGGTTATGATGCTGTACAGTATATGCAACAACAAGTTTAATTGTATTGAGCTCTCTAATAGATTATGTTATGTAGTACCTAGGACTGTAATTCGGCGGGAGGTGCGTGCACCTCGTCTATTCTACACCTCGCGTTGTAGAACTAAGGCAGGTGTGCGGGCCCCTCTCAGCCGACTTTTAGAAACCTATAACTCACAGTTCATAGATTTTGATATTTTCGCGATATCGCAATACAAATTTAAAAAAATGGCTTCACTATTTCTTGCAAAACGACCATAAGACGATATTACTATTCACCATAGTCTTATTCTTTTATTTTTTGTTAGTTTATTGTTTTCCTTTTTTTCTTTTTTTTTTCTTCCTTGTTTAACATGTGTTCGTTCTCTCATTCCGATGTCACTTCGTGGACAATAGTGTGGGTTATACATTTTTTCGATTGAATTGTAATTGCTTTTTGGATATCCTGTAATGTATAACTGTTTTTTGTCCCTAATAAATAAAACAAAATAAAAACTCTTGAGGTCGGCTTCCAGTCTTACATGACGCAACTGACTGAATACCAGTATTTTACATGGAGCTACTGCCTATCTGACCTCCACAACCCAGTTACTGGGTAACACGAAACCCCTTGGTAAGACTGATCGTCAGACTTGTGGGTTGATTGTCAGATATACGAGTGGCAGCTTAAACGACATAACGTGTTTTTCGAGCCACCGAGGGTTCTCGGAATGTTTGAAAAAAATAAGAATTGGGGTTTATTTATAAACGATGACCAAAGCCAAGAGACGTTTAAAAGTCAAAAATGTATGGTTAAACAATCGCTAATCATTACTTAGCTTTGAACAACGTTTATAAATAAAAGGATAGAATCTACAGATAATTAGTAACTTAGGTTAGATACTTGAGTTTGTAATCTCAGATATTTTTTTATTTCATTCCCACTTACAAACAAATACTGAGAAAAGCAGAAATAAAATTAATAGGTTGCAATAGAATTTGAATCCTATCGCGTATGTCACTGAGTTTGTCGTACCACATTTGCTAATTATCTCAGATTCAGAATCCAAGCATAGTTATTTGTGGAGTGTGTGTATGTATGTGTGTGTGTGTGCATATTATTAGTGTGAAGTACCAAATGGTAGACAATTGTATATGAATTTATTAGTCCGCATTTCCATTAACTCCTAGTGTACTCGTAGGTTAATTTTATATGATTGTTATATTACTGGATGTAGATGTGCCTCAGTCTCTTCATAAGTAAGGGTCATTAGCCAAGCAGTCAGGGTTTTCTTGCATTCGTAATGAGTTTTTGGTAAATAGGAAGTTTTTTTGGCTTATGGTGTTACAAATAATAGTAGTTTGGGCAGTATGTTGCCGTCTTGCAAATGCAGTACGAGCCCTTACTCCAACCAAACGACCGTACTTTCTTCGTTTCCTGATAAAACCGGGATCAATAACCATAGTTTTATGCATTTTTAAGGAATAAATGAGAATATATAACTTTCTTACAGTTAAAAGGTCACATAGTTTGTAATGTTCTTGTGTAGAAAAACGATGCAGTTTAAAATAAATAGTTTTGGGAAGGGCACGCTGTGGTCATTCTACACATAGGAATGAAATGGTTTAAGAGGCACCCTCCCTGATAAGAATGCAATAGGTTAGAACGGATTGGGCTAGAGCTGTGTATATTTGTTTAATAAGATTCACTGAAGCAACATGCCTGAGTAATTTGAATATCCAAATCAATTTTCTGAACCAAAGCTACGTGATAATGCCAAGAGAGTCGCTGGTCAGTTACGATATTTCGTCCAAGTATTTCGTCTTTTGTAACTTTTCGATAGCGCAATTAGTGTCCTGCATATTGTAACAATGGTGTATCTTTACACTGAAATTAGTACCAGGCCGAGTTCTATTACATAAGGAGAAACACATGTAATAGTCATCTGGCTATTCAGCGTAAGTAGGTTAGTTCTTAATCAGGAAGCAACCCTAGATAATCCCACTTCCGTGTCCTTCCGCACAGAATCCCAATTATCGCCAATAAAGACCAGCCCTGTGTCGTCGGCAAAAGAGTAAACCCGAGAACCACCTGCCTCCAACTCACATAGGTCATTGATGTAGATTAGAAACAAGGTGGGCCAAAGGTGGAGTTTCTTGCCCCTTCTTCTCCATACGAAACTACCTTTTGGAAGAGGCGCCTACAATCAATTCTATTTTTAATGTAAAATTTGATGTTCAAAATTTCCTTTTTAAGTGCCTATTTGAAATAAAAGCTTTGACTTTGACTTTGTCGAGCAAGTCAATAAACATGTCCGCATTGGCATTTGAAGGGGAGCGATATACCCCTAGTATAATATTGTTATTATTGATTTTAATTTCCAAAGCAGAGGCTTGGGTTAATTTATTTTCCCTGACATTTGCTACAATACTTCGTTTTGATTTATTTAAAATATTGTTGTTTCCGGTTCTAACTATGTTAGTTTCTTTTTGACCAACTTCCTTTTGATTTATATAAAATATTGTTGTTTCTGGTTGAATTGATGTTAAAGAAACTATTGAGCTACTTCCTATTGATTTATTTAAAATATTGTACTTTTCTGGTTGACTTTATTTTAAGGTTGTTGGTAATAAGGATTTATCTTGAAACATCCGCTTGAATTATTAAAAATGTAATTTCCTTTGAGTTAATATTATTAAGGATGTGTGTTGACACATCCGATTGAATGATTTAAAATGTTAAGGAATTATTTTGACATACCTGCTTGATTTATATAAATTTTAATTGGCGGTAAAGACTCGCGGTAAAGTTTGGCGGTAATTTTGTGTATAAAACCTATTGTAATGCGAATGGAAACACATTCTTTATACGCTGCCCGTGGAATAAACACCCTGAGTTGAAGTAAGGTATTTTCTTTATACTCTCTTAAACATCTTCCTGCCATTCAGTATTACCGTGTATTTGTGTGATATATTGGTGCAAACCAATATGTCTGACTTCTACAAACAACGGCGGTGATGCGCCGACATACACTACTCCGTCGTTTTTATTTATGTGATTTGTTGGTTGAAAAGCAGAGAAGTGGGAATAGTGGGTATAGCTTTAATAGGATTGAGTTGATTTTCAGTTAGAATCAGGATATCCGGCTTCAATTTGAGACAAGACAGAGTAAGCTGGAGATCATCTAAGTTACTATAAACGCTTCGTATATTTTGACAGAATATTTTGTAGTCATTATTTTGTACTTGTACGTGTTTAGTCAAATCCTCCATATCACAGTGAAAAGCCTGAGCGATATTTGAAATGTCTATATCGATTAGTGTGTGCAGCGAACTATCCATTAAAAAGATTGGCAAGTCCGAGGATGAACTTCGAAACAAATTTGAGTGCAATAGATGTATACACCCGACAACATAAATTTGATAACCGCGGAGTACGAGTATAACGTGCTTGTATTGAGGTTTTTAAGTATGTGGGAGTATCTGTTAGAGAGTAGATTTCTGTTGTTATGATAAATAAAAAGGTGTGGGTTAAAGTGAGTGTATGTGCAAGGGTAGTAGACAGTGTCATAATTTCTAAAAACGCAAAACAAAATGAAAAAGTTAAGAGACAGTTTTTATTGATGGTACCATCATCCTCCAAGTTTTGGGTATGAATGTGGATGGCTTTATGAGTAGGGGAAGACCAAAGAAAAGTTAGATGGGCTGTGTGCACGATGATAAGGCATGGGGGTAGGATAAGGAAATGGGATTACAACTGAGATGAGAGACATGATAGAGAAGACTGGAAGAAAAAGATTTGTGATAAGGGTGATAAGTGGATCAAGATGATGAGTTTTTTTTTACGTATACAATTTATTTTATTACTTACTTCTTCAGAAAGAGTCGTAATCTGAAAATAAAACAAAGATTCGAATAAACTTTAGAAATAAGGACGTATCAATTAATAATATGCGTAATTTGTATAATTCTTTGAATTTTTTGTTTGACTTACTGATTGAATTATGTCAACTAGTGGTAACTGTTAGTACTGCTTTCAAACTGATAATTATGTATTACTCAAATTAGATTTCATTTAATGTAATATGCAATTTCGCCCAGTTCTATGAGATCGTCATCTTTGTCAACAAACTATCGATGTTTCGCAAACTATTGCTACTGACCCACAGAGGCCACAGTCTTCCGAGCAACAAAGAAAGTTTAATTATTTATATATTTTTCATTTTCTTTTTCATTTTTTGTTTCAATTTGTAGTTGTGTTTATTATAATTATGTACTTATTATGTGTTATGTTATAAAATTGAATTAATATGCAAGTGCTGTGCACACCTATAAGTGACAAATTCTTTCTAGTCTTTAGATTCAATTGTTATAGTACCCCGGTAAATAAAATGTATTAGTGAATAAGTCGTTGGAGTGCCATAAAAAAAAAATCGATATGAACCTGGAAAACCTCATTGCTTTTCAACATATATTGGGCGAAACCAAGAAATTACTCAAAAATAAGAAGAGAGAAGGTTGGCCGAAATATTGTGGCTCACTGAATCTTTCCACTCCAGCGGCAGCTGTGTAGCGTTAATTAACGTCTTTTAGAAGTAGTTTGAAACATCCCTCCGGGAGCAAATTATCTGCGGATTTGCGTAATCAGTTTTTTTGTAAGCTCGCTCTAGCTTATATTCCCGATACGGATGAGTGTGTATCTTCGAACTCTCAGCAGATTTCGAATGATCCTATAGAGGGTCCATTTATTCTTGATGAACTTTAATCGATCCTCGCCTATGTAAAGGATTCTGCTCCTGGAGCGGATGAATTCCCTTACTCCTTCATCACTAAAGCTGGTGACAAGATATTATAACCCAGTAAAGATCCTAGTGATCATTGTTCTTACAGACCAATTGCTATATCGTCTATTCTTATAACACTTTTAGAACATTTGATTAAAAACCGCCAAGAACGGTTTGTAGAAAAAAGAAAACTGCTCTCAACGACTCAATTCGGCTTTAGGAAAGGCCAAATCGAGGTCGGTTTGGAGAGGACTACCTCAGGGATCCGTGCTTAGTCCCCCCTTATGTGTTATTTATGCCTCTGATCTTCCTTCTTGCTTGACTTTTAACTGTAAAGTACTTCAGTGTGCGGACGATATTGCATTATTGGTCGGTGGCAGTTCCATCGAAGACGCCGCTCACTCCGCTATCTCGTTGTGCTCATTAAACCAATGGCTCTTGGATCACGGGTTATCTTTAAGTGCTCCAAAAAGTACCGCAGTTGTCTTTACTCGTAGGCGCCATATCCCCCAGGTTAACATTAATATTGATGGTCAAGCTTTCCCAGTTGAAAAGACGGCCAGGTTTCGGGGGGTTACCTTGGTTTACAAATTGTCGGGAATGGACCACAATAATAACACAGTAAAAAAATGTGAGCGTTCGCAGGAGTAGTGGTGGGGAGCTCACCCATTCACCTTAAAGTTAGTTTACAATGCACTGGGCAGAAGCGTGTTGGATTATTGTAGCTACCTAATTGAGCCACCTAATTGAGCCATGCAACAAGGAAACCTTGCTCAGATTAGATTCTGTCCAGTCAAAATGTCTGAGGATCGTAATTGGTGCCATGAAATCCTCCCTCATAAATACTCTCCAGGTTGAATGTGCAGAACCTCCTCTTAACCTTCGAAGACAATACCTAGCAGATCGTTTCTTGTCAAAAGTTTTCTACCTTTCATCCCACCCTTTACTCTCCATTTTGGAAAAAACCTACCTCTCTCTTAACGCGTCTCCCTACTGGAATAATAAATCTATTCCATTGATGAATAGGTACATAGAGCTTATACAACTCTCCTCACCTTTTTGTCAATACCCCTCTTCCTGTCTTTTCTTCCGCCTATGAGGTGGTCCATTTCAGGCCAAAGGTAGTTTTGAGACTGGGTATCTCCAAAAATTCCCGGGCCGTAAAAGGCGATTTCGATCAGGTCATTAAGATATACTGGGAAGGTTGGAATTTATTTTAAACGAACGCATCCAAAGTATCGTCAACAGGATGTACAGGTTTTTCAACATATTTCCAGAACTCTAAAATTGCCCTTCTATTCTAATGTCCACCAGAGACTTCAGCATATACATAGTTACGACTTACGAACTGACACCAAACACAACTTGTAAAGTATTAACAAATAGATCAGAAAACGCACATGTGAATTCCAATTTGTGGTGCCACGTAAAAATCGAGTGCTTTGTTTTCATTATTATTGGAAGCTATATGTTTTTGAGCCATTTGAGGTTGAAACGCTTTTACGAATTCGCACACGACGGGAAACCAGATTAATATTCAAACAATTTGACGTAAGTACCGAGATATGTAAAACTAAAACTAAAACGTGCCAATATCAGAAAGGTGTGGTCAAATTTAAGAGTGCGGTGCAGACCATCAAACTGAAACACTTTCTCTGATGGATATAAAACCCTCCCTAACCTTTTCCCAACTATCTTGAGGTCGGCTTCCAGTCTTGCATGACGCAGCTGAACACCAGTATTTTACATGGAGCTACTGCCTATCTGACCTCCACAACCTAGTTACTGGGTAACACGAAACCCCTTGGTTAGACTGATTGTCAGACTTTTGGGCTTCTGATGTAACGACTTTCAAAGATCTACGAATGACACCTGAAACCAACGGCATAACGTGCTTTTCGAGCCAGCGAGGGTTCTCGGTATGTAATGGTTGGTCTCTTATCCACGAGTCACTGACCAGCTTTGATACTTGTTATTATTAGCTCGCTACCTCGCCAGAAACCTTAATACAATGAAATATTACACACCTGCTGTTTTCATTTATGGTAACATCATCCTCCAAGTTCCAAGTTTTGGGTATGAATGTGGATGGCTTTATATGTAGTAAAGATGGAGGGGCGGTGTGATCGATGATATGGCTAGAAGGGGGGTGACTACTGAGATGACGACTGATAGAGAAGAATGGAAGAAAAAGATTTGTGATAAGAGTGATAAGAGGATCAGCTTGATTAGGTTTCTCTTACATATAACATTTAATTTATTACTTACTTTGTTATTGTCATCCTGAAAATAAAACAAATATTCGAATTATTTATATAAATAGGGACGAATCGTAATTCTAAATAATTGATAACGTCTACAAGGAATTTCTATTATTATAAAACCTGTCAATTTTAGACAATACATTCTATGATTGAAGTGACTTTTGCTGCTTACATCCCGAAAATGTCAAGAGAAACCTGATAAGGTAGAATTTTACACCAAAAATACATAAACCAGATGAGATGGGTGTATTTAGATTTGGAAAACGTGATACCTAAGGGAAATACGTATCATACTTATTTATAAAGTACTCATTGATTGCTAAAAGGGATGAGAGAAGTCGAAATTATTGTATAACCAAAAAAATAAAATAAGTATGACTAGCAGCAAGCGCTATTGCTTCGAATCCTTCAGAAATACTCAAAAAAGAAATTAGAAGAAGACAGTCTTACACAATAAAGGTAATCCACCATATGGCAACCACATGGGATGGGGGTCTGAAACCTGTGACAACTTTGGTATTGGCCTAGTGGATATATTAGATGTACTAAACCTATGTGTATTTAATTACGGCTGTTCTACACGTAGGTCTGCATTAGGGCAGAACAGCAGTTATGTTGGCTTAACATTCAGTTCATCTAGTATAGCCAGCCTTTTTAATTGGAGTCGCTTGGATATGACTTAAGGGAGTGACCACTATCCCATCATGGTCGAAATTCCATCCAAGACTATTCCTGACAAAACTTCGCCTCCTTTGTTAAAATACCAGCTGAACTCAGCGGATTGAGACCTTTACTCAAAAATCTTAGACTTGCGGGTCTCTTCGCTTCCATTCTTTAATCCTGAGTCTGCTCAGGAATGCTTTACCTCATTTTCCAACACTACATCCTCCACAGCAGGTGATTGCTTCCCTCCAAAAAAAACCGCCAACAGGCAAAACTCCATCCCCGCCTGCTTTATTATAACTTTTTACCGATTGTGGAAAAGTATTTTTATTCTTGGTGCATCGTCTTCACTTACAGAAATGTAATTAATGTATAAAAAATATTGTAAAACATTTTAAAGAGTAACTTGTCCCTTCTTCTCCATATGAAACTACGTTTTGGATATATAGGGTAGGTAGAGATAGGGGCGCCTAGAATCAATCATTTTTTTATGTTAAATTGGACGTTCAAAATTGCCTTTTTCTGTGCCTATTTGAAATAAATGCTTTGACTTTGACATTGTCGAGCAGTCAATAAACATGTCCGCATTGGCATTTGAAGGGGATCGATATACCCCTAGTATAATATTGTTATTATTGATTTTAATTTCCAAAGCAGAGGCTTGGGTTAATTTAATTTCCCTGACATTTGCTACAATATTATTAGTGACGTACACTACTCCGTCGTTTTTATTTGTGTGATTTGTTGGTTGAAAAGAAGAGAAGTTGGAATAGTGGGTACTATTCCAACTTCTCTGCTTTTCAACCAATAGCTTTAATAGGATTGAGTTGATTTTCTATTGAATTCCAATTTGTGGTGCCACGTAAAAATCGAGTGCTTTGTTTTCATTATTATTGGAAGCTATATGTTTTTAAACCATTTGAGGTTGAAACGCTTTTACGAATTCGCACACGACGGGAAACCAGATTAATATTCAAACAATGTGACGTAAGTACTAAATATGTAAAACACAAACTAAAACGTGCCAATATCAGAAAGTTGTGGTCAAATTTAAGAGTGCGGTGCAGATCATCAAACTGAAACACTTTCTCTATGGGACCAACATCGAAATCGCGAAAAAGTTATCAACTGTCCCAAACAAAACTTCATTAAATACTCGAACCAAATGAATGGGATGGATATAAAACCCTCCCTAACCAAAAGGTTAACGTTGGGAAAATCCAATGTCTTGAGGTCGGCTTCCAGTCTTACCGGACGCAGCTGAATACCAGTGTTTTACATGGAGCGACTGCCTATCTGACCTCCAGAACCCAGTTACTGGGTAACACGAAACCCCTTGGTAAGACTGATCGTCAGGCTTGTGGGTTGATTGTCAGATCTACGAGTGGCAGCTTAAACGGCATAACGTGTTTTTCGAGCCACCGAGGATTCTCGGAACGTTTATAAGTTTAAGTTTATAATTTTATTTATTTCATAATCAACAGGTAACATATACATTTTAGAAGCCGTATTTTAAGTATGGAGATACCTGTAACAGAAGACCTCCCTATTCCATACGTCTATGTGTACAAAGCATACAAAGCCTGATATTGACAGAATCAATAACAAAGTAATTACATTATGAAAAATAAGAATTGGGGTTTATTTATAAACGATGACCAAAGCCAAGAGACGTTTAAAAGTCAAAAATGTATGGTTAAACAATCGCTAATCATTACTTAGCTTTGAACAACGTTTATAAATAAAAGGATAGAATCTACAGATAATTAGTAACTTAGGTTAGATACTTGAGTTTGTAATCTCAGATAATTTTTTGTTTCATTCCCACTTACAAACAAATACTGAGAAAAGCAGAAATAAAATTAATAGGTTGCAATAGAATTTGAATCCTATCGCGTATGTCACTGAGTTTGTCGTACCACATTTGCTAATTATCTCAGATTCAGAATCCAAGCATAGTTATTTGTGGAGTGTGTGTATGTGTGTGTGAGTGCATATTATAAGTGTGAAGTACCAAATGGTAGACAATTTTATATGAATTTATTAGTCCGCATTTCCATTAACTCCTAGTGTACTCCTTTTGATTTATTTAAAATATTGTACTTTTCTGGTTGACTTTATTTTAAGGTTGTTGGTAATAAGGATTTATCTTGACACATCCGCTTGAATTATTAAAAATGTAATTTCCTTTGAGTTAATATTATTAAGGATGTGTGTTGACACATCCGATTGAATGATTTAAAATGTTAAGGAATTATTTTGACATACCTGCTTGATTTATATAAATTTTAATTGGCGGTAAAGACTCGCGGTAAAGTTTGGCGGTAATTTTGTGTATAAAACCTATTGTAATGCGAATGCAAACACATTCTTTATACGCTGCCCGTGGAATAAACACCCTGAGGTCAAGTAAGGTATTTTCTTTATACTCTCTTAAACATCTTCCTGCCATTCAGTATTACCGTGTATTTGTGTGATATATTGGTGCAAACCAATATGTCTGACTTCGACAAACAACGGCGATGATGCGCCGACATACACTACTCCGTCGTTTTTATTTATGTGATTTGTTGGTTGAAAAGCAGAGAAGTGGGAATAGTGGGTATAGCTTTAATAGGATTGAGTTGATTTTCAGTTAGAATCAGGATATCCGGCTTCAATTTGAGACAAGACAGAGTAAGCTGGAGATCATCTAAGTTACTATAAACGCTTCGTATATTTTGACAGAATATTTTGTAGTCATTATTTTGTACTTGTACGTGTTTAGTCAAATCCTCCATATCACAGTGAAAAGCCTGAGCGATATTTGAAATGTCTATATCGATTAGTGTGTGCAGCGAACTATCCATTAAAAAGATTGGCAAGTCCGAGGATGAACTTCGAAACAAATTTGAGTGCAATAGATGTATACACCCGACAACATAAATTTGATAACCGCGGAGTACGAGTATAACGTGCTTGTATTGAGGTTTTTAAGTATGTGGGAGTATCTGTTAGAGAGTAGATTTCGGTTGTTGTGTATAAATAAAAAGGTGTGGGTTAAAGTGAGTGTATGTGCAAGGGTAGTAGACAGTGTCATAATTTCTAAAAACGCAAAACAAAATGAAAAAGTTAAGAGACAGTTTTTATTGATGGTACCATCATCCTCCAAGTTTTGGGTATGAATGTGGATGGCTTTATGAGTAGGGGAAGACCAAAGAAAAGTTGGATGGGCTGTGTGCACGATGATAAGGCATGGGGATAGGATAAGGAAATGGGATTACAACTGAGATGAGAGACATGATAGAGAAGACTGGAAGAAAAAGATTTGTGATAAGGGTGATAAGTGGATCAAGATGATGAGTTTTTTCTTACGTATACAATTTATTTTATTACTTACGTCTCCAGAAGGAGTAGTAATCTGAAAATAAAACAAAGATTCGAATTAACTATAGAAATAAGGACGTATCAATTAATAATATGCGTAATTTGTATAATTCTTTGAATTTTTTGTTTGACTTACTGATTGAATTATGTCAACTAGTGGTAACTGTTAGTACTGCTTTCAAACTGATAATTATGTATTACTCAAATTAGATTTCATTTAATGTAAGATGCAATTTCGCCCAGTTCTATGAGATCGCCATCTTTGCCAACAAACTATCGCTGTTTCGCAAACTATTGCTACTGACCCACAGAGGCCACAGTCTTCAGAGCAACAGAGAAAGTTTAATTATTTATTTGTTTTTCATTTTCTTTTTAATTTTTTGTTTCAATTTGTAGTTGTGTGTTATAGCCTATTATAATTATGTACTTATTCTGTGTTATGTTATAAAATTGAATTAATATGCAAGTGCTGTGCACACCTATAAGTGACAAATTCTTTCTAGTCTTTAGATTCAATTGTTATAGTACCCCGGTAAATAAAATGTATTAGTGAATAAGTCGTTGGAGTGCCATAAAAAAAAAAAAACGACATGAACCTGGAAAACCTCATTGCTTTTCAACATATATTGGGCGAAACCAAGAAATTACTCAAAAATAAGAAGAGAGAAGGTTGGCCGAAATATTGTGGCTCACTGAATCTTTCCACTCCAGCGGCAGCTGTGTGGCGTTAATTAACGTCTTTTAGAAGTAGTTTGAAACCTCCCTCCGGGAGCAAATTATCTGCGGATTTGCGTAACCAGTTTTTTTCTAAGCTCGCTCCAGCTTATATTCCCGATACGGATGAGTGTGTATCTTCGAACTCTCAGCAGATTTCGAATGATCCTATAGATGGTCCATTTATTCTTGATGAACTTTAATCGATCCTCGCCTATGTAAAGGATTCTGCTCCTGGAGCGGATGAATTCCCTTACTCCTTCATCACAAAAGCTGGTGACAAGATATTATAACCCAGTAAAGGCCAAATCGAGGTCGGTTTGGAGAGGACTACCTCAGGGATCCGTGCTTAGTCCCCCCTTATGTGTTATTTATGCCTCTGATCTTCCTTCTTGCTTGACTTTTAACTTTAAAGTACTTCAGTGTGCGGACGATATTGCATTATTGGTCGGTGGCAGTTCCATCGAAGACGCCGCTCACTCCGCTATCTCGTTGTCCTCATTAAACCAATGGCTCTTGGATCACGGGTTATCTTTAAGTGCTCCAAAAAGTACCGCAGTTGTCTTTACTCGTAGGCGCCTTATCCCCCAGGTTAACATTAATATTGACGGTCAAGCTATCCCAGTTGAAAAGACGGCCAGGTTTCGGGGGGTTACCTTGGTTTACAAATTGTCGGGAATGGACCACAATAATAACACAGTAAAAAATGTGAGCGTTCGCAGGAGTAGTGGTGGGGAGCTCACCCATTCACCTTAAAGTTAGTTTACAATGCACTGGGCAGAAGCGTGTTGGATTATTGTAGCTACCTAATTGAGCCACCTAATTGAGCCATGCAACAAGGAAGCCTTGCTCAGATTAGATTCTGTCCAGTCAAAATGTCTGAGGATCGTAATTGGTGCCATGAAATCCTCCCTCATAAATACTCTCCAGGTTGAATGTGCAGAACCTCCTCTTAACCTTCGAAGACAATACCTAGCAGATCGTTTCTTGTCAAAAGTTTTCTCCCTTTCATCCCACCCTTTACTCTCCATTTTGGAAAAAACCTACCTCTCTCTTAACGCGTCTCCCTACTGGAATAATAAATCTATTCCATTGATGAATAGGTACATAGAGCTTATACAACTCTCCTCACCTTTTTGTCAATACCCCCTCTTCCTGTCTTTTCTTACGCCTATGAGGTGGTCCATTTCAGGCCAAAGGTAGTTTTGAGACTGGGTATCTCCAAAAATTCCCGGGACGTAAAAGGCGATTTCGATCAGGTCATACCTTCCGATTTCAAAAAACATGTTAATAGATTTCTTTAATATTTCTATGAGATATACTGGGAAGGTTGGAATTTATTTTAAACGAACGCATCCAAAGTATCGTCAACAGGATGTACAGGTTTTTCAACATATTTCCAGAACTCTAAAATTGCCCTTCTATTCTAATGTCCACCAGAGACTTCAGCATATACATAGTTACGACTGAACTGACACCAAACACAACTTGTAAAGTATTAACAAATAGATCAGAAAACGCACATGTGAATTCCAATTTGTGGTGCCACGTAAAAATCGAGTGCTATGTTTTCATTATTATTGGAAGCTATAAGTTTTTGAGCCATTTGAGGTTAAAACGCTTTTACGAATTCGCACACGACGGGAAACCAGATTAATATTCAAACAATTTGACGTAAGTACCAAGATATGTAAAACTAAAACTAAAACGTGCCAATATCAGAAAGGTGTGGTCAAATTTAAGAGTGCAGCAGGTTGATGCTGTATACACTGATTTTCAGAAGGCTTTTGACAAGGTGGACCACAAGTTGCTTCTCGATAAAATTGCTTTCAATGGCATAAGAAGCAATTTACTCAGATGGTTTGCATCATACATATTTCGTAGAACTCAAAAGGTTGTTGTCAATGGTTTCGAAATTGATTATGTGGTCGTCGAGTCAGGTGTGCCTCAGGGAACTGTCTTGGGCCCATTGCTTTTTATTTTATTTATTAACGACATAAAATCGTGCATAGTCAACTCTGAATTCCTTATGTACGCCGATGACATTAAAATCTATAAGGCGTGTGCGAACTCTCAGGATTGTATGCTACTACAAGAAGACTTATGCAGGCTATCACAATACTGTATGGTCAATGAACTACATCTTAGTCTCCCAAAATGTCACTTCATATCATTTACTAAAAACAAAAATACGATTAACTTTCAATATTCCTTGAACGACATTCAACTGAAAAAATCTGAGTGCACACGAGATCTTGGCGTGCTACTTGATTGCAAATTACATTTGGACACCCATATTGACAACATAATTAACAAAGCCTTTCAGATGTATGGTTTTGTCATGCGGTCTTGTAAGGACTTCAAAAAACCTTCTACTTTTCACTTCTTATATAAAACTCTAGTCCGTTCACAGTTGGAATACGCGGTGCCTATCTGGTGCCCGTATTACGACAAATATAAACATTCTATAGAAATGGTTCAGAAGAAATTTCTTCGTGCCACGTACTACAAGTGCTTCCACGCAAGGATTTCCTATGCAGATTTGTTAAAGCATTACGAAATATTGAGCTTGGATTCCAGACGTTCATTGATCATGGTTATGATGCTGTACAGTATATGCAACAACAAGTTTAATTGTATTGAGCTCTCTAATAGATTATGTTATGTAGTACCTAGGACTGTAATTCGGCGGGAGGTGCGTGCACCTCGTCTATTCTACACCTCGCGTTGTAGAACTAAGGAAGGTGTGCGGGCCCCTCTCAGCCGACTTTTAGAAACCTATAACTCACAGTTCATAGATTTTGATATTTTCGCGCTATCGCAATACAAATTTAAAAAAATGGCTTCACTATTTCTTGCAAAACGACCATAAGACGATATTACTATTCACCATAGTCTTATTCTTTTATTTTTTGTTAGTTTATTGTTTTCCTTTTTTTCTTTTTATTTTCTTCCTTGTTTAACATGTGTTCGTTCTCTCATTCCGATGTCACTTCGTGGACAATAGTGTGGGTTATACATTTTTTCGATTGAATTGTAATTGCTTTTTGGATATCCTGTAATGTATAACTATTTTTTGTCCCTAATAAATAAAACAAAATAAAAACTCTTGAGGTCGGCTTCCAGTCTTACATGACGCAACTGACTGAATACCAGTGTTTTACATGGAGCTACTGCCTATCTGACCTCCACAACCCAGTTACTGGGTAACACGAAACCCCTTGGTAAGACTGATCGTCAGACTTGTGGGTTGATTGTCAGATCTACGAGTGGCAGCTTAAACGACATAACGTGTTTTTCGAGCCACCGAGGGTTCTCGGAATGTTTGAAAAAAATAAGAATCGGGGTTTATTTATAAACGATGACCAAAGCCAAGAGACGTTTAAAAGTCAAAAATGTATGGTTAAACAATCGCTAATCATTACTTAGCTTTGAACAACGTGTATAAATAAAAGGATAGAATCTACAGATAATTAGTAACTTAGGTTAGATACTTGAGTTTGTAATCTCAGATAATTTTTTATTTCATTCCCACTTACAAACAAATACTGAGAAAAGCAGAAATAAAATTAATAGGTTGCAATAGAATTTGAATCCTATCGCGTATTTCACTGAGTTTGTCGTACCACATTTGCTAATTATCTCAGATTCAGAATCCAAGCATAGTTATTTGTGGAGTGTGTGTATGTGTGTGTGTGTGTGTGCATATTATTAGTGTGAAGTACCAAATGGTAGACAATTGTATATGAATTTATTAGTCCGCATTTCTATTAACTCCTAGTGTACTCGTAGGTTAATTTTATATGATTGTTATATTACTGGATGTAGATGTGCCTCAGTCTCTTCATAAGTAAGGGTCATTAGCCAAGCAGTCAGGGTTTTCTTGCATTCGTAATGAGTTTTTGGTAAATAGGAAGTTTTTTTGGCTTATGGTGTTACAAATAATAGTAGTTTGGGCAGTATGTTGCCGTCTTGCAAATGCAGTACGAGCCCTTACTCCAACCAAACGACCGTACTTTCTTCGTTTCCTGATAAAACCGGGATCAATAACCATACTTTTATGCATTTTTAAGGAATAAATGAGAATATATAACTTTCTTACAGTTAAAAGGTCACATAGTTTGTAATGTTCTTGTGTAGAAAAACGATGCAGTTTAAAATAAATAGTTTTGGGAAGGGCACGCTGTGGTCATTCTACACATAGGAATGAAATGGTTTAAGAGGCACCCTCCCTGATAAGAATGCAATAGGTTAGAACGGATTGGGCTAGAGCTGTGTATATTTGTTTAATAAGATTCACTGAAGCAACATGCCTGAGTAATTTGAATATCCAAATCAATTTTCTGAACCAAAGCTACGTGATAATGCCAAGAGAGTCGCTGGTCAGTTACGATATTTCGTCCAAGTATTTCGTCTTTTGTAACTTTTCGATAGCGCAATTAGTGTCCTGCATATTGTAACAATGGTGTATCTTTACACTGAAATTAGTACCAGGCCGAGTTCTATTACATAAGGAGAAACACATGTAATAGTCATCTGGCTATTCAGCGTAAGTAGGTTAGTTCTTAATCAGGAAGCAACCCTAGATAATCCCACTTCCGTGTCCTTCCGCACAGAATCCCAATTATCGCCAATAAAGACCAGCCCTGTGTCGTCGGCAAAAGAGTAAACCCGAGAACCACCTGCCTCCAACTCACATAGGTCATTGATGTAGATTAGAAACAAGGTGGGCCAAAGGTGGAGTTTCTTGCCCCTTCTTCTCCATACGAAACTACCTTTTGGAAGAGGCGCCTACAATCAATTCTATTTTTAATGTAAAATTTGATGTTCAAAATTTCCTTTTTAAGTGCCTATTTGAAATAAAAGCTTTGACTTTGACTTTGTCGAGCAAGTCAATAAACATGTCCGCATTGGCATTTGAAGGGGATCGATATACCCCTAGTATAATATTGTTATTATTGATTTTAATTTCCAAAGCAGAGGCTTGGGTTAATTTATTTTCCCTGACATTTGCTACAATACTTCGTTTTGATTTATTTAAAATATTGTTGTTTCCGGTTCTAACTATGTTAGTTTCTTTTTGACCAACTTCCTTTTGATTTATATAAAATATTGTTGTTTCTGGTTGAATTGATGTTAAAGAAACTATTGAGCTACTTCCTTTTGATTTATTTAAAATATTGTACTTTTCTGGTTGACTTTATTTTAAGGTTGTTGGTAATAAGGATTTATCTTGAAACATCCGCTTGAATTATTAAAAATGTAATTTCCTTTGAGTTAATATTATTAAGGATGTGTGTTGACACATCCGATTGAATGATTTAAAATGTTAAGGAATTATTTTGACATACCTGCTTGATTTATATAAATTTTAATTGGCGGTAAAGACTCGCGGTAAAGTTTGGCGATAATTTTGTGTATAAAACCTATTGTAATGCGAATGGAAACACATTCTTTATACGCTGCCCGTGGAATAAACACCCTGAGTTGAAGTAAGGTATTTTCTTTATACTCTCTTAAACATCTTCCTGCCATTCAGTATTACCGTGTATTTGAGTGATATATTGGTGCAAACCAATATGTCTGACTTCTACAAACAACGGCGGTGATGCGCCGACATACACTACTCCGTCGTTTTTATTTATGTGATTTGTTGGTTGAAAAGCAGAGAAGTGGGAATAGTGGGTATAGCTTTAATAGGATTGAGTTGATTTTCAGTTAGAATCAGGATATCCGGCTTCAATTTTAGACAAGACAGAGTAAGCTGGAGATCATCTAAGTTACTATAAACGCTTCGTATATTTTGACAGAATATTTTGTAGTCATTATTTTGTACTTGTACGTGTTTAGTCAAATCCTCCATATCACAGTGAAAAGCCTGAGCGATATTTGAAATGTCTATATCGATTAGTGTGTGCAGCGAACTATCCATTAAAAAGATTGGCAAGTCCGAGGATGAACTTCGAAACAAATTTGAGTGCAATAGATGTATACACCCGACAACATAAATTTGATAACCGCGGAGTACGAGTATAACGTGCTTGTATTGAGGTTTTTAAGTATGTGGGAGTATCTGTTAGAGAGTAGATTTCTGTTGTTATGATAAATAAAAAGGTGTGGGTTAAAGTGAGTGTATGTGCAAGGGTAGTAGACAGTGTCATAATTTCTAAAAACGCAAAACAAAATGAAAAAGTTAAGAGACAGTTTTTATTGATGGTACCATCATCCTCCAAGTTTTGGGTATGAATGTGGATGGCTTTATGAGTAGGGGAAGACCAAAGAAAAGTTAGATGTGCTGTGTGCACGATGATAAGGCATGGGGGTAGGATAAGGAAATGGGATTACAACTGAGATGAGAGACATGATAGAGAAGACTGGAAGAAAAAGATTTGTGATAAGGGTGATAAGTGGATCAAGATGATGAGTTTTTTCTTACGTATACAATTTATTTTATTACTTACTTCTTCAGAAAGAGTCGTAATCTGAAAATAAAACAAAGATTCGAATTAACTATAGAAATAAGGACGTATCAATTAATAATATGCGTAATTTGTATAATTCTTTGAATTTTTTGTTTGACTTACTGATTGAATTATGTCAACTAGTGGTAACTGTTAGTACTGCTTTCAAACTGATAATTATGTATTACTCAAATTAGATTTCATTTAATGTAATATGCAATTTCGCCCAGTTCTATGAGATCGTCATCTTTGTCAACAAACTATCGCTGTTTCGCAAACTATTGCTACTGACCCACAGAGGCCACAGTCTTCCGAGCAACAAAGAAAGTTTAATTATTTATATATTTATCATTTTCTTTTTCATTTTTTGTTTCAATTTGTAGTTGTGTTTATTATAATTATGTACTTATTATGTGTTATGTTATAAAATTGAATTAATATGCAAGTGCTGTGCACACCTATAAGTGACAAATTCTTTCTAGTCTTTAGATTCAATTGTTATAGTACCCCGGTAAATAAAATGTATTAGTGAATAATTCGTTGGAGTGCCATAAAAAAAAAATCGATATGAACCTGGAAAACCTCATTGCTTTTCAACATATATTGGGCGAAACCAAGAAATTACTCAAAAATAAGAAGAGAGAAGGTTGGCCGAAATATTGTGGCTCACTGAATCTTTCCACTCCAGCGGCAGCTGTGTGGCGTTAATTAACGTCTTTTAGAAGTAGTTTGAAACATCCCTCCGGGAGCAAATTATCTGCGGATTTGCGTAACCAGTTTTTTTGTAAGCTCGCTCCAGCTTATATTCCCGATACGGATGAGTGTGTATCTTCGAACTCTCAGCAGATTTCGAATGATCCTATAGAGGGTCCATTTATTCTTGATGAACTTTAATCGATCCTCGCCTATGTAAAGGATTCTGCTCCTGGAGCGGATGAATTCCCTTACTCCTTCATCACTAAAGCTGGTGACAAGATATTATAACCCAGTAAAGATCCTAGTGATCATTGTTCTTACAGACCAATTGCTATATCGTCTATTCTTATAACACTTTTAGAACATTTGATTATAAACCGCCAAGAACGGTTTGTAGAAAAAAGAAAACTGCTCTCAACGACTCAATTCGGCTTTAGGAAAGGCCAAATCGAGGTCGGTTTGGAGAGGACTACCTCAGGGATCCGTGCTTAGTCCCCCCTTATGTGTTATTTATGCCTCTGATCTTCCTTCTTGCTTGACTTTTAACTGTAAAGTACTTCAGTGTGCGGACGATATTGCATTATTGGTCGGTGGCAGTTCCATCGAAGACGCCGCTCACTTCGCTATCTCGTTGTGCTCATTAAACCAATGGCTCTTGGATCACGGGTTATCTTTAAGTGCTCCAAAAAGTACCGCAGTTGTCTCTACTCGTAGGCGCCTTATCCCCCAGGTTAACATTAATATTGATGGTCAAGCTTTCCCAGTTGAAAAGACGGCCAGGTTTCGGGGGGTTACCTTGGTTTACAAATTGTCGGGAATGGACCACAATAATAACACAGTAAAAAAATGTGAGCGTTCGCAGGAGTAGTGGTGGGGAGCTCACAGCTCAGCTCACTCTTAATACAATGAAATATTACACACCTGCTGTTTTCATTTATGGTAACATCATCCTCCAAGTTCCAAGTTTTGGGTATGAATGTGGATGGCTTTATATGTAGTAAAGATGGATGGGCGGTGTGATCGATGATATGGCTAGAAGGGGGGTGACTACTGAGATGACGACTGATAGAGAAGAATGGAAGGAAAAGATTTGTGATAAGAGTGATAAGAGGATCAGCTTGATTAGGTTTCTCTTACATATAACATTTAATTTATTACTTACTTTGTTATTGTCATCCTGAAAATAAAACAAATATTCGAATTATTTATATAAATAGGGACGAATCGTAATTCTAAATAATTGATAACGTCTACAAGGAATTTCTATTATTATAAAACCTGTCAATTTTAGACAATACATTCTATGATTGAAGTGACTTTTGCTGCTTACATCCCGAAAATGTCAAGAGAAACCTGATAAGGTAGAATTTTACACCAAAAATACATAAACCAGATGAGATGGGTGTATTTAGATTTGGAAAACGTGATACCTAAGGGAAATACGTATCATACTTATTTATAAAGTACTCATTGATTGCTAAAAGGGATGAGAGAAGTCGAAATTATTGTAGAACCAAAAAAAAAAAATAAGTATGACTAGCAGCAAGTGCTATTGCTTCGAATCCATCAGAAATACTCAAAAAAGAAATTAGAAGAAGACAGTCTTACACAATAAAGGTAATCCACCATATGGCAACCACATGGGATGGGGGTCTGAAACCTGTGACAACTTTGGTATTGGCCTAGTGGATATATTAGATGTACTAAACCTATGTGTATTTAATTACGGCTGTTCTACACGTAGGTCTGCATTAGGGCAGAACAGCAGTTATGTTGGCTTAACATTCAGTTCATCTAGTATAGCCAGCCTTTTTAATTGGAGTCGCTTGGATATGACTTAAGGGAGTGACCACTATCCCATCATGGTCGAAATTCCATCCAAGACTATTCCTGACAAAACTTCGCCTCCTTTGTTAAAATACCAGCTGAACTCAGCGGATTGAGATCTTTACTCAAAAATCTTAGACTTGCGGGTCTCTTCGCTTCCATTCTTTAATCCTGAGTCTGCTCAGGAATGCTTTACCTCATTTTCCAACACTACATCCTCCACAGCAGGTGATTGCTTCCCTCCAAAAAAAACCGCCAACAGGCAAAACTCCATCCCCGCCTGCTTTATTATAACTTTTTACCGATTGTGGAAAAGTATTTTTATTCTTGGTGCATCGTCTTCACTTACAGAAATGTAATTAATGTATAAAAAATATTGTAAAACATTTTAAAGAGTAACTTGTCCCTTCTTCTCCATATGAAACTACGTTTTGGATATATAGGGTAGGTAGAGATAGGGGCGCCTAGAATCAATCATTTTTTTATGTTAAATTGGACGTTCAAAATTGCCTTTTTCTGTGCCTATTTGAAATAAATGCTTTGACTTTGACTTTGTCGAGCAGTCAATAAACATGTCCGCATTGGCATTTGAAGGGGATCGATATACCCCTAGTATAATATTGTTATTATTGATTTTAATTTCCAAAGCAGAGGCTTGGGTTAATTTAATTTCCCTGACATTTGCTACAATATTATTAGTGACGTACACTACTCCGTCGTTTTTATTTGTGTGATTTGTTGGTTGAAAAGAAGAGAAGTTGGAATAGTGGGTACTATTCCAACTTCTCTGCTTTTCAACCAATAGCTTTAATAGGATTGAGTTGATTTTCTATTGAATTCCAATTTGTGGTGCCACGTAAAAATCGAGTGCTTTGTTTTCATTATTATTGGAAGCTATATGTTTTTGAGCCATTTGAGGTTGAAACGCTTTTACGAATTCGCACACGACGGGAAACCAGATTAATATTCAAACAATGTGACGTAAGTACTAAATATGTAAAACACAAACTAAAACGTGCCAATATCAGAAAGTTGTGGTCAAATTTAAGAGTGCGGTGCAGATCATCAAACTGAAACACTTTCTCTATGGGACCAACATCGAAATCGCGAAAAAGTTATCAACTGTCCCAAACAAAACTTCATTAAATACTCGAACCAAATGAATGGGATGGATATAAAACCCTCCCTAACCAAAAGGTTAACGTTGGGAAAATCCAATGTCTTGAGGTCGGCTTCCAGTCTTACCGGACGCAGCTGAATACCAGTGTTTTACATGGAGCGACTGCCTATCTGACCTCCACAACCCAGTTACTGGGTAACATGAAACCCCTTGGTAAGACTGATCGTCAGACTTGTGGGTTGATTGTCAGATCTACGAGTGGCAGCTTAAACGGCATAACGTGTTTTTCGAGCCACCGAGGGTTCTCGGAATGTTTATAAGTTTAAGTTTATAATTTTATTTATTTCATAATCAACAGGTAACATATACATTTTAGAAGCCGTATTTTAAGTATGGAGATACCTGTAACAGAGGACCTCCCTATTCCATACGTCTATGTGTACAAAGCATACAAAGCCTGATATTGACATAATCAATAACAAAGTAATTACATTATGAAAAATAAGAATTGGGGTTTATTTATAAACGATGACCAAAGCCAAGAGACGTTTAAAAGTCAAAAATGTATGGTTAAACAATCGCTAATCATTACTTAGCTTTGAACAACGTGTATAAATAAAAGGATAGAATCTACAGATAATTAGTAACTTAGGTTAGATACTTGAGTTTGTAATCTCAGATAATTTTTTATTTCATTCCCACTTACAAACAAATACTGAGAAAAGCAGAAATAAAATTAATAGGTTGCAATAGAATTTGAATCCTATCGCGTATTTCACTGAGTTTGTCGTACCACATTTGCTAATTATCTCAGATTCAGAATCCAAGCATAGTTATTTGTGGAGTGTGTGTATGTGTGTGTGTGTGTGTGCATATTATTAGTGTGAAGTACCAAATGGTAGACAATTGTATATGAATTTATTAGTCCGCATTTCTATTAACTCCTAGTGTACTCGTAGGTTAATTTTATATGATTGTTATATTACTGGATGTAGATGTGCCTCAGTCTCTTCATAAGTAAGGGTCATTAGCCAAGCAGTCAGGGTTTTCTTGCATTCGTAATGAGTTTTTGGTAAATAGGAAGTTTTTTTGGCTTATGGTGTTACAAATAATAGTAGTTTGGGCAGTATGTTGCCGTCTTGCAAATGCAGTACGAGCCCTTACTCCAACCAAACGACCGTACTTTCTTCGTTTCCTGATAAAACCGGGATCAATAACCATACTTTTATGCATTTTTAAGGAATAAATGAGAATATATAACTTTCTTACAGTTAAAAGGTCACATAGTTTGTAATGTTCTTGTGTAGAAAAACGATGCAGTTTAAAATAAATAGTTTTGGGAAGGGCACGCTGTGGTCATTCTACACATAGGAATGAAATGGTTTAAGAGGCACCCTCCCTGATAAGAATGCAATAGGTTAGAACGGATTGGGCTAGAGCTGTGTATATTTGTTTAATAAGATTCACTGAAGCAACATGCCTGAGTAATTTGAATATCCAAATCAATTTTCTGAACCAAAGCTACGTGATAATGCCAAGAGAGTCGCTGGTCAGTTACGATATTTCGTCCAAGTATTTCGTCTTTTGTAACTTTTCGATAGCGCAATTAGTGTCCTGCATATTGTAACAATGGTGTATCTTTACACTGAAATTAGTACCAGGCCGAGTTCTATTACATAAGGAGAAACACATGTAATAGTCATCTGGCTATTCAGCGTAAGTAGGTTAGTTCTTAATCAGGAAGCAACCCTAGATAATCCCACTTCCGTGTCCTTCCGCACAGAATCCCAATTATCGCCAATAAAGACCAGCCCTGTGTCGTCGGCAAAAGAGTAAACCCGAGAACCACCTGCCTCCAACTCACATAGGTCATTGATGTAGATTAGAAACAAGGTGGGCCAAAGGTGGAGTTTCTTGCCCCTTCTTCTCCATACGAAACTACCTTTTGGAAGAGGCGCCTACAATCAATTCTATTTTTAATGTAAAATTTGATGTTCAAAATTTCCTTTTTAAGTGCCTATTTGAAATAAATGCTTTGACTTTGACTTTGTCGAGCAAGTCAATAAACATGTCCGCATTGGCATTTGAAGGGGATCGATATACCCCTAGTATAATATTGTTATTATTGATTTTAATTTCCAAAGCAGAGGCTTGGGTTAATTTATTTTCCCTGACATTTGCTACAATACTTCGTTTTGATTTATTTAAAATATTGTTGTTTCCGGTTCTAACTATGTTAGTTTCTTTTTGACCAACTTCCTTTTGATTTATATAAAATATTGTTGTTTCTGGTTGAATTGATGTTAAAGAAACTATTGAGCTACTTCCTTTTGATTTATTTAAAATATTGTACTTTTCTGGTTGACTTTATTTTAAGGTTGTTGGTAATAAGGATTTATCTTGAAACATCCGCTTGAATTATTAAAAATGTAATTTCCTTTGAGTTAATATTATTAAGGATGTGTGTTGACACATCCGATTGAATGATTTAAAATGTTAAGGAATTATTTTGACATACCTGCTTGATTTATATAAATTTTAATTGGCGGTAAAGACTCGCGGTAAAGTTTGGCGATAATTTTGTGTATAAAACCTATTGTAATGCGAATGGAAACACATTCTTTATACGCTGCCCGTGGAATAAAAACCCTGAGTTGAAGTAAGGTATTTTCTTTATACTCTCTTAAACATCTTCCTGCCATTCAGTATTACCGTGTATTTGAGTGATATATTGGTGCAAACCAATATGTCTGACTTCTACAAACAACGGCGGTGATGCGCCGACATACACTACTCCGTCGTTTTTATTTATGTGATTTGTTGGTTGAAAAGCAGAGAAGTGGGAATAGTGGGTATAGCTTTAATAGGATTGAGTTGATTTTCAGTTAGAATCAGGATATCCGGCTTCAATTTTAGACAAGACAGAGTAAGCTGGAGATCATCTAAGTTACTATAAACGCTTCGTATATTTTGACAGAATATTTTGTAGTCATTATTTTGTACTTGTACGTGTTTAGTCAAATCCTCCATATCACAGTGAAAAGCCTGAGCGATATTTGAAATGTCTATATCGATTAGTGTGTGCAGCGAACTATCCATTAAAAAGATTGGCAAGTCCGAGGATGAACTTCGAAACAAATTTGAGTGCAATAGATGTATACACCCGACAACATAAATTTGATAACCGCGGAGTACGAGTATAACGTGCTTGTATTGAGGTTTTTAAGTATGTGGGAGTATCTGTTAGAGAGTAGATTTCTGTTGTTATGATAAATAAAAAGGTGTGGGTTAAAGTGAGTGTATGTGCAAGGGTAGTAGACAGTGTCATAATTTCTAAAAACGCAAAACAAAATGAAAAAGTTAAGAGACAGTTTTTATTGATGGTACCATCATCCTCCAAGTTTTGGGTATGAATGTGGATGGCTTTATGAGTAGGGGAAGACCAATGAAAAGTTAGATGGGCTGTGTGCACGATGATAAGGCATGGGGGTAGGATAAGGAAATGGGATTACAACTGAGATGAGAGACATGATAGAGAAGACTGGAAGAAAAAGATTTGTGATAAGGGTGATAAGTGATCAAGATGATGAGTTTTTTCTTACGTATACAAATTATTTTATTACTTACTTCTTCAGAAAGAGTCGTAATCTGAAAATAAAACAAAGATTCGAATTAACTATAGAAATAAGGACGTATCAATTAATAATATGCGTAATTTGTATAATTCTTTGAATTTTTTGTTTGACTTACTGATTGAATTATGTCAACTAGTGGTAACTGTTAGTACTGCTTTCAAACTGATAATTATGTATTACTCAAATTAGATTTCATTTAATGTAATATGCAATTTCGCCCAGTTCTATGAGATCGTCATCTTTGCCAACAAACTATCGCTGTTTCGCAAACTATTGCTACTGACCCACAGAGGCCACAGTCTTCCGAGCAACAAAGAAAGTTTAATTATTTATATATTTTTCATTTTTTGTTTCAATTTGTAGTTGTGTTTATTATAATTATGTACTTATTATGTGTTATGTTATAAAATTGAATTAATATGCAAGTGCTGTGCACACCTATAAGTGACAAATTCTTTCTAGTCTTTAGATTCAATTGTTATAGTACCCCGGTAAATAAAATGTATTAGTGAATAAGTCGTTGGAGTGTCATAAAAAAAAAATCGATATGAACCTGGAAAACCTCATTGCTTTTCAACATATATTGGGCGAAACCAAGAAATTACTCAAAAATAAGAAGAGAGAAGGTTGGCCGAAATATTGTGGCTCACTGAATCTTTCCACTCCAGCGGCAGCTGTGTGGCGTTAATTAACGTCTTTTAGAAGTAGTTTGAAACCTCCCTCCGGGAGCAAATTATCTGCGGATTTGCGTAACCAGTTTTTTTCTAAGCTCGCTCCAGCTTATATTCCCGATACGGATGAGTGTGTATCTTCGAACTCTCAGCAGATTTCGAATGATCCTATAGAGGGTCCATTTATTCTTGATGAACTTTAATCGATCCTCGCCTATGTAAAGGATTCTGCTCCTGGAGCGGATGAATTCCCTTACTCCTTCATCACTAAAGCTGGTGACAAGATATTATAACCCAGTAAAGATCCTAGTGATCATTGTTCTTACAGACCAATTGCTATATCGTCTATTCTTATAACACTTTTAGAACATTTGATTAAAAACCGCCAAGAACGGTTTGTAGAAAAAAGAAAACTGCTCTCAACGACTCAATTCGGCTTTAGGAAAGGCCAAATCGAGGTCGGTTTGGAGAGGACTACCTCAGGGATCCGTGCTTAGTCCCCCCTTATGTGTTATTTATGCCTCTGATCTTCCTTCTTGCTTGACTTTTAACTGTAAAGTACTTCAGTGTGCGGACGATATTGCATTATTGGTCGGTGGCAGTTCCATCGAAGACGCCGCTCACTCCGCTATCTCGTTGTGCTCATTAAACCAATGGCTCTTGGATCACGGGTTATCTTTAAGTGCTCCAAAAAGTACCGCAGTTGTCTTTACTCGTAGGCGCCTTATCCCCCAAGTTAACATTAATATTGACGGTCAAGCTATCCCAGTTGAAAAGACGGCCAGGTTTCGGGGGGCTACCTTGGTTTACAAATTGTCGGGAATGGACCACAATAATAACACAGTAAAAAAATGTGAGCGTTCGCAGGAGTAGTGGTGGGGTGCTCACCCATTCACCTTAAAGTTAGTTTACAATGCACTGGGCAGAAGCGTGTTGGATTATTGTAGCTACCTAATTGAGCCACCTAATTGAGCCATGCAACAAGGAAGCCTTGCTCAGATTAGATTCTGTCCAGTCAAAATGTCTGAGGATCGTAATTGATGCCATGAAATCCTCCCTCATAAATACTCTCCAGCTGGAATGTGCAGAACCTCCTCTTAACCTTCGAAGACAATACCTAGCAGATCGTTTCTTGTCAAAAGTTTTCTACCTTTCATCCCACCCTTTACTCTCCATTTTGGAAAAAACCTACCTCTCTCTTAACGCGTCTCCCTACTGGAATAATAAATCTATTCCATTGATGAATAGGTACATAGAGCTTATACAACTCTCCTCACCTTTTTGTCAATACCCCCTCTTCCTGTCTTTTCTTCCGCCTATGAGGTGGTCCATTTCAGGCCAAAGGTAGTTTTGAGACTGGGTATCTCCAAAAATTCCCGGGACGTAAAAGGCGATTTCGATCAGGTCATTAAGATATACTGGGAAGGTTCAGCATATACATAGTTACGACTTACGAACTGACACCAAACACAACTTGTAAAGTATTAACAAATAGATCAGAAAACGCACATGTGAATTCCAATTTGTGGTGCCACGTAAAAATCGAGTGCTTTGTTTTCATTATTATTGGAAGCTATATGTTTTTGAGCCATTTGAGGTTGAAACGCTTTTACGAATTCGCACACGACGGGAAACCAGATTAATATTCAAACAATTTGACGTAAGTACCGAGATATGTAAAACTAAAACTAAAACGTGCCAATATCAGAAAGGTGTGGTCAAATTTAAGAGTGCGGTGCAGACCATCAAACTGAAACACTTTCTCTGATGGATATAAAACCCTCCCTAACCTTTTCCCAACTATCTTTTCGCCTCCCTAATAAATATTTTCAGAAGTAAAGAACGCGCATGGATAAGATGGAAAAAACTTCGTAACTTATCCGATTATGAAAAATTCTCTATTCTGCGTAAACGTTTCAAATTACTCTGTGAACAATTCTACAATAAGTACATGAAATCTGTTGAAGATAGCATACCTGTTAATGTCAAGCACTTCTGGTCATACATCTCTAACCGAAAGAAAGGTTCTGGTGTCCCAGCTAACATGCAGCATAAAAATAAATCCTCTAACTGCCCCATTGAAATATGTTCTCTTTTTTCTACCTTCTTCAATTCGGTGTACGAGCCCTCAACCTTTGACCCTAACACGTGGACACCCCCTAAGACTCTTGACGAGAACTCTGTATGCATTCCTGATATTTACCTCGAAAAGAATGACATACATAAGGCGCTTACCTCACTAGAGTTAACAAAGGGAGCTGGTCCGGATGGACTGCCCCCCTCTTTATTTAAGAATACGGCACAAAATATCTGTGTTCCGTTACACATAATATTTAATAAATGTCTCAAGGAAGGGATTTTCCCTTCTGTTTGGAAGAGGGCTTTCATCACGCCCATTCACAAAAGTGGTGACAAAAGTAAAATTGAGAATTATCGACCCATATCTATGTTGTCCACCTTGTCCAATCTTTTTGAGAATCTAGTGCACTGTCACTTATTTCCACAGTTAAATCACCTTATTATACCCGAGCAACATGGCTTCGTTAAATGCAAATCCACTACCACAAACGTACGAAACTACCTTTACCTTTGGAAGAGGCGCCTACAATCAATTCTATTTTTAATGTAAAATTTGATGTTCAAAATTTCCTTTTTAAGTGCCTATTTGAAATAAAAGCTTTGACTTTGACTTTGTCGAGCAAGTCAATAAACATGTCCGCATTGGCATTTGAAGGGGATCGATATACCCCTAGTATAATATTGTTATTATTGATTTTAATTTCCAAAGCAGAGGCTTGGGTTAATTTATTTTCCCTGACATTTGCTACAATACTTCGTTTTGATTTATTTAAAATATTGTTGTTTCCGGTTCTAACTATGTTAGTTTCTTTTTGACCAACTTCCTTTTGATTTATATAAAATATTGTTGTTTCTGGTTGAATTGATGTTAAAGAAACTATTGAGCTACTTCCTTTTGATTTATTTAAAATATTGTACTTTTCTGGTTGACTTTATTTTAAGGTTGTTGGTAATAAGGATTTATCTTGAAACATCCGCTTGAATTATTAAAAATGTAATTTCCTTTGAGTTAATATTATTAAGGATGTGTGTTGACACATCCGATTGAATGATTTAAAATGTTAAGGAATTATTTTGACATACCTGCTTGATTTATATAAATTTTAATTGGCGGTAAAGACTCGCGGTAAAGTTTGGCGATAATTTTGTGTATAAAACCTATTGTAATGCGAATGGAAACACATTCTTTATACGCTGCCCGTGGAATAAAAACCCTGAGTTGAAGTAAGGTATTTTCTTTATACTCTCTTAAACATCTTCCTGCCATTCAGTATTACCGTGTATTTGAGTGATATATTGGTGCAAACCAATATGTCTGACTTCTACAAACAACGGCGGTGATGCGCCGACATACACTACTCCGTCGTTTTTATTTATGTGATTTGTTGGTTGAAAAGCAGAGAAGTGGGAATAGTGGGTATAGCTTTAATAGGATTGAGTTGATTTTCAGTTAGAATCAGGATCTAAAATTGAAGCCGGATGGCTTCAATTTTAGACAAGACAGAGTAAGCTGGAGATCATCTAAGTTACTATAAACGCTTCGTATATTTTGACAGAATATTTTGTAGTCATTATTTTGTACTTGTACGTGTTTAGTCAAATCCTCCATATCACAGTGAAAAGCCTGAGCGATATTTGAAATGTCTATATCGATTAGTGTGTGCAGCGAACTATCCATTAAAAAGATTGGCAAGTCCGAGGATGAACTTCGAAACAAATTTGAGTGCAATAGATGTATACACCCGACAACATAAATTTGATAACCGCGGAGTACGAGTATAACGTGCTTGTATTGAGGTTTTTAAGTATGTGGGAGTATCTGTTAGAGAGTAGATTTCTGTTGTTATGATAAATAAAAAGGTGTGGGTTAAAGTGAGTGTATGTGCAAGGGTAGTAGACAGTGTCATAATTTCTAAAAACGCAAAACAAAATGAAAAAGTTAAGAGACAGTTTTTATTGATGGTACCATCATCCTCCAAGTTTTGGGTATGAATGTGGATGGCTTTATGAGTAGGGGAAGACCAATGAAAAGTTAGATGGGCTGTGTGCACGATGATAAGGCATGGGGGTAGGATAAGGAAATGGGATTACAACTGAGATGAGAGACATGATAGAGAAGACTGGAAGAAAAAGATTTGTGATAAGGGTGATAAGTGATCAAGATGATGAGTTTTTTCTTACGTATACAAATTATTTTATTACTTACTTCTTCAGAAAGAGTCGTAATCTGAAAATAAAACAAAGATTCGAATTAACTATAGAAATAAGGACGTATCAATTAATAATATGCGTAATTTGTATAATTCTTTGAATTTTTTGTTTGACTTACTGATTGAATTATGTCAACTAGTGGTAACTGTTAGTACTGCTTTCAAACTGATAATTATGTATTACTCAAATTAGATTTCATTTAATGTAATATGCAATTTCGCCCAGTTCTATGAGATCGTCATCTTTGCCAACAAACTATCGCTGTTTCGCAAACTATTGCTACTGACCCACAGAGGCCACAGTCTTCCGAGCAACAAAGAAAGTTTAATTATTTATATATTTTTCATTTTTTGTTTCAATTTGTAGTTGTGTTTATTATAATTATGTACTTATTATGTGTTATGTTATAAAATTGAATTAATATGCAAGTGCTGTGCACACCTATAAGTGACAAATTCTTTCTAGTCTTTAGATTCAATTGTTATAGTACCCCGGTAAATAAAATGTATTAGTGAATAAGTCGTTGGAGTGTCATAAAAAAAAAACGATATGAACCTGGAAAACCTCATTGCTTTTCAACATATATTGGGCGAAACCAAGAAATTACTCAAAAATAAGAAGAGAGAAGGTTGGCCGAAATATTGTGGCTCACTGAATCTTTCCACTCCAGCGGCAGCTGTGTGGCGTTAATTAACGTCTTTTAGAAGTAGTTTGAAACCTCCCTCCGGGAGCAAATTATCTGCGGATTTGCGTAACCAGTTTTTTTCTAAGCTCGCTCCAGCTTATATTCCCGATACGGATGAGTGTGTATCTTCGAACTCTCAGCAGATTTCGAATGATCCTATAGAGGGTCCATTTATTCTTGATGAACTTTAATCGATCCTCGCCTATGTAAAGGATTCTGCTCCTGGAGCGGATGAATTCCCTTACTCCTTCATCACTAAAGCTGGTGACAAGATATTATAACCCAGTAAAGATCCTAGTGATCATTGTTCTTACAGACCAATTGCTATATCGTCTATTCTTATAACACTTTTAGAACATTTGATTAAAAACCGCCAAGAACGGTTTGTAGAAAAAAGAAAACTGCTCTCAACGACTCAATTCGGCTTTAGGAAAGGCCAAATCGAGGTCGGTTTGGAGAGGACTACCTCAGGGATCCGTGCTTAGTCCCCCCTTATGTGTTATTTATGCCTCTGATCTTCCTTCTTGCTTGACTTTTAACTGTAAAGTACTTCAGTGTGCGGACGATATTGCATTATTGGTCGGTGGCAGTTCCATCGAAGACGCCGCTCACTCCGCTATCTCGTTGTGCTCATTAAACCAATGGCTCTTGGATCACGGGTTATCTTTAAGTGCTCCAAAAAGTACCGCAGTTGTCTTTACTCGTAGGCGCCTTATCCCCCAAGTTAACATTAATATTGACGGTCAAGCTATCCCAGTTGAAAAGACGGCCAGGTTTCGGGGGGCTACCTTGGTTTACAAATTGTCGGGAATGGACCACAATAATAACACAGTAAAAAAATGTGAGCGTTCGCAGGAGTAGTGGTGGGGTGCTCACCCATTCACCTTAAAGTTAGTTTACAATGCACTGGGCAGAAGCGTGTTGGATTATTGTAGCTACCTAATTGAGCCACCTAATTGAGCCATGCAACAAGGAAGCCTTGCTCAGATTAGATTCTGTCCAGTCAAAATGTCTGAGGATCGTAATTGATGCCATGAAATCCTCCCTCATAAATACTCTCCAGCTGGAATGTGCAGAACCTCCTCTTAACCTTCGAAGACAATACCTAGCAGATCGTTTCTTGTCAAAAGTTTTCTACCTTTCATCCCACCCTTTACTCTCCATTTTGGAAAAAACCTACCTCTCTCTTAACGCGTCTCCCTACTGGAATAATAAATCTATTCCATTGATGAATAGGTACATAGAGCTTATACAACTCTCCTCACCTTTTTGTCAATACCCCCTCTTCCTGTCTTTTCTTCCGCCTATGAGGTGGTCCATTTCAGGCCAAAGGTAGTTTTGAGACTGGGTATCTCCAAAAATTCCCGGGACGTAAAAGGCGATTTCGATCAGGTCATTAAGATATACTGGGAAGGTTCAGCATATACATAGTTACGACTTACGAACTGACACCAAACACAACTTGTAAAGTATTAACAAATAGATCAGAAAACGCACATGTGAATTCCAATTTGTGGTGCCACGTAAAAATCGAGTGCTTTGTTTTCATTATTATTGGAAGCTATATGTTTTTGAGCCATTTGAGGTTGAAACGCTTTTACGAATTCGCACACGACGGGAAACCAGATTAATATTCAAACAATTTGACGTAAGTACCGAGATATGTAAAACTAAAACTAAAACGTGCCAATATCAGAAAGGTGTGGTCAAATTTAAGAGTGCGGTGCAGACCATCAAACTGAAACACTTTCTCTGATGGATATAAAACCCTCCCTAACCTTTTCCCAACTATCTTTTCGCCTCCCTAATAAATATTTTCAGAAGTAAAGAACGCGCATGGATAAGATGGAAAAAACTTCGTAACTTATCCGATTATGAAAAATTCTCTATTCTGCGTAAACGTTTCAAATTACTCTGTGAACAATTCTACAATAAGTACATGAAATCTGTTGAAGATAGCATACCTGTTAATGTCAAGCACTTCTGGTCATACATCTCTAACCGAAAGAAAGGTTCTGGTGTCCCAGCTAACATGCAGCATAAAAATAAATCCTCTAACTGCCCCATTGAAATATGTTCTCTTTTTTCTACCTTCTTCAATTCGGTGTACGAGCCCTCAACCTTTGACCCTAACACGTGGACACCCCCTAAGACTCTTGACGAGAACTCTGTATGCATTCCTGATATTTACCTCGAAAAGAATGACATACATAAGGCGCTTACCTCACTAGAGTTAACAAAGGGAGCTGGTCCGGATGGACTGCCCCCCTCTTTATTTAAGAATACGGCACAAAATATCTGTGTTCCGTTACACATAATATTTAATAAATGTCTCAAGGAAGGGATTTTCCCTTCTGTTTGGAAGAGGGCTTTCATCACGCCCATTCACAAAAGTGGTGACAAAAGTAAAATTGAGAATTATCGACCCATATCTATGTTGTCCACCTTGTCCAATCTTTTTGAGAATCTAGTGCACTGTCACTTATTTCCACAGTTAAATCACCTTATTATACCCGAGCAACATGGCTTCGTTAAATGCAAATCCACTACCACAAACTTAATAATTTTTACCCAATTTTTTTTTGAAAACATGGATATGCGCACGCAGGTAGATGCTGTATACACTGATTTTCAGAAGGCTTTTGACAAGGTGGACCACAAGTTGCTTCTCGATAAAATTGCTTTCAATGGCATAAGAAGCAATTTACTCAGATGGTTTGCATCATACATATTTCGTAGAACTCAAAAGGTTGTTGTCAATGGTTTCGAATCTGATTATGTAGTCGTCGAGTCAGGTGTGCCTCAGGGAACTGTCTTGGGCCCATTGCTTTTTATTTTATTTATTAACGACATAAAATCGTGCATAGTCAACTCTGAATTCCTTATGTACGCCGATGACATTAAAATCTATAAGGCGTGTGCGAACTCTCAGGATTGTATGCTACTACAAGAAGACTTATGCAGGCTATCACAATACTGTATGGTCAATAAACTACATCTTAGTCTCCCAAAATGTCACTTCATATCATTTACTAAAAACAAAAATACGATTAACTTTCAATATTCCTTGAACGACATTCAACTGAAAAAATCTGAGTGCACACGAGATCTTGGCGTGCTACTTGATTGCAAATTACATTTGGACACCCATATTGACAACATAATTAACAAAGCCTTTCAGATGTATGGTTTTGTCATGCGGTCTTGTAAGGACTTCAAAAAACCTTCTACTTTTCACTTCTTATATAAAACTCTAGTCCGTTCACAGTTGGAATACGCGGTGCCTATCTGGTGCCCGTATTACGACAAATATAAACATTCTATAGAAATGGTTCAGAAGAAATTTCTTCGTGCCACGTACTACAAGTGCTTCCACGCAAGGATTTCCTATGCAGATTTGTTAAAGCATTACGAAATATTGAGCTTGGATTCCAGACGTTCATTGATCATGGTTATGATGCTGTACAGTATATGCAACAACAAGTTTAATTGTATTGAGCTCTCTAATAGATTATGTTATGTAGTACCTAGGACTGTAATTCGGCGGGAGGTGCGTGCACCTCGTCTATTCTACACCTCGCGTTGTAGAACTAAGGAAGGTGTGCGGGCCCCTCTCAGCCGACTTTTAGAAACCTATAACTCACAGTTCATAGATTTTGATATTTTCGCGCTATCGCAATACAAATTTAAAAAAATGGCTTCACTATTTCTTGCAAAACGACCATAAGACGATATTACTATTCACCATAGTCTTATTCTTTTATTTTTTGTTAGTTTATTGTTTTCCTTTTTTTCTTTTTTTTTTCTTCCTTGTTTAACATGTGTTCGTTCTCTCATTCCGATGTCACTTCGTGGACAATAGTGTGGGTTATACATTTTTTCGATTGAATTGTAATTGCTTTTTGGATATCCTGTAATGTATAACTGTTTTTTGTCCCTAATAAATAAAACAAAATAAAAACTCTTGAGGTCGGCTTCCAGTCTTACATGACGCAACTGACTGAATACCAGTATTTTACATGGAGCTACTGCCTATCTGACCTCCACAACCCAGTTACTGGGTAACACGAAACCCCTTGGTAAGACTGATCGTCAGACTTGTGGGTTGATTGTCAGATCTACGAGTGGCAGCTTAAACTACATAACGTGTTTTTCGAGCCACCGAGGGTTCTCGGAATGTTTGAAAAAAATAAGAATTGGGGTTTATTTATAAACGATGACCAAAGCCAAGAGACGTTTAAAAGTCAAAAATGTATGGTTTAACAATCGCTAATCATTACTTAGCTTTGAACAACGTTTATAAATAAAAGGATAGAATCTACAGATAATTAGTAACTTAGGTTAGATACTTGAGTTTGTAATCTCAGATAATTTTTTATTTCATTCCCACTTACAAACAAATACTGAGAAAAGCAGAAATAAAATTAATAGGTTGCAATAGAATTTGAATCCTATCGCGTATTTCACTGAGTTTGTCGTACCACATTTGCTAATTATCTCAGATTCAGAATCCAAGCATAGTTATTTGTGGAGTGTGTGTATGTGTGTGTGTGTGTGTGCATATTATTAGTGTGAAGTACCAAATGGTAGACAATTGTATATGAATTTATTAGTCCGCATTTCCATTAACTCCTAGTGTACTCGTAGGTTAATTTTATATGATTGTTATATTACTGGATGTAGATGTGCCTCAGTCTCTTCATAAGTAAGGGTCATTAGCCAAGCAGTCAGGGTTTTCTTGCATTCGTAATGAGTTTTTGGTAAATAGGAAGTTTTTTTGGCTTATGGTGTTACAAATAATAGTAGTTTGGGCAGTATGTTGCCGTCTTGCAAATGCAGTACGAGCCCTTACTCCAACCAAACGACCGTACTTTCTTCGTTTCCTGATAAAACCGGGATCAATAACCATAGTTTTATGCATTTTTAAGGAATAAATGAGAATATATAACTTTCTTACAGTTAAAAGGTCACATAGTTTGTAATGTTCTTGTGTAGAAAAACGATGCAGTTTAAAATAAATAGTTTTGGGAAGGGCACGCTGTGGTCATTCTACACATAGGAATGAAATGGTTTAAGAGGCACCCTCCCTGATAAGAATGCAATAGGTTAGAACGGATTGGGCTAGAGCTGTGTATATTTGTTTAATAAGATTCACTGAAGCAACATGCCTGAGTAATTTGAATATCCAAATCAATTTTCTGAACCAAAGCTACGTGATAATGCCAAGAGAGTCGCTGGTCAGTTACGATATTTCGTCCAAGTATTTCGTCTTTTGTAACTTTTCGATAGCGCAATTAGTGTCCTGCATATTGTAACAATGGTGTATCTTTACACTGAAATTAGTACCAGGCCGAGTTCTATTACATAAGGAGAAACACATGTAATAGTCATCTGGCTATTCAGCGTAAGTAGGTTAGTTCTTAATCAGGAAGCAACCCTAGATAATCCCACTTCCGTGTCCTTCCGCACAGAATCCCAATTATCGCCAATAAAGACCAGCCCTGTGTCGTCGGCAAAAGAGTAAACCCGAGAACCACCTGCCTCCAACTCACATAGGTCATTGATGTAGATTAGAAACAAGGTGGGCCAAAGGTGGAGTTTCTTGCCCCTTCTTCTCCATACGAAACTACCTTTTGGAAGAGGCGCCTACAATCAATTCTATTTTTAATGTAAAATTTGATGTTCAAAATTTCCTTTTTAAGTGCCTATTTGAAATAAATGCTTTGACTTTGACTTTGTCGAGCAAGTCAATAAACATGTCCGCATTGGCATTTGAAGGGGAGCGATATACCCCTAGTATAATATAGTTATTATTGATTTTAATTTCCAAAGCAGAGGCTTGGGTTAATTTATTTTCCCTGACATTTGCTACAATACTTCGTTTTGATTTATTTAAAATATTGTTGTTTCCGGTTCTAACTATGTTAGTTTCTTTTTGACCAACTTCCTTTTGATTTATATAAAATATTGTTGTTTCTGGTTGAATTGATGTTAAAGAAACTATTGAGCTACTTCCTTTTGATTTATTTAAAATATTGTACTTTTCTGGTTGACTTTATTTTAAGGTTGTTGGTAATAAGGATTTATCTTGACACATCCGCTTGAATTATTAAAAATGTAATTTCCTTTGAGTTAATATTATTAAGGATGTGTGTTGACACATCCGATTGAATGATTTAAAATGTTAAGTAATTATTTTGACATACCTGCTTGATTTATATAAATTTTAATTGGCGGTAAAGACTCGCGGTAAAGTTTGGCGGTAATTTTGTGTATAAAACCTATTGTAATGCGAATGGAAACACATTCTTTATACGCTGCCCGTGGAATAAACACCCTGAGTTGAAGTAAGGTATTTTCTTTATACTCTCTTAAACATCTTCCTGCCATTCAGTATTACCGTGTATTTGTGTGATATATTGGTGTCAACCAATATGTCTGACTTCGACAAACAACGGCGATGATGCGCCGACATACACTACTCCGTCGTTTTTATTTATGTGATTTGTTGGTTGAAAAGCAGAGAAGTGGGAATAGTGGGTATAGCTTTAATAGGATTGAGTTGATTTTCAGTTAGAATCAGGATATCCGGCTTCAATTTTAGACAAGACAGAGTAAGCTGGAGATCATCTAAGTTACTATAAACGCTTCGTATATTTTGACAGAATATTTTGTAGTAATTATTTTGTACTTGTACGTGTTTAGTCAAATCCTCCATATCACAGTGAAAAGCCTGAGCGATATTTGAAATGTCTATATCGATTAGTGTGTGCAGCGAACTATCCATTAAAAAGATTGGCAAGTCCGAGGATGAACTTCGAAACAAATTTGAGTGCAATAGATGTATACACCCGACAACATAAATTTGATAACCGCGGAGTACGAGTATAACGTGCTTGTATTGAGGTTTTTAAGTATGTGGGAGTATCTGTTAGAGAGTAGATTTCGGTTGTTGTGTATAAATAAAAAGGTGTGGGTTAAAGTGAGTGTATGTGCAAGGGTAGTAGACAGTGTCATAATTTCTAAAAACGCAAAACAAAATGAAAAAGTTAAGAGACAGTTTTTATTGATGGTACCGTCATCCTCCAAGTTTTGGGTATGAATGTGGATGGCTTTATGAGTAGGGGAAGACCAAAGAAAAGTTGGATGGGCTGTGTGCACGATGATAAGGCATGGGGGTAGGATAAGGAAATGGGATTACAACTGAGATGAGAGACATGATAGAGAAGACTGGAAGAAAAAGATTTGTGATAAGGGTGATAAGTGGATCAAGATGATGAGTTTTTTCTTACGTATACAAATTATTTTATTACTTACTTCTTCAGAAAGAGTCGTAATCTGAAAATAAAACAAAGATTCGAATTAACTATAGAAATAAGGACGTATCAATTAATAATATGCGTAATTTGTATAATTCTTTGAATTTTTTGTTTGACTTACTGATTGAATTATGTCAACTAGTGGTAACTGTTAGTACTGCTTTCAAACTGATAATTATGTATTACTCAAATTAGATTTCATTTAATGTAATATGCAATTTCGCCCAGTTCTATGAGATCGTCATCTTTGCCAACAAACTATCGCTGTTTCGCAAACTATTGCTACTGACCCACAGAGGCCACAGTCTTCCGAGCAACAAAGAAAGTTTAATTATTTATATATTTTTCATTTTCTTTTTCATTTTTTGTTTCAATTTGTAGTTGTGTTTATTATAATTATGTACTTATTATGTGTTATGTTATAAAATTGAATTAATATGCAAGTGCTGTGCACACCTATAAGTGACAAATTCTTTCCAGTCTTTAGATTCAATTGTTATAGTACCCCGGTAAATAAAATGTATTAGTGAATAAGTCGTTGGAGTGCCATAAAAAAAAAATCGATATGAACCTGGAAAACCTCATTGCTTTTCAACATATATTGGGCGAAACCAAGAAATTACTCAAAAATAAGAAGAGAGAAGGTTGGCCGAAATATTGTGGCTCACTGAATCTTTCCACTCCAGCGGCAGCTGTGTGGCGTTAATTAACGTCTTTTAGAAGTAGTTTGAAACATCCCTCCGGGAGCAAATTATCTGCGGATTTGCGTAACCAGTTTTTTTGTAAGCTCGCTCCAGCTTATATTCCCGATACGGATGAGTGTGTATCTTCGAACTCTCAGCAGATTTCGAATGATCCTATAGAGGGTCCATTTATTCTTGATGAACTTTAATCGATCCTCGCCTATGTAAAGGATTCTGCTCCTGGAGCGGATGAATTCCCTTACTCCTTCATCACTAAAGCTGGTGACAAGATATTATAACCCAGTAAAGATCCTAGTGATCATTGTTCTTACAGACCAATTGCTATATCGTCTATTCTTATAACACTTTTAGAACATTTGATTAAAAACCGCCAAGAACGGTTTGTAGAAAAAAGAAAACTGCTCTCAACGACTCAATTCGGCTTTAGGAAAGGCCAAATCGAGGTCGGTTTGGAGAGGACTACCTCAGGGATCCGTGCTTAGTCCCCCCTTATGTGTTATTTATGCCTCTGATCTTCCTTCTTGCTTGACTTTTAACTGTAAAGTACTTCAGTGTGCGGACGATATTGCATTATTGGTCGGTGGCAGTTCCATCGAAGACGCCGCTCACTCCGCTATCTCGTTGTGCTCATTAAACCAATGGCTCTTGGATCACGGGTTATCTTTAAGTGCTCCAAAAAGTACCGCAGTTGTCTTTACTCGTAGGCGCCTTATCCCCCAGGTTAACATTAATATTGATGGTCAAGCTTTCCCAGTTGAAAAGACGGCCAGGTTTCGGGGGGTTACCTTGGTTTACAAATTGTCGGGAATGGACCACAATAATAACACAGTAAAAAAATGTGAGCGTTCGCAGGAGTAGTGGTGGGGAGCTCACCCATTCACCTTAAAGTTAGTTTACAATGCACTGGGCAGAAGCGTGTTGGATTATTGTAGCTACCTAATTGAGCCACCTAATTGAGCCATGCAACAAGGAAGCCTTGCTCAGATTAGATTCTGTCCAGTCAAAATGTCTGAGGATCGTAATTGGTGCCATGAAATCCTCCCTCATAAATACTCTCCAGGTTGAATGTGCACACCGGGGAGAGTGGAACCGGCGAGAGATGTCGTGCGGTGTCCCACAGGGATCGGTCCTGGGGCCGCTTCTGTGGGATATCGGTTACGACTGGGTGCTGCGCGCCGACCTCCCGAATGGCGTCAGCGTGGTGTGCTACGCTGACGACACGCTGGTCCTGGCACAGGGGAGGTCGCACCAGGAGGCGGCCGAACAAGCGACACTCGGGGTTGCGACAATCGTCGAGAGGATCCGGCAGTTGGGACTCGAAGTGGCCCTGCACAAGTCCGAGGCCATGTGTTTTCATGGTCCTCGGAACGCGCCACTGTCGGGTTCCCAGATAACGGCGGGAGGGGTTCACATCGGCGTCGAGTCGACGATGAAGTACCTGGGACTCGTCCTCGACAGCCGGTGGAACTTCCTGGAGCATTTCCGACGTTTGGCTCCCAGACTGGAGCGGGCTGGGGCTGCCTTGAGGCGGCTCCTGCCCAATCTAGGGGGTCCAAACGCCTCCTGCCGGAGGCTCTACGCGGGGATCGTGCGGTCCATGGCCCTTTACGGGGCACCGGTGTGGGCGCGTTCTTTGAGGCGCCGACCGGCCCGCAGGTTGAACGCGTCCCAAAGGGTCATGGCCATCCGGCTGGTCCGGGGATACCGCACGGTCTCATGCGAGGCGGCGAGCCTCCTTGCCGGATTGCCGCCATGGGATCTGGAGGCAAAAGCCCTCGCGCACGTATGGGAGTGGCGCGAGGAGGCAAAACGCCGGGGTGTAACTCCGCTGCCGCGACAAATCACGGTACAGCGGACAGAGCTCCGGCGGGATCTCATGGCGACATGGAGGGTGCGATTGTCGCAACCCAGTGCTGGGCACGCCACAATAGCGGCGGTAAGTCCCCTCTTTGAGGAATGGTTGGAGAGGCGCCACGGCGTCCTCACCTTCCGCCTGACGCAGGTCCTCACCGGACACGGTTGTTTCGGGAGGTTCCTGTTTCGCATAAGGCGGGAGGAAACGCCCGGGTGTCACCATTGTGTGGATCGCCCGGAGGACACTGTGGAGCATACGGTGGAGGAATGCCCAGCTTGGGCGGAGCACCGCAGTGTCCTCGCGGAGGCGATTGGCGGCGGCGATATCTCGCGTCCGGCCCTGGTCTAGGCCATGGTACGGAACGAGAGGGAATGGCAAGCCGTCACCTCCTTCTGCGAAGCAGTAATGCTCGCAAAGGAGGAGGCGGAGCGGGTGAGGGAGAGAGCCTTGCGCCCTCACGCCCCCACTAACCGCCGCAGGAGACGCCCTGGGCGTCGGGAGTCGCCTGCAGATTCCCGGCCACCGTAGGCGCGGGCTTGCGGACGGCGAGCAATGGGTAGCTCGCCGTCCGGTAAGGACCAGGCCCGGGTCGACGGCGCGTTGTGTTCCACGCGCGCCTCAAAGAGATGTCAGCTCAAAATGACGGGGTCCGATAGGGCCGACGCCTCAGGGTCGCGGGTTATTCCACAGAGAAAACCGTGGCCCTGGCACAGGCAACTGAAGGAACACGGTGGGTTTTAGTCAGTAAAATGATGATGATTTCCCACCCAAAAAAAAAAAAAAAAAAAAAAGGTTGAATGTGCAGAACCTCCTCTTAACCTTCGAAGACAAAACCTAGCAGATCGTTTCTTGTCAAAAGTTTTCTACCTTTCATCCCACCCTTTACTCTCCATTTTGGAAAAAACCTACCTCTCTCTTAACGCGTCTCCCTACTGGAATAATAAATCTATTCCATTGATGAATAGGTACATAGAGCTTATACAACTCTCCTCACCTTTTTGTCAATACCCCCTCTTCCTGTCTTTTCTTCCGCCTATGAGGTGGTCCATTTCAGGCCAAAGGTAGTTTTGAGACTGGGTATCTCCAAAAATTCCCGGGTCGTAAAAGGCGATTTCGATCAGGTCATTAAGATATACTGGGAAGGTTGGAATTTATTTTAAACGAACGCATCCAAAGTATCGTCAACAGGATGTACAGGTTTTTCAACATATTTCCAGAACTCTAAAATTGCCCTTCTATTCTAATGTCCACCAGAGACTTCAGCATATACAAAGTTACGACTTACGAACTGACACCAAACACAACTTGTAAAGTATTAACAAATAGATCAGAAAACGCACATGTGAATTCCAATTTGTGGTGCCACGTAAAAATCGAGTGCTTTGTTTTCATTATTATTGGAAGCTATATGTTTTTGAGCCATTTGAGGTTGAAACGCTTTTACGAATTCGCACACGACGGGAAACCAGATTAATATTCAAACAATTTGACGTAAGTACCGAGATATGTAAAACTAAAACTAAAACGTGCCAATATCAGAAAGGTGTGGTCAAATTTAAGAGTGCGGTGCAGACCATCAAACTGAAACACTTTCTCTGATGGATATAAAACCCTCCCTAACCTTTTCCCAACTATCTTGAGGTCGGCTTCCAGTCTTGCATGACGCAGCTGAATACAAGTATTTTACATGGAGCTACTGCCTATCTGACCTCCACAACCTAGTTACTGGGTAACACGAAACCCCTTGGTTAGACTGATTGTCAGACTTTTGGGCTTCTGATGTAACGACTTTCAAAGATCTACGAATGACACCTGAAACCAACGGCATAACGTGCTTTTCGAGCCAGCGAGGGTTCTCGGTATGTAATGGTTGGTCTCTTATCCACGAGTCACTGACCAGCTTTGATACTTGTTATTATTAGCTCGCTACCTCGCCAGAAACCTTAATACAATGAAATATTACACACCTGCTGTTTTCATTTATGGTAACATCATCCTCCAAGTTCCAAGTTTTGGGTATGAATGTGGATGGCTTTATATGTAGTAAAGATGGATGGGCGGTGTGATCGATGATATGGCTAGAAGGGGGGTGACTACTGAGATGACGACTGATAGAGAAGAATGGAAGAAAAAGATTTGTGATAAGAGTGATAAGAGGATCAGCTTGATTAGGTTTCTCTTACATATAACATTTAATTTATTACTTACTTTGTTATTTTCATCCTGAAAATAAAACAAATATTCGAATTATTTATATAAATAGGGACGAATCGTAATTCTAAATAATTGATAACGTCTACAAGGAATTTCTATTATTATAAAACCTGTCAATTTTAGACAATACATTCTATGATTGAAGTGACTTTTGCTGCTTACATCCCGAAAATGTCAAGAGAAACCTGATAAGGTAGAATTTTACACCAAAAATACATAAACCAGATGAGATGGGTGTATTTAGATTTGGAAAACGTGATACCTAAGGGAAATACGTATCATACTTATTTATAAAGTACTCATTGATTGCTAAAAGGGATGAGAGAAGTCGAAATTATTGTATAACCAAAAAAAAAAAATAAGTATGACTAGCAGCAAGTGCTATTGCTTCGAATCCATCAGAAATACTCAAAAAAGAAATTAGAAGAAGACAGTCTTACACAATAAAGGTAATCCACCATATGGCAACCACATGGGATGGGGGTCTGAAACCTGTGACAACTTTGGTATTGGCCTAGTGGATATATTAGATGTACTAAACCTATGTGTATTTAATTACGGCTGTTCTACACGTAGGTCTGCATTAGGGCAGAACAGCAGTTATGTTGGCTTAACATTCAGTTCATCTAGTATAGCCAGCCTTTTTAATTGGAGTCGCTTGGATATGACTTAAGGGAGTGACCACTATCCCATCATGGTCGAAATTCCATCCAAGACTATTCCTGACAAAACTTCGCCTCCTTTGTTAAAATACCAGCTGAACTCAGCGGATTGAGACCTTTACTCAAAAATCTTAGACTTGCGGGTCTCTTCGCTTCCATTCTTTAATCCTGAGTCTGCTCAGGAATGCTTTACCTCATTTTCCAACACTACATCCTCCACAGCAGGTGATTGCTTCCCTCCAAAAAAAACCGCCAACAGGCAAAACTCCATCCCCGCCTGCTTTATTATAACTTTTTACCGATTGTGGAAAAGTATTTTTATTCTTGGTGCATCGTCTTCACTTACAGAAATGTAATTAATGTATAAAAAATATTGTAAAACATTTTAAAGAGTAACTTGTCCCTTCTTCTCCATATGAAACTACGTTTTGGATATATAGGGTAGGTAGAGATAGGGGCGCCTAGAATCAATCATTTTTTTATGTTAAATTGGACGTTCAAAATTGCCTTTTTCTGTGCCTATTTGAAATAAATGCTTTGACTTTGACTTTGTCGAGCAGTCAATAAACATGTCCGCATTGGCATTTGAAGGGGATCGATATACCCCTAGTATAATATTGTTATTATTGATTTTAATTTCCAAAGCAGAGGCTTGGGTTAATTTAATTTCCCTGACATTTGCTACAATATTATTAGTGACGTACACTACTCCGTCGTTTTTATTTGTGTGATTTGTTGGTTGAAAAGAAGAGAAGTTGGAATAGTGGGTACTATTCCAACTTCTCTGCTTTTCAACCAATAGCTTTAATAGGATTGAGTTGATTTTCTATTGAATTCCAATTTGTGGTGCCACGTAAAAATCGAGTGCTTTGTTTTCATTATTATTGGAAGCTATATGTTTTTGAGCCATTTGAGGTTGAAACGCTTTTACGAATTCGCACACGACGGGAAACCAGATTAATATTCAAACAATGTGACGTAAGTACTAAATATGTAAAACACAAACTAAAACGTGCCAATATCAGAAAGTTGTGGTCAAATTTAAGAGTGCGGTGCAGATCATCAAACTGAAACACTTTCTCTATGGGACCAACATCGAAATCGCGAAAAAGTTATCAACTGTCCCAAACAAAACTTCATTAAATACTCGAACCAAATGAATGGGATGGATATAAAACCCTCCCTAACCAAAAGGTTAACGTTGGGAAAATCCAATGTCTTGAGGTCGGCTTCCAGTCTTACCGGACGCAGCTGAATACCAGTGTTTTACATGGAGCGACTGCCTATCTGACCTCCACAACCCAGTTACTGGGTAACATGAAACCCCTTGGTAAGACTGATCGTCAGACTTGTGGGTTGATTGTCAGATCTACGAGTGGCAGCTTAAACGGCATAACGTGTTTTTCGAGCCACCGAGGGTTCTCGGAATGTTTATAAGTTTTAGTTTATAATTTTATTTATTTCATAATCAACAGGTAACATATACATTATAGAAGCCGTATTTTAAGTATGGAGATACCTGTAACAGAAGACCTCCCTATTCCATACGTCTATGTGTACAAAGCATACAAAGCCTGATATTGACAGAATCAATAACAAAGTAATTACATTATGAAAAATAAGAATTGTGGTTTATTTATAAACGATGACCAAAGCCAAGAGACATTTAAAAGTCAAAAATGTATGGTTAAACAATCGCTAATCATTACTTAGCTTTGAACAACGTTTATAAATAAAAGGATAGAATCTACAGATAATTAGTGACTTAGGTTAGATACTTGAGTTTGTAATCTCAGATATTTTTTTATTTCATTCCCACTTACAAACAAATACTGAGAAAAGCAGAAATAAAATTAATAGGTTGCAATAGAATTTGAATCCTATCGCGTATGTCACTGAGTTTGTTGTACCACATTTGCTAATTATCTCAGATTCAGAATCCAAGCATAGTTATTTGTGGAGTGTGTGTATGTGTGTGTGTGTGTATATTATTAGTGTGAAGTACCAAATGGTAGACAATTGTATATGAATTTATTAGTCCGCATTTCCATTAACTCCTAGTGTATTCGTAGGTTAATTTTAAATGATTGTTATATTACTGGATGTAGATGTGCCTCAGTCTCTTCATAAGTAAGCATTAGCCATGCAGTCAGGGTTTTCTTGCATTCGTAATGAGTTATTGGTAAATAGGAAGTTTTATGGCTTATGGTGTTACAAATAATAGTAGTTTGGGCAGTATGTTGCCGTCTTGCAAATGCAGTACGAGCCCTTACTCCAACCAAACGACTTTTTAAGGAATAAATGAGAATATATAACTTTCATACAGTTAAAAGGTCACATAGTTTGTAATGTTCTTGTGTAGAAAAACGATGCAGTTTAAAATAAATAGTTTTGGGAAGGGCACGCTGTGGTCATTCTACACATAGGAATGAAATGGTTTAAGAGGCACCCTCCCTGATAAGAATGCAATAGGTTAGAACGGATTGGGCTAGAGCTGTGTATATTTGTTTAATAAGATTCACTGAAGCAACATGCCTGAGTAATTTGAATATCCAAATCAATTTTCTGAACCAAAGCTACTTGATAATGCCAAGAGAGTCGCTGGTCAGTTACGATACCCAAGTATTTCGTCTTTTGTAACTTTTCGATAGCGCAATTAGTGTCCTGCATATTGTAACAATGGTGTATCTTTACACTGAAATTAGTACCAGGCCGAGTTCTATTACATAAGGAGAAACACATGTAGATAGTCATCTGGCTATTCAGCGTAAGTAGGTTAGTTCTTAACCAGGAAGCAACCCTAGATAATCCCACTTCCGTGTCCTTCCGCACAGAATCCCAATTATCGCCAATAAAGACTAGCCCTGTGTCGTCGGCAAAAGAGTAAACCCGAGAACCACCTGCCTCCAACTCACATAGGTCATTGATGTAGATAAGAAACAAGGTGGGCCAAAGGTGGAGTTTCTTGCCCCTTCTTCTCCATACGAAACTACCTTTTGGAAGAGGCGCCTACAATCAATTCTATTTTTAATGTAAAATTTGGTGTTCAAAATTTCCTTTTTAAGTGCCTTTTTGAAATAAATGCTTTGACTTTGACTTTGTCGAGCAAGTCAATAAACATGTCCGCATTGGCATTTGAAGGGGATCGATATACCCCTAGTATAATATTGTTATTATTGATTTTAATTTCCAAAGCAGAGGCTTGGGTTAATTTATTTTCCCTGACATTTGCTACAATATTATTAGTGACGTACATATGGGCGCCAAACCATTATTTGATTTTAATTTTAACTTGTTTCGATTATTTTGTACTCAATCTGACTTCCATGTTATTTGTTAAATTAATACTTGTATTTTCGGTTAGTCTATGCTAAGTTATTATTTTGATTTATTTAAAATATTGTGGTTTCCGGTTGAATTTATGTTAAAGTTTCTATTTGACCTACTTCCTTTTGCAATATTTAAAATATTGCTGTTTCCGGTTCTAATTATGTTAGTTTATTTTGGATCAACTTCCTTTTGATTTATATAAAATATTGTTGTTTCTGGTTGAATTGATGTTAAAGAAACTATTGAGCTACTTCCTTTTGATTTATTTAAAATATTGTACTTTTCTGGTTGACTTTATTTTAAGGTTGTTGGTAATAAGGATTTATCTTGACACATCCGCTTGAATTATTAAAAATGTAAATTCCTTTGAGTTAATATTATTAAGGATGTGTGTTGACACATCCGATTGAATGATTTAAAATGTTAGGGAATTATTTTGACATACCTGCTTGATTTATATAAATTTTAATTGGCGGTAAAGACTCGCGGTAAAGTTTGGCGGTAATTTTGGGTATAAAACCTATTGTATTGCGAATGGAAACACATTCTTTATACGCTGCCCGTGGAATAAACACCCTGAGTTGAAGTAAGGTATTTTCTTTATACTCTCTTAAACATCTTCCTGCCATTCAGTATTACCGTGTATTTGTGTGATATATTGGTGCAAATCAATATGTCTGATTTCGACAAACAACGGCGATGATGCGCCGACATACACTACTCCGTCGTTTTTATTTATGTGATTTGTTGGTTGAAAAGCAGAGAAGTGGGAATAGTGGGTATAGCTTTAATAGGATTGAGTTGATTTTCAGTTAGAATCAGGATATCCGGCTTCAATTTTAGACAAGACAGAGACGCTTCGTATATTTTGACAGAATATTTTGTAGTCATTATTTTGTACTTGTACGTGTTTAGTCAAATCCTCCATATCACAGTGAAAAGCCTGAGCGATATTTGAAATGTCTATATCGATTAGTGTGTGCAGCGAACTATCCATTAAAAAGATTGGCAAGTCCGAGGATGAACTTCAACACCCGACAACATAAATTTGATAACCGCGGAGTACGAGTATAACGTGCTTGTATTGAGGTTTTTAAGTATGTGGGAGTATCTGTTAGAGAGTAGATTTCGGTTGTTGTGTATAAATAAAAAGGTGTGGGTTAAAGTGAGTGTATGTGCAAGGGTAGTAGACAGTGTCATAATTTCTAAAAACGCAAAACAAAATGAAAAAGTTAAGAGACAGTTTTTATTGATGGTACCATCATCCTCCAAGTTTTGGGTATGAATGTGGATGGCTTTATGAGTAGGGGAAGACCAAAGAAAAGTTGGATGGGCTGTGTGCACGATGATAAGGCATGGGGGTAGGATAAGGAAATGGGATTACAACTGAGATGAGAGACATGATAGAGAAGACTGGAAGAAAAAGATTTGTGATAAGGGTGATAAGTGGATCAAGATGATGAGTTTTTTCTTACGTATACAATTTATTTTATTACTTACTTCTCCAGAAGGAATAGTAATCTGAAAATAAAACAAAGATTCGAATTAACTATAGAAATAAGGACGTATCAATTAATAATATGCGTAATTTGTATAATTCTTTGATTTTTTTGTTTGACTCACTGATTGAATTATGTCAACTAGTGGTAATTGTTAGTACTGCTTTCAAACTTATAATTATGTATTACTCAAATCATTTAATGTAATATGCAATTTCGCCCAGTTCTATGAGATCGCCATCTTTGCCAACAAACTATCGCTGTTTCGCAAACTATTGCTACTGACCCACAGAGGTCACAGTCTTCAGAGCAACAAAGAAAGTTTAATTATTTATATATTTTTCATATATATTATTTATATATTTTGCGGATTTGCGTAACCAGTTTTTTTCTAAGCTCGCTCCAGCTTATATTCCCGATACGGATGAGTGTGTATCTTCGAACTCTCAGCAGATTTCGAATGATCCTATAGATGGTCCATTTATTCTTGATGAACTTAAATCGATCCTCGCCTATGTAAATGATTCTGCTCCTGGAGCGGATGAATTCCCTTACTCCTTCGTCACTAAAGCTGGTGACAAGATATTATAACCCAGAAAAGATCCTAGTGATCATTGTTCTTACAGACCAATTGCTATATCGTCTATTCTTATAACACTTTTAGAACATTTGATTAAAAACCGCCAAGAACGGTTTGTAGAAAAAAGAAAACTGCTCTCAACGACTCAATTCGGTTTTAGGATTGGCCAAATCGAGGTCGGTTTGGAGAGGACTACCTCAGGGATCCGTGCTTAGTCCCCCTTTATGTGTTATTTATGCCTCTGATCTTCCTTCTTGCTTGACTTTTAACTGTAAAGTACTTCAGTGTGCGGACGATATTGCATTATTGGTCGGTGGCAGTTCCATCAAAGACGCCGCTCACTCCGCTATCTCGTTGTCCTCAATAAACCAATGGCTCTTGGATCACGGGTTATCTTTAAGTGCTCCAAAAAGTACCGCAGTTGTCTTTACTCGTAGGCGCCTTATCCCCCAGGTTAACATTAATATTGACGGTCAAGCTATCCCAGTTGAAAAGACGGCCAGGTTTCGGGGAGTTACCTTGGTTTACAAATTGTCGGGAATGGACCACAATAATAACACAGTAAAAAAATGTGAGCGTTCGCAGGAGTAGTGGTGGGGAGCTCACCCATTCACCTTAAAGTTAGTTTACAATGCACTGGGCAGAAGCGTGTTGGAATATTGTAGCTACCTAATTGAGCCATGCAACAAGGAAGCCTTGTTCAGATTAGATTCTGTCCAGTCAAAATGTCTGAGGATCGTAATTGGTGCCATGAAATCCTCCCTCATAAATACTCTCCAGGTTGAATGTGCAGAACCTCCTCTTAACCTTCGAAGACAATACCTAGCAGATCGTTTCTTGTCAAAAGTTTTCTCCCTTTCATCCCACCCTTTACTCTCCATTTTGGAAAAAAACCTACCTCTCTCTTAACGCGTCTCCCTACTGGAATAATAAATCTATTCCATTGATGAATAGGTACATAGAGCATATACAACTCTCCTCACCTTTTTGTCAATACCCCCTCTTCCTGTCTTTTCTTCCGCCTATGAGGTGGTCCATTTCAGGCCAAAGGTAGTTTTGAGACTGGGTATCTCCAAAAATTCCCGGGACGTAAAAGGCGATTTCGATCAGGTCATTTAGATATACTGGGAAGGTTGGAATTTATTTTAAACGAACGCATCCAAAGTATCGTCAACAGGATGTACAGGTTTTTCAACATATTTCCAGAACTCTAAAATTGCCCTTCTATTCTAATGTCCACCAGAGACTTCAGCATATACATAGTTACGACTTACGAACTGACACCAAACACAACTTGTAAAGTATTAACAAATAGATCAGAAAACGCACATGTGAATTCCAATTTGTGGTGCCACGTAAAAATCGAGTGCTTTGTTTTCATTATTATTGGAAGCTATATGTTTTTGAGCCATTTGAGGTTGAAACGCTTTTACGAATTCGCACACGACGGAAAACCGGATTAATATTCAAACAATTTGACGTAAGTACCAAGATATGTAAAACTCAAACTAAATCGTGCCAATATCAGAAATGTGTGGTCAAATAAAAGAGTGCGGTGCAGACCATCAAACTGAAACACTTTCTCTGATGGATATAAAACCCTCCCTAACCTTTTCCCAACTATCTTGAGGTCGGCTTCCAGTCTTGCATGACGCAGCTGAACACCAGTATTTTACATGGAGCTACTGCCTATCTGACCTCCACAACCTAGTTACTGGGTAACACGAAACCCCTTGGTTAGACTGATTGTCAGACTTTTGGGCTTCTGATGTAACGACTTTCAAAGATCTACGAATGACACCTGAAACCAACGGCATAACGTGCTTTTCGAGCCAGCGAGGGTTCTCGGTATGTAATGGTTGGTCTCTTATCCACGAGTCACTGACCAGCTTTGATACTTGTTATTATTAGCTCGCTACCTCGCCAGAAACCTTAATACAATGAAATATTACACACCTGCTGTTTTCATTTATGGTAACATCATCCTCCAAGTTCCAAGTTTTGGGTATGAATGTGGATGGCTTTATATGTAGTAAAGATGGAGGGGCGGTGTGATCGATGATATGGCTAGAAGGGGGGTGACTACTGAGATGACGACTGATAGAGAAGAATGGAAGAAAAAGATTTGTGATAAGAGTGATAAGAGGATCAGCTTGATTAGGTTTCTCTTACATATAACATTTAATTTATTACTTACTTTGTTATTGTCATCCTGAAAATAAAACAAATATTCGAATTATTTATATAAATAGGGACGAATCGTAATTCTAAATAATTGATAACGTCTACAAGGAATTTCTATTATTATAAAACCTGTCAATTTTAGACAATACATTCTATGATTGAAGTGACTTTTGCTGCTTACATCCCGAAAATGTCAAGAGAAACCTGATAAGGTAGAATTTTACACCAAAAATACATAAACCAGATGAGATGGGTGTATTTAGATTTGGAAAACGTGATACCTAAGGGAAATACGTATCATACTTATTTATAAAGTACTCATTGATTGCTAAAAGGGATGAGAGAAGTCGAAATTATTGTATAACCAAAAAAATAAAATAAGTATGACTAGCAGCAAGCGCTATTGCTTCGAATCCTTCAGAAATACTCAAAAAAGAAATTAGAAGAAGACAGTCTTACACAATAAAGGTAATCCACCATATGGCAACCACATGGGATGGGGGTCTGAAACCTGTGACAACTTTGGTATTGGCCTAGTGGATATATTAGATGTACTAAACCTATGTGTATTTAATTACGGCTGTTCTACACGTAGGTCTGCATTAGGGCAGAACAGCAGTTATGTTGGCTTAACATTCAGTTCATCTAGTATAGCCAGCCTTTTTAATTGGAGTCGCTTGGATATGACTTAAGGGAGTGACCACTATCCCATCATGGTCGAAATTCCATCCAAGACTATTCCTGACAAAACTTCGCCTCCTTTGTTAAAATACCAGCTGAACTCAGCGGATTGAGACCTTTACTCAAAAATCTTAGACTTGCGGGTCTCTTCGCTTCCATTCTTTAATCCTGAGTCTGCTCAGGAATGCTTTACCTCATTTTCCAACACTACATCCTCCACAGCAGGTGATTGCTTCCCTCCAAAAAAAACCGCCAACAGGCAAAACTCCATCCCCGCCTGCTTTATTATAACTTTTTACCGATTGTGGAAAAGTATTTTTATTCTTGGTGCATCGTCTTCACTTACAGAAATGTAATTAATGTATAAAAAATATTGTAAAACATTTTAAAGAGTAACTTGTCCCTTCTTCTCCATATGAAACTACGTTTTGGATATATAGGGTAGGTAGAGATAGGGGCGCCTAGAATCAATCATTTTTTTATGTTAAATTGGACGTTCAAAATTGCCTTTTTCTGTGCCTATTTGAAATAAATGCTTTGACTTTGACTTTGTCGAGCAGTCAATAAACATGTCCGCATTGGCATTTGAAGGGGATCGATATACCCCTAGTATAATATTGTTATTATTGATTTTAATTTCCAAAGCAGAGGCTTGGGTTAATTTAATTTCCCTGACATTTGCTACAATATTATTAGTGACGTACACTACTCCGTCGTTTTTATTTGTGTGATTTGTTGGTTGAAAAGAAGAGAAGTTGGAATAGTGGGTACTATTCCAACTTCTCTGCTTTTCAACCAATAGCTTTAATAGGATTGAGTTGATTTTCTATTGAATTCCAATTTGTGGTGCCACGTAAAAATCGAGTGCTTTGTTTTCATTATTATTGGAAGCTATATGTTTTTAAACCATTTGAGGTTGAAACGCTTTTACGAATTCGCACACGACGGGAAACCAGATTAATATTCAAACAATGTGACGTAAGTACTAAATATGTAAAACACAAACTAAAACGTGCCAATATCAGAAAGTTGTGGTCAAATTTAAGAGTGCGGTGCAGATCATCAAACTGAAACACTTTCTCTATGGGACCAACATCGAAATCGCGAAAAAGTTATCAACTGTCCCAAACAAAACTTCATTAAATACTCGAACCAAATGAATGGGATGGATATAAAACCCTCCCTAACCAAAAGGTTAACGTTGGGAAAATCCAATGTCTTGAGGTCGGCTTCCAGTCTTACCGGACGCAGCTGAATACCAGTGTTTTACATGGAGCGACTGCCTATCTGACCTCCACAACCCAGTTACTGGGTAACACGAAACCCCTTGGTAAGACTGATCGTCAGGCTTGTGGGTTGATTGTCAGATCTACGAGTGGCAGCTTAAACGGCATAACGTGTTTTTCGAGCCACCGAGGATTCTCGGAATGTTTATAAGTTTAAGTTTATAATTTTATTTATTTCATAATCAACAGGTAACATATACATTTTAGAAGCCGTATTTTAAGTATGGAGATACCTGTAACAGAAGACCTCCCTATTCCATACGTCTATGTGTACAAAGCATACAAAGCCTGATATTGACAGAATCAATAACAAAGTAATTACATTATGAAAAATAAGAATTGGGGTTTATTTATAAACGATGACCAAAGCCAAGAGACGTTTAAAAGTCAAAAATGTATGGTTAAACAATCGCTAATCATTACTTAGCTTTGAACAACGTTTATAAATAAAAGGATAGAATCTACAGATAATTAGTAACTTAGGTTAGATACTTGAGTTTGTAATCTCAGATAATTTTTTGTTTCATTCCCATTTACAAACAAATACTGAGAAAAGCAGAAATAAAATTAATAGGTTGCAATAGAATTTGAATCCTATCGCGTATGTCACTGAGTTTGTCGTACCACATTTGCTAATTATCTCAGATTCAGAATCCAAGCATAGTTATTTGTGGAGTGTGTGTATGTGTGTGTGAGTGCATATTATAAGTGTGAAGTACCAAATGGTAGACAATTTTATATGAATTTATTAGTCCGCATTTCCATTAACTCCTAGTGTACTCCTTTTGATTTATTTAAAATATTGTACTTTTCTGGTTGACTTTATTTTAAGGTTGTTGGTAATAAGGATTTATCTTGACACATCCGCTTGAATTATTAAAAATGTAATTTCCTTTGAGTTAATATTATTAAGGATGTGTGTTGACACATCCGATTGAATGATTTAAAATGTTAAGGAATTATTTTGACATACCTGCTTGATTTATATAAATTTTAATTGGCGGTAAAGACTCGCGGTAAAGTTTGGCGGTAATTTTGTGTATAAAACCTATTGTAATGCGAATGCAAACACATTCTTTATACGCTGCCCGTGGAATAAACACCCTGAGGTCAAGTAAGGTATTTTCTTTATACTCTCTTAAACATCTTCCTGCCATTCAGTATTACCGTGTATTTGTGTGATATATTGGTGCAAACCAATATGTCTGACTTCGACAAACAACGGCGATGATGCGCCGACATACACTACTCCGTCGTTTTTATTTATGTGATTTGTTGGTTGAAAAGCAGAGAAGTGGGAATAGTGGGTATAGCTTTAATAGGATTGAGTTGATTTTCAGTTAGAATCAGGATATCCGGCTTCAATTTGAGACAAGACAGAGTAAGCTGGAGATCATCTAAGTTACTATAAACGCTTCGTATATTTTGACAGAATATTTTGTAGTCATTATTTTGTACTTGTACGTGTTTAGTCAAATCCTCCATATCACAGTGAAAAGCCTGAGCGATATTTGAAATGTCTATATCGATTAGTGTGTGCAGCGAACTATCCATTAAAAAGATTGGCAAGTCCGAGGATGAACTTCGAAACAAATTTGAGTGCAATAGATGTATACACCCGACAACATAAATTTGATAACCGCGGAGTACGAGTATAACGTGCTTGTATTGAGGTTTTTAAGTATGTGGGAGTATCTGTTAGAGAGTAGATTTCGGTTGTTGTGTATAAATAAAAAGGTGTGGGTTAAAGTGAGTGTATGTGCAAGGGTAGTAGACAGTGTCATAATTTCTAAAAACGCAAAACAAAATGAAAAAGTTAAGAGACAGTTTTTATTGATGGTACCATCATCCTCCAAGTTTTGGGTATGAATGTGGATGGCTTTATGAGTAGGGGAAGACCAAAGAAAAGTTGGATGGGCTGTGTGCACGATGATAAGGCATGGGGATAGGATAAGGAAATGGGATTACAACTGAGATGAGAGACATGATAGAGAAGACTGGAAGAAAAAGATTTGTGATAGGGGTGATAAGTGGATCAAGATGATGAGTTTTTTCTTACGTATACAATTTATTTTTTTACTTACGTCTCCAGAAGGAGTAGTAATCTGAAAATAAAACAAAGATTCGAATTAACTATAGAAATAAGGACGTATCAATTAATAATATGCGTAATTTGTATAATTCTTTGAATTTTTTGTTTGACTTACTGATTGAATTATGTCAACTAGTGGTAACTGTTAGTACTGCTTTCAAACTGATAATTATGTATTACTCAAATTAGATTTCATTTAATGTAAGATGCAATTTCGCCCAGTTCTATGAGATCGCCATCTTTGCCAACAAACTATCGCTGTTTCGCAAACTATTGCTACTGACCCACAGAGGCCACAGTCTTCAGAGCAACAGAGAAAGTTTAATTATTTATTTGTTTTTCATTTTCTTTTTAATTTTTTGTTTCAATTTGTAGTTGTGTGTTATAGCCTATTATAATTATGTACTTATTCTGTGTTATGTTATAAAATTGAATTAATATGCAAGTGCTGTGCACACCTATAAGTGACAAATTCTTTCTAGTCTTTAGATTCAATTGTTATAGTACCCCGGTAAATAAAATGTATTAGTGAATAAGTCGTTGGAGTGCCATAAAAAAAAAAAATCGACATGAACCTGGAAAACCTCATTGCTTTTCAACATATATTGGGCGAAACCAAGAAATTACTCAAAAATAAGAAGAGAGAAGGTTGGCCGAAATATTGTGGCTCACTGAATCTTTCCACTCCAGCGGCAGCTGTGTGGCGTTAATTAACGTCTTTTAGAAGTAGTTTGAAACCTCCCTCCGGGAGCAAATTATCTGCGGATTTGCGTAACCAGTTTTTTTCTAAGCTCGCTCCAGCTTATATTCCCGATACGGATGAGTGTGTATCTTCGAACTCTCAGCAGATTTCGAATGATCCTATAGATGGTCCATTTATTCTTGATGAACTTTAATCGATCCTCGCCTATGTAAAGGATTCTGCTCCTGGAGCGGATGAATTCCCTTACTCCTTCATCACAAAAGCTGGTGACAAGATATTATAACCCAGTAAAGGCCAAATCGAGGTCGGTTTGGAGAGGACTACCTCAGGGATCCGTGCTTAGTCCCCCCTTATGTGTTATTTATGCCTCTGATCTTCCTTCTTGCTTGACTTTTAACTGTAAAGTACTTCAGTGTGCGGACGATATTGCATTATTGGTCGGTGGCAGTTCCATCGAAGACGCCGCTCACTCCGCTATCTCGTTGTCCTCATTAAACCAATGGCTCTTGGATCACGGGTTATCTTTAAGTGCTCCAAAAAGTACCGCAGTTGTCTTTACTCGTAGGCGCCTTATCCCCCAGGTTAACATTAATATTGACGGTCAAGCTATCCCAGTTGAAAAGACGGCCAGGTTTCGGGGGGTTACCTTGGTTTACAAATTGTCGGGAATGGACCACAATAATAACACAGTAAAAAAATGTGAGCGTTCGCAGGAGTAGTGGTGGGGAGCTCACCCATTCACCTTAAAGTTAGTTTACAATGCACTGGGCAGAAGCGTGTTGGATTATTGTAGCTACCTAATTGAGCCACCTAATTGAGCCATGCAACAAGGAAGCCTTGCTCAGATTAGATTCTGTCCAGTCAAAATGTCTGAGGATCGTAATTGGTGCCATGAAATCCTCCCTCATAAATACTCTCCAGGTTGAATGTGCAGAACCTCCTCTTAACCTTCGAAGACAATACCTAGCAGATCGTTTCTTGTCAAAAGTTTTCTCCCTTTCATCCCACCCTTTACTCTCCATTTTGGAAAAAACCTACCTCTCTCTTAACGCGTCTCCCTACTGGAATAATAAATCTATTCCATTGATGAATAGGTACATAGAGCTTATACAACTCTCCTCACCTTTTTGTCAATACCCCCTCTTCCTGTCTTTTCTTACGCCTATGAGGTGGTCCATTTCAGGCCAAAGGTAGTTTTGAGACTGGGTATCTCCAAAAATTCCCGGGACGTAAAAGGCGATTTCGATCAGGTCATACCTTCCGATTTCAAAAAACATGTTAATAGATTTCTTTAATATTTCTATGAGATATACTGGGAAGGTTGGAATTTATTTTAAACGAACGCATCCAAAGTATCGTCAACAGGATGTACAGGTTTTTCAACATATTTCCAGAACTCTAAAATTGCCCTTCTATTCTAATGTCCACCAGAGACTTCAGCATATACATAGTTACGACTGAACTGACACCAAACAAAACTTGTAAAGTATTAACAAATAGATCAGAAAACGCACATGTGAATTCCAATTTGTGGTGCCACGTAAAAATCGAGTGCTTTGTTTTCATTATTATTGGAAGCTATAAGTTTTTGAGCCATTTGAGGTTAAAACGCTTTTACGAATTCGCACACGACGGGAAACCAGATTAATATTCAAACAATTTGACGTAAGTACCAAGATATGTAAAACTAAAACTAAAACGTGCCAATATCAGAAAGGTGTGGTCAAATTTAAGAGTGCAGCAGGTTGATGCTGTATACACTGATTTTCAGAAGGCTTTTGACAAGGTGGACCACAAGTTGCTTCTCGATAAAATTGCTTTCAATGGCATAAGAAGCAATTTACTCAGATGGTTTGCATCATACATATTTCGTAGAACTCAAAAGGTTGTTGTCAATGGTTTCGAAATTGATTATGTGGTCGTCGAGTCAGGTGTGCCTCAGGGAACTGTCTTGGGCCCATTGCTTTTTATTTTATTTATTAACGACATAAAATCGTGCATAGTCAACTCTGAATTCCTTATGTACGCCGATGACATTAAAATCTATCTGGTGCCCGTATTACGACAAATATAAAACATTCTATAGAAATGGTTCAGAAGAAATTTCTTCGTGCCACGTACTACAAGTGCTTCCACGCAAGGATTTCCTATGCAGATTTGTTAAAGCATTACGAAATATTGAGCTTGGATTCCAGACGTTCATTGATCATGGTTATGATGCTGTACAGTATATGCAACAACAAGTTTAATTGTATTGAGCTCTCTAATAGATTATGTTATGTAGTACCTAGGACTGTAATTCGGCGGGAGGTGCGTGCACCTCGTCTATTCTACACCTCGCGTTGTAGAACTAAGGCAGGTGTGCGGGCCCCTCTCAGCCGACTTTTAGAAACCTATAACTCACAGTTCATAGATTTTGATATTTTCGCGCTATCGCAATACAAATTTAAAAAAATGGCTTCACTATTTCTTGCAAAACGACCATAAGAAGATATTACTATTCACCATAGTCTTATTCTTTTATTTTTTGTTAGTTTATTGTTTTCCTTTTTTTCTTTTTATTTTCTTCCTTGTTTAACATGTGTTCGTTCTCTCATTCCGATGTCACTTCGTGGACAATAGTGTGGGTTATACATTTTTTCGATTGAATTGTAATTGCTTTTTGGATATCCTGTAATGTATAACTATTTTTTGTCCCTAATAAATAAAACAAAATAAAAACTCTTGAGGTCGGCTTCCAGTCTTACATGACGCAACTGACTGAATACCAGTATTTTACATGGAGCTACTGCCTATCTGACCTCCACAACCCAGTTACTGGGTAACACGAAACCCCTTGGTAAGACTGATCGTCAGACTTGTGGGTTGATTGTCAGATCTACGAGTGGCAGCTTAAACGACATAACGTGTTTTTCGAGCCACCGAGGGTTCTCGGAATGTTTGAAAAAAATAAGAATCGGGGTTTATTTATAAACGATGACCAAAGCCAAGAGACGTTTAAAAGTCAAAAATGTATGGTTAAACAATCGCTAATCATTACTTAGCTTTGAACAACGTGTATAAATAAAAGGATAGAATCTACAGATAATTAGTAACTTAGGTTAGATACTTGAGTTTGTAATCTCAGATAATTTTTTATTTCATTCCCACTTACAAACAAATACTGAGAAAAGCAGAAATAAAATTAATAGGTTGCAATAGAATTTGAATCCTATCGCGTATTTCACTGAGTTTGTCGTACCACATTTGCTAATTATCTCAGATTCAGAATCCAAGCATAGTTATTTGTGGAGTGTGTGTATGTGTGTGTGTGTGTGTGCATATTATTAGTGTGAAGTACCAAATGGTAGACAATTGTATATGAATTTATTAGTCCGCATTTCCATTAACTCCTAGTGTACTCGTAGGTTAATTTTATATGATTGTTATATTACTGGATGTAGATGTGCCTCAGTCTCTTCATAAGTAAGGGTCATTAGCCAAGCAGTCAGGGTTTTCTTGCATTCGTAATGAGTTTTTGGTAAATAGGAAGTTTTTTTGGCTTATGGTGTTACAAATAATAGTAGTTTGGGCAGTATGTTGCCGTCTTGCAAATGCAGTACGAGCCCTTACTCCAACCAAACGACCGTACTTTCTTCGTTTCCTGATAAAACCGGGATCAATAACCATAGTTTTATGCATTTTTAAGGAATAAATGAGAATATATAACTTTCTTACAGTTAAAAGGTCACATAGTTTGTAATGTTCTTGTGTAGAAAAACGATGCAGTTTAAAATAAATAGTTTTGGGAAGGGCACGCTGTGGTCATTCTACACATAGGAATGAAATGGTTTAAGAGGCACCCTCCCTGATAAGAATGCAATAGGTTAGAACGGATTGGGCTAGAGCTGTGTATATTTGTTTAATAAGATTCACTGAAGCAACATGCCTGAGTAATTTGAATATCCAAATCAATTTTCTGAACCAAAGCTACGTGATAATGCCAAGAGAGTCGCTGGTCAGTTACGATATTTCGTCCAAGTATTTCGTCTTTTGTAACTTTTCGATAGCGCAATTAGTGTCCTGCATATTGTAACAATGGTGTATCTTTACACTGAAATTAGTACCAGGCCGAGTTCTATTACATAAGGAGAAACACATGTAATAGTCATCTGGCTATTCAGCGTAAGTAGGTTAGTTCTTAATCAGGAAGCAACCCTAGATAATCCCACTTCCGTGTCCTTCCGCACAGAATCCCAATTATCGCCAATAAAGACCAGCCCTGTGTCGTCGGCAAAAGAGTAAACCCGAGAACCACCTGCCTCCAACTCACATAGGTCATTGATGTAGATTAGAAACAAGGTGGGCCAAAGGTGGAGTTTCTTGCCCCTTCTTCTCCATACGAAACTACCTTTTGGAAGAGGCGCCTACAATCAATTCTATTTTTAATGTAAAATTTGATGTTCAAAATTTCCTTTTTAAGTGCCTATTTGAAATAAATGCTTTGACTTTGACTTTGTCGAGCAAGTCAATAAACATGTCCGCATTGGCATTTGAAGGGGATCGATATACCCCTAGTATAATATTGTTATTATTGATTTTAATTTCCAAAGCAGAGGCTTGGGTTAATTTATTTTCCCTGACATTTGCTACAATACTTCGTTTTGATTTATTTAAAATATTGTTGTTTCCGGTTCTAACTATGTTAGTTTCTTTTTGACCAACTTCCTTTTGATTTATATAAAATATTGTTGTTTCTGGTTGAATTGATGTTAAAGAAACTATTGAGCTACTTCCTTTTGATTTATTTAAAATATTGTACTTTTCTGGTTGACTTTATTTTAAGGTTGTTGGTAATAAGGATTTATCTTGAAACATCCGCTTGAATTATTAAAAATGTAATTTCCTTTGAGTTAATATTATTAAGGATGTGTGTTGACACATCCGATTGAATGATTTAAAATGTTAAGGAATTATTTTGACATACCTGCTTGATTTATATAAATTTTAATTGGCGGTAAAGACTCGCGGTAAAGTTTGGCGATAATTTTGTGTATAAAACCTATTGTAATGCGAATGGAAACACATTCTTTATACGCTGCCCGTGGAATAAACACCCTGAGTTGAAGTAAGGTATTTTCTTTATACTCTCTTAAACATCTTCCTGCCATTCAGTATTACCGTGTATTTGAGTGATATATTGGTGCAAACCAATATGTCTGACTTCTACAAACAACGGCGGTGATGCGCCGACATACACTACTCCGTCGTTTTTATTTATGTGATTTGTTGGTTGAAAAGCAGAGAAGTGGGAATAGTGGGTATAGCTTTAATAGGATTGAGTTGATTTTCAGTTAGAATCAGGATATCCGGCTTCAATTTTAGACAAGACAGAGTAAGCTGGAGATCATCTAAGTTACTATAAACGCTTCGTATATTTTGACAGAATATTTTGTAGTCATTATTTTGTACTTGTACGTGTTTAGTCAAATCCTCCATATCACAGTGAAAAGCCTGAGCGATATTTGAAATGTCTATATCGATTAGTGTGTGCAGCGAACTATCCATTAAAAAGATTGGCAAGTCCGAGGATGAACTTCGAAACAAATTTGAGTGCAATAGATGTATACACCCGACAACATAAATTTGATAACCGCGGAGTACGAGTATAACGTGCTTGTATTGAGGTTTTTAAGTATGTGGGAGTATCTGTTAGAGAGTAGATTTCTGTTGTTATGATAAATAAAAAGGTGTGGGTTAAAGTGAGTGTATGTGCAAGGGTAGTAGACAGTGTCATAATTTCTAAAAACGCAAAACAAAATGAAAAAGTTAAGAGACAGTTTTTATTGATGGTACCGTCATCCTCCAAGTTTTGGGTATGAATGTGGATGGCTTTATGAGTAGGGGAAGACCAAAGAAAAGTTGGATGGGCTGTGTGCACGATGATAAGGCATGGGGGTAGGATAAGGAAATGGGATTACAACTGAGATGAGAGACATGATAGAGAAGACTGGAAGAAAAAGATTTGTGATAAGGGTGATAAGTGGATCAAGATGATGAGTTTTTTCTTACGTATACAAATTATTTTATTACTTACTTCTTCAGAAAGAGTCGTAATCTGAAAATAAAACAAAGATTCGAATTAACTATAGAAATAAGGACGTATCAATTAATAATATGCGTAATTTGTATAATTCTTTGAATTTTTTGTTTGACTTACTGATTGAATTATGTCAACTAGTGGTAACTGTTAGTACTGCTTTCAAACTGATAACTATGTATTACTCAAATTAGATTTCATTTAATGTAATATGCAATTTCGCCCAGTTCTATGAGATCGTCATCTTTGCCAACAAACTATCGCTGTTTCGCAAACTATTGCTACTGACCCACAGAGGCCACAGTCTTCCGAGCAACAAAGAAAGTTTAATTATTTATATATTTTTCATTTTCTTTTTCATTTTTTGTTTCAATTTGTAGTTGTGTTTATTATAATTATGTACTTATTATGTGTTATGTTATAAAATTGAATTAATATGCAAGTGCTGTGCACACCTATAAGTGACAAATTCTTTCTAGTCTTTAGATTCAATTGTTATAGTACCCCGGTAAATAAAATGTATTAGTGAATAAGTCGTTGGAGTGTCATAAAAAAAAAACGATATGAACCTGGAAAACCTCATTGCTTTTCAACATATATTGGGCGAAACCAAGAAATTACTCAAAAATAAGAAGAGAGAAGGTTGGCCGAAATATTGTGGCTCACTGAATCTTTCCACTCCAGCGGCAGCTGTGTGGCGTTAATTAACGTCTTTTAGAAGTAGTTTGAAACCTCCCTCCGGGAGCAAATTATCTGCGGATTTGCGTAACCAGTTTTTTTCTAAGCTCGCTCCAGCTTATATTCCCGATACGGATGAGTGTGTATCTTCGAACTCTCAGCAGATTTCGAATGATCCTATAGAGGGTCCATTTATTCTTGATGAACTTTAATCGATCCTCGCCTATGTAAAGGATTCTGCTCCTGGAGCGGATGAATTCCCTTACTCCTTCATCACTAAAGCTGGTGACAAGATATTATAACCCAGTAAAGATCCTAGTGATCATTGTTCTTACAGACCAATTGCTATATCGTCTATTCTTATAACACTTTTAGAACATTTGATTAAAAACCGCCAAGAACGGTTTGTAGAAAAAAGAAAACTGCTCTCAACGACTCAATTCGGCTTTAGGAAAGGCCAAATCGAGGTCGGTTTGGAGAGGACTACCTCAGGGATCCGTGCTTAGTCCCCCCTTATGTGTTATTTATGCCTCTGATCTTCCTTCTTGCTTGACTTTTAACTGTAAAGTACTTCAGTGTGCGGACGATATTGCATTATTGGTCGGTGGCAGTTCCATCGAAGACGCCGCTCACTCCGCTATCTCGTTGTGCTCATTAAACCAATGGCTCTTGGATCACGGGTTATCTTTAAGTGCTCCAAAAAGTACCGCAGTTGTCTTTACTCGTAGGCGCCTTATCCCCCAAGTTAACATTAATATTGACGGTCAAGCTATCCCAGTTGAAAAGACGGCCAGGTTTCGGGGGGCTACCTTGGTTTACAAATTGTCGGGAATGGACCACAATAATAACACAGTAAAAAAATGTGAGCGTTCGCAGGAGTAGTGGTGGGGTGCTCACCCATTCACCTTAAAGTTAGTTTACAATGCACTGGGCAGAAGCGTGTTGGATTATTGTAGCTACCTAATTGAGCCACCTAATTGAGCCATGCAACAAGGAAGCCTTGCTCAGATTAGATTCTGTCCAGTCAAAATGTCTGAGGATCGTAATTGATGCCATGAAATCCTCCCTCATAAATACTCTCCAGCTGGAATGTGCAGAACCTCCTCTTAACCTTCGAAGACAATACCTAGCAGATCGTTTCTTGTCAAAAGTTTTCTACCTTTCATCCCACCCTTTACTCTCCATTTTGGAAAAAACCTACCTCTCTCTTAACGCGTCTCCCTACTGGAATAATAAATCTATTCCATTGATGAATAGGTACATAGAGCTTATACAACTCTCCTCACCTTTTTGTCAATACCCCCTCTTCCTGTCTTTTCTTCCGCCTATGAGGTGGTCCATTTCAGGCCAAAGGTAGTTTTGAGACTGGGTATCTCCAAAAATTCCCGGGACGTAAAAGGCGATTTCGATCAGGTCATTAAGATATACTGGGAAGGTTCAGCATATACATAGTTACGACTTACGAACTGACACCAAACACAACTTGTAAAGTATTAACAAATAGATCAGAAAACGCACATGTGAATTCCAATTTGTGGTGCCACGTAAAAATCGAGTGCTTTGTTTTCATTATTATTGGAAGCTATATGTTTTTGAGCCATTTGAGGTTGAAACGCTTTTACGAATTCGCACACGACGGGAAACCAGATTAATATTCAAACAATTTGACGTAAGTACCGAGATATGTAAAACTAAAACTAAAACGTGCCAATATCAGAAAGGTGTGGTCAAATTTAAGAGTGCGGTGCAGACCATCAAACTGAAACACTTTCTCTGATGGATATAAAACCCTCCCTAACCTTTTCCCAACTATCTTTTCGCCTCCCTAATAAATATTTTCAGAAGTAAAGAACGCGCATGGATAAGATGGAAAAAACTTCGTAACTTATCCGATTATGAAAAATTCTCTATTCTGCGTAAACGTTTCAAATTACTCTGTGAACAATTCTACAATAAGTACATGAAATCTGTTGAAGATAGCATACCTGTTAATGTCAAGCACTTCTGGTCATACATCTCTAACCGAAAGAAAGGTTCTGGTGTCCCAGCTAACATGCAGCATAAAAATAAATCCTCTAACTGCCCCATTGAAATATGTTCTCTTTTTTCTACCTTCTTCAATTCGGTGTACGAGCCCTCAACCTTTGACCCTAACACGTGGACACCCCCTAAGACTCTTGACGAGAACTCTGTATGCATTCCTGATATTTACCTCGAAAAGAATGACATACATAAGGCGCTTACCTCACTAGAGTTAACAAAGGGAGCTGGTCCGGATGGACTGCCCCCCTCTTTATTTAAGAATACGGCACAAAATATCTGTGTTCCGTTACACATAATATTTAATAAATGTCTCAAGGAAGGGATTTTCCCTTCTGTTTGGAAGAGGGCTTTCATCACGCCCATTCACAAAAGTGGTGACAAAAGTAAAATTGAGAATTATCGACCCATATCTATGTTGTCCACCTTGTCCAATCTTTTTGAGAATCTAGTGCACTGTCACTTATTTCCACAGTTAAATCACCTTATTATACCCGAGCAACATGGCTTCGTTAAATGCAAATCCACTACCACAAACTTAATAATTTTTACCCAATTTTTTTTTGAAAACATGGATATGCGCACGCAGGTAGATGCTGTATACACTGATTTTCAGAAGGCTTTTGACAAGGTGGACCACAAGTTGCTTCTCGATAAAATTGCTTTCAATGGCATAAGAAGCAATTTACTCAGATGGTTTGCATCATACATATTTCGTAGAACTCAAAAGGTTGTTGTCAATGATTTCGAATCTGATTATGTAGTCGTCGAGTCAGGTGTGCCTCAGGGAACTGTCTTGGGCCCATTGCTTTTTATTTTATTTATTAACGACATAAAATCGTGCATAGTCAACTCTGAATTCCTTATGTACGCCGATGACATTAAAATCTATAAGGCGTGTGCGAACTCTCAGGATTGTATGCTACTACAAGAAGACTTATGCAGGCTATCACAATACTGTATGGTCAATAAACTACATCTTAGTCTCCCAAAATGTCACTTCATATCATTTACTAAAAACAAAAATACGATTAACTTTCAATATTCCTTGAACGACATTCAACTGAAAAAATCTGAGTGCACACGAGATCTTGGCGTGCTACTTGATTGCAAATTACATTTGGACACCCATATTGACAACATAATTAACAAAGCCTTTCAGATGTATGGTTTTGTCATGCGGTCTTGTAAGGACTTCAAAAAACCTTCTACTTTTCACTTCTTATATAAAACTCTAGTCCGTTCACAGTTGGAATACGCGGTGCCTATCTGGTGCCCGTATTACGACAAATATAAACATTCTATAGAAATGGTTCAGAAGAAATTTCTTCGTGCCACGTACTACAAGTGCTTCCACGCAAGGATTTCCTATGCAGATTTGTTAAAGCATTACGAAATATTGAGCTTGGATTCCAGACGTTCATTGATCATGGTTATGATGCTGTACAGTATATGCAACAACAAGTTTAATTGTATTGAGCTCTCTAATAGATTATGTTATGTAGTACCTAGGACTGTAATTCGGCGGGAGGTGCGTGCACCTCGTCTATTCTACACCTCGCGTTGTAGAACTAAGGAAGGTGTGCGGGCCCCTCTCAGCCGACTTTTAGAAACCTATAACTCACAGTTCATAGATTTTGATATTTTCGCGCTATCGCAATACAAATTAAAAAAAATGGCTTCACTATTTCTTGCAAAACGACCATAAGACGATATTACTATTCACCATAGTCTTATTCTTTTATTTTTTGTTAGTTTATTGTTTTCCTTTTTTTCTTTTTTTTTTCTTCCTTGTTTAACATGTGTTCGTTCTCTCATTCCGATGTCACTTCGTGGACAATAGTGTGGGTTATACATTTTTTCGATTGAATTGTAATTGCTTTTTGGATATCCTGTAATGTATAACTGTTTTTTGTCCCTAATAAATAAAACAAAATAAAAACTCTTGAGGTCGGCTTCCAGTCTTACATGACGCAACTGACTGAATACCAGTATTTTACATGGAGCTACTGCCTATCTGACCTCCACAACCCAGTTACTGGGTAACACGAAACCCCTTGGTAAGACTGATCGTCAGACTTGTGGGTTGATTGTCAGATCTACGAGTGGCAGCTTAAACTACATAACGTGTTTTTCGAGCCACCGAGGGTTCTCGGAATGTTTGAAAAAAATAAGAATTGGGGTTTATTTATAAACGATGACCAAAGCCAAGAGACGTTTAAAAGTCAAAAATGTATGGTTTAACAATCGCTAATCATTACTTAGCTTTGAACAACGTTTATAAATAAAAGGATAGAATCTACAGATAATTAGTAACTTAGGTTAGATACTTGAGTTTGTAATCTCAGATAATTTTTTATTTCATTCCCACTTACAAACAAATACTGAGAAAAGCAGAAATAAAATTAATAGGTTGCAATAGAATTTGAATCCTATCGCGTATTTCACTGAGTTTGTCGTACCACATTTGCTAATTATCTCAGATTCAGAATCCAAGCATAGTTATTTGTGGAGTGTGTGTATGTGTGTGTGTGTGTGTGCATATTATTAGTGTGAAGTACCAAATGGTAGACAATTGTATATGAATTTATTAGTCCGCATTTCCATTAACTCCTAGTGTACTCGTAGGTTAATTTTATATGATTGTTATATTACTGGATGTAGATGTGCCTCAGTCTCTTCATAAGTAAGGGTCATTAGCCAAGCAGTCAGGGTTTTCTTGCATTCGTAATGAGTTTTTGGTAAATAGGAAGTTTTTTTGGCTTATGGTGTTACAAATAATAGTAGTTTGGGCAGTATGTTGCCGTCTTGCAAATGCAGTACGAGCCCTTACTCCAACCAAACGACCGTACTTTCTTCGTTTCCTGATAAAACCGGGATCAATAACCATAGTTTTATGCATTTTTAAGGAATAAATGAGAATATATAACTTTCTTACAGTTAAAAGGTCACATAGTTTGTAATGTTCTTGTGTAGAAAAACGATGCAGTTTAAAATAAATAGTTTTGGGAAGGGCACGCTGTGGTCATTCTACACATAGGAATGAAATGGTTTAAGAGGCACCCTCCCTGATAAGAATGCAATAGGTTAGAACGGATTGGGCTAGAGCTGTGTATATTTGTTTAATAAGATTCACTGAAGCAACATGCCTGAGTAATTTTTATTACTTACTTCTTCAGAAAGAGTCGTAATCTGAAAATAAAACAAAGATTCGAATTAACTATAGAAATAAGGACGTATCAATTAATAATATGCGTAATTTGTATAATTCTTTGAATTTTTTGTTTGACTTACTGATTGAATTATGTCAACTAGTGGTAACTGTTAGTACTGCTTTCAAACTGATAATTATGTATTACTCAAATTAGATTTCATTTAATGTAATATGCAATTTCGCCCAGTTCTATGAGATCGTCATCTTTGCCAACAAACTATCGCTGTTTCGCAAACTATTGCTACTGACCCACAGAGGCCACAGTCTTCCGAGCAACAAAGAAAGTTTAATTATTTATATATTTTTCATTTTCTTTTTCATTTTTTGTTTCAATTTGTAGTTGTGTTTATTATAATTATGTACTTATTATGTGTTATGTTATAAAATTGAATTAATATGCAAGTGCTGTGCACACCTATAAGTGACAAATTCTTTCCAGTCTTTAGATTCAATTGTTATAGTACCCCGGTAAATAAAATGTATTACTGAATAAGTCGTTGGAGTGCCATAAAAAAAAAATCGATATGAACCTGGAAAACCTCATTGCTTTTCAACATATATTGGGCGAAACCAAGAAATTACTCAAAAATAAGAAGAGAGAAGGTTGGCCGAAATATTGTGGCTCACTGAATCTTTCCACTCCAGCGGCAGCTGTGTGGCGTTAATTAACGTCTTTTAGAAGTAGTTTGAAACATCCCTCCGGGAGCAAATTATCTGCGGATTTGCGTAACCAGTTTTTTTGTAAGCTCGCTCCAGCTTATATTCCCGATACGGATGAGTGTGTATCTTCGAACTCTCAGCAGATTTCGAATGATCCTATAGAGGGTCCATTTATTCTTGATGAACTTTAATCGATCCTCGCCTATGTAAAGGATTCTGCTCCTGGAGCGGATGAATTCCCTTACTCCTTCATCACTAAAGCTGGTGACAAGATATTATAACCCAGTAAAGATCCTAGTGATCATTGTTCTTACAGACCAATTGCTATATCGTCTATTCTTATAACACTTTTAGAACATTTGATTAAAAACCGCCAAGAACGGTTTGTAGAAAAAAGAAAACTGCTCTCAACGACTCAATTCGGCTTTAGGAAAGGCCAAATCGAGGTCGGTTTGGAGAGGACTACCTCAGGGATCCGTGCTTAGTCCCCCCTTATGTGTTATTTATGCCTCTGATCTTCCTTCTTGCTTGACTTTTAACTGTAAAGTACTTCAGTGTGCGGACGATATTGCATTATTGGTCGGTGGCAGTTCCATCGAAGACGCCGCTCACTCCGCTATCTCGTTGTGCTCATTAAACCAATGGCTCTTGGATCACGGGTTATCTTTAAGTGCTCCAAAAAGTACCGCAGTTGTCTTTACCCGTAGGCGCCTTATCCCCCAGGTTAACATTAATATTGATGGTCAAGCTTTCCCAGTTGAAAAGACGGCCAGGTTTCGGGGGGTTACCTTGGTTTACAAATTGTCGGGAATGGACCACAATAATAACACAGTAAAAAAATGTGAGCGTTCGCAGGAGTAGTGGTGGGGAGCTCACCCATTCACCTTAAAGTTAGTTTACAATGCACTGGGCAGAAGCGTGTTGGATTATTGTAGCTACCTAATTGAGCCACCTAATTGAGCCATGCAACAAGGAAGCCTTGCTCAGATTAGATTCTGTCCAGTCAAAATGTCTGAGGATCGTAATTGGTGCCATGAAATCCTCCCTCATAAATACTCTCCAGGTTGAATGTGCACACCGGGGAGAGTGGAACCGGCGAGAGATGTCGTGCGGTGTCCCACAGCGATCGGTCCTGGGGCCGCTTCTGTGGGATATCGGTTACGACTGGGTGCTGCGCGCCGACCGAATGGCGTCAGCGTGGTGTGCTACGCTGACGACACGCTGGTCCTGGCACAGGGGAGGTCGCACCAGGAGGCGGCCGAACAAGCGACACTCGGGGTTGCGACAATCGTCGAGAGGATCCGGCAGTTGGGACTCGAAGTGGCCCTGCACAAGTCCGAGGCCATGTGTTTTCATGGTCCTCGGAACGCGCCACTGTCGGGTTCCCAGATAACGGCGGGAGGGGTTCACATCGGCGTCGAGTCGACGATGAAGTACCTGGGACTCGTCCTCGACAGCCGGTGGAACTTCCTGGAGCATTTCCGACGTTTGGCTCCCAGACTGGAGCGGGCTGGGGCTGCCTTGAGGCGGCTCCTGCCCAATCTAGGGGGTCCAAACGCCTCCTGCCGGAGGCTCTACGCGGGGATCGTGCGGTCCATGGCCCTTTACGGGGCACCGGTGTGGGCGCGTTCTTTGAGGCGCCGACCGGCCCGCAGGTTGAACGCGTCCCAAAGGGTCATGGCCATCCGGCTGGTCCGGGGATACCGCACGGTCTCATGCGAGGCGGCGAGCCTCCTTGCCGGATTGCCGCCATGGGATCTGGAGGCAAAAGCCCTCGCGCACGTATGGGAGTGGCGCGAGGAGGCAAAACGCCGGGGTGTAACTCCGCTGCCGCGACAAATCACGGTACAGCGGACAGAGCTCCGGCGGGATCTCATGGCGACATGGAGGGTGCGATTGTCGCAACCCAGTGCTGGGCACGCCACAATAGCGGCGGTAAGTCCCCTCTTTGAGGAGTGGTTGGAGAGGCGCCACGGCGTCCTCACCTTCCGCCTGACGCAGGTCCTCACCGGACACGGTTGTTTCGGGAGGTTCCTGTTTCGCATAAGGCGGGAGGAAACGCCCGGGTGTCACCATTGTGTGGATCGCCCGGAGGACACTGTGGAGCATACGGTGGAGGAATGCCCAGCTTGGGCGGAGCACCGCAGTGTCCTCGCGGAGGCGATTGGCGGCGGCGATATCTCGCGTCCGGCCCTGGTCCAGGCCATGGTACGGAACGAGAGGGAATGGCAAGCCGTCACCTCCTTCTGCGAAGCAGTAATGCTCGCAAAGGAGGAGGCGGAGCGGGTGAGGGAGAGAGCCTTGCGCCCTCACGCCCCCACTAACCGCCGCAGGAGACGCCCTGGGCGTCGGGAGTCGCCTGCAGATTCCCGGCCACCGTAGGCGCGGGCTTGCGGACGGCGAGCAATGGGTAGCTCGCCGTCCGGTAAGGACCAGGCCCGGGTCGACGGCGCGTTGTGTTCCACGCGCGCCTCAAAGAGATGTCAGCTCAAAATGACGGGGTCCGATAGGGCCGACGCCTCAGGGTCGCGGGTTATTCCACAGAGAAAACCGTGGCCCTGGCACAGGCAACTGAAGGAACACGGTGGGTTTTAGTCAGTAAAATGATGATGATTTCCCACCCAAAAAAAAAAAAAAAAAAAAAAGGTTGAATGTGCAGAACCTCCTCTTAACCTTCGAAGACAAAACCTAGCAGATCGTTTCTTGTCAAAAGTTTTCTACCTTTCATCCCACCCTTTACTCTCCATTTTGGAAAAAACCTACCTCTCTCTTAACGCGTCTCCCTACTGGAATAATAAATCTATTCCATTGATGAATAGGTACATAGAGCTTATACAACTCTCCTCACCTTTTTGTCAATACCCCCTCTTCCTGTCTTTTCTTCCGCCTATGAGGTGGTCCATTTCAGGCCAAAGGTAGTTTTGAGACTGGGTATCTCCAAAAATTCCCGGGTCGTAAAAGGCGATTTCGATCAGGTCATTAAGATATACTGGGAAGGTTGGAATTTATTTTAAACGAACGCATCCAAAGTATCGTCAACAGGATGTACAGGTTTTTCAACATATTTCCAGAACTCTAAAATTGCCCTTCTATTCTAATGTCCACCAGAGACTTCAGCATATACAAAGTTACGACTTACGAACTGACACCAAACACAACTTGTAAAGTATTAACAAATAGATCAGAAAACGCACATGTGAATTCCAATTTGTGGTGCCACGTAAAAATCGAGTGCTTTGTTTTCATTATTATTGGAAGCTATATGTTTTTGAGCCATTTGAGGTTGAAACGCTTTTACGAATTCGCACACGACGGGAAACCAGATTAATATTCAAACAATTTGACGTAAGTACCGAGATATGTAAAACTAAAACTAAAACGTGCCAATATCAGAAAGGTGTGGTCAAATTTAAGAGTGCGGTGCAGACCATCAAACTGAAACACTTTCTCTGATGGATATAAAACCCTCCCTAACCTTTTCCCAACTATCTTGAGGTCGGCTTCCAGTCTTGCATGACGCAGCTGAATACAAGTATTTTACATGGAGCTACTGCCTATCTGACCTCCACAACCTAGTTACTGGGTAACACGAAACCCCTTGGTTAGACTGATTGTCAGACTTTTGGGCTTCTGATGTAACGACTTTCAAAGATCTACGAATGACACCTGAAACCAACGGCATAACGTGCTTTTCGAGCCAGCGAGGGTTCTCGGTATGTAATGGTTGGTCTCTTATCCACGAGTCACTGACCAGCTTTGATACTTGTTATTATTAGCTCGCTACCTCGCCAGAAACCTTAATACAATGAAATATTACACACCTGCTGTTTTCATTTATGGTAACATCATCCTCCAAGTTCCAAGTTTTGGGTATGAATGTGGATGGCTTTATATGTAGTAAAGATGGATGGGCGGTGTGATCGATGATATGGCTAGAAGGGGGGTGACTACTGAGATGACGACTGATAGAGAAGAATGGAAGAAAAAGATTTGTGATAAGAGTGATAAGAGGATCAGCTTGATTAGGTTTCTCTTACATATAACATTTAATTTATTACTTACTTTGTTATTTTCATCCTGAAAATAAAACAAATATTCGAATTATTTATATAAATAGGGACGAATCGTAATTCTAAATAATTGATAACGTCTACAAGGAATTTCTATTATTATAAAACCTGTCAATTTTAGACAATACATTCTATGATTGAAGTGACTTTTGCTGCTTACATCCCGAAAATGTCAAGAGAAACCTGATAAGGTAGAATTTTACACCAAAAATACATAAACCAGATGAGATGGGTGTATTTAGATTTGGAAAACGTGATACCTAAGGGAAATACGTATCATACTTATTTATAAAGTACTCATTGATTGCTAAAAGGGATGAGAGAAGTCGAAATTATTGTATAACCAAAAAAAAAAAATAAGTATGACTAGCAGCAAGTGCTATTGCTTCGAATCCATCAGAAATACTCAAAAAAGAAATTAGAAGAAGACAGTCTTACACAATAAAGGTAATCCACCATATGGCAACCACATGGGATGGGGGTCTGAAACCTGTGACAACTTTGGTATTGGCCTAGTGGATATATTAGATGTACTAAACCTATGTGTATTTAATTACGGCTGTTCTACACGTAGGTCTGCATTAGGGCAGAACAGCAGTTATGTTGGCTTAACATTCAGTTCATCTAGTATAGCCAGCCTTTTTAATTGGAGTCGCTTGGATATGACTTAAGGGAGTGACCACTATCCCATCATGGTCGAAATTCCATCCAAGACTATTCCTGACAAAACTTCGCCTCCTTTGTTAAAATACCAGCTGAACTCAGCGGATTGAGACCTTTACTCAAAAATCTTAGACTTGCGGGTCTCTTCGCTTCCATTCTTTAATCCTGAGTCTGCTCAGGAATGCTTTACCTCATTTTCCAACACTACATCCTCCACAGCAGGTGATTGCTTCCCTCCAAAAAAAACCGCCAACAGGCAAAACTCCATCCCCGCCTGCTTTATTATAACTTTTTACCGATTGTGGAAAAGTATTTTTATTCTTGGTGCATCGTCTTCACTTACAGAAATGTAATTAATGTATAAAAAATATTGTAAAACATTTTAAAGAGTAACTTGTCCCTTCTTCTCCATATGAAACTACGTTTTGGATATATAGGGTAGGTAGAGATAGGGGCGCCTAGAATCAATCATTTTTTTATGTTAAATTGGACGTTCAAAATTGCCTTTTTCTGTGCCTATTTGAAATAAATGCTTTGACTTTGACTTTGTCGAGCAGTCAATAAACATGTCCGCATTGGCATTTGAAGGGGATCGATATACCCCTAGTATAATATTGTTATTATTGATTTTAATTTCCAAAGCAGAGGCTTGGGTTAATTTAATTTCCCTGACATTTGCTACAATATTATTAGTGACGTACACTACTCCGTCGTTTTTATTTGTGTGATTTGTTGGTTGAAAAGAAGAGAAGTTGGAATAGTGGGTACTATTCCAACTTCTCTGCTTTTCAACCAATAGCTTTAATAGGATTGAGTTGATTTTCTATTGAATTCCAATTTGTGGTGCCACGTAAAAATCGAGTGCTTTGTTTTCATTATTATTGGAAGCTATATGTTTTTGAGCCATTTGAGGTTGAAACGCTTTTACGAATTCGCACACGACGGGAAACCAGATTAATATTCAAACAATGTGACGTAAGTACTAAATATGTAAAACACAAACTAAAACGTGCCAATATCAGAAAGTTGTAGTCAAATTTAAGAGTGCGGTGCAGATCATCAAACTGAAACACTTTCTCTATGGGACCAACACCAAAATCGCGAAAAAGTTATCAACTGTCCCAACCAAAACTTCATTAAATACTCGATCCAAATGAATGGGATGGATATAAAACCCTCCCTAACCAAAAGGTTAACGTTGGGAAAATCCACTGTCTTGAGGTCGGCTTCCAGTCTTACCGGACGCAGCTGAATACCAGTGTTTTACATGGAGCGACTGCCTATCTAACCTCCACAACCCAGTTACTGGGTAACACGAAACCCCTTGGTAAGACTGATCGTCAGACTTGTGGGTTGATTGTCAGATCTACGAGTGGCAGCTTAAACGGCATAACGTGTTTTTCGAGCCACCGAGGGTTCTCGGAATGTTTATAAGTTTTAGTTTATAATTTTATTTATTTCATAATCAACAGGTAACATATACATTATAGAAGCCGTATTTTAAGTATGGAGATACCTGTAACAGAAGACCTCCCTATTCCATACGTCTATGTGTACAAAGCATACAAAGCCTGATATTGACAGAATTAATAACAAAGTAATTACATTATGAAAAATAAGAATTGTGGTTTATTTATAAACGATGACCAAAGCCAAGAGACATTTAAAAGTCAAAAATGTATGGTTAAACAATCGCTAATCATTACTTAGCTTTGAACAACGTTTATAAATAAAAGGATAGAATCTACAGATAATTAGTGACTTAGGTTAGATACTTGAGTTTGTAATCTCAGATATTTTTTTATTTCATTCCCACTTACAAACAAATACTGAGAAAAGCAGAAATAAAATTAATAGGTTGCAATAGAATTTGAATCCTATCGCGTATGTCACTGAGTTTGTTGTACCACATTTGCTAATTATCTCAGATTCAGAATCCAAGCATAGTTATTTGTGGAGTGTGTGTATGTGTGTGTGTGTGTATATTATTAGTGTGAAGTACCAAATGGTAGACAATTGTATATGAATTTATTAGTCCGCATTTCCATTAACTCCTAGTGTATTCGTAGGTTAATTTTAAATGATTGTTATATTACTGGATGTAGATGTGCCTCAGTCTCTTCATAAGTAAGCATTAGCCATGCAGTCAGGGTTTTCTTGCATTCGTAATGAGTTTTTGGTAAATAGGAAGTTTTATGGCTTATGGTGTTACAAATAATAGTAGTTTGGGCAGTATGTTGCCGTCTTGCAAATGCAGTACGAGCCCTTACTCCAACCAAACGACTTTTTAAGGAATAAATGAGAATATATAACTTTCATACAGTTAAAAGGTCACATAGTTTGTAATGTTCTTGTGTAGAAAAACGATGCAGTTTAAAATAAATAGTTTTGGGAAGGGCACGCTGTGGTCATTCTACACATAGGAATGAAATGGTTTAAGAGGCACCCTCCCTGATAAGAATGCAATAGGTTAGAACGGATTGGGCTAGAGCTGTGTATATTTGTTTAATAAGATTCACTGAAGCAACATGCCTGAGTAATTTGAATATCCAAATCAATTTTCTGAACCAAAGCTACTTGATAATGCCAAGAGAGTCGCTGGTCAGTTACGATACCCAAGTATTTCGTCTTTTGTAACTTTTCGATAGCGCAATTAGTGTCCTGCATATTGTAACAATGGTGTATCTTTACACTGAAATTAGTACCAGGCCGAGTTCTATTACATAAGGAGAAACACATGTAGATAGTCATCTGGCTATTCAGCGTAAGTAGGTTAGTTCTTAACCAGGAAGCAACCCTAGATAATCCCACTTCCGTGTCCTTCCGCACAGAATCCCAATTATCGCCAATAAAGACTAGCCCTGTGTCGTCGGCAAAAGAGTAAACCCGAGAACCACCTGCCTCCAACTCACATAGGTCATTGATGTAGATAAGAAACAAGGTGGGCCAAAGGTGGAGTTTCTTGCCCCTTCTTCTCCATACGAAACTACCTTTTGGAAGAGGCGCCTACAATCAATTCTATTTTTAATGTAAAATTTGGTGTTCAAAATTTCCTTTTTAAGTGCCTTTTTGAAATAAATGCTTTGACTTTGACTTTGTCGAGCAAGTCAATAAACATGTCCGCATTGGCATTTGAAGGGGATCGATATACCCCTAGTATAATATTGTTATTATTGATTTTAATTTCCAAAGCAGAGGCTTGGGTTAATTTATTTTCCCTGACATTTGCTACAATATTATTAGTGACGTACATATGGGCGCCAAACCATTATTTGATTTTAATTTTAACTTGTTTCGATTATTTTGTACTCAATCTGACTTCCATGTTATTTGTTAAATTAATACTTGTATTTTCGGTTAGTCTATGCTAAGTTATTATTTTGATTTATTTAAAATATTGTGGTTTCCGGTTGAATTTATGTTAAAGTTTCTATTTGACCTACTTCCTTTTGCAATATTTAAAATATTGCTGTTTCCGGTTCTAATTATGTTAGTTTATTTTGGATCAACTTCCTTTTGATTTATATAAAATATTGTTGTTTCTGGTTGAATTGATGTTAAAGAAACTATTGAGCTACTTCCTTTTGATTTATTTAAAATATTGTACTTTTCTGGTTGACTTTATTTTAAGGTTGTTGGTGTGACGGTACCTAAATTACCCTAGGCTGATAAATTTTTCGTTTTTCCTAATTATGTTAATATTAGCGTTAAGGTCGGTTTCCCCCTAAGGGGAAAAGGCCGCACCCCAACCCCGTGCGGCCCTGTAGAGCTCGTCACCAGACTTGGTCACTCTCCCACCGATAATAGAAGTGAATTCCCAAATTTATAGAAGTCATATGCCTTGATATTATTAATGAGGCAAGGAAACCGTGTATCAATATTAGACGATACTTGGGAATTCATAGTTATGAAATATATTGGAAGTGATTTTAGAAAGCTAAATAATAGAGGGATGCAGAGTAAATTATTATATAAACTTGTGAGTAACCCAAACGCTAGCGCGTAATAGGTATTTGATCAGTCGTAACTCACACAATACCTCGCATCTACACTCGGAGTACTCAGAGATACACTTCCATAAAGTGACGCAAGCGGCTTTACAGCAGCATAGCGTCGACATCATGCTCTTTTGGAGTCATGGCCCCTAGCAGTTCTCTCGAACTGATAAACGTGACGAAGCGGCTTTTCCTGCGGCAACCGTGCGACTGTCCTTGTCTAGCAACGGAGCGGCTAGTTCTAGCGGCATTGCGTCTGCATCATGCTCTTAAGGAGACATGGTCCCTATCAGTCCTTAGACTGGATATGAGATAGTTGTGGTCACCCAAACCCCCGGAAGTTCACTCTTTGCACAACAAGCATATTTGCAAGGCACGTGCTCATGTCAGTCTGACCGAGTTATTAGTATAAGATAAAGAATATAATATTCTTTGAATTACTAGTTAATTTGAGTTGAGAAATCAAAACTCGAGGATTATTACTAAATAAAGTTTAAGAGTTCTAGTATCGGCCAAAGGCAACGAATACAACATTCAATAATTACTAGTTATGAGAGTAGAGAATCAAACTCAAGTATTATTAATAGAGTTGTGAATCAACTCACTTTAAAGTCTATAGACAGCCCCAAAGAGCCCACCCGTCACCACTTCCTAGTGTTTATGCTGGGGAGAAGAAGTGGCGCAACAAACTCCCCAGCAACACGTGTCTGTCTGATTAGTTATAATGACTATCAACTCCATCAGCCTAGGATAACTATAATAACTAAAGGCTCACCCAGTCTCACCTACAAACACTAACACATACTACGTTAAAACTAGATTATAGAATAATAATAAACTAAATCTGTGATTCAACACAACTATATTTTACTTATTTAATGTTAACTCGTTCTCCTACAACAGCCCACTTGGACAAGGCCTCTGGCACTCAATAATTCTCCTAGCTTTCTTAGCCTAGCCTTACACCGACCGTTTCCTACCGCGGTCTGTCTTCCTTCTCGCAGGTAGCGCTAATAATACCTGTAATAGAATCTTCATAATGTGAAGAGGTAAGGGAATCGTTACGCTTGCGCTTTAATCAATCAATAATAGCTACGTTAATGTATCTGTGTATGATGTACCCATTTCAGTGAGACGGGGAACCGTTTTACAACGTTTGTCTCTTTGTACGTGTTCTACTAAACCTAACGCATAAAACCTCTGAGACAATATACGATTTTAGTAGGACATGTTCCCTAAGCACAATATAAATGTCTTACTCAATCCTAGAGACAGTGAACTACGAAGCCCAACTGCCATTGAGTGAGACAAGTATTGAGTATAAAGTTCTAAACGCGTATTCATGTTAATATCACCTTTACGGCAGCCTAGCCCCATTTCTAAAATAACAGAAAATATTGCACAAGCGTACCGTAGACTCAGTCTGTAGCAAAACTCAATGCGATCGTACCCGGTGTTTGCCGAGGTGGTAATTTCGTCACCTCACATCTCCTTAATCTTCCCATTTCGAGGATACAGTGCGACTGTCAGCGGCAAAGCGTCCAAATTGACGTGTTTCGATAAATAGTGTCGATTTAGAAATTGGCGTACCATATGCCGGGTGTAGGTTTTATCGAGACACGGTCCCTAGCGTTCTTAGAACGACTACCAATCCAGTTTGGGGAAGTGTGTGAAGCCTAACCCCTCTCCCTGGAGATGCGCCTACAACGAGCCTTTCGTAAAGAGTTGTGTGGCCAAACCTTTTTGGAAGCAGTAATTATCACTAACGTTTGATTGTTTTATAATGCCGATTTAGATCGACTTTATAGCATATGTTGTTTTAAATGAACTGAGAGTATTTACGGTTCTGCCTTCCGTATGTGGTTGCGCATGTTACAGGTCAAAGTCGTCAAAAGTCGAGCGTCAGTGCTCAGTGTCAAATAAAGTGGAAGGCCTTCTCCGTTTCCCTATAATCAACCGCAAATGACAAATATCTGCCAGGGTATGGATTAGGAGATGGACACGTAATACAATAGAAAATATAGTTAATTAATAGCGCAATGTCGCTATGCTGAAATAAGTGATTATTAATAGCTCTGCAGCGATATTATCTAAATGATACCTACAAATCATAAAACAAATCAGCCTACGAGAACAATACTATGAAAAAGGCACATTATTAGTAAAGAGTTTAACACTTACCAATGATATCTTTGTAGGGGATTAGATTACTACTCACGAAATGCCGCACGTAGTACCAACTTCACCTCGAACACAGCTCCTCCCAGCTCACAACACTCACCAACCTCCTAACTTAACTAGCTTTCCTTCTTGAGACTATAACGACCGAACCCTGTCATGTCCTAAGACCAACTGTCCTTCCTCAACACCCCCGCCAACTATCCAAAATCTGGGCTCGGTACTTTCCCACACTATTTTTTTGTAAACTCCGACTTAAAACACATTTTTCTATTTCTTAATTGCTTTTACGATTCACAGCTGGTTGCAATAACGCGCCCTCGCTTTAACTTTCTCAGAATTTGTAAAGAACTATGGGTTTCGATTGTCTAAACATTTCTTTCAAGCGACGACGGCTGCCATAAGTGGTCATTTGTGTGTGCCATTAAATAGAAATGGAATGGACTTCTAAGAAGTTCTAAACTATTTTACAAGTGCAAAGAATTAGGATATCTTGTTATTTATTAGGGTAACGCGTCAAGCTGTCAGACCATAAAATTAAGATTTTATGTGTTTCTAAAGTTGTCCGAACCACGTGCATGGTTTTAGAATAAATATAATATTTTGTTATTAAATAGGAATAAGTGACAGACAGTCACATTGGTAATAAGGATTTATCTTGACACATCCGCTTGAATTATTAAAAATGTAAATTCCTTTGAGTTAATATTATTAAGGATGTGTGTTGACACATCCGATTGAATGATTTAAAATGTTAGGGAATTATTTTGACATACCTGCTTGATTTATATAAATTTTAATTGGCGGTAAAGACTCGCGGTAAAGTTTGGCGGTAATTTTGGGTATAAAACCTATTGTATTGCGAATGGAAACACATTCTTTATACGCTGCCCGTGGAATAAACACCCTGAGTTGAAGTAAGGTATTTTCTTTATACTCTCTTAAACATCTTCCTGCCATTCAGTATTACCGTGTATTTGTGTGATATATTGGTGCAAATCAATATGTCTGATTTCGACAAACAACGGCGATGATGCGCCGACATACACTACTCCGTCGTTTTTATTTATGTGATTTGTTGGTTGAAAAGCAGAGAAGTGGGAATAGTGGGTATAGCTTTAATAGGATTGAGTTGATTTTCAGTTAGAATCAGGATATCCGGCTTCAATTTTAGACAAGACAGAGACGCTTCGTATATTTTGACAGAATATTTTGTAGTCATTATTTTGTACTTGTACGTGTTTAGTCAAATCCTCCATATCACAGTGAAAAGCCTGAGCGATATTTGAAATGTCTATATCGATTAGTGTGTGCAGCGAACTATCCATTAAAAAGATTGGCAAGTCCGAGGATGAACTTCAACACCCGACAACATAAATTTGATAACCGCGGAGTACGAGTATAACGTGCTTGTATTGAGGTTTTTAAGTATGTGGGAGTATCTGTTAGAGAGTAGATTTCGGTTGTTGTGTATAAATAAAAAGGTGTGGGTTAAAGTGAGTGTATGTGCAAGGGTAGTAGACAGTGTCATAATTTCTAAAAACGCAAAACAAAATGAAAAAGTTAAGAGACAGTTTTTATTGATGGTACCATCATCCTCCAAGTTTTGGGTATGAATGTGGATGGCTTTATGAGTAGGGGAAGACCAAAGAAAAGTTGGATGGGCTGTGTGCACGATGATAAGGCATGGGGGTAGGATAAGGAAATGGGATTACAACTGAGATGAGAGACATGATAGAGAAGACTGGAAGAAAAAGATTTGTGATAAGGGTGATAAGTGGATCAAGATGATGAGTTTTTTCTTACGTATACAATTTATTTTATTACTTACTTCTCCAGAAGGAATAGTAATCTGAAAATAAAACAAAGATTCGAATTAACTATAGAAATAAGGACGTATCAATTAATAATATGCGTAATTTGTATAATTCTTAGATTTTTTTGTTTGACTCACTGATTGAATTATGTCAACTAGTGGTAATTGTTAGTACTGCTTTCAAACTTATAATTATGTATTACTCAAATTAGATTTCATTTAATGTAATATGCAATTTCGCCCAGTTCTATGAGATCGCCATCTTTGCCAACAAACTATCGCTGTTTCGCAAACTATTGCTACTGACCCACAGAGGTCACAGTCTTCAGAGCAACAAAGAAAGTTTAATTATTTATATATTTTTCATATATATTATTTATATATTTTGCGGATTTGCGTAACCAGTTTTTTTCTAAGCTCGCTCCAGCTTATATTCCCGATACGGATGAGTGTGTATCTTCGAACTCTCAGCAGATTTCGAATGATCCTATAGATGGTCCATTTATTCTTGATGAACTTAAATCGATCCTCGCCTATGTAAATGATTCTGCTCCTGGAGCGGATGAATTCCCTTACTCCTTCGTCACTAAAGCTGGTGACAAGATATTATAACCCAGAAAAGATCCTAGTGATCATTGTTCTTACAGACCAATTGCTATATCGTCTATTCTTATAACACTTTTAGAACATTTGATTAAAAACCGCCAAGAACGGTTTGTAGAAAAAAGAAAACTGCTCTCAACGACTCAATTCGGTTTTAGGATTGGCCAAATCGAGGTCGGTTTGGAGAGGACTACCTCAGGGATCCGTGCTTAGTCCCCCTTTATGTGTTATTTATGCCTCTGATCTTCCTTCTTGCTTGACTTTTAACTGTAAAGTACTTCAGTGTGCGGACGATATTGCATTATTGGTCGGTGGCAGTTCCATCAAAGACGCCGCTCACTCCGCTATCTCGTTGTCCTCAATAAACCAATGGCTCTTGGATCACGGGTTATCTTTAAGTGCTCCAAAAAGTACCGCAGTTGTCTTTACTCGTAGGCGCCTTATCCCCCAGGTTAACATTAATATTGACGGTCAAGCTATCCCAGTTGAAAAGACGGCCAGGTTTCGGGGAGTTACCTTGGTTTACAAATTGTCGGGAATGGACCACAATAATAACACAGTAAAAAAATGTGAGCGTTCGCAGGAGTAGTGGTGGGGAGCTCACCCATGCACCTTAAAGTTAGTTTACAATGCACTGGGCAGAAGCGTGTTGGATTATTGTAGCTACCTAATTGAGCCACCTAATTGAGCCATGCAACAAGGAAGCCTTGCTCAGATTAGATTCTGTCCAGTCAAAATGTCTGAGGATCGTAATTGGTGCCATGAAATCCTCCCTCATAAATACTCTCCAGGTTGAATGTGCAGAACCTCCTCTTAACCTTCGAAGACAATACCTAGCAGATCGTTTCTTGTCAAAAGTTTTCTCCCTTTCATCCCACCCTTTACTCTCCATTTTGGAAAAAACCTACCTCTCTCTTAACGCGTCTCCCTACTGGAATAATAAATCAATTCCATTGATGAATAGGTACATAGAGCTTATACAACTCTCCTCACCTTTTTGTCAATACCCTCTCTTCCTGTCTTTTCTTCCGCCTATGAGGTGGTCAATTTCAGGCCAAAGGTAGTTTTGAGACTGGGTATCTCCAAAAATTCCCGGGACGTAAAAGGCGATTTCGATCAGGTCATTAAGATATACTGGGAAGGTTGGAATTTATTTTAAACGAACGCATCCAAAGTATCGTCAACAGGATGTACAGGTTTTTCAACATATTTCCAGAACTCTAAAATTGCCCTTCTATTCTAATGTCCACCAGAGACTTCAGCATATACATAGTTACGACTTACGAACTGACACCAAACACAACTTGTAAAGTATTAACAAATAGATCAGAAAACGCACATGTGAATTCCAATATGTAGTGCCACGTAAAAATCGAGTGCTTTGTTTTCATTATTATTGGAAGCTATATGTTTTTGAGCCATTTGAGGTTGAAACGCTTTTACGAATTCGCACACGACGGAAAACCGGATTAATATTCAAACAATTTGACGTAAGTACCAAGATATGTAAAACTCAAACTAAATCGTGCCAATATCAGAAATGTGTGGTCAAATAAAAGAGTGCGGTGCAGACCATCAAACTGAAACACTTTCTCTGATGGATATAAAACCCTCCCTAACCTTTTCCCAACTATCTTGAGGTCGGCTTCCAGTCTTACATGACGCAGCTGAATACCAGTATTTTACATGGAGCTACTGCCTATCTGACCTCCACAACCTAGTTACTGGGTAACACGAAACCCCTTGGTGAGACTGATTGGCAGACTTTTGGGCTTCTGATGTAACGACTTTCAAAGATCTACGAAAGACACCTGAAACCAACGGCATAACGTGCTTTTCGAGCCAGCGAGGGTTCTCGGTATGTAATGGTTGGTCTCTTATCCACGAGTCACTGACCAGCTTTGATACTTGTTATTATTAGCTCGCTACCTTGCCAGAAACCTTAATACAATGAAATATTACACACCTGCTGTTTTCATTTATGGTAACATCATCCTCCAAGTTCCAAGTTTTGGGTATGAATGTGGATGGCTTTATATGCAGTAAAGATGGATGGGCGGTGTGATCGATGATATGGCTAGAAGGGGAGTGACTACTGAGATGACGACTGATAGAGAAGAATGGAAGAAAAAGATTTGTGATAAGAGTGATAAGAGGATCAGGATGATTAGGTTTCTCTTACATATAACATTTAATTTATTACTTACATTGTTATTGTTATCCTGAAAATAAAACAAATATTCGAATTATTTATATAAATAGGGACGAATCGTAATTCTAAATAATTGATAACGTCTACAAGGAATTTCTATTATTAGAAATCCTGTCAATTTTAGACAATACATTCTATGATTGAAGTGACTTTTGCTGCTTACATCCCGAAAATGTCAAGAGAAACCTGATAAGGTAGAATTTTACACCAAAAATACATAAACCAGATGAGATGGGTGTATTTAGATTTGGAAAACGTGATATATAAGGGTAATACGTATCATACTTATTTATAAAGTACTCATTGATTGCTAAAAGGGATGAGAGAAGTCGAAATTATTGTATAACCAAAAAAAAAAAATAAGTATGACGAGCAGCAAGTGCTATTGCTTCGAATCCTTCAGAAATACTCAAAAAAGAAATTAGAAGAAGCCAGTCTTACACAATAAAGGTAATCCACCATATGGCAACCACATGGGATGGGGGTCTGAAACCTGTGACAACTTTGGTATTGGCCTAGTGGATATATTAGATGTACTAAACCTATGTGTATTTAATTGCGGCTGTTCTACACGTAGGTCTGCATTAGGGCAGAACAGCAGTTATGTTGGCTTAACATTCAGTTCATCTAGTATAGCCAGCCTTTTTAATTGGAGTCGCTTGGATATGACTTAAGGGAGTGACCACTATCCCATCATGGTCGAAATTCCATCCAAGACTATTCCTGACAAAACTTCGCCTCCTTTGTTAAAATACCAGCTGAACTCAGCGGATTGAGACCTTTACTCAAAAATCTTAGACTTGCGGGTCTCTTCGCTTCCATTCTTTAATCCTGAGTCTGCTCAGGAATGCTTTACCTCATTTTCCAACACTACATCCTCCACAGCAGGTGATTGCTTCCCTCCAACAAAAAACCGCCAACAGGCAAAACTCCATCCCCGCCTGCTTTATTATAACTTTTTACCAATTGTGGTATAGTATTTTTATTCTTGGTGCATCGTCTTCACTTACAGAAATGTAATTAATGTATAAAAATACTGTAAAACATTTTAAAGAGTAACTTGTCCCTTCGTCTCCATATGAAACTACGTTTTGGATATATAGGGTAGGTAGAGATAGGGGCGCCTAGAATCAATCATTTTTTAATGTTAAATTGGACGTTCAAAATTGCCTTTTTCTGTGCTTATTTGAAATAAATGCTTTGACTTTGACTTTGTCGAGCAGTCAATAAACATGTCCGCATTGGCATTTGAAGGCGATCGATATACCCCTAGTATAATATTGTTATTATTGATTTTAATTTCCAAAGCAGAGGCTTGGGTTAATTTAATTTCCCTGACATTTGCTACAATATTATTAGTGACGTACACTACTCCGTCGTTTTTATTTGTGTGATTTGTTGGTTGAAAAGAAGAGAAGTTGGAATAGTGGGTACTATTCCAACTTCTCTGCTTTTCAACCAATAGCTTTAATAGGATTGAGTTGATTTTCAATTGAATTCCAATTTGTGGTGCCACGTAAAAATCAAGAGCTTTGTTTTCATTATTATTGGAAGCTATATGTTTTTGAGCCATTTGAGGTTGAAACGCTTTTACGAATTCGCACACGACGGGAAACCAGATTAATATTCAAACAATGTGACGTAAGAACTAAATATGTAAAACACAAACTAAAACGTGCCAATATCAGAAAGTTGTGGTCAAATTTAAGAGTGCGGTGCAGATCATCAAACTGAAACACTTTCTCTATGGGACCAACATCGAAATCGCGAAAAAGTTATCAACTGTCCTAAACAAAACTTCATTAAATACTCGAACCAAATGAATGGGATGAATATAAAACCCTCCCTAACCAAAAGGTTAACGTTGGGAAAATCCACTGTCTTGAGGTCGGCTTCCAGTCTTACCGGACGCAGCTGAATACCAGTGTTTTACATGGAGCGACTGCCTATCTGACCTCCACAACCCAGTTACTGGGTAACACGAAACCCCTTGGTAAGACTGATCGTCAGACTTGTGGGTTGATTGTCAGATCTACGAGTGGCAGGTTAAACGGCATAACGTGTTTTTCGAGCCACCGAGGGTTCTCGGAATGTTTATAAGTTTAAGTTTATAATTGTATTTATTTCATAATCAACAGGTAACATATACATTTTAGACGCCGTATTTTAAGTATGGAGATACCTGTAACAGAAGACCTCCCTGTTCCATACGTCTATGTGTACAATGCATACAAAGCCTGATATTGACAGAATCAATAACAAAGTAATTACATTATGAAAAATAAGAATTGGGGTTTATTTATAAACGATGACCAAAGCCAAGAGACGTTTAAAAGTCAAAAATGTATGGATAAACAATCGCTAATCATTACTTAGCTTTGAACAACGTTTATAAATAAAAGGATAGAATCTACAGATAATTAGTAACTTAGGTTAGATACTTGAGATTGTAATCTCAGATAATTTTTTATTTCATTACCACTTACAAACAAATACTGAGAAAAGCAGAAATAAAATTAATAGGTTGCAATAGAATTTGAATCCTATCGCGTATGTCACTGAGTTTGTTGTACCACATTTGCTAATTATCTCAGATTCAGAATCCAAGCATAGTTATTTGTGGAGTGTGTGTATGTGTGTGTGTGCATATTATTAGTGTGAAGTACCAAATGGTAGACAATTGTATATGAATTTATTAGTCCGCATTTCCATTAACTCCTAGTGTACTCGTAGGTTAATTTTATATGATTGTTATATTACTGGATGTAGATGTGCCTCAGTCTCTTCATAAGTAAGGGTCATTAGCCAAGCAGTCAGGGTTTTCTTGCATTCGTAATGAGTTTTTGGTAAATAGGAAGTTTTTTGGCTTATGGTGTTACAAATAATAGTAGTTTGGGCAGTATGTTGCCGTCTTGCAAATACACTACGAGCCCTTACTCCAACCAAACGACCGTACTTTCTTCGTTTCCTGATAAAACCGGGATCAATAACCATAGTTTTATGCATTTTTAAGGAATAAATGAGAATATAAAACTTTCATACAGTTAAAAAGTCACATAGTTTGTAATGTTCTTGTGTAGAAAAACGATGCAGTTTAAAATAAATAGTTTTGGGAAGGGCACGCTGTGGTCATTCTACACATAGGAATGAAATGTTTTAAGAGGCACCCTCCCTGACAAGAATGCAATAGGTTAGAACGGATTGGGCTAGAGCTGTGTATATTTGTTTAATAAGATTCACTGAAGCAACATGCCTGAGTAATTTGAATATCCAAATCAATTTTCTGAACCAAAGCTACGTGATAATGCCAAGAGAGTCGCTGGTCAGTTACGATACCCAAGTATTTCGTCTTTTGTAACTTTTCGATAGCGCAATTAGTGTCCTGCATATTGTAACAATGGTGTATCTTTACACTGAAATTAGTACCAGGCCGAGTTCTATTACATAAGGAGAAACACATGTAGATAGTCATCTGGCTATTCAGCGTAAGTAGGTTAGTTCTTAACCAGGAAGCAACCCTAGATAATCCCACTTCCGTGTCCTTCCGCACAGAATCCCAATTATCGCCAATAAAGACCAGCCCTGTGTCGTCGGCAAAAGAGTAAACCCGAGAACCACCTGCCTCCAACTCACATAGGTCATTGATGTAGATAAGAAACAAGGTGGGCCAAAGGTGGAGTTTCTTGCCCCTTCTTCTCTATACGAAACTACCTTTTGGAAGAGGCGCCTACAATCAATTATATTTTTAATGTAAAATTTGGTGTTCAAAATTTCCTTTTTAAGTGCTTATTTCAAATAAATGCTTTGACTTTGACTTTGTCGAGCAAGTAAATAAACATGTCCGCATTGGCATTTGAAGGGGATCGATATACCCCTAGTATAATATTGTTATTATTGATTTTAATTTCCAAAGCAGAGGCTTGGGTTAATTTATTTTCCCTGACATTTGCTACAATATTATTAGTGACGTACATATGGGCGCCAAACCATTATTTGATTTTAATTTTAACTTGTTTCGATTATTTTGTACTCAATTTTACTTCCATGTTATTTATTAAATTAATACTTGTATTTCCGGTTAGTCTATGCTAAGTTATTATTTTGATTTATTTAAAATATTGTGGTTTCCGGTTGAATTTATGTTAAAGTTTCTATTTGACCTACTTCCTTTTGATTTATTTAAAATATTGTTGTTTCCGGTTCAATTTTTGTTAGTTTCTTTTTGACCAACTTCCTTTTGCAATATTTAAAATATTGCTGTTTCCGGTTCTAATTATGTTAGTTTCTTTTGGACCAACTTCCTTTTGATTTATATAAAATATTGCTGTTTCTGGTTGAATTGATGTTAAAGAAACTATTGAGCTACTTCCTTTTGATTTATTTAAAATATTGTACTTTTCTGGTTGACTTTATTTTAAGGTTGTTGGTAATAAGGATTTATCTTGACACATCCGCTTGAATTATTAAAAATGTAATTTCCTTTGAGTTAATATTATTAAGGATGTGTGTTGACACATCCGATTGAATGATTTAAAATGTTAAGAAATTATTTTGACATCCCTGCTTGATTTATATAAATTTTAATTGGCGGTAAAGACTCGCGGTAAAGTTTGGCGGTAATTTTGTGTATAAAACCTATTGTAATGCGAATGGAAACACACATTCTTTATACGCTGCCCGTGGAATAAACACCCTGAGCCCAATAAACACCTTACTTCAAAGGTATTTTCTTTATACTCTCTTAAACATCTTCCTGCCATTCAGTATTACCGTGTAATTGTGTGATATATTGGTGCAAACCAATATGTCTGACTTCGACAAACAACGGCGATGATGCGCCGACATACACTACTCCGTCGTTTTTATTTATGTGATTTGTTGGTTGAAAAGCAGAGAAGTGGGAATAGTGGGTATAGCTTTAATAGGATTGAGTTGATTTTCAGTTAGAATCAGGATATCCGGCTTCAATTTTAGACAAGACAGAGTAAGCTGGAGATCATCTAAGTTACTATAAACGCTTCGTATATTTTGACAGAATATTTTGTAGTCATTATTTTGTACTTGTACGTGTTTAGTCAAATCCTCCATATCACAGTGAAAAGCCTGAGCGATATTTGAAATGTCTATATCGATTAGTGTGTGCAGCGAACTATCCATTAAAAAGATTGGCAAGTCCGAGGATGAACTTCAACACCCGACAACATAAATTTGATAACCGCGGAGTACGAGTATAACGTGCTTGTATTGAAGTTTTTAAGTATGTGGGAGTATCTGTTAGAGAGTTGATTTCGGTTGTTGTGTACAAATAAAAAGGTGTGGGTTAAAGTGAGTGTATGTGCAAGGGTAGTAGACAGTGTCATAATTTCTAAAAACGCAAAACAAAATGAAAAAGTTAAGAGACAGTTTTTATTGATGGTACCATCATCCTCCAAGTTTTGGGTATGAATGTGGATGGCTTTATGAGTAGGGGAAGACCAAAGAAAAGTTGGATGGGCTGTGTGCACGATGATAAGGCATGGGGGTAGGATAAGGAAATGGGATTACAACTGAGATGAGAGACATGATAGAGAAGACTGGAAGAAAAAGATTTGTGATAAGGGTGATAAGTGGATCAAGATGATGAGTTTTTTTCTTACGTATACAATTTATTTTATTACTTACTTCTCCAGAAGGAATAGTAATCTGAAAATAAAACAAAGATTCGAATTAACTATAGAAATAAGGACGTATCAATTAATAATATGCGTAATTTGTATAATTCTTTGATTTTTTTGTTTGACTCACTGATTGAATTATGTCAACTAGTGGTAACTGTTAGTACTGCTTTCAAACTGATAATTATGTATTACTCAAATTAGATTTCATTTAATGTAATATGCAATTTCGCCCAGTTCTATGAGATCGCCATCTTTGCCAACAAACTATCGCTGTTTCGCAAACTATTGCTACTGACCCACAGAGGCCACAGTCTTCAGAGCAACAAAGAAAGTTTAATTATTTATATATTTTTCATTTTCTTTTTCATTTTTTGTTTCAATTTGTAGTTGTGTGTTATAGCCTATTATAATTATGTACTTACTCTGTGTTATGTTATAAAATTGAATTAATATGCAAGTGCTGTGCACACCTATAAGTGACAAATTCTTTCTAGTCTTTAGATTCAATTGTTATAGTACCCCGGTAAATAAAATGTATTAGTGAATAAGTCGTTGGAGTGCCATAAAAAAAAAAAAACGACATGAACCTGGAAAACCTCATTGCTTTTCAACATATATTGGGCGAAACCAAGAAATTACTCAAAAATAAGAAGAGAGAAGGTTGGCCGAAATATTGTGGCTCACTGAATCTTTCCACTCCAGCGGCAGCTGTGTGGCGTTAATTAACGTCTTTTGGAAGTAGTTCGAAACCTCCCTCCGGGAGCAAATTATTTGTGGATTTGCGTAACCAGTTTTTTTCTAAGCTCGCTCCAGCTTATATTCCCGATACGGATGAGTGTGTATCTTCGAACTCTCAGCAGATTTCGAATGATCCTATAGATGGTCCATTTATTCTTGATGAACTTTGATCGATCCTCGCCTATGTAAAGGATTCTGCTCCTGGAGCGGATGAATTCCCTTACTCCTTCATCACTAAAGCTGGTGACAAGATATTATAAGCCAGTAAAGATCCTAGTGATCATTGTTCTTACAGACCAATTGCTATATCGTCTATTCTTATAACACTTTTAGAACATTTGATTAAAAACCGCCAAGAACGGTTTGTAGAAAAAAGAAAACTGACCCAACGACTCAATTCGGCTTTAGGAAAGGCCAAATCGAGGTCGGTTTGGAGAGGACTACCTCAGGGATCCGTGCTTAGTCCCCCCTTATGTGTTATTTATGCCTCTGATCTTCCTTCTTGCTTGACTTTTAACTGTAAAGTACTTCAGTGTGCGGACGATATTGCATTATTGGTCGGTGGCAGTTCCATCGAAGACGCCGCTCACTCCGCTATCTCGTTGTCCTCATTAAACCAATGGCTCTTGGATCACGGGTTATCTTTAAGTGCTCCAAAAAGTACCGCAGTTGTCTTTACTCGTAGGCGCCTTATCCCCCAGGTTAACATTAATATTGACGGTCAAGCTATCCCAGTTGAAAAGACGGCCAGGTTTCGGGGGGTTACCTTGGTTTACAAATTGTCGGGAATGAACCACAATAATAACACAGTAAAAAAATGTGAGCGTTCGCAGGAGTAGTGGTGGGGAGCTCACCCATTCACCTTAAAGTTAGTTTACAATGCACTGGGCAGAAGCGTATTGGATTATTGTAGCTACCTAATTGAGCCACCTAATTGAGCCACCTAATTGAGCCATGCAACAAGGAAGCCTTGCTCAGATTAGATTCTGTCCAGTCAAAATGTCTGAGGGTCGTAATTGGTGCCATGAAATCCTCCCTCATAAATACTCTCCAGGTTGAATGTGCAGAACCTCCTCTTAACCTTCGAAGACAATACCTAGCAGATCGTTTCTTGTCAAAAGTTTTCTCCCTTTCATCCCACCCTTTACTCTCCATTTTGGAAAAAACCTACCTCTCTCTTAACGCGTCTCCCTACTGGAATAATAAATCTATTCCATTGATAAATAGGTACATAGAGCTTTTACAACTCTCCTCACCTTTTTATCAATACCCCCTCTTCCTGTCTTTTCTTCCGCCTGAGGTGGTCCATTTCAGGCCAAAGGTAGTTTTGAGACTGGGTATCTCCAAAAATTCCCGGGACGTAAAAGGCGATTTCGATCAGGTCATTTGGATATACTGGGAAGGTTGGAATTTATTTTAAACGAACGCATCCAAAGTATCGTCAACAGGATGTACAGGTTTTTCAACATATTTCCAGAACTCTAAAATTGCCCTTCTATTCTAATGTCCACCAGAGACTTCAGCATATACATAGTTACGACTTACGAACTGACACCAAACACAACTTGTAAAGTATTAACAAATAGATCAGAAAACGCACATGTGAATTCCAATTTGTGGTGCCACGTAAAAATCGAGTGCTTTGTTTTCATTATTATTGGAAGCTATATGTTTTTGAGCCATTTGAGGTTGAAACGCTTTTACGAATTCGCACACGACGGGAAACCAGATTAATATTCAAACAATTGGACGTAAGTACCAAGAAATGTAAAACTAAAACTAAAACGTGCCAATATCAGAAAGGTGTGGTCAAATTTAAGAGTGCGGTGCAGACCATCAAACTGAAACACTTTCTCTGATGGATATAAAACCCTCCCTAACCTTTTCCCAACTATCTTGAGGTCGGCTTCCAGTCTTACATGACGCAGCTGAATACCAGTATTTTACATGGAGCTACTGCCTATCTGACCTCCACAACCTAGTTACTGGGTAACACGAAACCCCTTGGTGAGACTGATTGGCAGACTTTTGGGCTTCTGATGTAACGACTTTCAAAGATCTACGAATGACACCTGAAACCAAGGGCATAACGTGCTTTTCGAGCCAGCGAGGGTTCTCGGTATGTAATGGTTGGTCTCTTATCCACGAGTCACTGACCAGCTTTGATACTTGCTATTATTAGCTCGCTACCTTGCCAGAAACCTTAATGCAATGAAATATTACACACCTGCTGTTTGCATTTATGGTAACATCATCCTCCAAGTTCCAAGTTTTGGGTATGAATGTGGATGGCTTTATATGTAGTAAAGATGGATGGGCGGTGTGATCGATGATATGGCTAGAAGGGGGGTGACTACTGAGATGACGACTGATAGAGAAGAATGGAAGAAAAAGATTTGTGATAAGAGTGATAAGAGGATCAGGATGATTAGGTTTCTCTTACATATAACATTTAATTTATTACTTACATTGTTATTGTTATCCTGAAAATAAAACAAATATTCGAATTATTTATATAAATAGGGACGAATCGTAATTCTAAATAATTGATAACGTCTACAAGGAATTTCTATTATTAGAAAACCTGTCAATTTTAGACAATACATTCTATGATTGAAGTGATTTTTGCTGCTTACATCCCGAAAATGTCAAGAGAAACCTGATAAGGTAGAATTTTACACCAAAAATACATAAACCAGATGAGATGGGTGTATTTAGATTTGGAAAACGTGATACCTAAGGGAAATACGTATCATACTTATTTATAAAGTACTCATTGATTGCTAAAAGGGATGAGAGAAGTCGAAATTATTGTATAACCAAAAAAATAAAATAAGTATGACGAGCAGCAAGTGCTATTGCTTCGAATCCTTCAGAAATACTCAAAAAAGAAATTAGAAGAAGACAGTCTTACACAATAAAGGTAATCCACCATATGGCAACCACATGGGATGGGGGTCTGAAACCTGTGACAACTTTGGTATTGGCCTAGTGGATATATTAGATGTACTAAACCTATGTGTATTTAATTGCGGCTGTTCTACACGTAGGTCTGCATTAGGGCAGAACAGCAGTTATGTTGGCTTAACATTCAGTTCATCTAGTATAGCCAGCCTTTTTAATTGGAGTCGCTTGGATATGACTTAAGGGAGTGACCACTATCCCATCATGGTCGAAATTCCATCCAAGACTATTCCTGACAAAACTTCGCCTCCTTTGTTAAAATACCAGCTGAACTCAGCGGATTGAGACCTTTACTCAAAAATCTTAGACTTGCGGGTCTCTTCGCTTCCATTCTTTAATCCTGAGTCTGCTAAGGAATGCTTTACCTCATTTTCCAACACTACATCCTCCACAGCAGGTGATTGCTTCCCTCCAAAAAAAACCGCCAACAGGCAAAACTCCATCCCTGCCTGCTTTATTATAACTTTTTACCAATTGTGGAAAAGTATTTTTATTCTTGGTGCATCGTCTTCACTGACAGAAATGTAATTAATGTATAAAAAATATTGTAAAACTTTTTAAAGAGTAACTTGTCCCTTCGTCTCCATATGAAACTACGTTTTGGATATATAGGGTAGGTAGAGATAGGGGCGCCTAGAATCAATCATTTTTTAATGTTAAATTGGACGTTCAAAATTGCCTTTTTCTGTGCTTATTTGAAATAAATGCTTTGACTTTGACTTTGTCGAGCAGTCAATAAACATGTCCGCATTGGCATTTGAAGGGGATCGATATACCCCTAGTATAATATTGTTATTATTGATTTTAATTTCCAAAGCAGAGGCTTGGGTTAATTTATTTTCCCTGACATTTGCTACAATATTATTAGTGACGTACATATGGGCGCCAAACCATTATTTGATTTTAATTTTAACTTGTTTCGATTATTTTGTACTCAATCTGACTTCCATGTTATTTATTAAATTAATACTTGTATTTTCGGTTAGTCTATGCTAAGTTATTATTTTGATTTATTTAAAATATTGTGGTTTCCGGTTGAATTTATGTTAAAGTTTCTATTTGACCTACTTCCTTTTGCAATATTTAAAATATTGTTGTTTCCGGTTCTAATTATGTTAGTTTATTTTGGATCAACTTCCTTTTGATTTATATAAAATATTGTTGTTTCTGGTTGAATTGATGTTAAAGAAACTATTGAGCTACTTCCTTTTGATTTATTTAAAATATTGTACTTTTCTGGTTGACTTTATTTTAAGGTTGTTGGTAATAAGGATTTATCTTGACACATCAGCTTGAATTATTAAAAATGTAATTTCCTTTGAGTTAATATTATTAAGGATGTGTGTTGACACATCCGATTGAATGATTTAAAAAGTTAGGGAATTATTTTGACATACCTGCTTGATTTATATAAATTTTAATTGGCGGTAAAGACTCGCGGTAAAGTTTGGCGGTAATTTTGGGTATACAACATATTGTAATGCGAATGGAAACACATTTTTCACTCGACGCTCGACTCTCGCCGCGGACGGACGTGTCTCGCGCTCTCCCGCTCCCGACCCAGTGTTGTGTTTCCTGGGGCCCTATTATGAACTCTTATTTCCAGGCAGTTTACGGCGTAAACAGAACTGCCTTGCAATTTCGTATTATGAACTCGTCAAACAAGCCAGTCAGCGGTCACGTGACACCCTGGCCGACTTCTGGCCGAATATTGCCTGGCAATACCGTATTACGAACGTTCGTTTGACATTTCGTTGCGTATTAGAACTGTCAAAAAGTAACCTCACAATCCATTCAGTTTACGCTGCTTCAGAGGTGCTTTTATTTAATTGTTTAGGGTTTATTTGGAAATTATTGGAGTGTTTTCTATATAACATAAGAAAATATAATCATGTGTGACGAAAATGAACTGTTTGAGTTCCTGGAAAGTGATTCTTCTCGTCAAACTTGTGAATCAACTAATAAAAGGAGACGACTTCATGACCAATCTAATGCATTCGACATGGATGATGTGCAGTTCACGACTTGGGACTGAATCTTTGTGAGCAGCTGAGGCCTCACATGTCATGAGATGTGTGATCGCACGCAAGGCTAATAAACGTATTATTCTAATCCTAACAACGGCCTTTCCTTTTGGTGTTCACCTTTAACCCATAACGGGCTTACAAAATCCACGGATTTATCCGTGAAGACTAAGGAAGTTGTTTTTATTAAGTATGAACTTTACGTAAAGTTTTAAGTAAACATTATTCTCATTTTAGGTTTTGGTTGCATTATCATAGTATGCTACTGGCTCCTACCAACGCCCCACTGGTGATATAGGCTCTCATTCAATGTCCCAGTCCCAGCCAACATTTTCTATAGTAGATGCAAATCACTGAGATTTCTTCAGACTTCTTGGAAGTAGTATAAAAACTCCAACAATCTTTCCAGCTGAACATAAGTTAGGTAACTCGCCGACGAGGCGAGGGCGAGAACGCTCATCCACTATTAAAATAAAACTTTCATTGTATTAATATTATATCATGTTAAAAACATGAATATTAATTGAAATACTCAATAACACTTTCGCCATCTTTTTGTTTATACTTGTACTCCGTAAATCTTAAAATGGATCCTTCCATAAAACAAACAATACGATAGTGTTCTTTCATAATGTTATTGTTATTATCTAATGTTTGTCAAACAATACTTTCATTAAAGTTGTCGAATTCCCCGCTGACCTTCAAGTGGAATACGTTCGGAAACCTCGCGTTACAATTTGCAAACAGGAAATATTAGATAAATTATTATAATCTAAAATAGCACAATATAAATTGCGTTCATATTTTCACCTATTTTACTAGACTAACTAGTTTAATATATGGTATTTATTATTTGTATCATAAATACGTGAGATAAACAAAACCGTAACTTCCCTATAAATATATAATTGAGTTTCTGAACGTTACGTCAGAGAATTACAAGCCACCCATAGACAAACTACGCAGCGTGAAGTCGCTCAGAACTAGGAATGTCATAATACGAAATTTAACCAGCCCGTGAAATGAATTGCCTGGAACTTGCCTGGTTTTTTAAAAGTTCGTAATAGGCCCGCTGCTCCTACTCGTTGCGACCACGTGACGTCATCGTAGTCGCCCCGACTACTCCGATAAAAATAAAATCAAGAAATTGATTTTATTTTTAATCAATTAAAAAAGTGCCTTTTTCGAGGCAAATCTCGTTTCATCAACAGACGTTTGTGAGTAGCTTCGCTAGGCCCCTTCTGGGTAAAACCACAGTTTCGTGGTCCTCGGTTGAAACCTTACGGTGTCAACGAAGCCGAGTGGGGTGTTGACCCAATTCACACCCGCCGAACCCCTTCAGGGCGAGGCAGTTAGTTGGACGGGTCCCAGATAACCGGCCTTGGGGGATCTCCTAGTCGGCTCTGGTGACAGTTTTGCTTTCTAGCTACTCACCTAGTGTCTTTAGGGTGTGTCTACACCCTTCGCGCTAGACTGGTCAGGGCCCCGTTCGCACAATAAGACTGGCGACGGGTTACAAGCTTAGGGCTCACCAATAGGTACTCACCTCTCTGTCTACACCCGACAGAGAGGGTCACACATCCCCGGGCCCATCCACCCGGGGAGATAGGTATAGGGTTAGGCATCGTGGAAATTTATTTTCCAACATTCCGTCCCCGAACTAGCTCCCCCTCCTCCGACCATGGAGGACGCCTATATTGTGGCGTTCTTCGATTTCCTGGCAAAATATGGCGCCAAGTTACGTCATCGCTCCACCCCTACTCCGTCCCATGGCGCACTCGGCGAATTCAGTGACGCATTGGAAAGCCCGCTATCGCCACCTGCATGCGAACAAGGAATTCCGCCTTTCGTTCCGTCAAACAATGTTCCGGCCGCTAATTCGGCCCCCATTGTTACACCCGCCTTTGTTCCGGTAGATAATACTCCGGCCGCTAATCCGGCCCCTATTGTCTCGCCCGCCTTTGTCCCTGCTGCCATTGTCACGGCCTCCATTGTTCCGGCCGCCATTGTCTCAGAGACAACGCAGCTGCGCGCCGCTGTAACAAATACGACGGAGAGCATGGACACGTCGGTCCCACTCTCCGAGGAAGAAGCCCGCACCTCCTCCTCCAGCGATGACGACTTCCAAGTCGTCGTTAAAGGAGGCAAGAGGAAGGCGGCTAAATCCTCCGCCCCTGCTGGCCCAGTCACCAAGGCCCAGAAACAAGAGACGAATACCTTATCGTCCACTTCTACTTCCGCCCCTAGTCCGCGGGGCACCAGCCCGGTCAGCCCTACGGCTTGCCCACCCGCTCCTACCGCCAGGAAACAAAAGCCCCTCCCCCGATCTACATTCAAGATAAGTCCAAATGGACCGAAATCTCCAAAATGTGTGGTGATCGAAAGATCAACTACACAAATGCCCGATCCACCCTTCAGGGGATCAAAGTTTCCGTCCCCACGTCTTCGGACTTTAGGGATCTCTCCCGCGCCCTGCGTGAAAGGAACTACTCCTTTCATACTGATGGCTTCCGCGCAACTTCCAGCGCTGATGGCTTCCGCCATCCCAGCGCCTTTGGTAGCCCCCGCGGCCCCTACGGCCTCTCCAGCGGCACCTCAGGGAACCCAGGGCCGAAACAGCGCCCAAATCATATTAAGTACATACGCGGCTCTCTTCACCACCGCCGCGGATAAAATGGCGGAAGAAATCGTTGCTGCAAACGGCAACGCAATTCGCCTCATGGAAATTCTCAGCGCGTATCCCGAGATCGCGCAAGTTCTACACTCACTCAAATATTAATTCTCAATGGATAATACGAGAGTAAATAGTAACAAACCCCGATCCCTTAAATTAGGCTTTTTCAACGCAAATGGCGTTTCAGGTCAACGCGATGAAATCGCCGCTTTCCTCCGCGACCATTAGCTTGACATCGTCCTCATACGGGAAACCTTTTTAAAACCGCATCACCGAAACCCGAATATTGCCAACTATAAACTAGTTCGCAATGACAGGTCTCGATGCCACAAGGGTGGCACACAAATATACTTTAGGAAATCTTTGTATTGTATCCCTATAGACCCACCTCCTCTCCTCTCCCATCTGGAGACCTCTATGTGTCGGCTCGGCATGACCGGCCACCAACCGATCACCATCATCTCCGCGTATATCCCACCCGACAATGGTCCGGAGGATCCCATCTCGCTCCAAAAGGACTTCACTGCCCTCTTCGGTATGAGTGACTCCGTCATCTTGGCGGGGGATCTTAATGCCAAGCACCCGGCGTGGAATAGTAGCACAACCTCAATCAGAGGTAGGTTAGTTTTCAAGTTAGGCGAATCCCTTAACTTTGACGTCATCGCTCCAATGAGCCCGACTCACTTCCCAGGTAATCCAAATCACCTTCCCGATGTTCTCGATGTAGCGCTGCTCAAGAATGTGAACCTTCGTTTGCATTCGATAGAGACGTTCCACGAGCTTAACTCTGACCACCGCCCAGTAGTCATGCATCTTGCACCCTACTCGGGCCCTATCGACCCCAACCGCCCCCCTCAGACCCAGATGATAACCGACTGGAGGAAAGTAAGTGAAAGACTGAAATCCACCACGTCGCCTCAATTGGAAACCATCCCCGATCACATAGTGTCAGTCGCCGACACGACGGCCGCAATCGACTCGTTTACCGAGCACGTTAAATCCGTTTTGACGGATTGTTCACGGGAAGTTCCGGTGATGGAAGACCATCGCTGGAAACTACCTACTGACGTACGTGACTTGATAACCGAGAAGAATGCGGCTATTCGTGCCTACGACTCCTTCCCTTGTGACGCGAACAAAGCCCACATGCGCCATTTACAGCGTGCTGTAAAGAAACGCATAGGGGAGGTTCGCTCAGAGCGTTGGAACAAGATGCTCAGTGAACTCGAGCCCACTCACCAAGCCTTCTGGCACCTTCAGAGGAAATTGCGCTCCTCCGAGGAGGTCTCTATGCCTCCCCTCATCCGCCCCGACAAGAGCGTCGCGTTCGACAGCACCGACAAGGCCGAATGCCTTGCTGACAGCCTAGAGTCCCAGTGTTCTCCCAGCTCTCAACCAGTAGACCAAGCTCACCTGAACAAGGTCGACGCTGAAGTCGAACGGAGAGCCTCCCTTCCACCCGTTGAAGACCCTGATGATCCTCTGCCTCCCGTCACTCCAGACGAAGTGCACGACATCATAAAAGGGCTCCAAGCTCGTAAAGCCCCCGGTTCGGACGGTATTACCAACAAGGTTTACAAACTCCTACCTGCCCCTCTAATAATGCTCATGACCGCCATCTTCAATGGCGCCTTGAGCAACAACATCTTCCCACAAGCGTGGAAAGAAGCAACAGTCATCGGTATCCCAAAGCCAGGCAAGCCAAAGTCTGAGCCCTCCAGCTACCGTCCCATAAGCTTACTCAACGTTCTCGGCAAAATCTACGAGAGGCTTATTTATAAGCGTCTCAAAGACTACGCCGAAGCAAAGAGCCTCATTCCCAACGAGCAGTTTGGTTTCCGTCCCCAACACTCGAGTATCCACCAGGTCCACCGTATAGTAGAGCACTTGTGCGCCGGTATGCAGCGTAACGCGACGACGGGTGTGCTATTCTTCGACATAGCGAAAGCCTTCGACAAAGTCTGGCACAACGGCTTGTTATACAAGCTTTACCAACTAGGAGTGCCAGATCGTCTCGTGCTCATCTTACGAGACTTTTTGTCGAATCGCACCTTCCGCTATCGCATCGAGGGTGCACTCTCGTCCCCTCACCCTATTCGCGCCGGTGTCCCTCAGGGTTCCGTCATATCTCCTCTAGTTTTCACGCTGTTCACCAGCGATATCCCACAGAGTAAAAAGGCTCAGTTGGCTCTCTTCGCCGACGACACTGCCGTTTACTATACCGGTCATTGTCCCAATGCTATAGCTCGTACTCTCCAAACCTCCGCAAACGTCTTAGGCGCTTGGTTCCGGAAATGGAGAATCGAGGTCAACCCCGATAAGAGTCAGGCGGTTCTATTCTCTAGACGTCGTCGACTCCCTCCCCCACTTCCCAGCCCGATCACTATGTACGGCAAGCCAATCCATTGGGAGAAGCAAGCCAAATACCTAGGCGTGATCCTCGATCAAAACCTTACCTTTAAGGCTCATATTAAGGCGGTTCGCGCGCGCGCCTCCTTCGCTCTTAGCAGGCTCCACTTTGTACTGACAGCCCGTAGTAAACTGTCACTTAAATGCAAGCTGCGCATCTACACCGCAGTCATCCGTCCCATCATGACCTATGCCTGCGTTGTATTTGCGCACGCTCACCCACGTCATCTCCATAAGATGCAGACCCTCCAGAACCGTTTCCTCAGAAAGGTCACGGGTGCCCCCTTCTATGTCCGTAATATAAATCTCCACATCGATCTTAAAATGCCTACCATAAACCAGTTCATGAAACGCTTATCGAAGCGCTTCTTTGACTGTGGCATAAAACACTCCAACCCCTTGATCTCAGCGGCCGCCCGCTACACTCCCTCCCGCATTAGCAGTATTCGCCGACCAAGGCATACTTTAATCGCCCCCGACGACGCCACTACCCTCCTCCAGGAGAGTAGTAAGGCCACCAGCACACTACATAAGCCCAAAACCCGATCGCCGTCCTACCGTCCTCGCCGCCGAGGCCCGCCGCGACGCCCAAATCCACGCCCCTCCCGACCCTTGCTCGAGCCAGCCCGCGCCGCTGAGCCTGTAGCTTTAAATTTGTCCCTAAATCACTCAAATCCTGATCCAGCTAGTCCCTTGCTGCCCTCTCCCAGCGACGCCCTAAGCCGAGGTTCGTACCCCGAAGGGGGTGCCCTTAGCGTTGTCGCTTAGTTTTTAAGTTAGTACATAAGTTTAAGTCCTGGCTGGAGGCCTTAATTTATTAGGCAACCACAGGCAAGTCCGTCTAAGCAGACGACAACCTCATAGGTTGACCTGCGAGATGCCATTTATAAAATAAAAATAAATAAAAATGGAAACACATTCTTTATACGCTGCCCGTGGAATAAACACCCTGAGATGAAGTAAGGTATTTTCTTTATACTCTCTTAAACATCTTCCTGCCATTCAGTATTACCGTGTATTTGTGTGATATATTGGTGCAAACCAATATGTCTGACTTCGACAAACAACGGCGATGATGCGCCGACATACACTACTCCGTCGTTTTTATTTATGTGATTTGTTGGTTGAAAAGCAGAGAAGTGGGAATAGTGGGTATAGCTTTAATAGGATTGAGTTGATTTTCAGTTAGAATCAGGATATCCGGCTTCAATTTTAGACAAGACAGAGACGCTTCGTATATTTTGACAGAATATTTTGTAGTCATTATTTTGTACTTGTACGTGTTTAGTCAAATCCTCCATATCACAGTGAAAAGCCTGAGCGATATTTGAAATGTCTATATCGATTAGTGTGTGCAGCGAACTATCCATTAAAAAGATTGGCAAGTCCGAGGATGAACTTCAACACCCGACAACATAAATTTGATAACCGCGGAGTACGAGTATAACGTGCTTGTATTGAGGTTTTTAAGTATGTGGGAGTATCTGTTAGAGAGTAGATTTCGGTTGTTGTGTATAAATAAAAAGGTGTGGGTTAAAGTGAGTGTATGTGCAAGGGTAGTAGACAGTGTCATAATTTCTAAAAACGCAAAACAAAATGAAAAAGTTAAGAGACAGTTTTTATTGATGGTACCATCATCCTCCAAGTTTTGGGTATGAATGTGGATGGCTTTATGAGTAGGGGAAGACCAAAGAAAAGTTGGATGGGCTGTGTGCACGATGATAAGGCATGGGGGTAGGATAAGGAAATGGGATTACAACTGAGATGAGAGACATGATAGAGAAGACTGGAAGAAAAAGATTTGTGATAAGGGTGATAAGTGGATCAAGATGATGAGTTTTTTCTTACGTATACAATTTATTTTATTACTTACTTCTCCAGAAGGAATAGTAATCTGAAAATAAAACAAAGATTCGAATTAACTATAGAAATAAGGACGTATCAATTAATAATATGCGTAATTTGTATAATTCTTTGATTTTTTTGTTTGACTCACTGATTGAATTATGTCAACTAGTGGTAACTGTTAGTACTGCTTTCAAACTGATAATTATGTATTACTCAAATTAGATTTCATTTAATGTAATATGCAATTTCGCCCAGTTCTATGAGATCGCCATCTTTGCCAACAAACTATCGCTGTTTCGCAAACTATTGCTACTGACCCACAGAGGCCACAGTCTTCATGGCAACAAAGAAAGTTTAATTATTTATATATTTTTCATTTTCTTTTTCATTTTTTGTTTCAATTTGTAGTTGTGTGTTATAGCCTATTATAATTATGTACTTATTCTGTGTTATGTTATAAAATTTAATTAATATGCAAGTGCTGTGCACACCTATAAGTGACAAACTCTTTCTAGTCTTTAGATTCAATTGTTATAGTACCCCGGTAAATAAAATGTATGAGTGAATAAGTCGTTGGAGTGCCATAAAAAAAAAATATCGACATGAACCTGGAAAACCTCATTGCTTTTCAACATATATTGGGCGAAACCAAGAAATTACTCAAAAATAAGAAGAGAGAAGGTTGGCCGAAATATTGTGGCTCACTGAATCTTACCACTCCAGCGGCAGCTGTGTGGCGTTAATTAACGTCTTTTAGAAGTAGTTTGAAACCTCCCTCCGGGAGCAAATTATCTGCGGATTTGCGTAACCAGTTTTTTTCTAAGCTCGCTCCAGCTTATATTCCCGATACGGATGAGTGTGTATCTTCGAACTCTCAGCAGATTTCGAATGATCCTATAGATGGTCCATTTATTCTTGATGAACTTTAATCGATCCTCGCCTATGTAAAGGATTCTGCTCCTGGAGCGGATGAATTCCCTTACTCCTTCGTCACTAAAGCAGGTGACTAGATATTATAACCCAGAAAAGATCCTAGTGATCATTGTTCTTACAGACCAATTGCTATATCGTCTATTCTTATAACACTTTTAGAACATTTGATTAAAAACCGCCAAGAACGGTTTGTAGAAAAAAGAAAACTGCTCTCAACGACTCAATTCGGTTTTAGGATTGGCCAAATCGAGGTCGGTTTGGAGAGGACTACCTCAGGGATCCGTGCTTAGTCCCCCTATATGTGTTATTTATGCCTCTGATCTTCCTTCTTGCTTGACTTTTAACTGTAAAGTACTTCAGTGTGCGGACGATATTGCATTATTGGTCGGTGGCAGTTCCATCGAAGACGCCGCTCACTCCGCTATCTCGTTGTCCTCATTAAACCAATGGCTCTTGGATCACGGGTTATCTTTAAGTGCTCCAAAAAGTACCGCAGTTGTCTTTACTCGTAGGCGCCTTATCCCCCAGGTTAACATTAATATTGACGGTCAAGCTATCCCAGTTAAAAAGACGGCCAGGTTTCGGGGAGTTACCTTGGTTTACAAATTGTCGGGAATGGACCACAATAATAACACAGTAAAAAAAATCTGAGCGTTCGCAGGAGTAGTGGTGGGGAGCTCACCCATTCACCTTAAAGTTAGTTTACAATGCATTGGGCAGAAGCGTGTTGGATTATTGTAGCTACCTAATTGAGCCATGCAACAAGGAAGCCTTGCTCAGATTAGATTCTGTCCAGTCAAAATGTCTGAGGATCGTAATTGGTGCCATGAAATCCTCCCTCATAAATACTCTCCAGGTTGAATGTGCAGAACCTCCTCTTAACCTTCGAAGACAATACCTAGCAGATCGTTTCTTGTCAAAAGTTTACTCCCTTTCATCCCACCCTTTACTCTCCATTTTGGAAAAAAACCTACCTCTCTCTTAACGCGTCTCCCTACTGGAATAATAAATCTATTCCATTGATGAATAGGTTCATAGAGCATATACAACTCTCCTCACCTTTTTGTCAATACCCCCTCTTCCTGTCTTTTCTTCCGCCTGAGGTGGTCCATTTCAGGCCAAAGGTAGTTTTGAGACTGGGTATCTCCAAAAATTCCCGGGACGTAAAAGGCGATTTCGATCAGGTCATTAAGATATACTGGGAAGGTTGGAATTTATTTTAAACGAACGCATCCAAAGTATCGTCAACAGGATGTACAGGTTTTTCAACATATTTCCAGAACTCTAAAATTGCCCTTCTATTCTAATGTCCACCAGAGACTTCAGCATATACATAGTTACGACTTACGAACCGACACCAAACACAACTTGTAAAGTATTAACAAATAGATCAGAAAACGCACATGTGAATTCCAATTTGTGGTGCCACGTAAAAATCGAGTGCTTTGTTTTCATTATTATTGGAAGCTATATGTTTTTGAGCCATTTGAGGTTGAAACGCTTTTACGAATTCGCACACGACGGGAAACCGGATTAATATTCAAACAATTTGACGTAAGTACCAAGATATGTAAAACTCAAACTAAAACGTGCCAATATCAGAAATGTGTGGTCAAATAAAAGAGTGCGGTGCAGACCATCAAACTGAAACACTTTCTCTGATGGATATAAAACCCTCCCTAACCTTTTCCCAACTATCTTGAGGTCGGCTTCCAGTCTTACATGACGCAGCTGAATACCAGTATTTTACATGGAGCTACTGCCTATCTGACCTCCACAACCTAGTTACTGGGTAACACGAAACCCCTTGGTGAGACTGATTGGCAGACTTTTGGGCTTCTGATGTAACGACTTTCAAAGATCTACGAAAGACACCTGAAACCAACGGCATAACGTGCTTTTCGAGCCAGCGAGGGTTCTCGGTATGTAATGGTTGGTCTCTTATCCACGAGTCACTGACCAGCTTTGATACTTGTTATTATTAGCTCGCTACCTTGCCAGAAACCTTAATACAATGAAATATTACACACCTGCTGTTTTCATTTATGGTAACATCATCCTCCAAGTTCCAAGTTTTGGGTATGAATGTGGATGGCTTTATATGTAGTAAAGATGGATGGGCGGTGTGATCGATGATATGGCTAGAAGGGGGGTGACTACTGAGATGACGACTGATAGATAAGAATGGAAGAAAAAGATTTGTGATAAGAGTGATAAGAGGATCAGGATGATTAGGTTTCTCTTACATATAACATTTAATTTATTACTTACATTGTTATTGTTATCCTGAAAATAAAACAAATATTCGAATTATTTATATAAATAGGGACGAATCGTAATTCTAAATAATTGATAACGTCTACAAGGAATTTCTATTATTATAAATCCTGTCAATTTTAGACAATACATTCTATGATTGAAGTGACTTTTGCTGCTTACATCCCGAAAATGTCAAGAGAAACCTGATAAGGTAGAATTTTACACCAAAAATACATAAACCAGATGAGATGGGTGTATTTAGATTTGGAAAACGTGATACATAAGGGTAATACGTATCATACTTATTTATAAAGTACTCATTGATTGCTAAAAGGGATGAGAGAAGTCGAAATTATTGTATAACCAAAAAAATAAAATAAGTATGACGAGCAGCAAGTGCTATTGCTTCGAATCCTTCAGAAATACTCAAAAAAGAAATTAGAAGAAGACAGTCTTACACAATAAAGGTAATCCACCATATGGCAACCACATGGGATGGGGGTCTGAAACCTGTGACAACTTTGGTATTGGCCTAGTGGATATATTAGATGTACTAAACCTATGTGTATTTAATTACGGCTGTTCTACACGTAGGTCTGCATTAGGGCAGAACAGCAGTTATGTTGGCTTAACATTCAGTTCATCTAGTATAGCCAGCCTTTTTAATTGGAGTCGCTTGGATATGACTTAAGGGAGTGACCACTATCCCATCATGGTCGAAATTCCATCCAAGACTATTCCTGACAAAACTTCGCCTCCTTTGTTAAAATACCAGCTGAACTCAGCGGATTGAGACCTTTACTCAAAAATCTTAGACTTGCGGGTCTCTTCGCTTCCATTCTTTAATCCTGAGTCTGCTCAGGAATGCTTTACCTCATTTTCCAACACTACATCCTCCACAGCAGGTGATTGCTTCCCTCCAACAAAAAACCGCCAACAGGCAAAACTCCATCCCCGCCTGCTTTATTATAACTTTTTACCAATTGTGGTATAGTATTTTTATTCTTGGTGCATCGTCTTCACTTACAGAAATGTAATTAATGTATAAAAATACTGTAAAACATTTTAAAGAGTAACTTGTCCCTTCGTCTCCATATGAAACTACGTTTTGGATATATAGGGTAGGTAGAGATAGGGGCGCCTAGAATCAATCATTTTTTAATGTTAAATTGGACGTTCAAAATTGCCTTTTTCTGTGCTTATTTGAAATAAATGCTTTTACTTTGACTTTGTCGAGCAGTCAATAAACATGTCCGCATTGGCATTTGAAGGGGATCGATATACCCCTAGTATAATATTGTTATTATGGATTTTAATTTCCAAAGCAGAGGCTTGGGTTAATTTAATTTCCCTGACATTTGCTACAATATTATTAGTGACGTACACTACTCCGTCGTTTTTATTTGTGTGATTTGTTGGTAGAAAAGAAGAGAAGTTGGAATAGTGGGTACTATTCCAACTTCTCTGCTTTTCAACCAATAGCTTTAATAGGATTGAGTTGATTTTCAATTGAATTCCAATTTTTGGTGCCACGTAAAAATCGAGTGCTTTGTTTTCATTATTATTGGAAGCTATATGTTTTTGAGCCATTTGAGGTTGAAACGCTTTTACGAATTCGCACACGACGGGAAACCAGATTAATATTCAAACAATGTGACGTAAGTACTAAATATGTAAAACTCAAACTAAAACGTGCCAATATCAGAAAGTTGTGGTCAAATTTAAGAGTGCGGTGCAGATCATCAAACTGAAACACTTTCTCTATGGGACCAACATCGAAATCGCGAAAAAGTTATCAACTGTCCCAAACAAAACTTCATTAAATACTCGAACCAAATGAATGGGATGAATATAAAACCCTCCCTAACCAAAAGGTTAACGTTGGGAAAATCCACTGTCTTGAGGTCGGCTTCCAGTCTTACCGGACGCAGCTGAATACCAGTGTTTTACATGGAGCGACTGCCTATCTGACCTCCACAACCCAGTTACTGGGTAACACGAAACCCCTTGGTAAGACTGATCGTCAGACTTGTGGGTTGATTGTCAGATCTACGAGTGGCAGCTTAAGCGGCATAACGTGTTTTTCGAGCCACCGAGGGTTCTCGGAATGTTTATAAGTTTAAGTTTATAATTGTATTTATTTCATAATCAACAGGTAACATATACATTTTAGACGCCGTATTTTAAGTATGGAGATACCTGTAACAGAAGACCTCCCTGTTCCATACGTCTATGTGTACAATGCATACAAAGCCTGATATTGACAGAATCAATAACAAAGTAATTACATTATGACAAATAAGAATTGGGGTTTATTTATAAACGATGACCAAAGCCAAGAGACGTTTAAAAGTCAAAAATGTATGGATAAACAATCGCTAATCATTACTTAGCTTTGAACAACGTTTATAAATAAAAGGATAGAATCTACAGATAATTAGTAACTTAGGTTAGATACTTGAGATTGTAATCTCAGATAATTTTTTATTTCATTCCCACTTACAAACAAATACTGAGAAAAGCAGAAATAAAATTAATAGGTTGCAATAGAATTTGAATCCTATCGCGTATGTCACTGAGTTTGTTGTACCACATTTGCTAATTATCTCAGATTCAGAATCCAAGCATAGTTATTTGTGGAGTGTGTGTATGTGTGTGTGTGTGCATATTATTAGTGTGAAGTACCAAATGGTAGACAATTGTATATGAATTTATTAGTCCGCATTTCCATTAACTCCTAGTGTACTCGTAGGTTAATTTTATATGATTGTTATATTACTGGATGAAGATGTGCTTCAGTCTCTTCATAAGTAAGGGTCATTAGCCAAGCAGTCAGGGTTTTCTTGCATTCGTAATGAGTTTTTGGTAAATAGGAAGTTTTTTGGCTTATGGTGTTACAAATAATAGTAGTTTGGGCAGTATGTTGCCGTCTTGCAAATACACTACGAGCCCTTACTCCAACCAAACGACCGTACTTTCTTCGTTTCCTGATAAAACCGGGATCAATAACCATAGTTTTATGCATTTTTAAGGAATAAATGAGAATATATAACTTTCATACAGTTAAAAAGTCACATAGTTTGTAATGTTCTTGTGTAGAAAAACGATGCAGTTTAAAATAAATAGTTTTGGGAAGGGCACGCTGTGGTCATTCTACACATAGGAATGAAATGGTTTAAGAGGCACCCTCCCTGATAAGAATGCAATAGGTTAGAACGGATTGGGCTAGAGCTGTGTATATTTGTTTAATAAGATTCACTGAAGCAACATGCCTGAGTAATTTGAATATCCAAATCAATTTTCTGAACCAAAGCTACGTGATAATGCCAAGAGAGTCGCTGGTCAGTTACGATATTTCGTCCAAGTATTTCGTCTTTTGTAACTTTTCGATAGCGCAATTAGTGTCCTGCATATTGTAACAATGGTGTATCTTTACACTGAAATTAGTACCAGGCCGAGTTCTATTACATAAGGAGAAACACATGTAATAGTCATCTGGCTATTCAGCGTAAGTAGGTTAGTTCTTAACCAGGAAGCAACCCTAGATAATCCCACTTCCGTGTCCTTCCGCACAGAATCCCAATTATCGCCAATAAAGACCAGCCCTGTGTCGTCGGCAAAAGAGTAAACCCGAGAACCACCTGCCTCCAACTCACATAGGTCATTGATGTAGATAAGAAACAAGGTGGGCCAAAGGTGGAGTTTCTTGCCCCTTCTTCTCCATACGAAACTACCTTTTGGAAGAGGCGCCTACAATCAATTCTATTTTTAATGTAAAATTTGGTGTTCAAAATTTCCTTTTTCTGTGCCTATTTGAAATAAATGCTTTGACTTTGACTTTGTCGAGCAGTCAATAAACATGTCCGCATTGGCATTTGAAGGGGATCGATATACCCCTAGTATAATATTGTTATTATTGATTTTAATTTCCAAAGCAGAGGCTTGGGTTAATTTATTTTCCCTGACATTTGCTACAATATTATTAGTGACGTACATATGGGCGCCAAACCATTATTTGATTTTAATTTTAACTTGTTTCGATTATTTTGTACTCAATCTGACTTCCATGTTATTTATTAAATTAATACTTGTATTTTCGGTTAGTCTATGCTAAGTTATTATTTTGATTTATTTAAAATATTGTGGTTTCCGGTTGAATTTATGTTAAAGTTTCTATTTGACCTACTTCCTTTTGATTTATTTAAAATATTTTTGTTTCCGGTTCAATTTATGTTAGTTTCTTTTTGACCAACTTCCTTTAGCAATATTTAAAATATTGCTGTTTCCGGTTCTAATTATGTTAGTTTCTTTTGGACCAACTTCCTTTTGATTTATATAAAATATTGCTGTTTCTGGTTGAATTGATGTTAAAGAAACTATTGAGCTACTTCCTTTTGATTTATTTAAAATATTGTACTTTTCTGGTTGACTTTATTTTAAGGTTGTTGGTAATAAGGATTTATCTTGACACATCCGCTTGCATTATTAAAAATGTAATTTCCTTTGAGTTAATATTATTAAGGATGTGTGTTGACACATCCGATTGAATGATTTAAAATGTTAAGGAATTATTTTGACATCCCTGCTTGATTTATATAAATTTTAATTGGCGGTAAAGACTCGCGGTAAAGTTTGGCGGTAATTTTGTGTATAAAACCTATTGTAATGCGAATGGAAACACACATTCTTTATACGCTGCCCGTGGAATAAACACCCTGAGCCCAATAAACACCTTACTTCAAAGGTATTTTCTTTCTACTCTCTTAAACATCTTCCTGCCATTCAGTATTACCGTGTATTTGTGTGATATATTGGTGCAAACCAATATGTCTGACTTCGACAAACAACGACGATGATGCGCCGACATACACTACTCCGTCGTTTTTATTTATGTGATTTGTTGGTTGAAAAGCAGAGAAGTGGGAATAGTGGGTATAGCTTTAATAGGATTGAGTTGATTTTCAGTTAGAATCAGGATATCCGGCTTCAATTTTAGACAAGACAGAGACGCTTCGTATATTTTGACAGAATATTTTGTAGTCATTATTTTGTACTTGTACGTGTTTAGTCAAATCCTCCATATCACAGTGAAAAGCCTGAGCGATATTTGAAATGTCTATATCGATTAGTGTGTGCAGCGAACTATCCATTAAAAAGATTGGCAAGTCCGAGGATGAACTTCAACACCCGGCTACATAAATTTGATAACCGCGGAGTACGAGTATAACGTGCTTGTTTTGAAGTTTTTAAGTATGTGAGAGTATCTGTTAGAGAGTTGATTTCGGTTGTTGTGTACAAATAAAAAGGTGTGGGTTAAAGTGAGTGTATGTGCAAGGGTAGTAGACAGTGTCATAATTTCTAAAAACGCAAAACAAAATGAAAAAGTTAAGAGACAGTTTTTATTGATGGTACCATCATCCTCCAAGTTTTGGGTATGAATGTGGATGGCTTTATGAGTAGGGGAAGACCAAAGAAAAGTTGGATGGGCTGTGTGCACGATGATAAGGCATGGGGGTAGGATAAGGAAATGGGATTACAACTGAGATGAGAGACATGATAGAGAAGACTGGAAGAAAAAGATTTGTGATAAGGGTGATAAGTGGATCAAGATGATGAGTTTTTTCTTACGTATACAATTTATTTTATTACTTACTTCTCCAGAAGGAATAGTAATCTGAAAATAAAACAAAGATTCGAATTAACTATAGAAATAAGGACGTATCAATTAATAATATGCGTAATTTGTATAATTCTTTGATTTTTTTGTTTGACTCACTGATTGAATTATGTCAACTAGTGGTAACTGTTAGTACTGCTTTCAAACTGATAATTATGTATTACTCAAATTAGATTTCATTTAATGTAATATGCAATTTCGCCCAGTTCTATGAGATCGCCATCTTTGCCAACAAACTATCGCTGTTTCGCAAACTATTGCTACTGACCCACAGAGGCCACAGTCTTCAGAGCAACAAAGAAAGTTTAATTATTTATATATTTTTCATTTTCTTTTTCATTTTTTGTTTCAATTTGTAGTTGTGTGTTATAGCCTATTATAATTATGTACTTACTCTGTGTTATGTTATAAAATTGAATTAATATGCAAGTGCTGTGCACACCTATAAGTGACAAACTCTTTCTAGTCTTTAGATTCAATTGTTATAGTACCCCGGTAAATAAAATGTATTAGTGAATAAGTCGTTGGAGTGCCATAAAAAAAAAAAATCGACATGAACCTGGAAAACCTCATTGCTTTTCAACATATATTGGGCGAAACCAAGAAATTACTCAAAAATAAGAAGAGAGAAGGTTGGCCGAAATATTGTGGCTCACTGAATCTTTCCACTCCAGCGGCAGCTGTGTGGCGTTAATTAACGTCTTTTAGAAGTAGTTTGAAACCTCCCTCCGGGAGCAAATTATCTGCGGATTTGCGTAACCAGTTTTTTTCTAAGCTCGCTCCAGCTTATATTCCCGATACGGATGAGTGTGTATCTTCGAACTCTCAGCAGATTTCGAATGATCCTATAGATGGTCCATTTATTCTTGATGAACTTTAATCGATCCTCGCCTATGTAAAGGATTCTGCTCCTGGAGCGGATGAATTCCCTTACTCCTTCGTCACTAAAGCTGGTGACAAGATATTATAACCCAGAAAAGATCCTAGTGATCATTGTTCTTACAGACCAATTGCTATATCGTCTATTCTTATAACACTTTTAGAACATTTGATTAAAAACCGCCAAGAACGGTTTGTAGAAAAAAGAAAACTGCTCTCAACGACTCAATTCGGCTTTAGGAAAGGCCAAATCGAGGTCGGTTTGGAGAGGACTACCTCAGGGATCCGTGCTTAGTCCCCCCTTATGTGCTATTTATGCCTCTGATCTTCCTTCTTGCTTGACTTTTAACTGTAAAGTACTTCAGTGTGCGGACGATATTGCATTATTGGTCGGTGGCAGTTCCATCGAAGACGCCGCTCACTCCGCTATCTCGTTGTCCTCATTAAACCAATGGCTCTTGGATCACGGGTTATCTTTAAGTGCTCCAAAAAGTACCGCAGTTGTCTTTACTCGTAGGCGCCTTATCCCCCAGGTTAACATTAATATTGACGGTCAAGCTATCCCAGTTGAAAAGACGGCCAGGTTTCGGGGGGTTACCTTGGTTTACAAATTGTCGGGAATGAACCACAATAATAACACAGTAAAAAAATGTGAGCGTTCGCAGGAGTAGTGGTGGGGAGCTCACCCATTCACCTTAAAGTTAGTTTACAATGCACTGGGCAGAAGCGTATTGGATTATTGTAGCTACCTAATTGAGCTACCTAATTGAGCCATGCAACAAGGAAGCCTTGCTCAGATTAGATTCTGTCCAGTCAAAATGTCTGAGTATCGTAATTGGTGCCATGAAATCCTCCCTCATAAATACTCTCCAGGTTGAATGTGCAGAACCTCCTCTTAACCTTCGAAGACAATACCTAGCAGATCGTTTCTTGTCAAAAGTTTTCTCCCTTTCATCCCACCCTTTACTCTCCATTTTGGAAAAAACCTACCTCTCTCTTAACGCGTCTCCCTACTGGAATAATAAATCTATTCCATTGATGAATAGGTTCATAGAGCATATACAACTCTCCTCACCTTTTTGTCAATACCCCCTCTTCCTGTCTTTTCTTCCGCCTGAGGTGGTCCATTTCAGGCCAAAGGTAGTTTTGAGACTGGGTATCTCCAAAAATTCCCGGGACGTAAAAGGCGATTTCGATCAGGTCATTTGGATATACTGGGAAGGTTGGAATTTATTTTAAACGAACGCATCCAAAGTATCGTCAACAGGATGTACAGGTTTTTCAACATATTTCCAGAACTCTAAAATTGCCCTTCTATTCTAATGTCCACCAGAGACTTCAGCATATACATAGTTACGACTTACGAACTGACACCAAACACAACTTGTAAAGTATTAACAAATAGATCAGAAAACGCACATGTGAATTCCAATTTGTGGTGCCACGTAAAAATCGAGTGCTTTGTTTTCATTATTATTGGAAGCTATATGTTTTTGAGCCATTTGAGGTTGAAACGCTTTTACGAATTCGCACACGACGGGAAACCGGATTAATATTCAAACAATTTGACGTAAGTACCAAGATATGTAAAACTCAAACTAAAACGTGCCAATATCAGAAAGGTGTGGTCAAATTTAAGAGTGCGGTGCAGACCATCAAACTGAAACACTTTCTCTGATGGATATAAAACCCTCCCTAACCTTTTCCCAACTATCTTGAGGTCGGCTTCCAGTCTTACATGACGCAGCTGAATACCAGTATTTTACATGGAGCTACTGCCTATCTGACCTCCACAACCTAGTTACTGGGTAACACGAAACCCCTTGGTGAGACTGATTGGCAGACTTTTGGGCTTCTGATGTAACGACTTTCAAAGATCTACGAATGACACCTGAAACCAAGGGCATAACGTGCTTTTCGAGCCAGCGAGGGTTCTCGGTATGTAATGGTTGGTCTCTTATCCACGAGTCACTGACCAGCTTTGATACTTGCTATTATTAGCTCGCTACCTTGCCAGAAACCTTAATGCAATGAAATATTACACACCTGCTGTTTGCATTTATGGTAACATCATCCTCCAAGTTCCAAGTTTTGGGTATGAATGTGGATGGCTTTATATGTAGTAAAGATGGATGGGCGGTGTGATCGATGATATGGCTAGAAGGGGGGTGACTACTGAGATGACGACTGATAGAGAAGAATGGAAGAAAAAGATTTGTGATAAGAGTGATAAGAGGATCAGGATGATTAGGTTTCTCTTACATATAACATTTAATTTATTACTTACATTGTTATTGTTATCCTGAAAATAAAACAAATATTCGAATTATTTATATAAATAGGGACGAATCGTAATTCTAAATAATTGATAACGTCTACAAGGAATTTCTATTATTAGAAAACCTGTCAATTTTAGACAATACATTCTATGATTGAAGTGATTTTTGCTGCTTACATCCCGAAAATGTCAAGAGAAACCTGATAAGGTAGAATTTTACACCAAAAATACATAAACCAGATGAGATGGGTGTATTTAGATTTGGAAAACGTGATACCTAAGGGAAATACGTATCATACTTATTTATAAAGTACTCATTGATTGCTAAAAGGGATGAGAGAAGTCGAAATTATTGTATAACCAAAAAAAAAAAATAAGTATGACGAGCAGCAAGTGCTATTGCTTCGAATCCTTCAGAAATACTCAAAAAAGAAATTAGAAGAAGACAGTCTTACACAATAAAGGTAATCCACCATATGGCAACCACATGGGATGGGGGTCTGAAACCTGTGACAACTTTGGTATTGGCCTAGTGGATATATTAGATGTACTAAACCTATGTGTATTTAATTGCGGCTGTTCTACACGTAGGTCTGCATTAGGGCAGAACAGCAGTTATGTTGGCTTAACATTCAGTTCATCTAGTACAGCCAGCCTTTTTAATTGGAGTCGCTTGGATATGACTTAAGGGAGTGACCACTATCCCATCATGGTCGAAATTCCATCCAAGACTATTCCTGACAAAACTTCGCCTCCTTTGTTAAAATACCAGCTGAACTCAGCGGATTGAGACCTTTACTCAAAAATCTTAGACTTGCGGGTCTCTTCGCTTCCATTCTTTAATCCTGAGTCTGCTCAGGAATGCTTTACCTCATTTTCCAACACTACATCCTCAACAGCAGGTGATTGCTTCCCTCCAAAAAAAAACCGCCAACAGGCAAAACTCCATCCCCGCCTGCTTTATTATAACTTTTTACCGATTGTGGAAAAGTATTTTTATTCTTGGTGCATCGTCTTCACTGACAGAAATGTAATTAATGTATAAAATATATTGTAAAACATTTTAAAGAGTAACTTGTCCCTTCGTCTCCATATGAAACTACGTTTTGGATATATAGGGTAGGTAGAGATAGGGGCGCCTAGAATCAATCATTTTTTAATGTTAAATTGGACGTTCAAAATTGCCTTTTTCTGTGCCTATTTGAAATAAATGCTTTTACTTTGACTTTGTCGAGCAGTCAATAAACATGTCCGCATTGGCATTTGAAGGGGATCGATATACCCCTAGTATAATATTGTTATTATGGATTTTAATTTCCAAAGCAGAGGCTTGGGTTAATTTAATTTCCCTGACATTTGCTACAATATTATTAGTGACGTACACTACTCCGTCGTTTTTATTTGTGTGATTTGTTGGTTGAAAAGAAGAGAAGTTGGAATAGTGGGTACTATTCCAACTTCTCTGCTTTTCAACCAATAGCTTTAATAGGATTGAGTTGATTTTCAATTGAATTCCAATTTGTGGTGCCACGTAAAAATCAAGAGCTTTGTTTTCATTATTATTGGAAGCTATATGTTTTTGAGCCATTTGAGGTTGAAACGCTTTTACGAATTCGCACACGACGGGAAACCAGATTAATATTCAAACAATGTGACGTAAGTACTAAATATGTAAAACACAAACTAAAACGTGCCAATATCAGAAAGTTGTGGTCAAATTTAAGAGTGCGGTGCAGATCATCAAACTGAAACACTTTCTCTATGGGACCAACATCGAAATCGCGAAAAAGTTATCAACTGTCCCAAACAAAACTTCATTAAATACTCGAACCAAATGAATGGGATGGATATAAAACCCTCCCTAACCAAAAGGTTAACGTTGGGAAAATCCAATGTCTTGAGGTCGGCTTCCAGTCTTACCGGACGCAGCTGAATACCAGTGTTTTACATGAAGCGACTGCCTATCTAACCTCCACAACCCAGTTACTGGGTAACACGAAACCCCTTGGTAAGACTGATCGTCAGACTTGTGGGTTGATTGTCAGATCTACGAGTGGCAGCTTAAACGGCATAACGTGTTTTTCGAGCCACCGAGGGTTCTCGGAATGTTTATAAGTTTAAGTTTATAATTTTATTTATTTCATAATCAACAGGTAACATATACATTTTAGAAGCCGTATTTTAAGTATGGAGATACCTGTAACAGAAGACCTCCCTGTTCCATACGTCTATGTGTACAATGCATACAAAGCCTGATATTGACAGAATCAATAACAAAGTAATTACATTATGAAAAATAAGAATTGGGGTTTATTTATAAACGATGACCAAAGCCAAGAGACGTTTAAAAGTCAAAAATGTATGGTTAAACAATCGCTAATCATTACTTAGCTTTGAACAACGTTTATAAATAAAAGGATAGAATCTACAGATAATTAGTAACTTAGGTTAGATACTTGAGTTTGTAATCTCAGAAATTTTTTTATTTCATTCCCACTTACAAAAAAATACTGAGAAAAGCAGAAATAAAATTAATAGGTTGCAATAGAATTTGAATCCTATCGCGTATGTCACTGAGTTTGTTGTACCACATTTGCTAATTATCTCAGATTCAGAAACCAAGCATAGTTATTTGTGGAGTGTGTGTATGTGTGTGTGTGTGCATATTATTAGTGTGAAGTACCAAATGGTAGACAATTGTATATGAATTTATTAGTCCGCATTTCCATTAACTCCTAGTGTACTCGTAGGTTAATTTTGTATGATTGTTATAAAACTGGATGTAGATGTGCTTCAGTCTCTTCATAAGTAAGGGTGATTAGCCAAGCAGTCAGGGTTTTCTTGCATTCGTAATGAGTTTTTGGTAAATAGGAAGTTTTTTGGCTTATGGTGTTACAAATAATAGTAGTTTGGGCAGTATGTTGCCGTCTTGCAAATACACTACGAGCCCTTACTCCAACCAAACGACCGTACTTTCTTCGTTTCCTGATAAAACCGGGATCAATAACCATAGTTTTGTGCATTTTTAAGGAATAAATGAGAATATATAACTTTCTTACAGTTAAAAGGTCACATAGTTTGTAATGTTCTTGTGTAGAAAAACGATGCAGTTTAAAATAAATAGTTTTGGGAAGGGCACGCTGTGGTCATTCTACACATAGGAATGAAATGGTTTAAGAGGCACCCTCCCTGATAAGAATGCAATAGGTTAGAAAGGATTGGGCTAGAGCTGTGTATATTTGTTTAATAAGATTCACTGAAGCAACATGCCTGAGTAATTTGAATATCCAAATCAATTTTCTGAACCAAAGCTACGTGATAATGCCAAGAGAGTCGCTGGTCAGTTACGATACCCAAGTATTTCGTCTTTTGTAACTTTTCGATAGCGCAATTAGTGTCCTGCATATTGTAACAATGGTGTATCTTTACACTGAAATTAGTACCAGGCCGAGTTCTATTACATAAGGAGAAACACATGTAGATAGTCATCTGGCTATTCAGCGTAAGTAGGTTAGTTCTTAACCAGGAAGCAACCCTAGATAATCCCACTTCCGTGTCCTTCCGCACAGAATCCCAATTATCGCCAATAAAGACCAGCCCTGTGTCGTCGGCAAAAGAGTAAACCCGAGAACCACCTGCCTCCAACTCACATAGGTCATTGATGTAGATAAGAAACAAGGTGGGCCAAAGGTGGAGTTTCTTGCCCCTTCTTCTCCATACGAAACTACCTTTTGGAAGAGGCGCCTACAATCAATTCTATTTTTAATGTAAAATTTGGTGTTCAAAATTTCCTTTTTAAGTGCCTATTTGAAATAAATGCTTTGACTTTGACTTTGTCGAGCAGTCAATAAACATGTCCGCATTGGCATTTGAAGGGGATCGATATACCCCTAGTATAATATTGTTATTATTGATTTTAATTTCCAAAGCAGAGGCTTGGGTTAATTTATTTTCCCTGACATTTGCTACAATATTATTAGTGACGTACATATGGGCGCCAAACCATTATTTGATTTTAATTTTAACTTGTTTCGATTATTTTGTACTCAATCTGACTTCCATGTTATTTATTAAATTAATACTTGTATTTTCGGTTAGTCTATGCTAAGTTATTATTTTGATTTATTTAAAATATTGTGGTTTCCGGTTGAATTTATGTTAAAGTTTCTATTTGACCTACTTCCTTTTGCAATATTTAAAATATTGCTGTTTCCGGTTCTAATTATGTTAGTTTATTTTGGATCAACTTCCTTTTGATTTATATAAAATATTGTTGTTTCTGGTTGAATTGATGTTAAAGAAACTATTGAGCTTCTTCCTTTTGATTTATTTAAAATATTGTACTTTTCTGGTTGACTTTATTTTAAGGTTGTTGGTAATAAGGATTTATCTTGACACATCAGCTTGAATTATTAAAAATGTAATTTCCTTTCAGTTAATATTATTAAGGATGTGTGTTGACACATCCGATTGAATGATTTAAAATGTTAGGGAATTATTTTGACATACCTGCTTGATTTATATAAATTTTAATTGGCGGTAAAGACTCGCGGTAAAGTTTGGCAGTAATTTTGGGTATACAACATATTGTAATGCGAATGGAAACACATTTTTCACTCGACGCTCGACTCTCGCCGCGGACGGACGTGTCTCGCGCTCTCCCGCTCCCGACCCAGTGTTGTGTTTCCTGGGGCCCTATTATGAACTCTTATTTCCAGGCAGTTTACGGCGTAAACAGAACTGCCTTGCAATTTCGTATTATGAACTCGTCAAACAAGCCAGTCAGCGGTCACGTGACACCCTGGCCGACTTCTGGCCGAATATTGCCTGGCAATACCGTATTACGAACGTTCGTTTGACATTTCATTCCGTATTAGAACTGTCAAAAAGTTACCTCACAATCCATTCAGTTTACGCTGCTTCAGAGGTGCTTTTATTTAATTGTTTAGGGTTTATTTGGAAATTATTGGAGTGTTTTCTATATAACATAAGAAAATATAATCATGTGTGACGAAAATGAACTGTTTGAGTTCCTGGAAAGTGATTCTTCTCGTCAAACTTGTGAATCAACTAATAAAAGGAGACGACTTCATGACCAATCTAATGCATTCGACATGGATGATGTGCAGTTCACGACTTGGGACTGAATCTTTGTGAGCAGCTGAGGCCTCACATGTCATGAGATGTGTGATCGCACGCAAGGCTAATAAACGTATTATTCTAATCCTAACAACGGCCTTTCCTTTTGGTGTTCACCTTTAACCCATAACGGGCTTACAAATTCCACGGATTTATCCGTGAAGACTAAGGAAGTTGTTTTTATTAAGTATGAACTTTACGTAAAGTTTTAAGTAAACATTATTCTCATTTTAGGTTTTGGTTGCATTATCATAGTATGCTACTGGCTCCTACCAACGCCCCACTGGTGATATAGGCTCTCATTCAATGTCCCAGTCCCAGCCAACATTTTCTATAGTAGATGCAAATCACTGAGATTTCTTCAGACTTCTTGGAAGTAGTATAAAAACTCCAACAATCTTTCCAGCTGAACATAAGTTAGGTAACTCGCCGACGAGGCGAGGGCGAGAACGCTCATCCACTATTAAAATAAAACTTTCATTGTATTAATATTATATCATGTTAAAAACATGAATATTAATTGAAATACTCAATAACACTTTCGCCATCTTTTTGTTTATACTTGTACTCCGTAAATCTTAAAATGGATCCTTCCATAAAACAAACAATACGATAGTGTTCTTTCATAATGTTATTGTTATTATCTAATGTTTGTCAAACAATACTTTCATTAAAGTTGTCGAATTCCCCGCTGACCTTCAAGTGGAATACGTTCGGAAACCTCGCGTTACAATTTGCAAACAGGAAATATTAGATAAATTATTATAATCTAAAATAGCACAATATAAATTGCGTTCATATTTTCACCTATTATACTAGACTAACTAGTTTAATATATGGTATTTATTATTTTTATCATAAATACGTGAGATAAACAAAACCGTAACTTCCCTATAAATATATAATTGGGTTTCTGAACGTTACGTCAGAGAATTACAAGCCACCCATAGACAAACTACCCAGCGTGAAGTCGCTCAGAACTAGGAATGTCATAATACGAAATTCAACCAGCCCGTGAAATGAATTGCCTGGAACTTGCCTGGTTTTTTAAAAGTTCGTAATAGGCCCGCTGCTCCTACTCGTTGCGACCACGTGACGTCATCGTAGTCGCCCCGACTACTCCGATAAAAATAAAATCAAGAAATTGATTTTATTTTTAATCAATTAAAAAAGTGCCTTTTTCGAGGCAAATCTCGTTTCATCAACAGACGTTTGTGAGTAGCTTCACTAGGCCCCTTCTGGGTAAAACCACAGTTTCGTGGTCCTCGGTTGAAACCTTACGGTGTCAACGAAGCCGAGTGGGGTGTTGACCCAATTCACACCCGCCGAACCCCTTCAGGGCGAGGCAGTTAGTTGGACGGGTCCCAGATAACCGGCCTTGGGGGATCTCCTAGTCGGCTCTGGTGACAGTTTTGCTTTCTAGCTACTCACCTAGTGTCTTTAGGGTGTGTCTACACCCTTCGCGCTAGACTGGTCAGGGCCCCGTTCGCACAATAAGACTGGCGACGGGTTACAAGCTTAGGGCTCACCAATAGGTACTCACCTCTCTGTCTACACCCGACAGAGAGGGTCACACATCCCCGGGCCCATCCACCCGGGGAGATAGGTATAGGGTTAGGCATCGTGGAAATTTATTTTCCAACATTCCGTCCCCGAACTAGCTCCCCCTCCTCCGACCATGGAGGACGCCTATATTGTGGCGTTCTTCGATTTCCTGGCAAAATATGGCGCCAAGTTACGTCATCGCTCCACCCCTACTCCGTCCCATGGCGCACTCGGCGAATTCAGTGACGCATTGGAAAGCCCGCTATCGCCACCTGCATGCGAACAAGGAATTCCGCCTTTCGTTCCGTCAAACAATGTTCCGGCCGCTAATTCGGCCCCCATTGTTACACCCGCCTTTGTTCCGGTAGATAATACTCCGGCCGCTAATCCGGCCCCTATTGTCTCGCCCGCCTTTGTCCCTGCTGCCATTGTCACGGCCTCCATTGTTCCGGCCGCCATTGTCTCAGAGACAACGCAGCTGCGCGCCGCTGTAACAAATACGACGGAGAGCATGGACACGTCGGTCCCACTCTCCGAGGAAGAAGCCCGCACCTCCTCCTCCAGCGATGACGACTTCCAAGTCGTCGTTAAAGGAGGCAAGAGGAAGGCGGCTAAATCCTCCGCCCCTGCTGGCCCAGTCACCAAGGCCCAGAAACAAGAGACGAATACCTTATCGTCCACTTCTACTTCCGCCCCTAGTCCGCGGGGCACCAGCCCGGTCAGCCCTACGGCTTGCCCACCCGCTCCTACCGCGAGGAAACAAAAGCCCCTCCCCCGATCTACATTCAAGATAAGTCCAAATGGACCGAAATCTCCAAAATGTGTGGTGATCGAAAGATCAACTACACAAATGCCCGATCCACCCTTCAGGGGATCAAAGTTTCCGTCCCCACGTCTTCGGACTTTAGGGATCTCTCCCGCGCCCTGCGTGAAAGGAACTACTCCTTTCATACTGATGGCTTCCGCGCAACTTCCAGCGCTGATGGCTTCCGCCATCCCAGCGCCTTTGGTAGCCCCCGCGGCCCCTACGGCCTCTCCAGCGGCACCTCAGGGAACCCAGGGCCGAAACAGCGCCCAAATCATATTAAGTACATACGCGGCTCTCTTCACCACCGCCGCGGATAAAATGGCGGAAGAAATCGTTGCTGCAAACGGCAACGCAATTCGCCTCATGGAAATTCTCAGCGCGTATCCCGAGATCGCGCAAGTTCTACACTCACTCAAATATTAATTCTCAATGGATAATACGAGAGTAAATAGTAACAAACCCCGATCCCTTAAATTAGGCTTTTTCAACGCAAATGGCGTTTCAGGTCAACGCGATGAAATCGCCGCTTTCCTCCGCGACCATTAGCTTGACATCGTCCTCATACGGGAAACCTTTTTAAAACCGCATCACCGAAACCCGAATATTGCCAACTATAAACTAGTTCGCAATGACAGGTCTCGATGCCACAAGGGTGGCACACAAATATACTTTAGGAAATCTTTGTATTGTATCCCTATAGACCCACCTCCTCTCCTCTCCCATCTGGAGACCTCTATGTGTCGGCTCGGCATGACCGGCCACCAACCGATCACCATCATCTCCGCGTATATCCCACCCGACAATGGTCCGGAGGATCCCATCTCGCTCCAAAAGGACTTCACTGCCCTCTTCGGTATGAGTGACTCCGTCATCTTGGCGGGGGATCTTAATGCCAAGCACCCGGCGTGGAATAGTAGCACAACCTCAATCAGAGGTAGGTTAGTTTTCAAGTTAGGCGAATCCCTTAACTTTGACGTCATCGCTCCAATGAGCCCGACTCACTTCCCAGGTAATCCAAATCACCTTCCCGATGTTCTCGATGTAGCGCTGCTCAAGAATGTGAACCTTCGTTTGCATTCGATAGAGACGTTCCACGAGCTTAACTCTGACCACCGCCCAGTAGTCATGCATCTTGCACCCTACTCGGGCCCTATCGACCCCAACCGCCCCCCTCAGACCCAGATGATAACCGACTGGAGGAAAGTAAGTGAAAGACTGAAATCCACCACGTCGCCTCAATTGGAAACCATCCCCGATCACATAGTGTCAGTCGCCGACACGACGGCCGCAATCGACTCGTTTACCGAGCACGTTAAATCCGTTTTGACGGATTGTTCACGGGAAGTTCCGGTGATGGAAGACCATCGCTGGAAACTACCTACTGACGTACGTGACTTGATAACCGAGAAGAATGCGGCTATTCGTGCCTACGACTCCTTCCCTTGTGACGCGAACAAAGCCCACATGCGCTATTTACAGCGTGCTGTAAAGAAACGCATAGGGGAGGTTCGCTCAGAGCGTTGGAACAAGATGCTCAGTGAACTCGAGCCCACTCACCAAGCCTTCTGGCACCTTCAGAGGAAATTGCGCTCCTCCGAGGAGGTCTCTATGCCTCCCCTCATCCGCCCCGACAAGAGCGTCGCGTTCGACAGCACCGACAAGGCCGAATGCCTTGCTGACAGCCTAGAGTCCCAGTGTTCTCCCAGCTCTCAACCAGTAGACCAAGCTCACCTGAACAAGGTCGACGCTGAAGTCGAACGGAGAGCCTCCCTTCCACCCGTTGAAGACCCTGATGATCCTCTGCCTCCCGTCACTCCAGACGAAGTGCACGACATCATAAAAGGGCTCCAAGCTCGTAAAGCCCCCGGTTCGGACGGTATTACCAACAAGGTTTACAAACTCCTACCTGCCCCTCTAATAATGCTCATGACCGCCATCTTCAATGGCGCCTTGAGCAACAACATCTTCCCACAAGCGTGGAAAGAAGCAACAGTCATCGGTATCCCAAAGCCAGGCAAGCCAAAGTCTGAGCCCTCCAGCTACCGTCCCATAAGCTTACTCAACGTTCTCGGCAAAATCTACGAGAGGCTTATTTATAAGCGTCTCAAAGACTACGCCGAAGCAAAGAGCCTCATTCCCAACGAGCAGTTTGGTTTCCGTCCCCAACACTCGAGTATCCACCAGGTCCACCGTATAGTAGAGCACTTGTGCGCCGGTATGCAGCGTAACGCGACGACGGGTGTGCTATTCTTCGACATAGCGAAAGCCTTCGACAAAGTCTGGCACAACGGCTTGTTATACAAGCTTTACCAACTAGGAGTGCCAGATCGTCTCGTGCTCATCTTACGAGACTTTTTGTCGAATCGCACCTTCCGCTATCGCATCGAGGGTGCACTCTCGTCCCCTCACCCTATTCGCGCCGGTGTCCCTCAGGGTTCCGTCATATCTCCTCTAGTTTTCACGCTGTTCACCAGCGATATCCCACAGAGTAAAAAGGCTCAGTTGGCTCTCTTCGCCGACGACACTGCCGTTTACTATACCGGTCATTGTCCCAATGCTATAGCTCGTACTCTCCAAACCTCCGCAAACGTCTTAGGCGCTTGGTTCCGGAAATGGAGAATCGAGGTCAACCCCGATAAGAGTCAGGCGGTTCTATTCTCTAGACGTCGTCGACTCCCTCCCCCACTTCCCAGCCCGATCACTATGTACGGCAAGCCAATCCATTGGGAGAAGCAAGCCAAATACCTAGGCGTGATCCTCGATCAAAACCTTACCTTTAAGGCTCATATTAAGGCGGTTCGCGCGCGCGCCTCCTTCGCTCTTAGCAGGCTCCACTTTGTACTGACAGCCCGTAGTAAACTGTCACTTAAATGCAAGCTGCGCATCTACACCGCAGTCATCCGTCCCATCATGACCTATGCCTGCGTTGTATTTGCGCACGCTCACCCACGTCATCTCCATAAGATGCAGACCCTCCAGAACCGTTTCCTCAGAAAGGTCACGGGTGCCCCCTTCTATGTCCGTAATATAAATCTCCACATCGATCTTAAAATGCCTACCATAAACCAGTTCATGAAACGCTTATCGAAGCGCTTCTTTGACTGTGGCATAAAACACTCCAACCCCTTGATCTCAGCGGCCGCCCGCTACACTCCCTCCCGCATTAGCAGTATTCGCCGACCAAGGCATACTTTAATCGCCCCCGACGACGCCACTACCCTCCTCCAGGAGAGTAGTAAGGCCACCAGCACACTACATAAGCCCAAAACCCGATCGCCGTCCTACCGTCCTCGCCGCCGAGGCCCGCCGCGACGCCCAAATCCACGCCCCTCCCGACCCTTGCTCGAGCCAGCCCGCGCCGCTGAGCCTGTAGCTTTAAATTTGTCCCTAAATCACTCAAATCCTGATCCAGCTAGTCCCTTGCTGCCCTCTCCCAGCGACGCCCTAAGCCGAGGTTCGTACCCCGAAGGGGGTGCCCTTAGCGTTGTCGCTTAGTTTTTAAGTTAGTACATAAGTTTAAGTCCTGGCTGGAGGCCTTAATTTATTAGGCAACCACAGGCAAGTCCGTCTAAGCAGACGACAACCTCATAGGTTGACCTGCGAGATGCCATTTATAAAATAAAAATAAATAAAAATGGAAACACATTCTTTATACGCTGCCCGTGGAATAAACACCCTGAGATGAAGTAAGGTATTTTCTTTATACTCTCTTAAACATCTTCCTGCCATTCAGTATTACCGTGTATTTGTGTGATATATTGGTGCAAACCAATATGTCTGACTTCGACAAACAACGGCGATGATGCGCCGACATACACTACTCCGTCGTTTTTATTTATGTGATTTGTTGGTTGAAAAGCAGAGAAGTGGGAATAGTGGGTATAGCTTTAATAGGATTGAGTTGATTTTCAGTTAGAATCAGGATATCCGGCTTCAATTTTAGACAAGACAGAGACGCTTCGTATATTTTGACAGAATATTTTGTAGTCATTATTTTGTACTTGTACGTGTTTAGTCAAATCCTCCATATCACAGTGAAAAGCCTGAGCGATATTTGAAATGTCTATATCGATTAGTGTGTGCAGCGAACTATCCATTAAAAAGATTGGCAAGTCCGAGGATGAACTTCAACACCCGACAACATAAATTTGATAACCGCGGAGTACGAGTATAACGTGCTTGTATTGAGGTTTTTAAGTATATGGGAGTATCTGTTAGAGAGTAGATTTCGGTTGTTGTGTATAATTAAAAAGGTGTGGGTTAAAGTGAGTGTATGTGCAAGGGTAGTAGACAGTGTCATAATTTCTAAAAACGCAAAACAAAATGAAAAAGTTAAGAGACAGTTTTTATTGATGGTACCATCATCCTCCAAGTTTTGGGTATGAATGTGGATGGCTTTATGAGTAGGGGAAGACCAAAGAAAAGTTGGATGGGCTGTGTGCACGATGATAAGGCATGGGGGTAGGATAAGGAAATGGGATTACAACTGAGATGAGAGACATGATAGAGAAGACTGGAAGAAAAAGATTTGTGATAAGGGTGATAAGTGGATCAAGATGATGAGTTTTTTCTTACGTATACAATTTATTTTATTACTTACTTCTCCAGAAGGAATAGTAATCTGAAAATAAAACAAAGATTCGAATTAACTATAGAAATAAGGACGTGACGATGCGTAATTTGTATAATTCTTTGAATTTTTTGTTTGACTTACTGATTGAATTATGTCAACTAGTGGTAACTGTTAGTACTGCTTTCAAACTGATAATTATGTATTACTCAAATTAGATTTCATTTAATGTAATATGCAATTTCGCCCAGTTCTATGAGATCGCCATCTTTGCCAACAAACTATCGCTGTTTCGCAAACTATTGCTACTGACCCACAGAGGCCACAGTCTTCAGAGCAACAAAGAAAGTTTAATTATTTATATATTTTTCATTTTCTTTTTCATTTATTGTTTCAATTTGTAGTTGTGTGTTATAGCCTATTATAATTATGTACTTATTCTGTGTTATGTTATAAAATTGAATTAATATGCAAGTGCTGTGCACACCTATAAGTGACAAATTCTTTCTAGTCTTTAGATTCAATTGTTATAGTACCCCGGTAAATAAAATGTATTAGTGAATAAGTCGTTGGAGTGCCATAAAAAAAAAAAATCGTCATGAACCTGGAAAACCTCATTACTTTTCAACATATATTGGGCGAAACCAAGAAATTACTCAAAAATAAGAACAGAGAAGGTTGGCCAAAATATTGTGGCTCACTGAATCTTTCTACTCCAGCGGCAGCTGTGTGGCGTTAATTATCGTCTTTTAGAAGTAGTTTGAAACCTCCCTCCGGGAGCAAATTATCTGCGGATTTGCGTAACCAGTTTTTTTCTAAGCTCGCTCCAGCTTATATTCCCGATACGGATGAGTGTGTATCTTCGAACTCTCAGCAGATTTCGAATGATCCTATAGATGGTCCATTTATTCTTGATGAACTTTAATCGATCCTCGCCTATGTAAATGATTCTGCTCCTGGAGCGGATAAATTCCCTTACTCCTTCATCACTAAAGCTGGTGACAAGATATTATAACCCAGTAAAGATCCTAGTGATCATTGTTCTTACTGACCAATTGCTATATCGTCTATTCTTATAACACTTTTAGAACATTTGATTAAAAACCGCCAAGAACGGTTTGTAGAAAAAAGAAAACTGCTCTCAACGACTCAATTCGGCTTTAGGAAAGGCCAAATCGAGGTCGGTTTGGAGAGGACTACCTCAGGGATCCGTGCTTAGTCCCCCTTTATGTGTTATTTATGCCTCTGATCTTCCTTCTTGCTTGACTTTTAACTGTAAAGTACTTCAGTGTGCGGACGATATTGCATTATTGGTCGGTGGCAGTTCCATCGAAGACGCCGCTCACTCCGCTATCTCGTTGTCCTCATTAAACCAATGGCTCTTGGATCACGGGTTATCTTTAAGTGCTCCAAAAAGTACCGCAGTTGTCTTTACTCGTAGGCGCCTTATCCCCCAGGTTAACATTAATATTGACGGTCAAGCTATCCCAGTTGAAAAGACGGCCAGGTTTCGGGGAGTTACCTTGGTTTACAAATTGTCGGGAATGGACCACAATAATAACACAGTAAAAAAATGTGAGCGTTCGCAGGAGTAGTGGTGGGGAGCTCACCCATGCACCTTAAAGTTAGTTTACAATGCACTGGGCAGAAGCGTGTTGGATTATTGTAGCTACCTAATTGAGCCACCTAATTGAGCCATGCAACAAGGAAGCCTTGCTCAGATTAGATTCTGTCCAGTCAAAATGTCTGAGGATCGTAATTGGTGCCATGAAATCCTCCCTCATAAATACTCTCCAGGTTGAATGTGCAGAACCTCCTCTTAACCTTCGAAGACAATACCTAGCAGATCGTTTCTTGTCAAAAGTTTTCTCCCTTTCATCCCACCCTTTACTCTCCATTTTGGAAAAAACCTACCTCTCTCTTAACGCGTCTCCCTACTGGAATAATAAATCAATTCCATTGATGAATAGGTACATAGAGCTTATACAACTCTCCTCACCTTTTTGTCAATACCCTCTCTTCCTGTCTTTTCTTCCGCCTATGAGGTGGTCAATTTCAGGCCAAAGGTAGTTTTGAGACTGGGTATCTCCAAAAATTCCCGGGACGTAAAAGGCGATTTCGATCAGGTCATTAAGATATACTGGGAAGGTTGGAATTTATTTTAAACGAACGCATCCAAAGTATCGTCAACAGGATGTACAGGTTTTTCAACATATTTCCAGAACTCTAAAATTGCCCTTCTATTCTAATGTCCACCAGAGACTTCAGCATATACATAGTTACGACTTACGAACTGACACCAAACACAACTTGTAAAGTATTAACAAATAGATCAGAAAACGCACATGTGAATTCCAATATGTAGTGCCACGTAAAAATCGAGTGCTTTGTTTTCATTATTATTGGAAGCTATATGTTTTTGAGCCATTTGAGGTTGAAACGCTTTTACGAATTCGCACACGACGGAAAACCGGATTAATATTCAAACAATTTGACGTAAGTACCAAGATATGTAAAACTCAAACTAAATCGTGCCAATATCAGAAATGTGTGGTCAAATAAAAGAGTGCGGTGCAGACCATCAAACTGAAACACTTTCTCTGATGGATATAAAACCCTCCCTAACCTTTTCCCAACTATCTTGAGGTCGGCTTCCAGTCTTACATGACGCAGCTGAATACCAGTATTTTACATGGAGCTACTGCCTATCTGACCTCCACAACCTAGTTACTGGGTAACACGAAACCCCTTGGTGAGACTGATTGGCAGACTTTTGGGCTTCTGATGTAACGACTTTCAAAGATCTACGAAAGACACCTGAAACCAACGGCATAACGTGCTTTTCGAGCCAGCGAGGGTTCTCGGTATGTAATGGTTGGTCTCTTATCCACGAGTCACTGACCAGCTTTGATACTTGTTATTATTAGCTCGCTACCTTGCCAGAAACCTTAATACAATGAAATATTACACACCTGCTGTTTTCATTTATGGTAACATCATCCTCCAAGTTCCAAGTTTTGGGTATGAATGTGGATGGCTTTATATGCAGTAAAGATGGATGGGCGGTGTGATCGATGATATGGCTAGAAGGGGAGTGACTACTGAGATGACGACTGATAGAGAAGAATGGAAGAAAAAGATTTGTGATAAGAGTGATAAGAGGATCAGGATGATTAGGTTTCTCTTACATATAACATTTAATTTATTACTTACATTGTTATTGTTATCCTGAAAATAAAACAAATATTCGAATTATTTATATAAATAGGGACGAATCGTAATTCTAAATAATTGATAACGTCTACAAGGAATTTCTATTATTATAAATCCTGTCAATTTTAGACAATACATTCTATGATTGAAGTGACTTTTGCTGCTTACATCCCGAAAATGTCAAGAGAAACCTGATAAGGTAGAATTTTACACCAAAAATACATAAACCAGATGAGATGGGTGTATTTAGATTTGGAAAACGTGATATATAAGGGTAATACGTATCATACTTATTTATAAAGTACTCATTGATTGCTAAAAGGGATGAGAGAAGTCGAAATTATTGTATAACCAAAAAAAAAAAATAAGTATGACGAGCAGCAAGTGCTATTGCTTCGAATCCTTCAGAAATACTCAAAAAAGAAATTAGAAGAAGCCAGTCTTACACAATAAAGGTAATCCACCATATGGCAACCACATGGGATGGGGGTCTGAAACCTGTGACAACTTTGGTATTGGCCTAGTGGATATATTAGATGTACTAAACCTATGTGTATTTAATTTCGGTTGTTCTACACGTAGGTCTGCATTAGGGCAGAACAGCAGTTATGTTGGCTTAACATTCAGTTCATCTAGTATAGCCAGCCTTTTTAATTGGAGTCGCTTGGATATGACTTAAGGGAGTGACCACTATCCCATCATGGTCGAAATTCCATCCAAGACTATTCCTGACAAAACTTCGCCTCCTTTGTTAAAATACCAGCTGAACTCAGCGGATTGAGACCTTTACTCAAAAATCTTAGACTTGCGGGTCTCTTCGCTTCCATTCTTTAATCCTGAGTCTGCTCAGGAATGCTTTACCTCATTTTCCAACACTACATCCTCCACAGCAGGTGATTGCTTCCCTCCAACAAAAAACCGCCAACAGGCAAAACTCCATCCCCGCCTGCTTTATTATAACTTTTTACTAATTGTGGTATAGTATTTTTATTCTTGGTGCATCGTCTTCACTTACAGAAATGTAATTAATGTATAAAAATACTGTAAAACATTTTAAAGAGTAACTTGTCCCTTCGTCTCCATATGAAACTACGTTTTGGATATATAGGGTAGGTAGAGATAGGGGCGCCTAGAATCAATCATTTTTTAATGTTAAATTGGACGTTCAAAATTGCCTTTTTCTGTGCTTATTTGAAATAAATGCTTTGACTTTGACTTTGTCGAGCAGTCAATAAACATGTCCGCATTGGCATTTGAAGGCGATCGATATACCCCTAGTATAATATTGTTATTATTGATTTTAATTTCCAAAGCAGAGGCTTGGGTTAATTTAATTTCCCTGACATTTGCTACAATATTATTAGTGACGTACACTACTCCGTCGTTTTTATTTGTGTGATTTGTTGGTTGAAAAGAAGAGAAGTTGGAATAGTGGGTACTATTCCAACTTCTCTGCTTTTCAACCAATAGCTTTAATAGGATTGAGTTGATTTTCAATTGAATTCCAATTTGTGGTGCCACGTAAAAATCAAGAGCTTTGTTTTCATTATTATTGGAAGCTATATGTTTTTGAGCCATTTGAGGTTGAAACGCTTTTACGAATTCGCACACGACGGGAAACCAGATTAATATTCAAACAATGTGACGTAAGTACTAAATATGTAAAACACAAACTAAAACGTGCCAATATCAGAAAGTTGTGGTCAAATTTAAGAGTGCGGTGCAGATCATCAAACTGAAACACTTTCTCTATGGGACCAACATCGAAATCGCGAAAAAGTTATCAACTGTCCTAAACAAAACTTCATTAAATACTCGAACCAAATGAATGGGATGAATATAAAACCCTCCCTAACCAAAAGGTTAACGTTGGGAAAATCCAATGTCTTGAGGTCGGCTTCCAGTCTTACCGGACGCAGCTGAATATCAGTGTTTTACATGGAGCGACTGCCTATCTGACCTCCACAACCCAGTTACTGGGTAACACGAAACCCCTTGGTAAGACTGATCGTCAGACTTGTGGGTTGATTGTCAGATCTACGAGTGGCAGGTTAAACGGCATAACGTGTTTTTCGAGCCACCGAGGGTTCTCGGAATGTTTATAAGTTTAAGTTTATAATTGTATTTATTTCATAATCAACAGGTAACATATACATTTTAGACGCCGTATTTTAAGTATGGAGATACCTGTAACAGAAGACCTCCCTGTTCCATACGTCTATGTGTACAATGCATACAAAGCCTGATATTGACAGAATCAATAACAAAGTAATTACATTATGAAAAATAAGAATTGGGGTTTATTTATAAACGATGACCAAAGCCAAGAGACGTTTAAAAGTCAAAAATGTATGGATAAACAATCGCTAATCATTACTTAGCTTTGAACAACGTTTATAAATAAAAGGATAGAATCTACAGATAATTAGTGACTTAGGTTAGATACTTGAGTTTGTAATCTCAGATATTTTTTTATTTCATTCCCACTTACAAACAAATACTGAGAAAAGCAGAAATAAAATTAATAGGTTGCAATAGAATTTGAATCCTATCGCGTATGTCACTGAGTTTGTCGTACCACATTTGCTAATTATCTCAGATTCAGAATCCAAGCATAGTTATTTGTGGAGTGTGTGTATGTGTGTGTGTGTGCATATTATTAGTGTGAAGTACCAAATGGTAGACAATTGTATATGAATTTATTAGTCCGCATTTCCATTAACTCCTAGTGTATTCGTAGGTTAATTTTAAATGATTGTTATATTACTGGATGTAGATGTGCCTCAGTCTCTTCATAAGTAAGGGTCATTAGCCATGCAGTCAGGGTTTTCTTGCATTCGTAATGAGTTTTTGGTAAATAGGAAGTTTTTTGGCTTACGGTGTTACAAATAATAGTAGTTTGGGCAGTATGTTGCCGTCTTGCAAATGCAGTACGAGCCCTTACTCCAACCAAACGACCGTACTTTCTTCATTTCCTGATAAAACCGGGATCAATAACCATAGTTTTATGCATTTTTAAGGAATAAATGAGAATATATAACTTTCTTACAGTTAAAAGGTCACATCGTTTGTAATGTTCTTGTGTAGAAAAACGATGCAGTTTAAAATAAATAGTTTTGGGAAGGGCACGCTGTGGTCATTCTACACATAGGAATGAAATGGTTTAAGTGGCACCCTCCCTGATAAGAATGCAATAGGTTAGAACGGATTGGGCTAGAGCTGTGTATATTTGTTTAATAAGATTCACTGAAGCAACATGCCTGAGTAATTTGAATATCCAAATCAATTTTCTGAACCAAAGCTACGTGATAATGCCAAGAGAGTCGCTGGTCAGTTACGATATTTCGTCCAAGTATTTCGTCTTTTGTAACTTTTCGATAGCGCAATTAGTGTCCTGCATATTGTAACAATGGTGTATCTTTACACTGAAATTAGTACCAGGCCGAGTTCTATTACATAAGGAGAAACACATTTAGATAGTCATCTGGCTATTCAGCGTAAGTAGGTTAGTTCTTAACCAGGAAGCAACCCTAGATAATCCCACTTCCGTGTCCTTCCGCACAGAATCCCAATTATCGCCAATAAAGACCAGCCCTGTGTCGTCGGCAAAAGAGTAAACCCGAGAACCACCTGCCTCCAACTCACATAGGTCATTGATGTAGATTAGAAACAAGGTGGGCCAAAGGTGGAGTTTCTTGCCCCTTCTTCTCCATACGAAACTACCTTTTGGAAGAGGCGCCTACAATCAATTCTATTTTTAATGTAAAATTTGGTGTTCAAAATTTCCTTTTTAAGTGCCTATTTGAAATAAATGCTTTGACTTTGACTTTGTCCGCATTGGCATTTGAAGGGGATCGATATACCCCTAGTATAATATTGTTATTATTGATTTTAATTTCCAAAGCAGAGGCTTGGGTTAATTTATTTTCCCTGACATTTGCTACAATATTATTAGTGACGTACATATGGGCGCCAAACCATTATTTGATTTTAATTTTAACTTGTTTCGATTATTTTGTACTCAATCTGACTTCCATGTTATTTATTAAATTAATACTTGTATTTCCGGTTAGTCTATGCTAAGTTATTGTTTTGATTTATTTAAAATATTGTGGTTTCCGGTTGAATTTATGTTAAAGTTTCTATTTGAGCTACTTCCTTTTGATTTATTTAAAATATTGTACTTTTCTGGTTGACTTTATTTTAAGGTTGTTGGTAATAAGGATTTATCTTGACACATCCGCTTGAATTATTAAAAATGTAAATTCCTTTGAGTTAATATTATTAAGGATGTGTGTTGACACATCCGATTGAATGATTTAAAATGTTAAGGAATTATTTTGACATACCTGCTTGATTTATATAAATTTTAATTGGCGGTAAAGACTCGCGGTAAAGTTTGGCTGTAATTTTGTGTATAAAACCTATTGTAATGCGAATGGAAACACATTCTTTATACGCTGCCCGTGGAATAAACACCCTGAGTTGAAGTAAGGTATTTTCTTTATACTCTCTTAATCATCTTCCTGCCATTCAGTATTACCGTGTATTTGTGTGATATATTGGTGCAAACCAATATGTCTGACTTCGACAAACAACGGCGATGATGCGCCGACATACACTACTCCGTCGTTTTTATTTATGTGATTTGTTGGTTGAAAAGCAGAGAAGTGGGAATAGTGGGTATAGCTTTAATAGGATTGAGTTGATTTTCAGTTAGAATCAGGATATCCGGCTTCAATTTTAGACAAGACAGAGTAAGCTGGAGATCATCTAAGTTACTATAAACGCTTCGTATATTTTGACAGAATATTTTGTAGTCATTATTTTGTACTTGTACGTGTTAAGTCAAATCCTCCATATCACAGTGAAAAGCCTGAGCGATATTTGAAATGTCTATATCGATTAGTGTGTGCAGCGAACTATCCATTAAAAAGATTGGCAAGTCCGAGGATGAACTTCAACACCCGACAACATAAATTTGATAACCGCGGAGTACGAGTATAACGTGCTTGTATTGAGGTTTTTAAGTATGTGGGAGTATCTGTTAGAGAGTTGATTTCGGTTGTTGTGTACAAATAAAAAGGTGTGGGTTAAAGTGAGTGTATGTGCAAGGGTAGTAGACAGTGTCATAATTTCTAAAAACGCAAAACAAAATGAAAAAGTTAAGAGACAGTTTTTATTGATGGTACCATCATCCTCCAAGTATTGGGTATGAATGTGGATGGCTTTATGAGTAGGGGAAGACCAAAGAAAAGTTGGATGGGCTGTGTGCACGATGATAAGGCATGGGGGTAGGATAAGGAAATGGGATTACAACTGAGATGAGAGACATGATAGAGAAGACTGGAAGAAAAAGATTTGTGATAAGGGTGATAAGTGGATCAAGATGATGAGTTTTTTCTTACGTATACAATTTATTTTATTACTTACTTCTCCAGAAGGAATAGTAATCTGAAAATAAAACAAAGATTCGAATTAACTATAGAAATAAGGACGTATCAATTAATAATATGCGTAATTTGTATAATTCTTTGATTTTTTTGTTTGACTCACTGATTGAATTATGTCAACTAGTGGTAACTGTTAGTACTGCTTTCAAACTGATAATTATGTATTACTCAAATTAGATTTCATTTAATGTAATATGCAATTTCGCCCAGTTCTATGAGATCGCCATCTTTGCCAACAAACTATCGCTGTTTCGCAAACTATTGCTACTGACCCACAGAGGCCACAGTCTTCAGAGCAACAAAGAAAGTTTAATTATTTATATATTTTTCATTTTCTTTTTCATTTTAGTTTCAATTTGTAGTTGTGTGTTATAGCCTATTATAATTATGTACTTATTCTGTGTTATGTTATAAAATTGAATTAATATGCAAGTGCTGTGCACACCTATAAGTGACAAACTCTTTCTAGTCTTTAGATTCAATTGTTATAGTACCCCGGTAAATAAAATGTATTAGTGAATAAGTCGTTGGAGTGCAATAAAAAAATATAAATCGACATGAACCTGGAAAACCTCATTGCTTTTCAACATATATTGGGCGAAACCAAGAAATTACTCAAAAATAAGAAGAGAGAAGGTTGGCCGAAATATTGTGGCTCACTGAATCTTTCCACTCCAGCGGCAGCTGTGTGGCGTTAATTATAGTCTTTTAGAAGTAGTTTGAAACCTCCCTCCGGGAGCAAATTATCTGCGGATTTGCGTAACCAGTTTTTTTCTAAGCTCGCTCCAGCTTATATTCCCGATACGGATGAGTGTGTATCTTCGAACTCTCAGCATATTTCGAATGATCCTATAGATGGTCCATTTATTCTTGATGAACTTTAATCGATCCTCGCCTATGTAAAGGATTCTGCTCCTGGAGCGGATGAATTCCCTTACTCCTTCGTCACTAAAGCTGGTGACAAGATATTATAACCCAGTAAAGATCCTAGTGATCATTGTTCTTACAGACCAATTGCTATATCGTCTATTCTTATAACACTTTCAGAACATTTGATTAAAAACCGCCAAGAACGGTTTGTAGAAAAAAGAAAACTGCTCTCAACGACTCAATTCGGTTTTTGGAAAGGCCAAATCTAGGTCGGTTTGGAGAGGACTACCACAGGGATCCGTGCTTAGTCCCCCTTTATGTGTTATTTATGCCTCTGATCTTCCTTCTTGCTTGACTTTTAACTGTAATGTACTTCAGTGTGCGGACGATATTGCATTATTGGTCGGTGGCAGTTCCATCGAAGACGCCGCTTACTCCGCTATCTCGTTGTCCTCATTAAACCAATGGCTCTTGGATCACGGGTTATCTTTAAGTGCTCCAAAAAGTACCGCAGTTGTCTTTACTCGTAGGCGCCTTATCCCCCAGGTTAACATTAATATTGACGGTCAAGCTATCCCAGTTGAAAAGACGGCCAGGTTTCGGGGAGTTACCTTGGTTGACAAATTGTCGGGAATGGACCACAATAATAACACAGTAAAAAAATGTGAGCGTTCGCAGGAGTAGTGGTGGGGAGCTCACCCATTCACCTCAAAGTTAGTTTACAATGCACTGGGCAGAAGCGTGTTGGATTATTGTAGCTACCTAATTGAGCCACCTAATTGAGCCATGCAACAAGGAAGCCTTGCTCAGATTAGATTCTGTCCAGTCAAAATGTCTGAGGATCGTAATTGGTGCCATGAAATCCTCCCTCATAAATACTCTCCAGGTTGAATGTGCAGAACCTCCTCTTAACCTTCGAAGACAATACCTAGCAGATCGTTTCTTGTCAAAAGTTTTCTCCCTTTCATCCCACCCTTTACTCTCCATTTTGGAAAAAACCTACCTTTCTCTTAACGCGTCTCCCTACTGGAATAATAAATATATTCCATTGATGAATAGGTACATAGAGCTTATACAACTCTCCTCACCTTTTTGTCAATACCCCCTCTTCCTGTCTCCCGCCTATGAGGTGGTCCATTTCAGGCCAAAGGTAGTTTTGAGACTGGGTATCTCCAAAAATTCCCGAGACGTAAAAGGCGATTTCGATCAGGTCATTAAGATATACTGGGAAGGTTGGAATTTATTTTAAACGAACGCATCCAAAGTATCGTCAACAGGATGTACAGGTTTTTCAACATATTTCCAGAACTCTAAAATTGCCCTTCTATTCTAATGTCCACCAGAGACTTCAGCATATACATAGTTACGACTTACGAACTGACACCAAACACAACTTGTAAAGTATTAACAAATAGATCAGAAAACGCACATGTGAATTCCAATATGTAGTGCCACGTAAAAATCGAGTGCTTTGTTTTCATTATTATTGGAAGCTATATGTTTTTGAGCCATTTGAGGTTGAAACGCTTTTACGAATTCGCACACGACGGGAAACCAGATTAATATTCAAACAATTTGACGTAAGTACCAAGATATGTAAAACTCAAACTAAAACGTGCCAATATCAGAAATGTGTGGTCAAATAAAAGAGTGCGGTGCAGACCATCAAACTGAAACACTTTCTCTGATGGATATAAAACCCTCCCTAACCTTTTCCCAACTATCTTGAGGTCGGCTTCCAGTCTTACATGACGCAGCTGAATACCAGTATTTTACATGGAGCTACTGCCTATCTGACCTCCACAAACTAGTTACTGGGTAACACGAAACCCCTTGGTGAGACTGATTGTCAGACTTTTGGGCTTCTGATGTAACGACTTTCAAAGATCTACGAAAGACACCTGAAACCAACGGCATAACGTGCTTTTCGAGCCAGCGAGGGTTCTCGGTATGTAATGGTTGGTCTCTTATCCACGAGTCACTGACCAGCTTTGATACTTGTTATTATTAGCTCGCTACCTCGCCAGAAACCTTAATACAATGAAATATTACACACCTGCTGTTTTCATTTATGGTAACATCATCCTCCAAGTTCCAAGTTTTGGGTATGAATGTGGATGGCTTTATATGTAGTAAAGATGGATGGGCGGTGTGATCGATGATATGGCTAGAAGGGGAGTGACTACTGAGATGACGACTGATAGAGAAGAATGGAAGAAAAAGATTTGTGATAAGAGTGATAAGAGGATCAGGATGATTAGGTTTCTCTTACATATAACATTTAATTTATTACTTACATTGTTTAATAAATCCTAAAAATAAAAAAAATATTCGAATTATTTATATAAATAGGGACGAATCGTAATTCTAAATAATTGATAACGTCTACAAGGAATTTCTATTATTAGAAAACCTGTCAATTTTAGACAATACATTCTATGATTGAAGTGATTTTTGCTGCTTACATCCCGAAAATGTCAAGAGAAACCTGATAAGGTAGAATTTTACACCAAAAATACATAAACCAGATGAGATGAGTGTATTTAGATTTGGAAAACGTGATACATAAGGGAAATACGTATCATTCTTATTTATAAAGTACTCATTGATTGCTAAAAGGGATGAGAGAAGTCGAAATTATTGTATAACCAAAAAAAAAAAAAATAAGTATGACGAGCAGCAAGTGCTATTGCTTCGAATCCTTCAGAAATACTCAAAAAAGAAATTAGAAGAAGACAGTCTTACACAATAAAGGTAATCCACCATATGGCAACCACATGGGATGGGGGTCTGAAACCTGTGACAACTTTGGTATTGGCCTAGTGGATATATTAGATGTACTAAACCTATGTGTATTTAATTGCGGCTGTTCTACACGTAGGTCTGCATTAGGGCAGAACAGCAGTTATGTTGGCTTAACATTCAGTTCATCTAGTACAGCCAGCCTTTTTAATTGGAGTCGCTTGGATATGACTTTAGGGAGTGACCACTATCCCATCATGGTCGAAATTCCATCCAAGACTATTCCTGACAAAACTTCGCCTCCTTTGTTAAAATACCAGCTGAACTCAGCGGATTGAGACCTTTACTCAAAAATCTTAGACTTGCTGGTCTCTTCGCTTCCATTCTTTAATCCTGAGTCTGCTCAGGAATGCTTTACCTCATTTTCCAACACTACATCCTCCACAGCAGGTGATTGCTTCCCTCCAAAAAAAACCGCCAACAGGCAAAACTCCATCCCCGCCTGCTTTATTATAACTTTTTACCGATTGTGGAAAAGTATTTTTATTCTTGGTGCATCGTCTTCACTTACAGAAATGTAATTAATGTATAAAAAATATTGTAAAACATTTTAAAGAGTAACTTGTCCCTTCTTCTCCATATGAAACTACGTTTTGGATATATAGGGTAGGTAGAGATAGGGGCGCCTAGAATCAATCATTTTTTTATGTTAAATTGGACGTTCAAAATTGCCTTTTTCTGTGCCTATTTGAAATAAATGCTTTGACTTTGACTTTGTCGAGCAGTCAATAAACATGTCCGCATTGGCATTTGAAGGGGATCGATATACCCCTAGTATAATATTGTTATTATTGATTTTAATTTCCAAAGCAGAGGCTTGCGTTAATTTAATTTCCCTGACATTTGCTACAATATTATTAGTGACGTACACTACTCCGTCGTTTTTATTTGTGTGATTTGTTGGTTGAAAAGAAGAGAAGTTGGAATAGTGGGTACTATTCCAACTTCTCTGCTTTTCAACCAATAGCTTTAATAGGATTGAGTTGATTTTCTATTGAATTCCAATTTGTGGTGCCACGTAAAAATCGAGTGCTTTGTTTTCATTATTATTGGAAGCTATATGTTTTTGAGCCATTTGAGGTTGAAACGCTTTTACGAATTCGCACACGACGGGAAACCAGATTAATATTCAAACAATGTGACGTAAGTACTAAATATGTAAAACACAAACTAAAACGTGCCAATATCAGAAAGTTGTGGTCAAATTTAAGAGTGCGGTGCAGATCATCAAACTGAAACACTTTCTCTATGGGACCAACATCGAAATCGCGAAAAAGTTATCAACTGTCCCAAACAAAACTTCATTAAATACTCGAACCAAATGAATGGGATGGATATAAAACCCTCCCTAACCAAAAGGTTAACGTTGGGAAAATCCAATGTCTTGAGGTCGGCTTCCAGTCTTACCGGACGCAGCTGAATACCAGTGTTTTACATGGAGCGACTGCCTATCTGACCTCCACAACCCAGTTACTGGGTAACATGAAACCCCTTGGTAAGACTGATCGTCAGACTTGTGGGTTGATTGTCAGATCTACGAGTGGCAGCTTAAACGGCATAACGTGTTTTTCGAGCCACCGAGGGTTCTCGGAATGTTTATAAGTTTAAGTTTATAATTTTATTTATTTCATAATCAACAGGTAACATATACATTTTAGAAGCCGTATTTTAAGTATGGAGATACCTGTAACAGAAGACCTCCCTATTCCATACGTCTATGTGTACAAAGCATACAAAGCCTGATATTGACAGAATCAATAACAAAGTAATTACATTATGAAAAATAAGAATTGGTGTTTATTTATAAACGATGACCAAAGCCAAGAGACGTTTAAAAGTCAAAAATGTATGGTTAAACAATCGCTAATCATTACTTAGCTTTGAACAACGTTTATAAATAAAAGCATAGAATCTACAGATAATTAGTAACTTAGGTTAGATACTTGAGTTTGTAATCTCAGATAATTTTTTATTTCATTCCCACTTACAAACAAATACTGAGAAAAGCAGAAATAAAATTAATAGGTTGCAATAGAATTTGAATCCTATCGCGTATGTCACTGAGTTTGTCGTACCACATTTGCCAATTATCTCAGATTCAGAATCCAAGCATAGTTATTTGTGGAGTGTGTGTATGTGTGTGTGAGTGCATATTATAAGTGTGAAGTACCAAATGGTAGACAATTTTATATGAATTTATTAGTCCGCATTTCCATTAACTCCTAGTGTACTCCTTTTGATTTATTTAAAATATTGTACTTTTCTGGTTGACTTTATTTTAAGGTTGTTGGTAATAAGGATTTATCTTGACACATCCGCTTGAATTATTAAAAATGTAATTTCCTTTGAGTTAATATTATTAAGGATGTGTGTTGACACATCCGATTGAATGATTTAAAATGTTAAGGAATTATTTTGACATACCTGCTTGATTTATATAAATTTTAATTGGCGGTAAAGACTCGCGGTAAAGTTTGGCGGTAATTTTGTGTATAAAACCTATTGTAATGCGAATGCAAACACATTCTTTATACGCTGCCCGTGGAATAAACACCCTGAGGTCAAGTAAGGTATTTTCTTTATACTCTCTTAAACATCTTCCTGCCATTCAGTATTACCGTGTATTTGTGTGATATATTGGTGCAAACCAATATGTCTGACTTCGACAAACAACGGCGATGATGCGCCGACATACACTACTCCGTCGTTTTTATTTATGTGATTTGTTGGTTGAAAAGCAGAGAAGTGGGAATAGTGGGTATAGCTTTAATAGGATTGAGTTGATTTTCAGTTAGAATCAGGATATCCGGCTTCAATTTTAGACAAGACAGAGTAAGCTGGAGATCATCTAAGTTACTATAAACGCTTCGTATATTTTGACAGAATATTTTGTAGTCATTATTTTGTACTTGTACGTGTTTAGTCAAATCCTCCATATCACAGTGAAAAGCCTGAGCGATATTTGAAATGTCTATATCGATTAGTGTGTGCAGCGAACTATTCATTAAAAAGATTGGCAAGTCCGAGGATGAACTTCGAAACAAATTTGAGTGCAATAGATGTATACACCCGACAACATAAATTTGATAACCGCGGAGTACGAGTATAACGTGCTTGTATTGAGGTTTTTAAGTATGTGGGAGTATCTGTTAGAGAGTAGATTTCGGTTGTTGTGTATAAATAAAAAGGTATGGGTTAAAGTGAGTGTATGTGCAAGGGTAGTAGACAGTGTCATAATTTCTAAAAACGCAAAACAAAATGAAAAAGTTAAGAGACAGTTTTTATTGATGGTACCATCATCCTCCAAGTTTTGGGTATGAATGTGGATGGCTTTATGAGTAGGGGAAGACCAAAGAAAAGTTGGATGGGCTGTGTGCACGATGATAAGGCATGGGGATAGGATAAGGAAATGGGATTACAACTGAGATGAGAGACATGATAGAGAAGACTGGAAGAAAAAGATTTGTGATAAGGGTGATAAGTGGATCAAGATGATGAGTTTTTTCTTACGTATACAATTTATTTTATTACTTACGTCTCCAGAAGGAGTAGTAATCTGAAAATAAAACAAAGATTCGAATTAACTATAGAAATAAGGACGTATCAATTAATAATATGCGTAATTTGTATAATTCTTTGAATTTTTTGTTTGACTTACTGATTGAATTATGTCAACTAGTGGTAACTGTTAGTACTGCTTTCAAACTGATAATTATGTATTACTCAAATTAGATTTCATTTAATGTAATATGCAATTTCGCCCAGTTCTATGAGATCGCCATCTTTGCCAACAAACTATCGCTGTTTCGCAAACTATTGCTACTGACCCACAGAGGCCACAGTCTTCAGAGCAACAGAGAAAGTTTAATTATTTATATGTTTTTCATTTTCTTTTTCATTTTTTGTTTCAATTTGTAGTTGTGTGTTATAGCCTATTATAATTATGTACTTATTCTGTGTTATGTTATAAAATTGAATTAATATGCAAGTGCTGTGCACACCTATAAGTGACAAATTCTTTCTAGTCTTTAGATTCAATTGTTATAGTACCCCGGTAAATAAAATGTATTAGTGAATAAGTCGTTGGAGTGCCATAAAAAAAAAAAAAATCGACATGAACCTGGAAAACCTCATTGCTTTTCAACATATATTGGGCGAAACCAAGAAATTACTCAAAAATAAGAAGAGAGAAGGTTGGCCGAAATATTGTGGCTCACTGAATCTTTCCACTCCAGCGGCAGCTGTGTGGCGTTAATTAACGTCTTTTAGAAGTAGTTTGAAACCTCCCTCCGGGAGCAAATTATCTGCGGATTTGCGTAACCAGTTTTTTTCTAAGCTCGCTCCAGCTTATATTCCCGATACGGATGAGTGTGTATCTTCGAACTCTCAGCAGATTTCGAATGATCCTATAGATGGTCCATTTATTCTTGATGAACTTTAATCGATCCTCGCCTATGTAAAGGATTCTGCTCCTGGAGCGGATGAATTCCCTTACTCCTTCATCACTAAAGCTGGTGACAAGATATTATAACCCCGTAAAGATCCTAGTGATCATTGTTCTTACAGACCAATTGCTATATCGTCTATTCTTATAACACTTTTAGAACATTTGATTAAAAACCGCCAAGAACGGTTTGTAGAAAAAAGAAAACTGCTCTCAACGACTCAATTCGGCTTTAGGAAAGGCCAAATCGAGGTCGGTTTGGAGAGGACTACCTCAGGGATCCGTGCTTAGTCCCACCTTATGTGTTATTTATGCCTCTGATCTTCCTTCTTGCTTGACTTTTAACTGTAAAGTACTTCAGTGTGCGGACGATATTGCATTATTGGTCGGTGGCAGTTCCATCGAAGACGCCGCTCACTCCGCTATCTCGTTGTCCTCATTAAACCAATGGCTCTTGGATCACGGGTTATCTTTAAGTGCTCCAAAAAGTACCGCAGTTGTCTTTACTCGTAGGCGCCTTATCCCCCAGGTTAACATTAATATTGACGGTCAAGCTATCCCAGTTGAAAAGACGGCCAGGTTTCGGGGGGTTACCTTGGTTTACAAATTGTCGGGAATGGACCACAATAATAACACAGTAAAAAAATGTGAGCGTTCGCAGGAGTAGTGGTGGGGAGCTCACCCATTCACCTTAAAGTTAGTTTACAATGCACTGGGCAGAAGCGTGTTGGATTATTGTAGCTACCTAATTGAGCCACCTAATTGAGCCATGCAACAAGGAAGCCTTGCTCAGATTAGATTCTGTCCAGTCAAAATGTCTGAGGATCGTAATTGGTGCCATGAAATCCTCCCTCATAAATACTCTCCAGGTTGAATGTGCAGAACCTCCTCTTTCACCTTCGAAGACAATACCTAGCAGATCGTTTCTTGTCAAAAGTTTTCTCCCTTTCATCCCACCCTTTACTCTCCATTTTGGAAAAAACCTACCTCTCTCTTAACGCGTCTCCCTACTGGAATAATAAATCTATTCCATTGATGAATAGGTACATAGAGCTTATACAACTCTCCTCACCTTTTTGTCAATACCCCCTCTTCCTGTCTTTTCTTACGCCTATGAGGTGGTCCATTTCAGGCCAAAGGTAGTTTTGAGACTGGGTATCTCCAAAAATTCCCGGGACGTAAAAGGCGATTTCGATCAGGTCATTAAGATATACTGGGAAGGTTGGAATTTATTTTAAACGAACGCATCCAAAGTATCGTCAACAGGATGTACAGGTTTTTCAACATATTTCCAGAACTCTAAAATTGCCCTTCTATTCTAATGTCCACCAGAGACTTCAGCATATACATAGTTACGACTGAACTGACACCAAACACAACTTGTAAAGTATTAACAAATAGATCAGAAAACGCACATGTGAATTCCAATTTGTGGTGCCACGTAAAAATCGAGTGCTTTGTTTTCATTATTATTGGAAGCTATAAGTTTTTGAGCCATTTGAGGTTAAAACGCTTTTACGAATTCGCACACGACGGGAAACCAGATTAATATTCAAACAATTTGACGTAAGTACCAAGATATGTAAAACTAAAACTAAAACGTGCCAATATCAGAAAGGTGTGGTCAAATTTAAGAGTGCGGTGCAGACCATCAAACTGAAAACTTTCTCTGATGGATATAAAACCCTCCCTAACCTTTTCCCAACTATCTTTTCGCCTCCATAATAAATATTTTCAGAAGTAAAGAACGCGCATGGATAAGATGGAAAAAACTTCGTAACTTATCCGATAATGAAAAATTCTCTATTCTGCGTAAACGTTTCAAATTACTCTGTGAACAATGCTACAATAAGTACATGAAATCTGTTGAAGATAGCATACCTGTTAATGTCAAGCACTTCTGGTCATACATCTCTAACCGAAAGAAAGGTTCTGGTGTCCCAGCTATCATGCAGCATAAAAATAAATCCTCCAACTGCCCCATTGAAATATGTTCTCTTTTTTCTACCTTCTTCAATTCGGTGTACGAGCCCTCAAACTTTGACCCTAACACGTGGACACCCCCTAAGACTCTTGACGAGAACTCTGTATGCATTCCTGATATTTACCTCGAAAAGAATGACATACATAAGGCGCTTACCTCACTAGAGTTAACAAAGGGAGCTGGTCCGGATGGACTGCCCCCCTCTTTATTTAAGAATACGGCACAAAATATCTGTGTTCCGTTACACATAATATTTAATAAATGTCTCAAGGAAGGGATTTTCCCTTCTGTTTGGAAGAGGGCTTTCATCACGCCCATTCACAAAAGTGGTGACAAAAGTAAAATTGAGAATTATCGACCCATATCTAACTTGTCCACCTTGTCCAAGCTTTTTGAGAATCTAGTGCACTGTCACTTATTTCCACAGTTAAATCACCTTATTATACCCGAGCAACATGGCTTCGTTAAATGCAAATCCACTACCACAAACTTAATAATTTTTACCCAATTTTTTTTTGAAAACATGGATATGCGCACGCAGGTTGATGCTGTATACACTGATTTTCAGAAGGCTTTTGACAAGGTGGACCACAAGTTGCTTCTCGATAAAATTGCTTTCAATGGCATAAGAAGCAATTTACTCAGATGGTTTGCATCATACATATTTCGTAGAACTCAAAAGGTTGTTGTCAATGGTTTCGAAATTGATTATGTGGTCGTCGAGTCAGGTGTGCCTCAGGGAACTGTCTTGGGCCCATTGCTTTTTATTTTATTTATTAACGACATAAAATCGTGCATAGTCAACTCTGAATTCCTTATGTACGCCGATGACATTAAAATCTATAAGGCGTGTGCGAACTCTCAGGATTGTATGCTACTACAAGAAGACTTATGCAGGCTATCACAATACTGTATGGTCAATAAACTACATCTTAGTCTCCCAAAATGTCACTTCATATCATTTACTAAAAACAAAAATACGATTAACTTTCAATATTCCTTGAACGACATTCAACTGAAAAAATCTGAGTGCACACGAGATCTTGGCGTGCTACTTGATTGCAAATTACATTTGGACAACATAATTAACAAAGCCTTTCAGATGTATGGTTTTGTCATGCGGTCTTGTAAGGACTTCAAAAAACCTTCTACTTTTCTCTTCTTATATAAAACTCTAGTCCGTTCACAGTTGGAATACGCGGTGCCTATCTGGTGCCCGTATTACGACAAATATAAACATTCTATAGAAATGGTTCAGAAGAAATTTCTTCGTGCCACGTACTACAAGTGCTTCCACGCAAGGATTTCCTATGCAGATTTGTTAAAGCATTACGAAATATTGAGCTTGGATTCCAGACGTTCATTGATAATGGTTATGATGCTGTACAGTATATGCAACAACAAGTTTAATTGTATTGAGCTCTCTAATAGATTATGTTATGTAGTACCTAGGACTGTAATTCGGCGGGAGGTGCGTGCACCTCGTCTATTCTACACCTCGCGTTGTAGAACTAAGGCAGGTGTGCGGGCCCCTCTCAGCCGACTTTTAGAAACCTATAACTCACAGTTCATAGATTTTGATATTTTCGCGCTATCGCAATACAAATTTAAAAAAATGGCTTCACTATTTCTTGCAAAACGACCATAAGAAGATATTACTATTCACCATAGTCTTATTCTTTTATTTTTTGTTAGTTTATTGTTTTCCTTTTTTTCTTTTTATTTTCTTCCTTGTTTAACATGTGTTCGTTCTCTCATTCCGATGTCACTTCGTGGACAATAGTGTGGGTTATACATTTTTTCGATTGAATTGTAATTGCTTTTTGGATATCCTGTAATGTATAACTGTTTTTTGTCCCTAATAAATAAAACGAAATAAAAACTCTTGAGGTCGGCTTCCAGTCTTACATGACGCAACTGACTGAATACCAGTATTTTACATGGAGCTACTGCCTATCTGACCTCCACAACCCAGTTACTGGGTAACACGAAACCCCTTGGTAAGACTGATCGTCAGACTTGTGGGTTGATTGTCAGATCTACGAGTGGCAGCTTAAACGACATAACATGTTTTTCGAGCCACCGAGGGTTCTCGGAATGTTTGAAAAAAATAAGAATCGGGGTTTATTTATAAACGATGAACAAAGCCAAGAGACGTTTAAAAGTCAAAAATGTATGGTTAAACAATCGCTAATCATTACTTAGCTTTGAACAACGTGTATAAATAAAAGGATAGAATCTACAGATAATTAGTAACTTAGGTTAGATACTTGAGTTTGTAATCTCAGATAATTTTTTATTTCATTCCCACTTACAAACAAATACTGAGAAAAGCAGAAATAAAATTAATAGGTTGCAATAGAATTTGAATCCTATCGCGTATTTCACTGAGTTTGTCGTACCACATTTGCTAATTATCTCAGATTCAGAATCCAAGCATAGTTATTTGTGGAGTGTGTGTATGTGTGTGTGTGTGTGTGCATATTATTAGTGTGAAGTACCAAATGGTAGACAATTGTATATGAATTTATTAGTCCGCATTTCCATTAACTCCTAGTGTACTCGTAGGTTAATTTTATATGATTGTTATATTACTGGATGTAGATGTGCCTCAGTCTCTTCATAAGTAAGGGTCATTAGCCAAGCAGTCAGGGTTTTCTTGCATTCGTAATGAGTTTTTGGTAAATAGGAAGTTTTTTTGGCTTATGGTGTTACAAATAATAGTAGTTTGGGCAGTATGTTGCCGTCTTGCAAATGCAGTACGAGCTCTTACTCCAACCAAACGACCGTACTTTCTTCGTTTCCTGATAAAACCGGGATCAATAACCATAGTTTTATGCATTTTTAAGGAATAAATGAGAATATTTAACTTTCTTACAGTTAAAAGGTCACATAGTTTGTAATGTTCTTGTGTAGAAAAACGATGCAGTTTAAAATAAATAGTTTTGGGAAGGGCACGCTGTGGTCATTCTACACATAGGAATGAAATGGTTTAAGAGGCACCCTCCCTGATAAGAATGCAATAGGTTAGAACGGATTGGGCTAGAGCTGTGTATATTTGTTTAATAAGATTCACTGAAGCAACATGCCTGAGTAATTTGAATATCCAAATCAATTTTCTGAACCAAAGCTACGTGATAATGCCAAGAGAGTCGCTGGTCAGTTACGATATTTCGTCCAAGTATTTCGTCTTTTGTAACTTTTCGATAGCGCAATTAGTGTCCTGCATATTGTAACAATGGTGTATCTTTACACTGAAATTAGTACCAGGCCGAGTTCTATTACATAAGGAGAAACACATGTAATAGTCATCTGGCTATTCAGCGTAAGTAGGTTAGTTCTTAATCAGGAAGCAACCCTAGATAATCCCACTTCCGTGTCCTTCCGCACAGGATCCCAATTATCGCCAATAAAGACCAGCCCTGTGTCGTCGGCAAAAGAGTAAACCCGAGAACCACCTGCCTCCAACTCACATAGGTCATTGATGTAGATTAGAAACAAGGTGGGCCAAAGGTGGAGTTTCTTGCCCCTTCTTCTCCATACGAAACTACCTTTTGGAAGAGGCGCCTACAATCAATTCTATTTTTAATGTAAAATTTGATGTTCAAAATTTCCTTTTTAAGTGCCTATTTGAAATAAAAGCTTTGACTTTGACTTTGTCGAGCAAGTCAATAAACATGTCCGCATTGGCATTTGAAGGGGAGCGATATACCCCTAGTATAATATTGTTTTTATTGATTTTAATTTCCAAAGCAGAGGCTTGGGTTAATTTATTTTCCCTGACATTTGCTACAATACTTCGTTTTGATTTATTTAAAATATTGTTGTTTCCGGTTCTAACTATGTTAGTTTCTTTTTGACCAACTTCCTTTTGATTTATATAAAATATTGTTGTTTCTGGTTGAATTGATGTTAAAGAAACTATTGAGCTACTTCCTTTTGATTTATTTAAAATATTGTACTTTTCTGGTTGACTTTATTTTAAGGTTGTTGGTAATAAGGATTTATCTTGAAACATCCGCTTGAATTATTAAAAATGTAATTTCCTTTGAGTTAATATTATTAAGGATGTGTGTTGACACATCCGATTGAATGATTTAAAATGTTAAGGAATTATTTTGACATACCTGCTTGATTTATATAAATTTTAATTGGCGGTAAAGACTCGCGGTAAAGTTTGGCGGTAATTTTGTGTATAAAACCTATTGTAATGCGAATGGAAACACATTCTTTATACGCTGCCCGTGGAATAAACACCCTGAGTTGAAGTAAGGTATTTTCTTTATACTCTCTTAAACATCTTCCTGCCATTCAGTATTACCGTGTATTTGTGTGATATATTGGTGCAAACCAATATGTCTGACTTCTACAAACAACGGCGGTGATGCGCCGACATACACTACTCCGTCGTTTTTATTTATGTGATTTGTTGGTTGAAAAGCAGAGAAGTGGGAATAGTGGGTATAGCTTTAATAGGATTGAGTTGATTTTCAGTTAGAATCAGGATATCCGGCTTCAATTTTAGACAAGACAGAGTAAGCTGGAGATCATCTAAGTTACTATAAACGCTTCGTATATTTTGACAGAATATTTTGTAGTCATTATTTTGTACTTGTACGTGTTTAGTCAAATCCTCCATATCACAGTGAAAAGCCTGAGCGATATTTGAAATGTCTATATCGATTAGTGTGTGCAGCGAACTATCCATTAAAAAGATTGGCAAGTCCGAGGATGAACTTCGAAACAAATTTGAGTGCAATAGATGTATACACCCGACAACATAAATTTGATAACCGCGGAGTACGAGTATAACGTGCTTGTATTGAGGTTTTTAAGTATGTGGGAGTATCTGTTAGAGAGTAGATTTCGGTTGTTGTGTATAAATAAAAAGGTGTGGGTTAAAGTGAGTGTATGTGCAAGGGTAGTAGACAGTGTCATAATTTCTAAAAACGCAAAACAAAATGAAAAAGTTAAGAGACAGTTTTTATTGATGGTACCATCATCCTCCAAGTTTTGGGTATGAATGTGGATGGCTTTATGAGTAGGGGAAGACCAAAGAAAAGTTAGATGGGCTGTGTGCACGATGATAAGGCATGGGGGTAGGATAAGGAAATGGGATTACAACTGAGATGAGAGACATGATAGAGAAGACTGGAAGAAAAAGATTTGTGATAAGGGTGATAAGTGGATCAAGATGATGAGTTTTTTCTTACGTATACAATTTATTTTATTACTTACTTCTTCAAAAAGAGTCGTTATCTGAAAATAAAACAAAGATTCGAATTAACTATAGAAATAAGGACGTATCAATTAATAATATGCGTAATTTGTATAATTCTTTGAATTTTTTGTTTGACTTACTGATTGAATTATGTCAACTAGTGGTAACTGTTAGTACTGCTTTCAAACTGATAATTATGTATTACTCAAATTAGATTTCATTTAATGTAATATGCAATTTCGCCCAGTTCTATGAGATCGTCATCTTTGTCAACAAACTATCGCTGTTTCGCAAACTATTGCTACTGACCCACAGAGGCCACAGTCTTCCGAGCAACAAAGAAAGTTTAATTATTTATATATTTTTCATTTTCTTTTTCATTTTTTGTTTCAATTTGTAGTTGTGTTTATTATAATTATGTACTTATTATGTGTTATGTTATAAAATTGAATTAATATGCAAGTGCTGTGCACACCTATAAGTGACAAATTCTTTCTAGTCTTTAGATTCAATTGTTATAGTACCCCGGTAAATAAAATGTATTAGTGAATAAGACGTTGGAGTGCCATAAAAAAAAAATCGATATGAACCTGGAAAACCTCATTGCTTTTCAACATATATTGGGCGAAACCAAGAAATTACTCAAAAATAAGAAGAGAGAAGGTTGGCCGAAATATTGTGGCTCACTGAATCTTTCCACTCCAGCGGCAGCTGTGTGGCGTTAATTAACGTCTTTTAGAAGTAGTTTGAAACCTCCCTCCGGGAGCAAATTATCTGCGGATTTGCGTAACCAGTTTTTTTCTAAGCTCGCTCCAGCTTATATTCCCGATACGGATGAGTGTGTATCTTCGAACTCTCAGCAGATTTCGAATGATCCTATAGAGGGTCCATTTATTCTTGATGAACTTTAATCGATCCTCGCCTATGTAAAGGATTCTGCTCCTGGAGCGGATGAACTCCCTTACTCCTTCATCACTAAAGCTGGTGACAAGATATTATAACCCCGTAAAGATCCTAGTGATCATTGTTCTTACAGACCAATTGCTATATCGTCTATTCTTATAACACTTTTAGAACATTTGATTAAAAACCGCCAAGAACGGTTTGTAGAAAAAAGAAAACTGCTCTCAACGACTCAATTCGGCTTTAGGAAAGGCCAAATCGAGGTCGGTTTATGTGTTATTTATGCCTCTGCTATCTTCCTTCTTGCTTGACTTTTAACTGTAAAGTACTTCAGTGTGCGGACGATATTGCATTATTGGTCGGTGGCAGTTCCATCGAAGACGCCGCTCACTCCGCTATCTCGTTGTGCTCATTAAACCAATGGCTCTTGGATCACGGGTTATCTTTAAGTGCTCCAAAAAGTACCGCAGTTGTCTTTACTCGTAGGCGCCTTATCCCCCAGGTTAACATTAATATTGATGGTCAAGCTTTCCCAGTTGAAAAGACGGCCAGGTTTCGGGGGGTTACCTTGGTTTACAAATTGTCGGGAATGGACCACAATAATAACACAGTAAAAAAATGTGAGCGTTCGCAGGAGTAGTGGTGGGGAGCTCACCCATTCACCTTAAAGTTAGTTTACAATGCACTGGGCAGAAGCGTGTTGGATTATTGTAGCTACCTAATTGAGCCACCTAATTGAGCCATGCAACAAGGAAGCCTTGCTCAGATTAGATTCTGTCCAGTCAAAATGTCTGAGGATCGTAATTGTTGCCATGAAATCCTCCCTCATAAATACTCTCCAGGTTGAATGTGCAGAACCTCCTCTTAACCTTCGAAGACAATACCTAGCAGATCGTTTCTTGTCAAAAGTTTTCTACCTTTCATCCCACCCTTTACTCTCCATTTTGGAAAAAACCTACCTCTCTCTTAACGCGTCTCCCTACTGGAATAATAAATCTATTCCATTGATGAATAGGTACATAGAGCTTATACAACTCTCCTCACCTTTTTGTCAATACCCCCTCTTTCTGTCTTTTCTTCCGCCTATGAGGTGGTCCATTTCAGGCAAAAGGTAGTTTTGAGACTGGGTATCTCCAAAAATTCCCGGGCCGTAAAAGGCGATTTCGATCAGGTCATTAAGATATACTGGGAAGGTTGGAATTTATTTTAAACGAACGCATCCAAAGTATCGTCAACAGGATGTACAGGTTTTTCAACATATTTCCAGAACTCTAAAATTGCCCTTCTATTCTAATGTCCACCAGAGACTTCAGCATATACATAGTTACGACTTACGAACTGACACCAAACACAACTTGTAAAGTATTAACAAATAGATCAGAAAACGCACATGTGAATTCCAATTTGTGGTGCCACGTAAAAATCGAGTGCTTTGTTTTCATTATTATTGGAAGTTATATGTTTTTGAGCCATTTGAGGTTGAAACGCTTTTACGAATTCGCACACGACGGGAAACCAGATTAATATTCAAACAATTTGACGTAAGTACCGAGATATGTAAAACTAAAACTAAAACGTGCCAATATCAGAAAGGTGTGGTCGAATTTAAGAGTGCTTTTCGAGCCACCGAGGGTTCTCGGTATGTCATGTTTGGTCTCTTATCTACGAGTCACTGACCAGCTTTGAAACTTGTTATTATTAGCTCGCTACCTTGCCAGAAACCTTGATCCAATGAAATATTACACACCTGCTGTTTTTATTTATGGTAACATCATCCTCCAAGTTCCAAGTTTTGGGTATGAATGTGGATGGCTTTATATGTAGGGGAAGACCAAAAAAAAGATGGATGGGCGGTGTGATCGATGATATGGCTAGAAATGGGGTGACTACTGAGATGACGACTGATAGAGAAGAATGGAAGAAAAAGATTTGTGATAAGAGTGCTATGATGATCAGGATGATTAGGTTTCTCTTACATATAACATTTAATTTATTACTTACTTTGCTATCGTCTTCCTGAAAATAAAACAAATATTCGAATTATTTATATAAATAGGGACGAATCGTAATTCTAAATAATTGATAACGTCTACAAGGAATTTCTATTATTTTAAAACCTGTCAATTTTAGACAATACATTCTTTGATTGAAGTAACGTTCGCTGCTTACATCCCGGAAATGTCAAGAGAAACCTGATAAGGTAGAATTTTACACCAAAAATACATAAGCCAGATGAGATGGGCGTATTTAGATTTGGATAACGTTATACCTACGGGAAATACGTGTCATACTTATTAATAAAGTACTCATTGATTGCTAAAAGTGATGAGAGAAGTCGAAATTATAGTATAACCAAAACATTATAATTAATAAATATGACGGCGCAGCAAGTGGCGTCATCTAGTTCTGTTATGCAGTAACTAAGAACCACCAAATAGGTCGAATATGTGTGACACTGGCTGGTGACAGTCACTCTAGCAGAGGGTCGTTTCGATGGCTGCGTGGCGGATATCTTCTGATGACCCGACGACGACGATGAACGAATTTGACAGCTGTCAACTTGACCTCGGGTACTGAGTAAGCGGGAAAAAGAAAAGGGATTGACAAGACTTAGCTTTTCATATTTTAAAGATTTTACCCCGTATCCACTATGAATTCCAAAAAAGCGCCTGACCCCCTTGATCCCTTTGATTACACTGCGATGTTAACAGTTACCCTCCCCGATGACAATGTGTTAAGTGATAAAATGGATTCCGAATCTGCAAGTAGGAAAAGACTACTGGCTACTCCTTCCCCGAATATTGCTTCGAATCCTTCAAAAATACTCAAAAACGAAATTAGGAGAAGACAGTATTATGCAATAAAGGTCTGCAGGAAGAAACTGAGGCACTCTTAAATCCATTAATATAAAAAGCATATAAAATAACTTACGAGTGTACACTAAGAGTTAATGAAAATGCGGACTAATTAATTAATATAGGATTGTGTACCACATCCTTCACACTAATAATATGCTTTTTGTTTCCCTTTCTCTCTTCCTCGCTCATACACACACACACACACACACATACACTTACACTCCACGTGTGTGTGTATGTGTGTGAGAGAGCGAGAAAGAGAGAAAGGAAAACATAAAGCATATTATTAGTGTGAAGTATGTGATGTGGTAGACAATTGTGTATTAATGAATTAGTCCGCATTTCCATTAACTCCTAGTGTACTCGTAGGTTAATTTTATATGATTGTTATATTACTGATTAAGAAGTGCCTCAGTATCTTCATAAGTAAGGGTGTTTAGCCAAGCACTGAGGGTTTTCTTGCATTCGTAATGGGTTTTTGGTAAATAGGAAGTTTTTTGCTTATGGTGTTATAAATAAGAGTAGTTTGGGCAGTATGTTGCCGTCTTGCAAATGCAGTTTCGAGCCCTAACGCCAGCCAAACGACCGTACTTTCTTCGTTTCCTGATAAAACCGGGATCAAGAATCGTAATTTTATGCATTTTTCTTACCGTTAAAAGGTCACATAGTTTGTAAAGTTCTTGTGTAGAAAAACGATACGGTTAAAATAAGTCGTTTTGGTAAGGGCATGCTGTGATCTTTCTACATCTTGGAATGAAATGGTTTAAGAGGCGCCCTCCCAGATAAGTATGCAACAGGTTAGAACGGATTGGGCTAGAGCATTGTTTATTTGTTTAATAAGATTCACTGAAGCAACACGCCTGAGTATTTAAAGATCCAAATCAATTTTCTGAACCAAAGCTACGTGATAATGCCAAGAGAGTCGCGGGTTACGTTAAGTACAATATCCAAGTATTTCGTCTTTTGTACCTTTTCGATAGTCGTACATACGCAATAAGTGTCATGGATACTGTAACATTGGTGTATCTTTACACTGAAATTAGTACCAGGCTGAGTTCTATTACTTAGGGAGAAACACATGTAGATAGTCTTCTGGCTATTCAGCGTAAGTAGATTAGTTCTTAACCAGGAGGCAACCCTAGATAATCCCACTTCCACATCCTTCCGCACAGAATCCCAATTATCACCAATATAGACCAGCCCTGCGTCGTCGGCATAAGAGAAGATCCAAGCACCACCTGCCTCTAATTCACATAGGTCATTGATGTAGATTAGAAACAAGGTGGGCCAAAGGACGCTCCCCTGTAGCACACTGAATTTGATTTCTTAGTCGCTGCTTAAATTCTGGCCAATTCTAATATTTTGTGTTCTATGTGTTAGATAACTTTTAAATAATTCAAGAGGTGTGTCTCTTATTCCTATGTATTCTAGCTTGCGTACAACAATGGGAACAGAGACAGTGTCAAGCCTTTTATAGATCGAGGAAAATTGAGAGGCATTTTTTATCGCGATCAAGGTATTCAGTAATGAGAGATGTTATGGCTGTTGCCCTGTCTAAATCCATACTGTGCACCAGATAGTATTACATACTTGTTAAGGAATTCTAATAATCGTTTATTTAAAAGCTTTTTGCTGCCGTTGTGTGAGGACGTGTGTTCGGTGCGGTCTCCTTGCTACTGTCTGATTGGTGGACAAGTGTCATTTTGAATTCTCTGTCCTTAAGTGCTCATATTGTAACGCCTCCGGGGCGTGTCTAGAAAGGGACATATTGATTTCGTAGATCTGTCACCAAATTTTGTCTTCGGCCGTTTTTGGTAATTGATGGGATCCGAACTGCCGGTCGCGGGTGCTCGGTGTTGTGGGGTGTCGTCCTTGTAACCGCCGAGTCATATCAACATTAAGAGATAACGTCAAATTAGCGAAGAACCTGCGAAGTGGTATCACGCACGGAGACGCCTTTCACTTGCTACGCGCTACGGTCGAAGGTGTCCCTCCCCACCGCACAGTGCTACGAGACGACTATCTGCTACGCAAATCGCCTACTCGTGCGTGCCACATCTAGAAGACTTGTGTTTATTGACGACTGATAATATATTAACTTCATGGCGTTCGTGCAGCGTTCTCCGCCTAATAAAACGACGAAGAGTCCAATTGCTACGCTGGCGACGGATCAATCGCAGTCTGTCCCGGACATAACCCAGGCTGTGAGTGAACCAGAATTCATCAACATAACCGCACGCCATAAGCGCCCGAGGCTAGATGATTCCTCGATTGACCAATTGGAGGAATTTAAACGCAAAATTAAGCAAATGCTGACGTCATGGAAACGTGACTTTGATGACGCAGTGGCGAAGGTGATGGCAGAACAGACAGCACTAGTTACCAAACTGGTTTCTGACGTGGCAGAATTGAAAATACAATATCTACAGATTCAAAAGACAAACAAAGAGATTGAAAAATCCATAACTACTACAAGTGAATTGTACGACGATATGAGGGACCAAGTTAAGGTATTGCAGGATGAGTGTAGAGGGTACAAAACATACACGGAGTCCCTGGAAAAAACCGTAAGAGATCTGCAGCATAAGTCGCGATCCTCCACTGTTGAGGTTCGAAATATACCTCTACAGCCTAATGAGTCGACTGCAGATCTCACAAAAATTATTCCAAATATCGGAAACACTGTCGGTTTTCCAATATCTTCAACAAGTATCCGAGACATACACCGCGTCCCAGGCAACTCGCCCAACAAAGCAATAGTTGCAGAGTTTACTAGTGTGCAAGTCAAGACTGAACTGATCTCCCGTGTTCGTGGATTTAATAATAAAAATCCAAATAAAGACAGCAAACTTAATTCACAACTGATAGGACTTCCAGGACAAAAGCAACCCGTATTTGTGGACGAGCACCTGTGTCTATCTGCAAAGAAACTCTTTTATTTGGCAAGGCAGTTCGCAAAACAGTGTGACTATAAGTTTTGTTGGTCTACTAACGGCAACATCTTCCTACGCAAACAACTTGAACATAAACAAATACTTATAAAATCAGAAACTACTCTACAGGAGCTGCAAAAAAACCTATGACTACCACTAATATTGGTAATACTAGTTAATTTAAATTGTCAATTCATATGTCGTAACATGTACAACATTCCTCTTTTTATACTGCATGATATAATTTTTTGTGTAATGATTTTATTAAGGGAATTTATAAACACTCACGGTACTAAACAACACACACTAACATATCTCTAACCCACACACACACAAATTCCTTCTTATCGTACCACCGACATAAATTTTACATACATTGCGCAAAACCCGAAAATATTAAAAGCTCACCGGTATGACCCTATTTTATTTAAATTTATTATTGTATTCAATAACATTGGGTATTGCTTATTCTACAAATGGCTAATCTAGTAGAAAACATTATCACTGACTTAGACGACATTGAAGTCGCGAAGGCCTACTCATGTATTCCGGAAGATTGCAATAAGTATTTTAATGGTTTAAATGGATCTACTATTCTTCATATTAATATACGTAGCATAAACAGGAATTTTGATGAATTAGTAGCGTTGTTATCAATAATTAAAGTTAACTGCGATGTACTTGTACTGAGTGAATGATGGCTGAGCAAAATCACAGACTTACCAGTATTGGAGGGCTATAATTCTCACTACACAAAGCAAACAAACAATCAGAATGACGGTGTAGTTTTATATATTAAAAATCAATGATGAGCCTGATTTCATAAACGGCAACTGTCTCACCTGCCAAATAAATAACGAATTAGCAATAATTGCCATCTATCGATCTCCCTCAAACAATACAAAGCAAGGGCTTGAGCTCTTCTTACATAGTCTGGATAACGTATTAACCTCCCTTAACAAATACAAAAATATTTGTCTTATTGGTGACGCCAATATAGACATCAGCCCCTCCAATATAGATGAACGTTCAGCCAATTATTTAACACTCAACGCTTCTCATGGTCTTTTACCTGCACATTCTCTTCCAACTAGAATAAACTCCTGTATCGACCGCGTTATCCTAAAAACTAATAAAACTACAACTGTACTTATTTTAGATTCTCACATCACCGACCACCTTCCGCTTCTTGTAAAAATCGATGACATAAAACCGTTAAAACAAACAGTCCCGGCATACAAAACTCCTACGATAGACTACCTAAGCGTCAAAAAAGATATAGAACACCTGGATTTTTCCCAAGTCTTAAGTGCAGATGACCCTAACGTTGCCTCCAACGCTCTAATAAGCACAATTCAAAATACTATTAATATGAACACAAAAATAATCCAAGTTCCCAAAATTAACAGAAACTTAAAACCATGGATCACCCCCGGTCTATTAAGGTGTATTCGCCATCGCGATAGACTCCACAAAAAAGCCCGGAAATCACCTGATAATCTAGTCCTACAAATTACTTATAAAAGGTACCGTGACTATTGCAATGGCCTTCTTAGGAAGCTTAAAACATTACATGACAAACACGAAATAAATAAAGCAAAACATAATCCCAAAGCACTTTGGAATAAAATAAAAGACATCACAAACACAAAAAAGATATGTGTACCACCTACAGAACTGCTGAATACGAAATCTGATTCGAGGGAGGCAATTAACTCTACCTGTCATTTCTTTGCCACCATTGGAGCTGAGCTAGCCTCTAAAATTCCTGCAGCTTCGCAACAGCCCATCAAACAAAAAACCTCCAACAACTCAGATCAGAGGTGGAGTCCACTATCATGAACCTTAGGCAAGATAGTGCAACTGGCTGGGATGGAATACCGTCTACCCTGTTGAAGGTTTGTCGAAACACCCTTGTCCCTCCAATAACACATATTATTAACACGTCTATTACAAAAGGAGTGTTCCCAGAACCTTTTAAAAAGCCCTTAGTTCACCCCATACATAAGAGCGGGGACAGGGATTGTGTCAACAATTATAGACCCATATCAGTACTCTCGGCACTCTCTAAAGTTATGGAAAAGTTAATTAACGGTAGAATGGTAAATTATCTTAACAGATACAAAATTATAGCATCCAACCAGTATGGATTTAAAAAAGGTATTTCTACCGAAGACGCATTTATCGACCTAACTCAGTTTGTATCAAAAAAACTAGACGAGAAGCAAAAATGCGTCAGTATATTCCTGGATTTAAAAAAGGCGTTCGACACAGTCTCTGTTCCCACCCTTCTCTCCAAACTGGAGCGTATATGTATCCGTGGCAAACCCCTTGATCTCTTCAAGAGGATTACCTTCATAATAGAAAATTGGCGGTTAAAATCGATTCATGCCTAAGTGACGAAGAAACTGTCACATACGGTGTCCCGCAAGGCAACGTGCTGGGACCTACACTTTTCCAAATCTACATAAACGACCTATGCACGCTGCCTTTACATAAATCTCAAATCTTCACTTATGCAGATGACACCGCAATTGTAGTCTATGGTAATACTTAGAGTGAGGTAAAGAATATTGCAGAACAGTCCTTAAAAACTGTTATGAACTGGCTGCTATTCAACCTACTCACCCTCAACGTGGCCAAAACAAACTTCATTCCCTTCTTCATGAGCTATAGGAATAAAGCGCCACCAGAATTTGTAATCACGGCACATACGTGCTCTGATCTCAGTTCTTGCTCATGTGCGACTCTTACTCCTGTTAATAACACGAAGTACCTGGGTGTAGTGATTGATGACGGACTGAAATGGTATAAACAAATAGAAAACACTGCTTCAAAAGTCAGAAGACTTATATATATTTTTAAATCTCTGAGACATTGCGCAGACTTTAACATTTAAAAAATGGTTTACCTAGCACTCTGTCAGTCTGTTATCACCTACTGCATCCCGGTATGGGGAGGGGCTGCTAAAACAAAGTTTATTGTGGTGGAACGAGCACAGAGAGCTGTCCTTAAGGTGATGCTTGGCAGACCTTTCAGATTCCCTACTACTGAATTATATGCGGACTGTAAATTACTTACTGTGAGACAGCTCTTTGTCCTTCGAGCCACTATCAGAAAACACAAACTAATTCCCCCATTAGATCCCACTAAGCGCAAAACAAAAGATTTATGCCCGACAGTACGCTACAAAACTGCTTTCGCTAGGCGCCAGTTTTACGTACTAAGTACAATAATTTACAAAAATATATGTAAAGCCATCCAGATAGCTGGGCTAAATCACCATGAGGTTAAGAGTAGGGTGGAAGATTGGTTACAGGAGCAGGACTACGCTCGAACTGAAGAACTACTACACCACCAGCAATAATAGTATGAATATCTAAACTGTTCTACTGTTGTTTTAAATTTTTTCACTTTTATTTTGAACATATCAGCAGCATATATCCAAATACGTAATCACGCTTCAGAACACCCTCACGCAAACGCTAAACACTGCTATACACACTTCTACATACACCCCCTCACATACCTACATACCCTCATTCTAACATACACACCCTCACTCACACATACACACACATTTACACCTTAAAAGTCGTCCCTTAATATCCCTTCGTTATTAATTTTAATTTTAACACACAATCTTTGTAACCTGAAATCTTAATGACAATTTTTGTAATGTTAATACACAACATAAAAGGTTTTTGGTACCACAGTGACAGCAGAACACTGACTCCTAAGTCACAGGATCACCTAGTTTAGGATTCAGGGTTTATCAGGACCTTTAGTTAATCAAACTATGTATCCTAGTTTTAAACAATGTCAAAGGTTTTCGTATCAATAAAGTTTTTTTTTTTTTTATTATTTTTGACAAAAAAGGTAGTACTGATACAGGCCTATAAATACTGAACTCATCAAATTAGGGAAGATACCTTTTCTAAAGCACAAGTTCCCTAGGTGAACAAAACTAGGGAGAACTTCGTGCTTGGCTAATTTGAGAAATAGTGTTGGGAAATTGTCCCAGCCAGGAGCGTTACTTGATTTTAAATTCATAAGTAAATAATGCACTTCGTCTATATCTGTATCCAAGAGAACAAGTGATGTCATTTGAGTATTATCTGCTCTTAAGTAAGTCCTAACATCCGATCTAGTATTTGGCAAAAAAACATCTGCGATTCGTTTACCTATTCCTACGAAATAATCATTAATTTGATTGACAGCTTCAATTGGTGACGACTTTTCTTTCAATAATTTAGTGTCATCTCCGTCTGTGTGCTTCATACGCGTTAAGTTTTTTATATTTGACCAAAGTTTTTACTGTTTTTGGTAGAGTTAGCTAATTGTTCCGTGTCGTGCCGGCCCTTCAGTTTCTTAATTAATTAATTGCAATAAGTTGTGCGGGTAATTTTTAAATTCGTTTGCAATTTATTTCTATTTCTGATACACTTTAAAATGCCGTGGGTTACCCAGGGTCAACAATCATATATTTTTCATGAGAACCATGTACCTGTCATGTGATTAATTTATATGTTTTTGCTTTTTACCAATTATGGTATAGTACTTTTATGCATCGTCTTCACTTACAGAAATGTAATTAATGAATAAAAATATTGTAAAACATTTTAAAGAGTAACTTGGCCCTTCTTCTCTATATGAAACTACGTTTTGGAAGGGGCGCCTAGAATCAATATTTTTTTAATGTAAAATTGGACGTTCAAAATTGCCTTTTTCTGTGCCTATTTGAAATAAATGCTTTGACTTTGACTTTGTCGAGCAGTCAATAAACATGTCCGCATTGGCATTTGAAGGGGAGCGATATACCCCTAGTATAATATAGTTATTATTGATTTTAATTTCCAAAGCAGAGGCTTGGGTTAATTTAATTTCCCTGACATTTGCTACAATATTATTACGTACGTAGTAATATTGCGACGTACACTACTCCCCCGTTTTTATTTGTGTGATTTGTTGGTTGAAAAGCAGAGAAGTTGGAAGAGTACCCACTATTCTAATCCTTCTGCTTTTCAACCAACAGCTTTAATAGGATTGAGTTGATTTTCAGTTAGAATCAGGATATCCGGCTCGGAATTTAGACAAGACAGAGTAAGCTGGAGATCATCTAAGTCACTATAAACGCGTCGTATATTTTGACAGAATATTTTGCAGTCATTATTTTGTACATCTACGTGTTTAGTCAAATCTTCAATATCACAGTGAAAAGCCTGAGCGATATTTGAATGGTCTATAACGTTTAGTGTGTGCAGCGAACAATCCATTAAAAAGATTGGCAAGTCCGAGGGTGAACTTCGAAACAAATTTGAGTGCACTAGATGTATACAGCCGCCAACATAATTTTGATAACCGCGGTGTATAATATGCTTGTAGTGAGGTTTGAAGTTCGAATCTGTGTTCTTCTAACCGAACAGACAGCTGTACTGCTGGGGAGTTTGTTGCGCCACTTCTTCTTCCCAGCTAAAGCACTAGGAAGTGGTGAAGGAAGGCCTTTTGGGGGACTGTCTTATGTAATTTTGACGTTCGAAAACTGCTGATTCTCAGCCTAATTTGAATAAATGACTTTTGTTTTTATATTATTTTATTTTTGGGTGAAAAGTGGATCAAGATGGTGATTTATCTCTTACATATACAATTTATTTTATTACTTACTTTTCCAGGAGGGGCTTTAGTCTGAAAATAAAACAAAGATTCGAATTAACTATATAAATAATCAATTAATAATATGCGTTATTTGTATAATTCTTTGAATTTTTTGTTTGACTTATTTTTATTTGTTTCGTTTGTGTTCTGAATTATGGCAACTATAAGTACTGCTTTCAAACTGATAATTATGTATTACTCAAATTAGATTTCAGTTAATGTAATCTGCAATTTCGCCCAGTTATATGCATTTCAAAAACACACGATGATTGACACATGCGTGCACTGGCTGGACAGGTCGACACAAATCGGTGTAGTTGTTTCTTCAAAAGATCATTTCAGACACCAGTCTACATGGTCCTCTAATGATCTGACCAAGATTATGACTTTGAAAGAGACTGTGACCTCTGAGTTTGTTTCGGCCTTTCTTCTCAGAGTAGTAGAAATAAAATCATTCATCATTTAAGATTGTACACCCTATAAAAAGCTGCCTGTGAAATGTTTATGATGATTATCTTTTTATCAGCGAAAACCGCCAAGAAGCTTCTGCTTTGCAATAGAATGCTATTTCATCAATCTTCAAAATATCTGTCTGTTTCTAGCCGGAAAGATGTCTTCGTATTAAATGAAGCGCTTTAACCTATTATACCCTATTTTCTTTTTTAAGATGGTGAAAAATATAATCCGTTTTATTTCACACTAGCCTCTGTCAGCGTCTTCGTCCGCGTGCTTTTTTTTAGTTTTAAATAGTGAAGCTTTTCAACAGGTAAAGAATTTTTGCATTCCGATATGTGTGAATAGACCCACTGCAGTTGTGTTGTGGTTGCGTAGCAGCTTGTAGTTGCAATGTGGTTAAGGCGGCTTCCCACGGTCCGTGATGTGCGGATTATTAGGACCACGGTTATCAACGCACCGCACACCAAGGCTCTTCCGACAGTGTGTGTCGGTCTATGTGGGTCTCGCGATTGGATTAATTTTGTCATTCCAAAATGCAAAGTGGAGTAATCGACTCGCGGCGGATAAGACGCACAGCAGCGGACGTGTCTGCGCTATCTCAGACGAAACTAGACTTCCCGTGGTGCGTCGGTGCGGCCTGGTCCGCTTCCGTCCACAATATCACGCACCGTAGAAAACCAGCTTTCCGTTGTAACTAGTGTTTTGTGACAGACAGATTGCTGTGTTTGACCGCTGGTGCGCGGTCTAGCTGGTGGTAGCATTGTGGCTGCGACGTGGCCTTGATGTTGTAGGTATCACCCACACGGGGAATCTAGACGGCTAAATGTGGTCCGTATGAATAAACTGTTAATTTTTGTACAAACTACTGCCCGTCTACGTGTTGTTGCTGTGATGTGGTTGGGGTACGCTTGATCGCGCCCTAAGTACCCCCAGAGATCTCTTACATGCAAATAAACAAAAAAAATCTTTATACAATATTACTGAAACATAACATATATACAGTTACTGTCAGCCACCCTGTTAATATTAAACGATCATCTCAAAGTTATTTGAAAACTTACGTCTGATGGCTATACATAATAAGAGAGTCTTAATACAATATTACTGAAACATAACATATATACAGTTACTGTCAGCCACCCTGGTAATATTAAACGATGATCTCAAAGTTATTTGAAAACTTACGTCTGATGGCTATAAATAATAAGAGAGATAGGATTAATATTGTAACAAGCAAATGTAGTAGTAGTAGTAGTAGTGAGGAGACTTTTTTTTTGTAAGTTTATTTATGAACGAGGGTTCGATCAAATAGTGAACCTGTCACCCTCATAGGAAACCTTTGTTACATACACAAATTAACATCTACGCTTAATACGTTTGGAGATGTAACTTAGCCCTTCAACGCAGCAAAACTATTCAATGGCATGTGTTCAAATTGAAGTCTCAAACTTGTCAGAATTTCTTGTCCACTCATATCTACGTTATCAAACCAAGGATAATTCTGAACGATTGCAGCGTCCGATGTCAAATACCTTTTGTCAATGACTTCTCGTCGAAGTATTCTTTCCAAATTTCACAACATTTAAAATATCTGACCACTAAGGTTTATCGATCTATACGAAGTTAGGAGACTTATTCTGCCAGAAAAACCTCCCTAACCTTTTCCTTACTAGCCTGAGGTCGGCTTCCAGTCTTACCGGACGCAGCTGAATACCAGGGTTTTACATGGATCGACTGCCTATCTGACCTCCACAACCCAGTTACTGGGTAACACGATACCCATTGGTAACACTGATTGTCAGACTTGTGGGTTGATTGTCAGATCTACGAATGGCAGATTAAACGATATACATACAAAGCCTGATATTGACAGAATCAATAACAAAGTAGTTACATTATGAAAAATAAGAATTGGGGTTTATTTATTAACGATGACCAAAGCCAAGAGACGTTTAAACCTCAAAAATTTATGGTTAAACAATCGCTAATCATTACTTAGCTTTGAACAACGTTTATAAATAAAGGGATAGAATCTACAGATAATTAGTAACTTAGGTTAGATACTTGAGTTTGTAATCTCAGAAAATTTTCATTTCATTAACCAGTTAAAAAAAAAACTGAGAAAAGCAGAAATAAAATTAATAGGTTGCAATAGAATTTGAATCCTATCGCGTATGTCACTGAGTTTGTTGTACCACATTTGCTATTTATTCCGATTCCAAGCATAGTTATTTGTGGAGTGGGTGTATATGTTTGTGTGTGTGCATATTATTAGTGTGAAGCATTTGGTAGACAATTGTATATTAATTAATTAGACCACATTGCCATTAACTCCCAGTGTACTCGTAGGTTAATTTTATATGATTATTATATTACTGGATGTAGATGTGCCTCAGTCTCTTCATAAGTAAAGGTCATTAGCCAAGCAGTCAGGGTTTTCTTGCATTCATAATGAGTTTTTGGTAAATAGGAAGTTTTTTGCTTATGTTGTTACAAATAATAGTAGTTTGGGCAGTATATTGCCGACTTGCAAATGCAGTACGAGCCCTTACTCCAGCCAAACGACCGTACTTTCTTCGTTTCCTGATAAAACCGGGATAAAAAATAGTAGTTTTATGCATTTTTAAGGAATAAATGAGAATATTTAACTTTCTTCCAGTTAAAAGGTCACATAGTTTGTAAAGTTCTTGTGTAGAAAAACGATGCGGTTTAAAATAAATAGTTTTGGGAAGGGCACGCTGTGATCAATCTACACCTAGGAATGAAATTGTTTAAGAGGCACCCTCCCTGATAAGAATGCAATAGTTTAGAACAGATTGGGCTAGAGCATTGTTTATTTGTTTAATAAGATTCACTGAAGCAACACGCCTGAGTAATTTGAATATCCAAATCAATTTTCTTAACCAAAGCTACGTGATAATGACAAGAGAGTCGCTGGTCAGTTACGATACCCAAGTATTTCGTCTTTTGTACTTTTTCGATAGCGCAATTAGTGTCTGAAGCTGGAGATCATCTAAGTTACTATAAACGCTTCGTATATTTTGACAGAATATTTTGCAGTCATTATTTTGTACTTGTACGTGTTTAGTCAAATCCTCCATATCACAGTGAAAAGCCTGAGCGATATTTGAAATGTCTATATCGTTTAACGTGTGCAGCGAACTATCCATTAAAAATATTGGCAAGTCCGAGGGTGAACTTCGAAACAAATTTGAGTGCAATCGATGTATACACTCGCCAACATAATTTTGATAACCGCGGAGTATAACATGCTTGTATTGAGGTTTTTAAGTATGTGGGTGTGTCTGTTAGAGAGTATATTTCGTTTGTTGTGTATAAATAAAAAAGTGTGGGTTAAAGTGAGTGTATGTGCAAGGGTAGTAGACAGTGTCATTATTTCTAAAAACAAGAAACAAAATGAAAAAGTTAAGAGACAGTTTTTATTTATGGTACCATCATCTTCCAAGTTTTGGGCATGAATGTGGATGGCTCTACGAATAGTTGAAGACCAAAGAAAAGATGGATGGGCTGTGTGAACGATGATAAGGCATGGGGGATAGGATAAAGAATGGGATGACAACTGAGATGAGAGAGATGATAGAGAAGACTGGAAGAAAAAGATTTGTGATAAGGGTGAAAAGTGGATCAAGATGATGATTTTTTTCTTACGTATACAATTTATTTTATTACTTACGTCTGCAGGAGAGGGCTTAATACGAAAATATAACAAGTTTCGAATTAACTTTATAAAAAAGGACGTTCCAATTAATAATATGCGTCATTTGTATAATTCTTTGAATTTTTTGTTTGACTTACAGACTGAATTATGTCAACTAGTAGTAACTGAAAGTACTGCTTTCAAACTGATAATTATGTATAACTCAAATTAGATTCCAGATAATTTAATCTGCGATTTCGCCCAGTTCTATGAGTTTCAAAATAGCATAGCATAGCAATAGCATCTACATCTTTGTTAACAAACTATAGCTGTTTCGCAAACTATTGCTACTGACCCACAGAGGCCACAGTCTTCAGAGCAACAAAGCAAATTTAATTATTTCTATATTTTTAATTTTCTTTTTCATTTTTGTTTCCATTTTTAGTCTTGTGTTATAGCCTATAATAATTATGTACTAATTCCGTGTAATGTTATAAAATTGAATTAATATTTAAGTGCTGTGCACAACTATAAGTGACAAATTCTTTCTAGTCTTTAGATTCAATGTTATATTACCCCGATAAAATGTATTAGTGAATAAGTCGTTGGAGTGCCATAAATATTTAAATAAATAAATAAAATTCGACATAAACCTGGAAAACCTCATTGCTTTTCAACATATATTGGCCAAAACCAAGAAATTACTCAAAAATAAGAAGAGAGAAATTTGGCGGAAATTTTGTGGCTTACTGAATCTTTCCAATCCAGCGGCAGGTGTGTGGTGTTAATTAACGTCTTTTAGAAGTAGTTTGAAACCCCCCTCCGGGAGCAAATTATCTGCGGATTTGGGTAACCAGTTTTTTTCTAAGCTCCCTCCAGCTTATGTTCCCGATACGGATGAGTGTGTATCTTCGAACTCAAGCAGCATTTCGAATGTTCCTCTAGATGGTCCATTTATTCTTGATAAACTTTAATCGATCCTCGCCCATGTAAAGGATTCTGCTCCTGGAGTGGATGAATTCCCTTACTTCTTCATCACTAAAGCTGGTGATAAGACCCACCAATAATATCTGGACTTAGTCAATTATTGTTTAATTTTCGGTTATATTCCTCCTGATTGAAAGGTTTAAATCGTAATCCCCATATTATAACTCGGTGAAGATCCCTGTGATCATTGTTCTTACAGACCAATTACTATATCGTCTATTCTTATAACACTTTTAGAACATTTGATTAAAAATCGCCAAGAACGGTTTGCAGCAAAAAAATAAAACGGCTCTCAACGACTCAATTCGGCTTTAGGAAAGGCCAAATCGAGGTCGGTTTGGAGAGGACTACCTCAGGGATCCGTGCTTAGTCCCCCCTTATGTGTTATTTATGCCTCTGATCTTCCTTCTTGCTTGACTTTTAACTGTAAAGTACTTCATTGTGCTGACGATATTGCATTATCGGTTGGTGGCAGTTCCATCGAAGACGCCGCTCACTCCGCTATCTCGTTGTCCTCATTAAACCAATGGCTCTTGGATCACGGGCTATTCCATTGATGAATAGGTACAGAGAGCTTATACAACTCTCCTCACCTGTTTGTCAATAACCCCTCTTCCTGTCTTTTCTTCCGCCTATGAGGTGGTCCATTTCAGGCCAAAGGTAGTTTTGAGACTGGGTATCTCCAAAAATTCCCATGTTGTAAAAGGTGATATCGATCAGGTCATTAAGAGATACTGGGAAGGTTGGAATTTATTTTATACGGACGCATCCAAAGTATCGTCAACAGGATGTACATGTTTTTCAACATATTTCCAGAAATCTAAAATTGCCCTTCTATTCTTTTTACTGCTGTTGTCATCATTGCTATTGTTGTTGTTGGTCATGTTGTGCGATTACGCTTTGGGTGATAATCAGGTAGAAACCTATAACGTGAACCTAGTGATAAATTGTGATTATCACCTGTTGTAGTTGCCTTGTGAATAAATAAATAAATAAATAAATTCTAATGCCCACCAGAGACTTCAGTATATACAAAGTTACGACTTACGATCTGACACCAAACACTACTTGTAAAGTATTAACAAATAGATCAGAAAATGCACATGTGAATTCCAATTTGTGGTGCCACGTAAAAATCGAGTGCTTTGTTTTCATTATTATTGGGAGTTATATGTTTTGGAGCCATTTGAGGTTGAAACACTTTTACGAACTCGCACACGACGGAAAATCAGATTAATATTCTAACAATATGACGTAAGTACAAAGATATGTAAAACTAAAAATAAAACCAATATCAGTAAGTTGTGGTCTAATTTAAGAGTGCGGTGCAGACCATCAAACTGAAACACTTTCTCTGATGGATATAAAACCCTCCCTAACCTTTTCCAAACTATCTTGAGGTCGGCTTCCAGTCTTACCTGACGCAGCTGAATACCAGTATTTTACATGGAGCGACTGCCTATCTGACCTCCACAACCCAGTTACTGGGTAACACGAAACCCCTTGGTAAGACTGATTGTCAGACTTTTGAGCTTCTGATGTAACGACTTTCAAAGATCTACGAATGACAGCTGAAACCAACGGCATAACGTGCTTTTCGAGCCACCGAGGGTTCTCGGTATATAATGTTTGGTCTCTTATCTACGAGTCACTGACCAGCTTTGAAACTTGTTATTATTAGCTCGCTACCTTGCCAGAAACCTTGATCCAATGAAATATTACACACCTGCTGTTTTTATTTATGGTAACATCATCTTCCAAGTTCCAAGTTTTGGGTATGAATGTGGATGGCTTTATATGAGTATTTAGGGGAAGACCAAAAAAAAGATGGATGGGCGGTGTGATCGATGATATGGCTAGAAATGGGGTGACTACTGAGATGACGACTGATAGAGAAGAATGGAAGAAAAAGATTTGTGATAAGAGTGCTATGATGATCAGGATGATTAGGTTACTCTTACATATAACATTTAATTCATTACTTACTTTGCTATTGTCCTCCTGAAAATAAAACAAATATTCGAATTATTTATATAAATAGGGACGAATCGTAATTCTAAATAATTGATAACGTCTACAAGGAATTTCTATTATTATAATACCTGTCAGTTTTAGACAATACATTCTATGATTGAAGTAACTTTTGCTGCTTACATCCCGAAAATGTCAAGAGAAACCTGATAAGGTAGAATTTTACACCAAAAATACATAAACCAGATGAGATGGGTGTATTTAGATTTGGAAAACGTGATACCTACGGCAAATACGTATCATACTTATTTATAAAGTACTCATTGATTGCTAAAAGGGATGAGAGAAGTCGAAATTATAGTATAACCAAAAACATAAAATCAATAAGTATGACGGCGCAGCAAGTGGCGCCATCTAGTTTTGTTATGCAGTAACTAAGAACTACCAAATAGGTAGAATATGAGTGACACTAGCTGGTGACAGTCACTCTAGCAGAGGGTCGTTTCGATGGTCGCGCGGCGGATAGCTTCTGATGACACGACGACGATGATTAACGAATTTGACAGCTGTCAACTTGACCCCGGGTACTGAGTAAGCGGGAAAAAGAAAAGGGATGGACAAGACGGATCGAGGACTTTTCGTGGGTAGTGGTGAAGACTTAACACTTTCTTTTAGTTTGTGTTACGTATTTAGTAGATTTTAGTTTATCTTTGTGTTTGTGTTGTAAATATAAGTATAGGGTTTGTTTTAGCGCTAGCTTTTCATATTTTAAAGATTTTACCCCGTATCCACCATGAATTCCAAAAAAGAGCGCCTGACCCCCTGATACCTTTGATTACACTCCGGTGTTAACAGTTACCCTCCCCTATAACAATGTGCTAGGTGATAAAATGGATTCCGAATCTGCAAGTAGGAAAAGACTACTGGCTACTCTTTCCCCGAATATTGCTTTGAATCCTTCAAAGATACGAAATTAGGAGAAGACAGTCTTATACAATAAAGGTAATGCACCACATGGCCAACACATGGGATGGGGGTTTGAAACCTGTGACAACTTTGGTATTGGCCTAGTGGATATATAAGTTGAACGAAACCTATGCGTATTTAATTATGGTAGTTCTACACGTAGGTCTTCACCAGGGCAGAACAGCAGTTGTGTTGACTTAACATTCAGTTCATCTAGTATAGCCAGCCTTTTTAATTGGAGTCGCTTGAATATGACTTATGGGAGTGATCACTATCCCATCATGATTGAAATCCCTTCCAAGACAATTCCTGACAAAACTTCCCTTCGTTAAAATACCAGCTAAACTCAGAGGATTGGGACCTTTACTCAAAAATTCAAGACTTGCGTGTCTCTTCGCTTACACTCATTAATCCTGAGTCTGCTCAGGAATGCTTTTCCTCATTTTCCAACACTATAGGTGGAGCACCACAGCAGATGATTGCTTCCCTTAAAAACCCTGTACTAAACTTATCCAAATCCTATCAAAAAAAATTAATGTAAATGAAATCAATATGTAGTGTTGTGTGTAGTAATAATAACTTTGTAAATATAAATGTAGAGTTTTGGTGGTATTTAAGTTTAATTATTCTATGTTTACTCGTAGTAACAATAATTGTCTTGTCCTTTCAGCGTGACGTGTAAAGTGTTTGTACAAACCTATTTACAGAAATCAAATCATTCATCATATATCATTGTTTAGTTATCATTGTGACTACCCTTGCAATGCAGTGGTCGATGGATTTGTGCTCGCGCCTCACGTATATACTCGGTGGAACGTCATTAACATTATTGTTCATTCCATCACGTGATCAGAGATTTGTGGTTATTCAAAATATTATTTACTTTCATCTACTTACATCTCCTCGCCCGCATACTCACGCATAAGAAACATTAAGCAACAACATTAATATTATTTTCGCTAGAGTAGGATTGCAGTTCCAAGAAGTAACGGACATAACGAAACAATCAGTTCCGGGGATTTTTGAATGCTGCGCTGTAGAGATAATAGTTCATAAAATGATTATTATTTGTATATACAGAATTCCTAAGCCTAATTGCGAAATATTTTATGAAAAATTTGATTTCATTTTAACAAAAGTGTGTATTTTATCAAATAAAAAAAGTTATCTTGTGTGGAGATTTCAATGTAGATGTTTTGAAAAGAAACAAGGCTACATTAGACTTAGATTTTCTTCTTATGAAGTACAATCTAAAACTAACTCTTTATACTCCCACAAGGTTAGGTAGTCACACGTGTATTGATAGTTTTGCACACAACTACAGGAAAGACTGCGAGGCTGAAGTTGTAGATCTGGTTTTTTCGGATCATACATCTCAAATAATTAAAATACCTATTAAAAAACACGTGGTTGGGGTACGCTTGTTCGCGCCCTAAGTACCCCCAGAGATCTCTTACATGCAAATAAACAAAAAAAATCTTTATACAATATTACTGAAACATAACATATATACAGTTACTGTCAGCCACCCTGTTAATATTAAACGATCATCTCAAAGTTATTTGAAAACTTACGTCTGATGGCTATAAATAATAAGAGAGATAGGATTAATATTGTAACAAGCAAATGTAGTAGTAGTAGTAGTGAGGAGACTTTTTTTTTTGTAAGTTTATTTATGAATGAGGGTTCTGTTTTTATTTATGGTAACATCATCTTCCAAGTTCCAAGTTTTGGGTATGAATGTGGATGGCTTTATATGAGTATTTAGGGGAAGACCAAAAAAAAGATGGATGGGCGGTGTGATCGATGATATGGCTAGAAATGGGGTGACTACTGAGATGACGACTGATAGAGAAGAATGGAAGAAAAAGATTTGTGATAAGAGTGCTATGATGATCAGGATGATTAGGTTACTCTTACATATAACATTTAATTCATTACTTACTTTGCTATTGTCATCCTGAAAATAAAACAAATATTCGAATTATTTATATAAATAGGGACGAATCGTAATTCTAAATAATTGATAACGTCTACAAGGAATTTCTATTATTATAATACCTGTCAGTTTTAGACAATACATTCTATGATTGAAGTAACTTTTGCTGCTTACATCCCGAAAATGTCAAGAGAAACCTGATAAGGTAGAATTTTACACCAAAAATACATAAACCAGATGAGATGGGTGTATTTAGATTTGGAAAACGTGATACCTACGGCAAATACGTATCATACTTATTTATAAAGTACTCATTGATTGCTAAAAGGGATGAGAGAAGTCGAAATCATAGTATAACCAAAAACATAAAATCAATAAGTATGACGGCGCAGCAAGTGGCGCCATCTAGTTTTGTTATGCAGTAACTAAGAACTACCAAATAGGTAGAATATGAGTGACACTAGCTGGTGACAGTCACTCTAGCAGAGCGTCGTTTCGATGGTCGCGCGGCGGATAGCTTCTGATGACACGACGACGATGATTAACGAATTTGACAGCTGTCAACTTGACCCCGGGTCTTGAGTAAGCGGGAAAAAGAAAAGGGATGGACAAGACGGATCGAGGACTTTTCGTGGGTAGTGGTGAAGACTTAACACTTTCTTTTAGTTTGTGTTACGTATTTAGTAGATTTTAGTTTATCTTTGTGTTTGTGTTGTAAATATAAGTATAGGGTTTGTTTTAGCGCTAGCTTTTCATATTTTAAAGATTTTACCCCGTATCCACCATGAATTCCAAAAAAGAGCGCCTGACCCCCTGATACCTTTGATTACACTCCGGTGTTAACAGTTACCCTCCCCTATAACAATGTGCTAGGTGATAAAATGGATTCCGAATCTGCAAGTAGGAAAAGACTACTGGCTACTCTTTCCCCGAATATTGCTTTGAATCCTTCAAAGATACGAAATTAGGAGAAGACAGTCTTATACAATAAAGGTAATGCACCACATGGCCAACACATGGGATGGGGGTTTGAAACCTGTGACAACTTTGGTATTGGCCTAGTGGATATATAAGTTGAACGAAACCTATGCGTATTTAATTATGGTAGTTCTACACGTAGGTCTTCACCAGGGCAGAACAGCAGTTGTGTTGACTTAACATTCAGTTCATCTAGTATAGCCAGCCTTTTTTATTGGAGTCGCTTGAATATGACTTATGGGAGTGATCACTATCCCATCATGATTGAAATCCCTTCCAAGACAATTCCTGACAAAACTTCCCTTCGTTAAAATACCAGCTAAACTCAGAGGATTGGGACCTTTACTCAAAAATTCAAGACTTGCGTGTCTCTTCGCTTACACTCATTAATCCTGAGTCTGCTCAGGAATGCTTTTCCTCATTTTCCAACACTATAGGTGGAGCACCACAGCAGATGATTGCTTCCCTTAAAAACCCTGTACTAAACTTATCCAAATCCTATCAAAAAAAAATAATGTAAATGAAATCAATATGTAGTTTTGTGTGTAGTAATAATAACTTTGTAAATATAAATGTAGAGTTTTGGTGGTATTTAAGTTTAATTATTCTATGTTTACTCGTAGTAACAATAATTGTCTTGTCCTTTCAGCGTGACGTGTAAAGTGTTTGTACAAACCTATTTACAGAAATCAAATCATTCATCATATTTATCATTGTTTAGTTATCATTGTGACTACCCTTGCAATGCAGTGGTCGATGGATTTGTGCTCGCGCCTCACGTATATACTCGGTGGAACGTCATTAACATTATTGTTCATTCCATCACGTGATCAGAAACTTGTGGTTATTCAAAATATTATTTACTTTCATCTACTTACATCTCCTCGCCCGCATACTCACGCATAAGAAACATTAAGCAACAACATTAATATTATTTTCGCTAGAGTAGGATTGCAGTTCCAAGAAGTAACGGACATAACGAAACAATCAGTTCCGGGGATTTTTGAATGCTGCGCTGTAGAGATAATAGTTCATAAAATGATTATTATTTGTATATACAGAATTCCTAAGCCTAATTGCGAAATATTTTATGAAAAATTTGATTTCATTTTAACAAAAGTGTGTATTTTATCAAATAAAAAAAGTTATCTTGTGTGGAGATTTCAATGTAGATGTTTTGAAAAGAAACAAGGCTACATTAGACTTAGATTTTCTTCTTATGAAGTACAATCTAAAACTAACTCTTTATACTCCCACAAGGTTAAGTAGTCACACGTGTATTGATAGTTTTGCACACAACTACAGGAAAGACTGCGAGGCTGAAGTTGTAGATCTGGTTTTTTCGGATCATACATCTCAAATAATTAAAATACCTATTAAAAAACACGTAAACTACAGCATTGGATAACTAAAAATTGGGACATTAGCATGACTAATTTAATAATAGTTTGTATTTTGTTCAAGTTTTTGATGCACAAGACGCAAATAAAGCTTTTGATAATTTTATGGATGGTTTTTTGTCTCTTTTATAGATTATGTTTTCCAGATAAAAATATAACCATGAAAACCAATAAAGATACGAAATGGATATCTCGAGGAATAAAAAGCATACAAATTGCTTCGGGAATATAGGTTAAATTCAGATTCACTGAATAAAAGAGTTCTTAAAAACTATTAAAAACTTTATAGAAAAATTATCCAGCTAGCACAAAATAATCATTTTATAAACACCGCTGAAAACATATCGAAGGCTACCTGGCAAATAATAAACAAAACCAATCTGTGTTTGCCACAGAAGTCAATCATGTACGTAAATAGAGGTAATCTGTCGTTTACACACCCCAGAGACATTGCAAACGAATTGAACAATTATTTTATGGACGAAATTGATAATAATTATATTACTGGCATCACGTTAAATAATATTAATTTAAACAATCAGACATTAAATTACCTGTTCATGCAATCTGTTACAGCTGACGACATTATAAAAATAATATTTGGCCTAAAAAACACAAACACTGTTGGGTACGATAGCGTTTCTACAAAAGTCATAAAATTCACTTAAGAAGTGATGGCAACTCCATTAGCGCATATAATTAACTTGTGTATTGCTAATGGCGTCAAACAAGCTCAATTTTTTTTTAATAAATCCCTTACACAAAATAGATGACAAAACAGATTTAAAAAAAAACTATAGACTCATAGCGAAAGTTCCCACTTTTTCCAAACGATTTGATAAAGTTATCTACAACTCTCTCAATTGTTTTGTCACTAACAAAAGGGATTCCGTAAGAATACTACCGATAGTATGGCACTCTTCGACCTATTAACAAACATCATGCCATCTGTAGATAGGAGAAATCCAGTCTGTGCTATTTATATCGACATGACCAAGGCCTTTGACTATGTGGACTATAAAATTCTGCTACACAAGCTACATAGTTACGGTGTAAGAGGGAACATACTTCAGTTACCAGAATCGTACATAAGTAATAGACTTCAATACACAGAAATTTCAAGAGTTTGTCCGAAAAGTAAAATAGAAACCATTTAAACATCTGAACCTTGTGGAACCCTGTGGATATTTTTGCCCTCACGGCCGTACTGTGAACATACGTTTGAACTTGCTCTATAGTAAAAATCCAAGAAATACCCATACTGGGCTCATTGTTTAAATTGAACACTTCATAGTGATATAACATTCATCAAACAAGTGTAATTCAGCTTAAAGTATAATCGAAATAGTTTAAAAGGATCAATTTGTGGTGTGAACTGATAAAAAGTTTAAATAACGGCTGGTCAACGGGTGAGTGCATGACTTGTCATTTCGCGCACAGCGCACGCAATTCCAGCGGTTAGCGCATTACGCTACGGCGTGGGCCCTCACGTGGTGACGCATGCGAGCGCTCGCGACAAAGATAAATGAACAAGACAGCGCATTGCTTCCTGCCTGCTAAAAGTTGCCTCTAAGAGAATATAATTTTATAAAATAATTCTCTTTCTCATTTTACATTTTTTGTGAAATAAATTATAATCATGGCTAGTAGTTCCAACGGATCAAAAATCTATAAAAATGACTCGACTCAGTCGACTCCTACCCGCAATGTAGAGGCAATAAAAGGTTCGCCAGTACATCACCACCTGCGTCCTCACCTGTTTCATTAAACATCACATCCGACAAAGAAGAACTGCGGACTATCATCCAGGATATAATTAAAACCGAGTTTATCGAAATGTTGACCCAATTAAACGAAAAAGTGGTTAGCACAATGAATAATGAACTGGAAACGATCAAAGCTGAAATGAAGGAGATGATCGAATCAAGGAATTTCATGAACAAGCAGTTTGAAGATTTTGAGAGCAGCCAGAAGGCTTCTAACGAAATTGTGCAAAAACTGGAATTAGAAAATGTGGATCTAAAATCATCAATGGGCAATCTTCAAGTACGCATCAATAATTTGGAGCAGCAATCTCGATCGAATAACTTGGAGGTACAATGTATGCCTGAAACCAAGAACGAGAATGTGTACTCAATTATCACTCAACTCGGCCAGGTGGTCAACTGTGATATTCAGGAAAAAGACATATTGCACTGTACGCGAATTGCAAAAACCAACCCATCCAGTACCCGCCCTAGATCTTTGGTTGCTCAACTGGCATCTCCAAGGTTGCGAGATCAGCTTTTAGCATCCACTATGAAGTTCAACCAAAATAACCCTATAGGAAAACTAAACTGTGGCCACTTAGGTATCACCGGCAACAAGTCACCGGTTTATGTTGTTGAACACTTGTCTCCTACGAACAAAGCACTTTACGCAGCGACCAGAATTGAGGCCAAGGAAAGGAACTACAAGTACGTATGGGTCAGAAACGGAATACTTTGCCGTTTCTGACCCATACGTACTTGTAGTTCCTTTGTGAGGAAAGAAGATGGCGCGGGATACATATTAATCAAGAACATGAGTAGCCTAAGTAAAATCATATAATTTATTGTCAGCATTACTGTTAGAAGCATGTCATGGTACCTTTTTATTGTAAAATTCAACAATTTAAAGATCTATCACCAAAACTGTAGAGGTTTAAGAACTAAGACCAACACGTTTTACTGTAACCTCTATTGATTATGATGTTTTAACATTAACCGAAACTTGGCTAAACAGTAGTATACTCAGCAGTGAGCTTTTTGATAATAGATATGTTGTCTATAGAAGAGATAGGGAAACAACTGGATTTCATCCAAATAAAGACGGAGGGGGAGTTTTGATAGCCGTTTCAACAAAAATCAACTCGAAACGTATTGACAGGTGGCAAAGTTTATGTGAGGATCTCTGGGTTACTGTCGATATTTCTACAACGCGACAACTACCTCTCTGTGCAGTATACCTTCCACCACCAGTATGTTTATGAACAATTGAACTTTTCATCGAACACTGTAATAACGTGTTTGAAACAACTAACATCCCAACCTGTATTGTGGGGTACTTTAACTTGGGCACAATAAACTGGGCCCCGAGGGCAATGAACAGTTCACTACCCAACACATGTTTAAGACTGCTAGAGTTCATGGAGGTTATCAAGCTTACATAGCACAATCTTATTAAAAACTGTTCGGCACGTGTTTTGGACCTAGTCTTATCTACAATGCCTTCTTGCACAGTGAGTGAATCCACTGTCTCTTTGACTACTGTTGACAAACTCCATCCACAGCTGGATTTTACTCTTTCATTATTGAAAGAAAAAAGTCTGCCATACAATCAACATAACAAGAAGAAAAACTTCAACAAAGCTGATTATGAAAAAATTAAATCCTATTTAAACGAACAAGACTGGGATCAACTATTTGCAAGTCACGATGATGTAGATGGCACGGTAAATGTATTCTATGACATCTTGAACACGGCCATATTTAAATTAGTTCCGAACTGTAAGCAGTCGCTACCCGCCATGGTTTGATAAATCTATAATAAAATACCTTAAAGAAAAAAATAAGCTAAGACTGCGCTTCAAGATATACAATAATCCGCGAGATGAAATAGAACTAAAATTAATTGCAAAACGTTGTCAAAATTTAGCTAAAAGTTTATACAGCCTTTATATTAATAACCTAGAATCGGAAATCAAAGATAATCCAAAACTATTTTGGACTCACGTTAAGGCTAAGTGCGGAGGATCTAGTTCCTATCCACTGATAATGACTGACGGACAGACTACAACGTCTAATAGCTCTACTGTTTGCAACATTTTTGGTAATTATTTCTCAACGGTTTACTCCCCTGAAAATAACATAGAATTTAAGAATGGCTCAAGCTAGTTAAATTATAGGCAGTGCCTAAGAACCCCAGACTTGGAAATGGATTCTTTACTCAGAAAACTACAATCATTGAACACTGCAAAAGGAGCAGGACCTGACGGAATCCCACCGCTATTTATTTCTGCATGTGCGCCGGTATTGGTCTCTCCGCTACTAAAAATATATAAAATGTCATTAGCCGCCGGATCTTTTCCATCCGAATGGAAAAAAGCCAAAATCGTTCCGGTACATAAGTCAGGCCAAAAAGAGACTATATTAAACTACCGGCCCATTGCGATCCTCTCCACTTTCGCTATGATATTCGAGTCATTGATCTGTTCCCATATCCAACACCATCTCAGGCTTTACCTTAGCGATCACCAGCATGGCTTTGTAGTTTCAAGGTCTACTGCCACAAACTTAGTGTCTTTTACACTAAGTTTGTGGCAGTAGACCTTGAAAGGAAAATCCAATCGTCAAATGATATTGCGCTTTTGCAGGATGATCTTAACAGAGTAAATGAATGGTGCAAGAATAATAAAACTGAATTGAACTTCAATAAATGCTACCACCTGTAATTTTCTAGAAAGCTTCACCCCATTCATTCGGGCTACTTTATAGACGAATATAAAATTCATGAAGTAGAAACTATAAGGGATCTAGGAGTTCTATTTGACAAAAAAGTTACTTTTATCCCCCACATCGAAAACACTATTAAAGTGGCTTCCAAAATGTTGGGCTTTGCGCTACGCAATGCCAAGGGTTTTAAACAGATCAGCACTAAAATAATGCTGTATAACAGTCTTGTACAAAGCATACCAGAGTACTGTACCGTTGTATGGAGACCACATTACGCCACTCATAAACTTCTCTTAGAAAGGATCCAGAAACGATTTTTATGGCTCCTTGCTTTTTCCAAAGGAAAAAGCAAGCAGCTGCCCTCTTATGTGTCTCGTCTGCAAACTTTCATGATGCTCTCTTTATCGACTCGAAGATAAGTTATGGATGCCCTGTTTCTGTTCAAAGTCCTCAGGAAGCAAATAGACTGTCCGCAGTTACTAAGACTCATCAAGTTTCGAGCCCCAAACCGCTGTCCTCGTAAACCCATTACTCCGCTCCACCCGCCTTTGCGTAATACTGTCCTATGTGCTAACTCACCTATTCCGAGAATGTGCAATATATTAAACAGTTGTAGTGACCTAATCGATGTATACCACGATAGCATAGGGAAATTTTGTTAATTAATTATTAAATACTACTCGCATCAACAAGGCAAGACCTGAATTGGAATTTAGTTAAGCTACATAATTATTAAACATTATTTTATTGGTTTTTAATTAATTAATCATTTAATTTAATTTATTATCTAAAGTGCACCAAGTATTTAATCTTGGTTTAATTTAATCTACTTATAATTCGTCACTCTATTTCACAATTTAATTCAATTGTTATTTAATTTAATTTAATTTATGTGTGTGTTACATTGCTAGACTTATGATTTGTTCGCTTTAATTCTAAAATAAATTGCTATATTTACAGTACTAATAATGTATAATTTACAGTGCATGTGGTGTTAGCCTGTAAATAATTGCTACACTTAAAATGTATATCGTGTACTTTTAAATGTAATGTAATGTGGGACAGGGTAAATTCGGCAGCACCCAGAATGACAAAGCAGCCCTATTTAGGGAAGCACTGCTTTCCCCGCTCAGCCGAGGAGGGGCTAGAAAAGGTGCCCTAAAAAAGTGCTCACCCCAAAAACCTTAGGATAGTAGTAACCACGGCTGCTTCCGCATCTTTGAAACTCGTGGTCGACGCAACAATAATAAAAATAAGTATATTACACCATCTTTATCACATAATTTGACATTTGGCGCGTGGAATGTGCGGACTCTGCTTGACCGTGATGCTAACGCCTGCCCGGAACGGTAAACTGCCATCGTAGCTCGGGAACTTCGTCGCTATAATGTTGATGTGGCTGCTATCAGTGAAACACATCTGGCTGACGAAGGTGAACTGATCGAACATGGCGGTGGCTATACTTTTTATTGGAAAGGGACCTCCGCTTCTGAACCGAGGCGGTCGGGAGTCGGATTGGCGGTCAAAAATCACATCGCCAAGAATCTTCAGGAATGTATTGTTCACATTTCGGACCGCATCAATACCTTGCGCCTCCACTTAAGTGGCCATCACTACCTTAATGTGGTCAGTATTTATGCGCCGACTCTGGATAGTGCTGACGACATTAAGTGTACATTTTATGAGGAACTTTCACAGTGCCTTCAGAGGATACATCCTAGAGAGAGCATTTTGGTCTTGGGAGACTTTAATGTAAGGGTAGGCAGAGACTATGAAGCCTGGCCTAAGGTTCTAGGAAGGCATGGAGTTGGAAACATGAATTCCAACGGCCAGTTGCTGCTAAGTATAAGTGCTCAGTATCAGCTCGCAGTAACAAATACTATGTTCCGCCTTGCTGCTAAGCACAAAACGACATGGATGCATCCAAGATCTAAGCACTGGCATCTCATTGATTATGCTATCGTACGACAAAGAGACGTGTCCCAGGTCCTTGTTACCCTTGTTATGCGTGGTGCACATTGCTGGACGGACCATAGACTTGTCATTGCTAGGTTGCGTCTCCGCCTTCGTCGCCCTTGCCGAGCCAGTCAGAGCAAAGCAAAACGGTTAAATGTAGAGAAGCTTGCTGACTTCGAGACGAGGAGGGCTTTTGCGGAGACTGTAGCTAATAATGTTGTGCGATCCCTGTTACTCTTGATATTCATTCTGTTTGGGAAATTCTGTCGTCGTCAATACTGGATGCCGCAGCTGCTACTATAGGTGTAAAACCTCAGCAAAGGGAAGACTGGTTTGACGAAAATGACAGAGTCCTGATGGAAGCAATTGCCAAACACCGAGCTTTGCTTAAGAACAACGAAAGTAGTGCTGTGATAAAAGATAGTGATCGGGAGTTGCGCAAACTCACGAGAGAAGCTAAAGACAAGTGGTGGGGGGAAAAGGCGCAGTATATGCAATGGCTTGCTGACAGTCATCAAATTGGAGAATTTTATAATGAGGTTCGCAAACTCCTGGGTAACTCCAATTTTGTCAAAGTGCCTCTGAAGTCGCTTGATGGTAGCCTTCTGAAAAGCAGGGATGAAGTGCTTAGGCGTTGGTCAGAACACTTTGATAATTTACTTAACGTGGATCGAACTGCAGATCTAATATACATTAGTGATCTACCTCAACTCCAAGCTGAAAAAGAGCTAGATGATCCCTTATCTCTGGAGGAAGTTGTCTGTGCGATAAAAGAACAGCAAAACAAACGTGCGGTTGGCTTGGACCTAATACCATGTGAGCTGCTAAAATGCGGCGGTACTGAGTTGCACACGCTGGTCTGGGAACTATTTGTTCGCATGTGGGAGGAGGAACAAGTTCCCAAGACATTTAAACTCTCGCGCATTAGGGCCCTTTATAAGAACAAGGGTGACCGAGCAGATTGCAATTCTTACCGCGGCATTTCACTCCTCTCAGTCCCCGGAAAGGTTTTCGCCAGAGTGTTGCTTAACCGCCTAAGGAAACTGTCAGAAAAGATCTTGCCAGAAACGCAGTTCGTTTTCCGACCGGATAGGAGTACTTGCAAGGCAATCTTCGCAGTTCGACAGCTGCAGGAGAAGAGCAGAGAGCAAGGCAGACACTTATACCTTTGCTTTGTCGACCTGGAAAAAGCGTTTGATAGCGTTCCTCGTGGGGCCCTCTGGATAGTACTGCAAAAATTGGGATGTACGGAGAAGTTCGTAAAACTTGTGCGTCTCCTGCATGATGACATGGAGTGTTGTGTAGTGGCGGAGGATGAGCAGTCGCAGTTCTTTTCGGTTACCTGTGGCGTGAAGCAGGGCTGCGTTTTGGCCCCCACTCTCTTCGCCCTTTATTTTGCAGTGGTCATCCGTGAAGCCCTTGCGATATCTTCAGAGGGTGTCCGGCTGCGTTTTCGAACAGATGGCAGTCTTTTCAACTTATCGAGACTAAAGGCAATCACAAAAGTGTCTCTTGCACATATTGAAGAAATTATGTACGCAGATGACCTGTGTTTTGTGGCAGAATCCCCAGAAGGGCTTCAACAGCTTGTTACGAACCTTCACGAGCAGTGTTCTAAATTTGGCCTAAAGATCAGCGTCAAAAAGACGGAAGTTATGTCAGGTTGAAAAGTTTCGATATCTGGGGAGCACATTAACATCTAAGTGTGACCTTGATGCCGAAATCAACAGCAGAATCAATGCTGCTGCTGCAGCTTTCGGTAAATTAAATGCCAGGGTCTTCTGCTCACACGACTTAAAGCGCGCTACAAAAATATCGGTATATATGGCTGTTGTGCTGCCTAACATTTTATACTCTGCCGAAACATGGACACCGTACCGACGTCACATTAAACAATTGGACCGATTCCATCTCAAATGCCTCCGTTCAATCCTTAACGTCCATTGGTCTGATCGAGTGCGCAATACGGAAGTATTGAGACGAGCTAATGTGGGAGGCAATGAGGCGTACCTCATGAAAAGGCAACTTCGGTGGTGCGGCCATGTGACACGCATGTCGGAGCAGAGAGTGGCGAAGCGCATCCTTTATTCGGAGCTTCAGGAGGGCAAGCGGGCAACTCCTAAGATTTAAGGATGTACTTAAGCGACACATGAAGGGTTGTGACGTAGATCCATCTCAGTGGGAAGAGCTTGCGTCTAACCGCGGAGAGTGGAGGTCATTGGTACAGCAGAAAGTTTTTGATTTTGAGACTCGTCGGCTTACAAAACTGGATTCTAAGCGTGACGAACTAAAGGCCCGACCACCAGCGGCAATCAGTTATAATTATGTTAGTGGTGCTCTTACTTGTCCACTCTGTACAAGAATATTTGTAAACAAGGGTGGTTTTGCTAGCCACATTAGAGCCCATGATAGACGCCAGTAGGGTGTTAAAGAAACGGTCGCCGTAGCCGAAAGCGGTTTGGAAGGATTATATTATTATAATGTGGAAGCAATTGTAGGCTAACCTATAATAAATAAGTACATAAATAAAACCCCAAATTTTACATGCCTTGGATGTAAAATTTGGGGTTCCACAGCGTAGCGTACTGGGGCCGCCACTTTTTTTAATATACATTAACGATCTCCCGAAAGTAACATCGAACAAAATGGTTCTCTTTGCGGATGACAGTACAGCTGTAGTTAAGTGTACAAATCATAATAATTACGAGCAGGACATAAATACTTGTTTGCATGACATAATTAACTGGTTAACTAATTGGCTATGGCTATGGCTCTTTTATTAGCGTAACATGGACTGGTTGCCTCGGTTTTGCGGAACTAGTATCTAGAATGCAAAAGCGATGTATAGGGTCAATGTGAGGTCTTAAAACAACGGATAGCTGTCTTTCCTATTTTCAGTCTTTAAAAATTTTAACTTTTCCATCTTTATACTTTTTGGAAATAGCTCTATTTGTAAAAAACAATCAACAATTATTTGATAAACTGGCAGCGATTCGGAAAAGACGATACGGACTCAAAATGTGAACAAACTATGCCAAGTGAAATGCAAAACCGCACTTATGCAGAAAAGTTTTTTTGGTATTGCCCCACGCGTTTATAACAAAGTACCTGATGTAATAAAAAATATGACTGTAATAAAATTTAAAAGGGTACTAAACCAAATATTAATTGAGAATAGCTGTTACACAATTGAGGACTTCCTCAATGATAAATCCCTGCACTGATTGATAAACTATTTTAAAACATACATGTTCCTATTCTGACACTTTTTATTCTGATTAACACTTTGACATTCTTCATTCTTTTTTGACATTACTCTAAAAATGTTACCATTGTTATTAGTCTGTATTTTTTTTTTGTTGTAATTTTAATGATTTGACATTCATATTTATTTGACATCAATAGAATCTCTGTTTGATTTTGGAATTGAATACTATTTGCATACCCATGAGACTTGATACTTTAAGAAAAAATCTATGTACGAATTACCCATGTTTGCAAAAATAAATGATTTGATTTGATTTATTATGACATCTCCTGATAAAGACGACGTATTGCCTTTCTATACTTTAATTAGTAAAAATAGATTATCGTTACGTGTCCTTTTGATTATAGGAATTAAATTGAATAAAATTGATTTCAAATTCTTGTATTCGAATTCATTTTGAATCATAGTTAACATAACGTAACATCACGCCTTGTTGCACGAAAGGATAAGGCAGAGTTATACCTATAGTATACCTACATTTTCAGTTATGCTTTAACATAACATAAACATATTTTTACAGATATTTTTTCATGTGGTTTTGAATTTTTGCTATTTAGTAGTGCAATGTGACGAAATGTATAACTTTTTAGTTTTATTTTATAATCAAATCCTTTTTGGTATTTTTATTATGTATCAATTTAATGTCTATGCGAATGTTTTAATGATTTAAAAGTTAATCGAATCGTGTTGTTCACCTTTTAATAAGAACGTTGTGCATGCCATTTTTTTGGGTGGGAAATCATCAAATGACTTCTCCCGCTCTGGGTGGAGCGGACGGGCGTGTCTAACTTTTACTGGCTAAAAACCACCCGTGTTCCTTCAGCTGTCTGTGCCAGGGCCACGGTATCACTTTCGAACAAGCCCGCAAGAACGCGCATACGGTGGCCGGGAATCAGCAAGCGACTCTCGACGCCCAGAGCGTCTCTTGCTCCGTCTAGGATGTTGTGCATGTCTAAAGTGATGAATTAACAGAGTATTGAAAACTTGTGACTACCTATTGTTCTAATCTTGTGAATATGTCGTTGGTGTGCCTTGCTTAAATAAATAGGGGGCGAGCCTACTGCCATCAACCGGGCACAAATCTAGATTCCGGGTTGCTACTGAGAATACATAATATTCCAATACAAATAAAGCTCGGTGCAGTCCGCATGTTCTATGCAATGCATAATACAAAGTTACGATGCGTATGAATTTGCATTGCGATGCGGCCCGTGAGGTCTTTCAAATGTGCTTTAGGCTTTACCGTCATTTTTCGATTTTCGTTCATCAGTATTGCAAATAAGTACATCTGAAACTTATTTTATTATTCACTAGCTGTTCTCCGCGGTTTCACCAGCATAAATCTCGATCCCGTGGGAATATCGGGATAAAAAGTATTGTGTGTGTTAATCCAGGCTATAAACTATCTGTGTGCCAAATTTCATCTAAATCTGTTCTGTAGTTTTTGCGTGAAAGAGTTACAAACCTCCATCCATACTCACCAACGTTCGCGTTTATAATATAATCTGCCTCTTACTTTTTATTTGGAATTTAACATTTACATGCCCATGTGACGGTAAAATATGGAGAACTTAATTATAAAACACCTATGTACTATACCCATGTTTGCAAAGAAATAAATGACTTAGTTTAGCCCACGTTTTTTTATTTATCTACAGCAGGAATCTAAAGAGAGGAATCTCCTATAACCAGATTCCTTATCTACATATTAATAACCAAATCCATCCTTTGCAATGTAGAAGGTACCAGCAAAATTTAAACCACATCCTCGTATTTAAAAAACGAGCCACTTACCTAACTTGTAATAACATATGTTTACATCAGTGAAATTACTGATAAGGTCACAAACACGCTGTTGATTCACAACAACGTTTTAAAGCTATCCTTTATTCACTAGCCTGTTACCTCGAAAGCCTTTCCGTAAATAACACCGTAAATACATTTTCTTAAGCCATAAGACTGATTCGCGTTTATAATATAATTTTCACCAGCATAAATCTCGATCCGAATCGAATCGAATATCGGGATAAAAAGTATTTTATGTGTTAATACAGGCTATAAACTATCTGTGTGCCAAATTTCATCTAAATCTGTTCTGTAGATTTTGCGTGAAAGAGTTACAAACATCCATCCATACTCACCAACTTTTGCGTTTATAATATTAGTAGGATTAGTACTTACTGTCTTCTACTGTCAACTTTGTTTTATTTTATGTTTTCTGATTATAAATATATATAATCAGAAAACATAAAATAAAACAAAGTTCACTGGTAACGTCCATTAATCCAAAATAAAATGCTAAGCTATTTTCCATTATCATTTTGAGACAGTAAGTACTAATATTTCGTTTGATTTAAGCTATAAAAATGTAAGTTACGAAACAACGTTTTTTTTTACTAATAACGTACTACCGCGGACATGGTGGTCCGCGCCTTTTTTTGCAGATTTTATTTGTTCATTTTTTATTGTTACAATTAAAGCTACTTACAACTACGTGAATCCATCACTTAATGTATATATATGTTTTTTTTTTAAATACTATACTACTTTACTTAACAGGCATCACTTTAGTTCTTCTTGTTGTTTACATGTTTGTTTTTGCCTGTCTTAAACTACTACTTATTCTATCTTATTCTAAATACAGGTTTGGGTGTTTTAATCCGGATTGGGTTAGGTTTTGGGTTAGATGTTGCGTGGGGACTTGTTAGGTGGTGTTGTTAGGGTTTGACCAGTGACTTCGCTAGCCTAAGCAGTGCTTCCATCACGACAGTGTCTCGATGCTGCATGGCCGTCTTTAAGTTGTACTCAACGACCGTTTCAGTTGGCGCATCCATCGCTCTCTTTGCAAAGCGGCCCGTGGCGTCGTCGGCGTCGTCGGAGTAATAGACGCAACTGGCTGGGTGCCTCGACACCGCCACTACCGTGTGGGATACGCTGTCGTGGATTTGGAGCCTCCTGGACTTTGTGTTGATGATGATTACGCTGTCGTAGGTCAACCCCTGAGCCTCGTGTATGGTTAACATGCGCGACCCTTCGCCGGACCCGTATCCCTGACTCATAAGAGAAGCTTCCTCCTCTTGTGTATGAACCAGGAATAGGGTGTTTTGGGCGGTGCTCGGTATTTGCGCTCCTGTGTAACCTTTCACCTTCAGGGAGTGGAGCCGCGACAGCGCCGACTTGGAGGAGAATATAGCAGAGTATTTCTCGCTTAGCGCATACGCCACATCCATCGGGTTTCGGTGTGTGCAAAGCCACCAGGTTTGGACGGGTATACCTTAACTCGAATAGGTTCTCTCTGTCCAAAAATGGAAGCTGGTTGACGTCTCCGATGAGGACAATTTCGCTTGCTCCTGACAATTTCACTGCCATGACTATGGCCCCAAAGTGGTTCATCAGAGCCTCGTCTACCGTGAGGCGGTAGCACTTGTCTTGCTACTTGAACCCGTTTGCTAGTATTGAGGCCATGGTGCGCACCTTTGTCTTAACTTTGTCTCCTAAGCGGTGTGCGAGCTTCTTACGGAAATCTTAGGCAGCCTCGGTCGTCGTGGTGGCTACGACGTCCTTCTCCTCATCAAAGTGCTTTACCACCCAGGTTGTCTTCCCACAACCCGGAACTCCGTTTACCCACCTGATATTGGGTACCGCCTAACTTTCCTGCGATGCTGGGATGTCTGAAGTTCCCAAAATGGACTGTGCCATTTCGAGGATCTTATCGTCCAACATGATTTTGGTACATTTGGCGGTAACTACTATCGGGTCGTCATCGGGGGCATTAAATTTAATTTTGCCTGAGCGCTCTGTTTCCTCCTCGTCCAGGGCCACAAAACCACTCTTCGCACTGTAGGCAGCCATGTACGACCCCGTCATTTCCCCTATGATGACTAGAGATCTGACGTTGTCGTACATTGCTGCCTCTGCTTCCTCGAGCAGTACCTTTAACAGTCCTTCTGTCTCTATTTGGAAGGTCTGCAGGATCTTTCCGCATTTCATGAGATTGACCTCTCTGGTCGCTCTCACGATTGCAACGTACTCGAGGAAGGCACTCTTCACGTGGTCTATGGTGCCTGAATTCACTGCGAGGGTCGGTGGGCTGTCTTGCCTTCTATCAGCTCTGGTAGGTGTAGGCTTTTAACGGTGTTGGTTCTTTATGCTTCTTTTGGAAGAACGTAGCCACTGCTGCTTCCTTTGGGTTGGTGATGTCAGGCTGGTGCTAGAGAGCAGTGCACTGAGGAAAGTGCCGAAGGCTTTCAGGCGACTCCTCGACTGGTCCCGGTCCTCCGGGCTGACGATCTTGCTCTGCTCCTTTGCAGCTTTTTCGGCGGCTGCCTTTTGCTGGGCCCTTTCTGATCCGCTCAGACTGGTCGGGCCTGATGTGGGGCTCATCGCACCGGCTGTTGGGCGTCTAGGGGCTTTCAGGAAACTCAGGGTTTCTCCTCTGTCCTCGTAGACGACTACCTCGTGATAATCTGAGGCTTTTAAACAGCCAAAACGGTCTGCGACGCTTCCCCGTTCGCCTCTGACCACCATAGCGTCAACACTTATGGTGCGTGCTGCGACTGCCACACGTCCGCCACAGGCCAATTTCCCCTTTTCAAAATTTATAAACGTAAACTGGACCCTAATTGTGTAACACACTTTCAACCAAAGTCCGTGGATTTTGAAGGAAATCTGCTCAACAGCATAAGTAACGCAATGATCGTAGCTGAACTGTCAAAATTAAAAGACATTACGATCAATTGCCATTCTATGTGTTATGAACCGTAGGTATGAACGCGATCTTGGAAAGAATTAAGGAACTTTAAGAGGCATGAAATGCTGCCGATGAAGACTTATTTCGATATGCCATAGACTTCTTCTAAGATGAAGCCTTGATAGGTTCAGTAGCTTCACTAATTGAGACCACTTGGTCTCAATTAGTGAAGCTACTGTTGGACACATTTCAGCAACCGACTACCAAGAGGAGCTGCTGGAGGAGATTAAACGGAGAACCCAAAGCAACCAGGAAAGCATGTTGGTTTTGTGGCGACCCTAATGCGACTGTGAATCAACATTTAGAATGTGGCGACCCTAATGTGATTGTTGACACCGGTGGTCCGCTCGGCAGTCGCTTCCGTACCACCGCCCTAACACGACGCGTCATATTTCCTCCGTCTATTTCCACATTGTATCAGACTGTATTAATTAACCCAACTTTGTAAAATCAGAGTATAAGTATAAGTATAATTTATTATATTAAGGTGATACACTTTAAAACACTTATTTCTATGACTCGATTTGAACATCTGTGCCTGAACTAGATATAAAATATCTGTATTTCAAACATCAGCGCTCTTCCCCTGTTGTAGGCCACATATTTTATATAACTTTGTTTGACCTCTATACACATCTATAAATACAACATTTGATCCAAATAATAACAATAAAATAATAATAAAAAATGGGAAAATAATCTTAAAATAAGTTGTGTAGTGATGGCCTCCGATGAGTAGAAAGTAAATGTGTGGATGTGTGTAGGAGGATGAGTAATAGTTTAAGCTACTTTATTACAGTCAACAGGTTTTCAGTATCATCGTAGTTTAGCTTGCGGATGTAATCTACTACAGTAGATTTACATTTGTTCATATTTAATGGGTATATCTCCACCAGTTTATTTATTTTTTCATACAGAAAAGTGCCTAGGTAACAATAGTACTTACGAGCCTATGGATGTTTAAAGGTCGGTAGATCTATGTATGTTATGACCTTTCGTCAACCCTTAGATAAATAGGAGGACTTGTCATACTTTGTGCTAGCATGGTGTCTCAAGACTGCGTTAAGGACAAACAACTGACGGACCGTGAGTATTTCACAGGACTGGTACAAAAGGTAAGTTGGGATTAGATAGGGCCGGAAAGTGCTGTCTTTGAGTATTGCTCTTTGTGCAACTTCTAGAGGTTTGAGTATAGTTTTTACGTGCCTCCCCATACAGAGATACAGTACTGCAACACTGATTGACCAAGCGCTAGGTACACTTGCTTAATCAATTTGGGGTCAGCTGCATTTCTAAGATTTTTAAACACGAATATAAGTTTTCTTACCCTAGAAGTAACCATGTTTATATGAGGTCGAAAAGATAATAATTATTCCTAAATATTTCACTTCTTTCGCTTTTACTAAGGCTGAGCAAGAACAGTTTACATTGTTACAACAATTGTGTGCTTTTATGGAGAGAGTTGAGCGCGGTGGATTACAGTTCCGCATAGAAAAGGTGAGATATTGCGTTTTGTCTGCATTTAGGGTGAGTATATTATTTTGTAACCAGTGGCTAACTATATTAAATCCAAGCTGCGCAATTCTAAAGACATTATCCCATGAATCAGCAGAAAACAGAAGCACCGTATCGTCCGTATACGATATAATTTTACCTCCATCTAGATTTAGCTCACAAAGGTCATTTAAATACACAAGAAATAGACTTGGACCCAAAATACTACTCTGAGGGACACCGAAGGAGACAGGTAAGTCACTGCTTGTGCTATCACCTATTTTCACATATTGTGTGCGATCAGAAAGATAGTCTTTGAATATTTTGAGTTGGTCACCTCTAACGCCTATTCGTTCCAGTTTCTGCAAAAGCAACGGCACAGGGACCGTGTCAAAGACTTTGGCCAAATCTAGGAATATGGCCACAGTCTTTTTGCCTGCATCCAAATTTCCTACTACAGAATCAACAAGCTCATGGGCTGCATCACTTGTCGACTTGCCAGCTCGGAAAATAAATTGATTACGAGAAAGAAGGTTATTTGTTTCTAGGTAGTTTATGAGTCTTTTATTGAGGATACTTTCCAGAAGCTTGGATATCGAGGGCAGAATAGAAATGGACCTAAAGTTGGTGATGCGGCCTTTATTCCCAGATTTATGTATCGGATGCACCATTGACTTCTTTAAGACTGTTGGGAAAACACCTTGTGATAAACAAGTATTAAAAATATGTGTTAAAAGGGACACAAGTATGTGTTAATTTTCTTTAAGAAGACTATTTGGCATAGAGTCCCAACCCAATTTGGTATAGTTTCCAACTCCGTCTCATCTGTAGCCAATATGGCTAGAGATTTTAGACAGTGTTTTGTGTTTTCAGATACGAAATGAAGGTGCTCCGGATTCGCACAGATTTTTGTACTATCAGCTAAGGCTTTGCCTACACTGACAAAGAAATCATTGACGTTTCCCACCGATTCCCTTGCGTTGGATGTATTAATTAGTTCCATTGCGGTATTTTTAGTCTTTTTAGTGTTCGTTATAGTTTTTATAGCATCCCATATTTTTTTGTTATTTGTGCCCGCAGTTTTCAATAGGTTCTTTTCGTACGAAGTTTTAACTTTCTTTAGTAGACGGTTGCAGAAATTTCGGTAACTTGTGTAAATAGTTTTTAGTGGTTTATCTTCAGGTGACTTTCTTAACTTTGAATGTTGTCTGTCCCTGTGTCTCATGCAACGGATCAGGCCTGGGGTTATCCATGGCTTAATAATTTTATTACGTTTCGTTAATTTTTAAGACGGTAGTGTTTGATACAATTTCATGCTGAATAGTTGTTATGAGAAATTCCATAGCAACATTTGCGTCAGATGTGGAATAGACCGGTTGCCAATTAATATGGGATAAATTAGAGTTTAAGTTGTCAACATTAACTTTGCTGACGGAGTCGTAGGCAAATGTTCTTGCCTGCCTACGATGAAGACATAGCAGAACAGCCTGATGATCAGTGATTGTTGATTGCACTACAGCAGTGAGAGCCTGAGATTGCGTTTTAAGCATTACGTGATCAAGGCACGTTTTGCCACTTCTCGTGGGCAGGGTGTGGGCAGGTAAGATACCGTGGTATGCATATAAATTTAAGTACTCTAAGGATTTGGGGCCTTGGTCTTCCGAACAGATGTTTATATGTTAATATCTCCAATGAAAGAGATATTTTTAAAGGTACTGAGACTAGTTAAGATGTTATTGAGAGATAAAAGGAAGGCATCAGTGTTCCGCTTTGAGGGAGATCTATAAATTGCCACTATTCACTATGCAGTCTCGGTGCCGATTTTTAGGACGAGGCAATTACAGTCTTGGCATGGCGGCTCCTCACAAAGAGTATGGAGACCGGTTTTATGAAAAATTGTAACTCCGTCATTTTGATTATCAAAATTATTTGAAAGAAAATCGATTATATCCGACGAGACTGGGTAATACAATTATCACATTACAAACAAGTTTATTTTTTATCTCCGCTAGACAAAACCCTTTTTAAGATAACACGCACAACAGTTTATATACCTATTATGCAGAATATTTTCAATCGGCTACTCATTCCTGAAACACAAACACTAATGATACTTAGAAGAAATTGACAACCCTATTTTCAGAAGGCTTTATGCTATACCGCCTGATTTTTTTTACCGTCTCGAAAAAAATTGGGTATATTAGGTGAACGGAGTAGAAGCCGATGGCATAGTTTTTTTTAAAATAAAATAAAAAAATATTGATGTATCAATAAATACTAGACATTTGAAGTAAACTTTTCATACCAGCAGGCTTAGCATGGCGTTTTCTGTTTCTACTCTACTGTAGAATAGAAATCGCTTTCTACGCTCCTCGAAATCTCTTTTTCGCGAGCACGAGGACAAACTTAGACTCAGGTTGCTTTATAGACAGTGATTTTCCATAGCAACGGGTTAGTTGCTAGTGATGTGTATAACTACCCATTTTTACCGTACAATTGCGTTTCGTTTCTGTGTAGACAGTAGAAAAAATTCTACTGTCTACACAGAAACGCCATTTTTGTCTACTCTTCCGTCGACAATACGCTTCTCTAGGGCGCTCGTGCTAAGCCTGCAGAACAATTAAAAGAGTAACTAAAAAAAAAAATAGGAAAAAATATCGAAATTCAAATCATACGCACCCTACTAAATGCCCGGAATTTATCAATGAAACCCTAGCGCGATCTTATTTCTTGAAGCCGGCCGGTAGGTAGGTATACTCGCCGCACATGCCGTCGGCCTCTTTGATAATAATATCCTTTCGCAAGCGCACGAGTGCCCACCTGCACCCCGCGCTCTGTCAATTTAATTATTATAATTCTCTTTCTCTCCAGTCATCTGCGATTAGTCACGGTGTGACGGCGCATTGTTTACGTTTCCGCGTGTGCATCAGCTGAGTGATAGAACATGACGTACGAATATTCTAATGTAGAGTACCTAGCAATGGTGCGATTATATATCCTGTCTGGTGAAAACTTATACGGTGCTAGGCGAATGTACGCAGAAGAAGAACACCTACAGTCGTTGCATCGTACGTGCATATCTCGATAGTGAATTTGGTAATAAGTGGATAGGTCGCGGTGGACCTGTGAACTGGCCGCCAAGGTCACCAGAACTAACACTCTTAGACTTTTATTTGTGGGCCGAACTAAAACGTTTAGTGTATACCGAAGAAGCTCAAAGTGTTGATGATTTAAAACAGCGAATAATAGACGCTTTTAATGTTTTGAAAAGTGATAGAGACACGCTTCGAAGTTTAACAAACAATTTGCAAAGACGTGCTAGTGTATGTTTAGAAAGAAACGGTGGACATTTTGAACAATTACTGCGATATCGCTAAAAAGGTAACCAATTATTTTTGTAAATAATAATATTTTTTTATCAATCAATGTAATTTGTAAATAAGCTGATTTCGTTCTTTTAAATACGCCTAGACGATTGACATAAAAAAAACCAATTAGAAATATTTTATCAATTTACTACGAAAACAGTTAAAATTGTACGTAACTCTACGAAACTACAGCATATTAGACGGCCCACAAAAGTATGAAGGAATGATCGAAATCACAAAGTAATAATGTAAACAAACGGGTCACCTCGACCTTGGATGGTTTAGTTAGTGACGGCCAACAGACCATAGAGTACCTAGTCACCACGCACGTATAATCATTGTTTGTTTACATAACATTTCGTCGACGTGACGTGATCCCGTAGGTTATAGTATATGCTACTTATACTTACAACATTGTTCATCATTCATTCATTCATGTCCCATACTATATCCTTTTATTTGCTAGCATTTTACGAATCGTTCTAAAACGATTTCTTTTATAATATTTTTAAAAAATCGTTCATTGTTTACATTTTCCATTGTTGTGACACAAGTCAATTGTCAAACTGTCATTAAATTTTCTCTTTTAGTCTATGAAGATTACTTTTTGGTTTATATAACTTGAACTATTTTTATCAATAGGTTTAGCTGAAATATTGTATTTTCTATATAATTACCGATTACTAACTGAATTTCGACATCTACAATAATTAATAAGGACACGCTCATTCTCGATCGTGGAGGTTTTAATACGTCTTGGCTGAACACACAGGCTGGTTTTATGACTGGCAGATGAGATGTCAGAATAAGAAAAACAATTTTGAAACTTCAAAAATCATCTAAAATTAATTATGGAAAAGGAATATTTTCCTATAAAAGAAAAGTCTGAAGCACCTGATGGGGATTCCGCGTCTGGACCTATTTAACTAACCATCTGCCTCAGATTCCGCGTCTGGACCTATTTCACTAACCATCTGCCTCAGATTCTGCGTCTGGACCCGTTTCACTAACCATCTGCCTGAGGATACGGCGTCCGGGTTTTATCAACAAACACCTATCAATTCTACGTCTGCACTCTGCTGAGTAACCATCTGCCTGGAGATTTTACGTCGAGCTTTGTCGAAGGAGACTGGCACTCTAAAGTGTCCCTTCGACGCCTGAAGACCCTTTTTTTCTCCACCTCCTCCTCCGGACTTCAATTCAAGCCTATTAACTTCAGTGTCGCGTGAACCGTATTGTTATTTTTATATTCCGACCTGTATTTTATATTCCATTTATTAAAGTATATGTACCAAGTATAATTTCATCTTTTATGTAGTTAGGGTCGAGTTGTACGTTACATTTGGCGCCCCACTCATAAATTCGAACCCATTTCACCCTCTCAAAATTCTAAAAAAACTATCACTAGTTCTATTTCCTTTTGGTTTCTTATTTTGACTTTATGTAATTAACCTATTTTTCCTCCTCAGCCCTCCTCTTGAAGACTTCCTTACTCATCCTTCATACTGAACATCACTAAACACTACACCCCTACATACATTCCTTTTACCCACTGGTAATTGGCATCCATTCTTCACTTGTAAGTGTTGTTAAAACCTCTCGGGGTCTCTTGCAAGTTGGGGTTTGGCTCACTCTACGACGGCTATTGGACAATATCCCATAATCGTTAATCTTATATACTTAACTCTCTACCAAAACATTTCTACACTGCATCCCACAGACTTGCACAACACTACGTTTACCCTCTGGTAATCGTACCCAGTAGTCGCTTGGTGTGTTTAAATCCACTCGTGGACACTCCCAAGTTGGTTGCTGGGACACTTCACGACTGATACAGAAGAATATTCTGTGGACGTTTGTACAAACCTTAAACACTACGTTACACCCACTACAAATACTGCACTATCCTCGGACATTTATATAATTTTTATTTTATTTTATTCATCTGGGAGTCTGATCAGAATAGGTCTAGTATCGTGGGCTCTTTAACTATTTTTTTTTACTTATTATTACAGAGTTGTCTTTTGCACTCATTAACCCACCCTCTTTTACTCCCAAATTCATTTTTATCGTCTTTATCTTTATTTTTTTTTAAATCATATAATTTTCTTAGAACTTTTAAACAAGGCTGAATATGTGAGGTCCACTGTGTTGCAGAAACTATCCCCATTAGTTTATATACTTGAGGATCCTAATGGCAACCAAGCTAAATGTTTTTTTTATTTTTATATAAAGAACTTCATGTTATACTCATGACTCATCCCTATCTTTTCCCTTCTAATAATAGAGTTATTTTCGGCTTATTAACTCTATTAATTTTCCAATTCTTTCATTGGTTCTTACACCATCAAGATTATCTTTATTTTTTTCTTTATATCTGTTCTTATCAGATTATAGTAAGAAGTGCTCTCTTCAAGTTAGTATGATTATTTTGTCACCATCTTTTACTTCATGACTATAGGCTCTACAGCCATAACTGATGATGGCTCTACCCCATTCATCACCACCCTTCTATCAACTAACGGCCTTACAGCCCTAGTTGTATTGATCATTATGGTCTACCCCATTGATCACTGGAAGCTTTACCAATAGGCTCTAAACCATTGGTAACTAAACAACCAAACCTATACATATATGTACTTTACACTCTACAGAGCGGCTTGCAACTCTTGAAATAAGCCCATGCAGGAGCGGCTGGTGACTCCCTAAACAAGCCTATCTACTAAACTATCGTATCTATTTTCATATATGTTCTAAAGAGCGGATTACAACTCTGAAAATAAGCCTTAAAGTTAAAAATATTTATTTCATAATATTAGTGGTTTTAGACGAGAGCGGATTACAACTCCGAAAATAAGCCTTAAAGTTATTGACTTATCAGGTTGCGTAGTGATCATTGAATGTGAATCCTATCTGACCTAACTTCGTAAGATGTCGGTATGTTTGTGTGAGTTATGCAAGATTTTTTGAATGCTGTAATATCTTAACCTTAGCAAAAATTTTGTTCTAGGCCAAAAATTTTCTCGGGGTCGTTGGGGAAATATAGTATATGCTACTTATACTTACAACATTGTTCATCATTCATTCATTCATGTCCCATACTATATCCTTTTATTTGCTAGCATTTTACGAATCGTTCTAAAACGATTTCTTTTATAATATCTTTAAAAAATCGTTCATTGTTTACATTTTCCATTGTTGTGACACAAGTCAATTGTCAAACTGTCATTAAATTTTCTCTTTTAGTCTATGAAGATTACTTTTTGGTTTATATAACTTGAACTATTTTTATCAATAGGTTTAGCTGAAATATTGTATTTTCTATATAATTACCGATTACTAACTGAATTTCGACATCTACAATAATTAATAAGGACACGCTCATTCTCGATCGTGGAGGTTTTAATACGTCTTGGCTGAACACACAGGCTGGTTTTATGACTGGCAGATGAGATGTCAGAATAAGAAAAACAATTTTGAAACTTCAAAAATCATCTAAAATTAATTATGGAAAAGGAATATTTTCCTATAAAAGAAAAGTCTGAAGCACCTGATGGGGATTCCGCGTCTGGACCTATTTAACTAACCATCTGCCTCAGATTCCGCGTCTGGACCTATTTCACTAACCATCTGCCTCAGATTCTGCGTCTGGACCCGTTTCACTAACCATCTGCCTGAGGATACGGCGTCCGGGTTTTATCAACAAACACCTATCAATTCTACGTCTGCACTCTGCTGAGTAACCATCTGCCTGGAGATTTTACGTCGAGCTTTGTCGAAGGAGACTGGCACTCTAAAGTGTCCCTTCGACGCCTGAAGACCCTTTTTTTCTCCACCTCCTCCTCCGGACTTCAATTCAAGCCTATTAACTTCAGTGTCGCGTGAATCGTATTGTTATTTTTATATTCCGACCTGTATTTTATATTCCATTTATTAAAGTATATGTAACAAGTCAACTTGCATCCTTTCATGTAGTTAGGATCCACTATTACGTTACAAGGTGAACTCGCACACATCAAGTTTCTCTGTACGTGTTTGTGCAGAACGCTAAAACAGGCGCGTACGCCGTCGTTGCTTAGCAACGGGGCGACCGAACGACATGTCGACGTCCTCGCTCGCACGTACAATTTTCATTCGTGCACGATCGCAGCTAATCTCCCTATTTTGGCTATTATTAGTTTTACGCACGGGCTGTAGGATGGATAGTTTTCACGACTTTTTATGGAAATTCAGGACTTTTACAATCTCAATGGTTCTAAGCAAATATTGTCGTGTATGGCTTCTGTTCCACTTACACAACACACCATATTATTTTCGAGACGGTAAAAAATTTCAGCCGGTATACTAGACACGTTCGATTCAGTGAGTGAATTAACATCAGCTCCAGGACATCGTTTCAGGGATTGTAAATTGCCAATGCAAAAACTCTTCTGCTACAAATGTGGACCTATCGGGAAAACGGCAAAATACTAAGTGGCTAAATGCTTATGCAATGCTACCGATAAGGGAAACGACAATTCGGAGCCGATGCTGGCAGATTGTACTTCGAGAAAGTAAGTCATTCTACTTAGGATGACTGGCAGCAATGGCTACACACAGTCTCGAGTTTTTTTTTATCAGAAAAGATCTTTAATATTAATAAGCATAGTCAAAACGATCGATATTATGCTAAAAGAAAAAAAAAACTGTAGTTTGTGGGATTTTTGGATTCTGGAGCTACTGTCTCGGTGATTATAGTAGTTATCATAGTTTTCATCGCAAAATTTGCGATGAAAACTATGAAATTGGGGTTTTCAGGGCAAAAAAATATCTCGACGGCTAATGGCACATATCATACAATGGATTCCATTGTTCGTTTACCTTTTGAGTTTACTGGAAAATATTACGTGGTAGATTTTCATATCGTAGACTGTTTCTGTTGAACAGAAAGAGCGCCTTGACAAATTATTAGAGGAAATTGCAGCAGAGATTTTATCAATCTCTTCAATTTACCAATCGGTTTAGGAAGAACATCGTTGATCAAGCATATAATTGATACCGGGGACAACATCCCCTTCAAACATAAACAGTACCCCTTTGCTCCTCCAATTATGGCAGAACTTGAGAAGGAAATCCGGGATATTATGTTATAAATCCCGGATTGCCCTCGTTTAGTTCATGGCGTTCTCTCGTATTACTGGTAAAGAAATCTTCGGGAAAGAATCGATTGTGCCTCGACAGTCGTCAGTTGAATAAGGTAACAGAAAACGCTCGGTTCCTGTTAACTATTGATCTGCGATCAGCATTCTGGAAGAATGGAGAAGCAAGAAAAAGACTGCTTTTGGACTCGCTAGAAAAGGACTTTATCAGTTTAAAGTCATGCCCTTTGGACTAAGCAATGAATCTCAAACACAACAACCCTTGATGGGTCGCTTGTTCACGCTGGAGTTTGAAAGTAGAGTGTACACTTATTTAGATGGCATCGTCATATGTGGCAACAGCTTTAACAACCATTTATCGCCATTGTCACATGTAAAATATCAGCTGGAAGCAGAATTGACGATCAACTTGAAGAAATGTGTTTTTGCTATAACATCTTTAAAATACTTAGGCTATTGAAATGTTCAAATTCAAATTCTTTATTTCGAGCGATGACTCATATATCGTCGATAAGGAAGGATTACGTACGTATCCGAACAAGGTAAAAGCTTTACTAGACTATCCCAGGCCTACAACTTTCACGGAGCTAAAACGATTTATTGGTCTAGCTAGTTGGTACGGGCGGTTTGTGGAAAAATTTGCCACTGTCGCAGCTTCACATCATGAACTAATTATGAGAGGCAAAAAGACTAAACATATTATCTGGAATAAGGAGGCTGGGGATTATTTCTTTTAAATCTAAAGACTGCCCTAACTTCGACATAACAGCGATAAGACCAGAAGATAAAGATGAGTGGTATAAATCAAACAGGACTTGGTGATGGCGGGGAAAAATGACCTGGGTTGGGAAGTCAGTCAAGGACAACTGTGGAGGTGTGTACATGAGACTAAAACAGTTTCCTAATGATAATGACAGTTGGAAACTTGTGGTTCCGGAAAATCTCCGTCAAGGAATGTCATGATGAACCCGCATCTGGTCTCTTTGGTGTTAAACATTGGTTAATCACGCTAGACAGCACAAATTTTGGCCGAAATTGATCCAGGACATGAAAAACTACGTACGGAAATGTGAAGTGTGTGCAAAACACAAGCACTCACAAACCAAGCCATCTGGTTTATTAAGAAAGCGACGAGAGGTAACAGAACCCTTTCGAATCAAATCAATGGATCTAATGGGGCCTTTTCCGAAATCTAAGCATGGCAATACTATGCATCTAGGCAAAACATGCTGGTTCAGCAATTTCTGTTTTCTGTATCCACTCAGGAATGGAAAATCAACTATAGTTCAAAAACTGGAGGAACATATATATTTAATAGTTGACAAACCGAGTGTAATAGTTTGTGAAAATGGATAACAATTTGTATCCAACCAGTTTAAGGATCTAGTTTAGGGAACGGTGTAAAACTATAGTATACCAACTGTAACTTAGGCCAACCCCACAGAGTGGGTAAACAAAGTCATCTTGGCTCGGCTATAGCCTCTTACGTTGAAGATGGGACAAGCATGTACATTCTGTCAAAAAAGTATCGGTAATGGTATTGTCGATATTGTGTAGAATTTAGTAAAAAACATGGCGTCCGTCACGTGACATAAACACCGAATGCCTGACCGTACAGCGTACTCCGCGAGTATCATTTAGTTTTTTAAATGTTTACATTTTTACATTTAAATAATTTCGCAAAAATACATCATATTTCACTATTTAAATGGCTTATACATACGTAGTAACGTATCTAAATCATGTTTAGAAAGACATTTTGTAGTCAATAGTGTATTTTCTACTATTATCGAGTGAAAAAGTACAGCCATGACGCGCGAAATTCCTAACTGTTTTTGATGAATTAACAAATTCAGTCCTAAATCTCTAAACATTACACAATGCTGCTATTAAAAACTGTTGATTACTTACACGTCCATGCTGTTTAATCCTTGAAAGGTGTATTAATGGCTTCATGGTTATTAATTTGGTTGTTGAAAATCCGAGTTTTGAAACGAAATGATCGCGTCACCGTGGCCGTCATATTTGAAACATTCCGTGTCAAAACTGTCACGAAATGTTTAGCTTGGGTTTTGTATGGCTTGCCTACTCTATTGCCTACACAAGTTAGAGCAAGATAGGTAGCCGGGCAGAGACAAAATAGCGGTATAATGCTGGGTACACACGCGCGTACTCCAGGAGTATGCGTACAGATAACGACATTTTTTAATCGTACTCCTGGAGTACGCTGTACAGTTGAGTGGTAATGAAGATTTATAATAACAAATTTTATAATATAGATATTACGATGCTACGTCTAGATTGCAAGTGAGATTTTTATTCAATAAATTGTATGAACTACTTAAGTCTGTTATCTTATTTAGTGTGTAAATAATTATTTTCAGAAATAATAAAAAGTGTTTTACTTACTCTCCGGTTTAGGGCTACCCTCTATAAAATAAATAAATATGTTATACACGGTTATTAGATGCATTACATTTGTTTGTAGCCTAGGATTAGTGAAAACGGTCATTACTATAGTGCCGTTTCACCGATGAAACCGAACGCGTTCAGCACATCTAAAACGTGTTCTAGAGCTGTCAGTGTCAATATTCCACAGAAAATAATGACACTGAAAGCTCTTAAACGTTTACGTGCTGTATGTCCATTCTGTAAATATCTCCCCGTGAAGACTGGCGTGGCGTGAGCTGTCACTGTCATCCCTGCATGTAGATTCTGTAAAAATCTCACCGTGAAGACTTGTGTGGAGTGAGCTGTCAGTGTCATCACGTCATGGTCAAGCTTTAACATCAGTGGCACTGACAGCTCACTCCACGCTCACTTCACCTAAGTTTTCACGGTAAGATTGTTACAGAATAGCACTACAGCTTGGTCAATGGCACTGACAGCTCACTCCACGCTCACTTCACCTCTTACAGAATAGCAAAGCTGATCACGTTCAGTTTCATCGGTGGAATCAGCACTAAAACGCATATGTCGTGTGATGATGAAAACAATGAATCTGTGTATTAAGGAATTTGTAACATAACAAAACATAACATCGCGCCTGTAATCTGTGAAGGGTGAGACAGAGGTGTACCTATAGTAACGTTAAGTCTCGTGTAGTGGGGGTGAGTGTGCGCTACGGGTGAGTCTATATTGCTTCGACCCGGATTCAAATGCAGAGTCCAGGCTGCTGGTGATAAATTATTGATTGAAAAAGCCAATTATAGTTTGTCCGGCCTGAGAATCGAACTCAGGTCTTCATGCTCAGCAGCAGCGCTTCCGAACAATAGTTGAGGCAGAAACTTGTAATTGCATTAAAAACGTTACTTACTGCATGTGCAAGTGCCAACATACAGCAAAAGACGACTAAAACCTTCATTGTAACCTGCAAAAAGTAAAACAATATTAAAGTGATAAACAAGTGAAACTGGACTTGCTCCACAATGAAATGGGAGGTTAAGTAACTGTTACATTATATTATATTGTCATTTCCAAAATCTAAATTCTTGAGAAAAATCTAAGTTATTGTCTTCAAGTTGACAGGAATTACCGTCGTGCCAGTACGAAACAAGCAAAAGCAATCCATTTAGTTTCTACGAAAAAAAGGGCGCGCGATAATGACAATGCTGAATCGCTTGCCTACGCGCACGTATATGCATTCCTTTCCTTACTCTCGGCCGACTGACGGATTGACATGCTCATTTTTTTTAAATCACGTTGAAAGATATATTTTAATTTGGCGCAACTATTCAATTTCATTCTGTATACTTTAAGACCAACAACCATGTGGCAGCGGGTTTCTTAGTAGGTTAGGAATAAGAATATTGACCGTTTATCTCGGGGTTATGTAAACTTACTACAAGGCCTGCTTGATGCGAAGGAAAGAGGACGTTAGGCGTTCAGCGAGGGATATTTATAGCCGCAACCAACAATAGTTATTTGAAAGATTTAGGGATATCACTCTCGTAAACCGTTACTAAAGATTTGCGTTTTAGTTGATTTTTAGGAAATCGACTACAACGCTACAACCAGTAACTAGGGTTGCCAACCGTACTATTCGGTCCCCTTCCCCACCCCCCTGGATCCGCTCTTTAATGATAAATGATTTTATTTCTTTAGGTAGTGTTAAGTACGCGGGTGCGGGGAAATGGGTAAACAACTGAAACGACCGCTGGCTAGCAACGCACTGCTTTATTCGAGAGTTGGACTCGTCGTTACACTAGATGGCGCGCGGGAGGCGCGCGCCTTGCACACATACATAACAATTCCTCCCTCTAGTCCAAATACAACCGAACATAAGTTAACATCCATAATTATAGTTATCCATACACATAGTATACTCTAGTACTACATTACATCCTACGCTAGAAGTATTTTTTAAAACAAATAACGGGGCGATTACGTAATGATCTCTTTGGAGTAACAATCATTGACTCATCGTGTTGTGTTGTCTGGGTATCGAGTTCACTCCCTGCTTTGTGACCAACATCCTCGGAGTTCGAATGTCTCTCTGTTCCTTCAACATCTACGTCGTTCGTACCAGCTTGTTGTTCATCATCATGGGCCTGTTGTGTGTCCTTCTCAGACTCGTCCTCGCTCGACGGCGAAGAAGCACTTCGTGCGCACATTTCTGCTCTCCTCCCTCTGGCCGAACTATCTGGCAAGGAATCTGGTAAGTAAAGCTCCGGCTGGAGTATGTGCGTTTCAGGAGCAGCTGGCGACGGTGATGAGCGAGGTGACGACGTTGGGGAGCGTGGCGGTGATGGATGTGGTGCCGGAGGACAAGATGACCCAGGTAAGTTCACATTCGAATTTTGTACATTATCCTCATTTTTGTTACTTGTTCCTTTAAAAAGCATCAGCTGATTTATATGCCTTTTGTACCTTTCTGAACTATGACTGTCTTTTACTAAATATAATACTTTTCCTATTCTTTTAAGTATGATGCCCTTACACCATGTATAACATGCTTTATTAACAAACTTTTTGTATAATACAACATCGTTTTTCTCTAAATGTTTCCTTTTATTTTTCCCTTGTTGTTTAGTTTGCATGCACTGTTGATTTTTCACAACGTTAGATACAGACGGTGACAAGCGTGCCGATGACTTTGGATCCATCAGGTCTAATCGCGACCTTAACTTGTGTCCAAACACCAATTGCGCAGGGGACAAACCAGTAGCAGAGTGAACTGAATTACGATAATCCATTAGATATTTTAGTAATTTCACAGATGTTTGTTTCGCACTATGAGTCGACATAATACTTGATTTTATTCCCTTTTTAATAACCTTAACTAAACTTTCGGCCTGGCCGTTACTAGGTGGGTGATAGACCGGTGAAGTCATATGCGAAATCCCGTTAGCCGCGCAAAATTGTTCAAATTCCCGCGAACAAAAAGCTGTGCCATTATCACTTACTATCGTTTTCGGAACTCCGAACCTTGACATAAAATCACATAGCTTTTCAATTACCGAGGTCGAAGAAGTAGCCGTGTTCATGTTATAAACTTCTACCCATTTGGTATGTGCATCTACCGCTACCAAATAAACGCATCCTTTGATGGGACCTAGGAAGTCTATGTGTATTCTGTAGAAGGGACAAGATGGGAATTCCCAGTGAGCCGGCGGCGCGCGCGGCGGCGAGGGGCGCAACTGAATACACACATCGCATGAACCTATCATTGTTTCTATAGCCTGGTCAATTCCCGGGAACCAAAATCTTGATCGCGCTTCGGCCTTAGTTTTTACTACACCTAAATGGGAAGTATGTAATTCTTTTAGAATGAATTTGTATAAGCTCGAAGGAACAACCACCTTGTGGCCTCTCATGACACAACCATTCTCATAGGATAATTGTGATCGACATAAGTAGTACGGTTTTACCCTTATATCGTTAATCTTCGGTGGCCAACCATTCAAAATGAAGTCTTTTACTATTCTTAAAACTACGTCGCTACTTGTCTCTTCGCGTAGTTTATCTAATGTCACGGGCATGCTTCCGTCTACAACAAAACAAACGTAAGTCGCTCGATCGTATGATACTTCGCAATCACAACACTTACACTGTTCAGTGCACGCGCACTCGTGAACAGCGCGCGGCAAGCTCGCGCGGGAGAAATAATCCGCGCTGTTATCAGCGCTGCGAACATACTCTATTTTATAGTTATAGCTACTTAAGAACAAGGCGTACCGCTGTAGTCTATTTGCTGACATTTCTGGTATGCCCTTATGGGGCCCAAAAATTGCTAATAGTGGCTTGTGATCCGTTCGAAGAATAAACGGTTTCGATCTGCCATACAAATATTGATGAAACCGACGCACACCGTATATAATGGCGGTGGCTTCCTTTTGGATTTGAGCATATCGCTTTTCAGCAGAGTTTAAGGTACGCGAAACAAATGAAATAGGTTTTTCCATACCGTCTGAACCTACTTGTGAGAGGACTGCTCCCAACCCATTTGGGGAAGCGTCTACCGTTAATATTATCGTCGCGTTTGGGTCAAAATGTGCAAGAACCTGTTCGGATGTCATAAACTCTTTTATTGACCTAAAAGCCGTGTCATGAATACCAGTCCATGTCCACTCACAACCCTTTTTTAAGAGATCGTACAACGGACTGAGGATAGAGGATGCGTTAGGTACGAAATTCCTGTAATAGTTAATTAGCCCCAAAAACGATTGAAGCTGATGAACATTTGTGGGAACCGGTGATTCCAACATTGCTTTAATTTTTTCCGGCGCTTTTTTTAGGCCCTCCTTAGTGATAATATAACCTAGATAACTGATTTCGTCTTGAAAAAAACTACATTTTCCTTTTTGCAATGTTAAACCTGCTTCCTCTAAGCGCATCAAAACGAGATTCAGTTTTTGTAAATGCTCTTGTCTATCCTTTCCCGTTATTAGAATATCGTCTAGTAGGCACAACACTCCGTCTATACCGGATAACAAACCCTCGATAGCGCGCTGGAAAATAGACGGCGCACTGGCTAACCCAAACACTAAACGTGTAAATCTATATAGCCCGCGACTTGTATTTATGCAAGTTAGGTTTCTTGAGTCATTGTCCAAAATTAATTGGTTATAGGCCATAGATAGATCCAGTTTGCTAAATTGTTGACCCCCATGGATCTTTGAAAATAGTTCGTTAGTCGTGGGTAGCGGATACTGTTCTACTAATAATTGTTTATTTATACTAACTGAATAGTCGGCACACAATCTGACTGTCCCGTTTCGCTTTAGAACTGGAACAATCGGTGAAGCGTATTCCGAATATTCTACGGATTCAAGAATACCTAAACCGACTAATCTGTCGATTTCTTTATCCACCATTGCACGCAACGCAAACGCTACGGGGCGCGCTTTACAAAAAACCGGTTTTGCTCCTTCCTTCAACGATAGTTTTATTTTGTACTTATTAAATTTTCCCAATTCATCAGAAAATAACTTCGGGTATTGTAGTTGCAAATCAGTAGTTTCACAAAAATTTACCGGTATTAACTGTAAGCGAAACAATGATAAGAAATCTCGACCAAGAATGGGCGGCCCGCCGTCGCGGACCACATACAAGTAAATAATATTCGTTTGATCCGCGTAGCGTATCGGTAGACGCAACGTACCTAGGCACACTATTTTTCCGCCGTTATACGTTATGAGCTGTTTATTTGTACTTGATAATGGCACCTGTTTGAAATTATTTTTGTAAAACCCTTCCGAAACTACGGTTACCGCGGACCCGCTATCAATTTCGAATTTGAATGGCACGTTATCAATCCAAACAGTTTCTACCATGGGTTCTCCCCTGAATGAACGGATATAATAAAGCTTACCGTCATCGTCATCCTCACCCTTGTCACCGCCATCCACCTGTACGTAATTCACTTTTGAACACATTTTACGCAAGTGGCCTTTTACGTGACACTTTTTACAAACATAATTTGCGAATCTACAGTCCGCCGATTTATGATTCGTATAACCACATACACTACATTTCACCTTCACTACACTACTACCACTTTTTCCTTTATCCGCTATCTTGAAAAGCTGCTGGTCTGCCACCGACGCCTGTGCCAGCGCAACCGCACTGGCCGCGGCGGCAGCTCGCGAACATCGGAGGTTTTCTGCCATCTCCACGACCTTGGCCAGCGTGAGGTCGGCCAGGTCTTTCGAGTACAGCTTCTCCTTCTCACGTCCTGGCTGCATCCCCATAATGAACTTGTCGCGGAGTGCCTCTTCAACGTTGAGAAAGGCGCATTTTTCTGTCAGCCCTCGCAATCTCGCTGCCCATTGAGAATGAGATTCCCCTGCTTGTTGAGATGCCGCGTAGAAGTTGTGACGCTCACCAAATCCGACACATTTGGGGGTAAAATGGTTGTCCAGTAGTGATAGAAGGTCTTCGTAGGGCACATCTTCAACAGCTTTAGGTAAAACTAAATCTGTTGTTAGTTTGTAGGTACCCTCAGTGAGTGCGCTGAGTAAAATGGCCTTTCGTTTTTCACCCGCGGCATCAGTCTTCTCGTTGATGCCATTTGCCACGAAATATTGCGCTATACGCCCTTTGTACGTTTTCCATGTCTGTGTGTTATGGTCGAACGTATGTAGAATGCCAAATTGCACCGAACTAGACATTTTCAACACGTGGTTGGTATAATTCTCGTCGCCAATGTTAAGTACGCGGGTGCGGGGAAATGGGTAAACAACTGAAACGACCGCTGGCTAGCAACGCACTGCTTTATTCGAGAGTTGGACTCGTCGTTACACTAGATGGCGCGCGGGAGGCGCGCGCCTTGCACACATACATAACAGGTAGGTTTGTACAAACCGTTTACACGTCAAACATTTTTTTTAACTAGAACAGGTCGGCGTTTCCTACCTGACTACTCTGAGAAGATAGGCCGAAACAAACTCAGAGGTCAGTTTCTTTTAAAGTCCAGACATAATCTTGGTCCGATCATGTGAAGACCATGTGGATTAATGTCTGAAATGGTCTTTTGAGGAAAGAACCACACAGATTGAGTGGACCTGTCAAGTCAATGCACGCATTGGTCAGTAATCTTGCAGCTCAACTAAAAACATAAGGAGCTCAACGATACGACGAACAATACCAAAAAAGGGACATTGGGTAGACCGCATAATTACTCAAACCGCCAGAACTGAGGTAATAAAAAAACACAAAAGTGAAAAACAATGACCCACATATTCTTTCATTCACAATAATAACAATAAAAATACCTAAATATTCATGTCATTGTTTATTTTACAGATCCTATGAGGACCACGTAGGTAGGTGTCTGAAATGGTCTTTTGAGGAAAGTACCATACAGATTTTAATGGACCTGTCCAGTCAGTTCACACATTTGTCATTAATCGTGTAGCTCAGAACTTAAGCTCAACGATTCGACGAACTAAACCAAAGAAAGGACATTTGGGTAAGCCGCATTAAGTACTCTAGCTGCCAAATAATAAAAATAAGATAGACAAAATATATAACCCACAAAGTCTTCACACAATAATAAAATAAAAAGTTATACTTCACAAAGTGCCATGAAATGTAAAATTAAACAATAGTCAGCAAACAAAAAACCACATTCAGTATGCAAATATAGGAGCAGGTCAGACCCAAGCCTTTTTTTCTTCAATACAATCTTTAACGGTATATGAAGCTTTCTGGCAAAACTTACGTTAAGTAAATGATTTGAATTTATTAAGGCTTAGATCTTGGACGAGGCTTGGAAGTTTATTATAAAAGCGTATACATTGACATCTGAACGAGCCACCTATTTTCTTGAGCCTTGTTGTAAGTACAACAAATTTGTGTTTGTTAATAGTAGTTATATTATAGATATCACTGTATTTTTTTAACAAATTTATGGTCATATAAAAGATTTTAAAAATATACTGAGAAGGCACAGTCATTACATTTATTTCCTTAAATTTATCTCTGAGAGAGTCACTCGGCCTTAATTTATAAATTGATCTAACAGCTCTTTTCTGCAAAACAAAGATAGTCTGAATGTCGGCGGCATTGCCCCACAATAGAATACCGTACGACATTGTACTATGATAATAGCTTAAGTACACTAAACGGGCTGTGTCTATGTCAGTTGAATTACGAATTTTTCTAACAAAGTATGCTGCGGAGCTTAGCTTTTTTGACAATGTATCAATATGTGGGCCCCACTAAACCTAAGCATCCAAAGTTAAGCCCAAGAATACTATGCTGTCTTCAGGTTTTAATTCTTCACCCTTTATCAACATATTCGTTTTCATCTGCCTGACTTAAACTTAATGCATTTAGTCTTCTTTTCATTCAGAAGTAAATTATTAACATTGAACCAGTGAACTATTTTTGAGATCGCGTTATGTACATCGTCAGTTACCAGCTGCTGACGTTTAAGTTTAAACAAAAGTGAAGTATCATCCGCAAACAACACTATATCATGATTATTCTTTATGAGATAAGGCAAGTAATTAATATGAATAAGAAACAAGAAAGTACCAAGAATTGAGCCCTGTCGAACTCCCATTGTTAAGATGGATCCGGGAGATCTTTCTAGATTAACGTCTCACGATGAATGCTCGAAATGCTCTGCCGTAGTGGCGGAGTTTCCTGATTAACGTGTCATGTAGAACGCAATCCTTGGACAAATCACAAAAGATGCCCAAGGCATCGCATTTATCTTCCCAAGCATGATAAATATATCTTAAAAGTTCAACACAGCATCAGTAGTTGAACGACATCTTGTAAAACCGAACTGTTTGCTATGTAATAATTTATGTCTATTAAAAAACTTTGTAGTTGGTCAAAAATTAATTTTCAAAAATTTTACTAAATGTAGGTAGTACTGAATTAGGTCTATAATTTTTGGGATCTGATGTACTACCTGATTAAAACAAAGATATTATTTTACTATTTTTCATAATTTTATCGACTGTGGGGAGTTTCCTGAACTCCCCACATTCGATAAAATTATTAAAGATAAGAGCTATACGAGTAGTAGGTGCTACAATTTCAATAATAGACTTAGCATCTTCTACAGAATTACCCCCCACATCTGCAGTCTTTTTTACATTTAAAGTGTGAAAGGTTTTAATTATATCCCTACAGGTAATGTTCAAAATGAAATTCGGGATCGCGAAAATTTTCCTTTACATTTTCCTTTAGCAAAGACTCAGCAACAGAAGGTGATGAGTTAAGGGATTTAGTATTGAAACGGGAATATCTGAAAAGAAGTTTTTACAATAATAGCATTATAAACTGAACAAGCCCGTGAGTGTTACCGCTGGCGGGCCCGCGCGTTTCCCCGCGCGGGCCTTCTTGTGCGGGCCCGGGACGCGCCTAGCCACGAGGTGCACCCACACGGGCCCCCGCGACGGAGCATTTTTGTATGGCACCGTGCGGGCGTCCGCTTAACTAAGATTCAGGCGTTAATAGTTACGTAAAATTCAAAGGCATTTCACTCGAGAAATAACAATCGTAACTTTGAAAAAAAAAACTATTTCACAATAGTATGTATGGGTTATGTTACTTAAAACAAAACAAAAAAAGATCGAAGGTTAAAAATCGTCTTTCCTTGTATAGTTAAAAACCGTCGCCGTGTCGTCAACAAACTTCGATCATAATCCATATACGAGTAACACTGACGACTGTGCCTATACACGGTGAATAAACCGAGGTTTATCACGACAAGAAAACGTGTGTCACTTATTACACGGGCGTAAGTGTTATATGGATGAATATGGCAACTTTTTGCCGGACAGGTTTTTTCTACGGCACGGTTTATATGCCATCCTTTGCCTATGGAATAGAAGTGACACGACCCGGCCGTGTGTACATGAACACGTGAACGTAAGGAGTAATATTTTCTGGTGTGGGTAGAGGTCGTGCCGTCAAAGTCCGGACACTTACGTTCGTCTATAGAGCCACCAACATTCAGCTTGACTTTGAAAACCCACTTACAAGGTAAAGCTTTTCTGCCCTTGGGTAGATTCACAAGCTTACGTTTGTCATTTTCCTTCAAGGAACTAATTTCACTGTCCATGGCCTTTTCAAATAGCTCTTTATCTGGGCGTCTGATCGCATCTTTGTACGTTTCTGGTTCATTGTATCCCATTATCGCGTTCATAACAAAGTCTTTTAATATATCTGGAAGACGTAACAAAGAACGGTCTCGAAGTATAATTTGTTCCGGGAACACATCTTCACGTTCACCTGCGATGATTTCATCATTGGCATCATCTTGATATTCATCAACGACATTATCATCGTCGTTGACGTTTCCATTCCCCTCCGATTTAATAGACTGTTCAGTTATTACATTTTCTGCGCCATGAAACTCTTCTTCGACATTTTGATTTTGTTCACCTATATTCATGTCAGTATCACCGGTTCTTTCAATAGCAGGCATAACAGGAGTTCTTTGTCCTTCTTGCTATTTTTAGGCAATCCTTCGTAAGATGTCCAGACTCTTTACAAATAAAGCATCTGTGCCGCTTTTCATTTTTCTGGTCTTTTTGGTCATTTCCTTTAGCAACCTTTCTATTCGTTTCCACATAAAGTGCACTTCCGCTCGATTCAGCGCCAGCCATCGATGCATATAGCGCTTTTTCATGTGCACACAGTTGGTCCGTAATTTAGTCAAATATTCTTTCCTTCTTAGACATCAACAGCCAACTGGACTTCAAAGAAAAATAAGTTTCCGGCAACGTATCCAGGATTTTACAAATCAAGAGAACTTCAGGCATTTCAACGTTCTCCTCTTTGAGCAGTTCTTCCTTCAGACTGTGCCACATTTTTTTCAGTTTCGAGACATGTTTTGGCATGATGTCAGATGGATCACGGATCTCTTTTAAGTCTGAAGAAGTCCAAACATAAGTCGTAGAGCCTGCCCTCATCAGGACCCTCATACAGCCTATGGAGTTCTTTCCATACTTCCTTGGGAGTGGACAACCTTATTACTTTCCCTAGTGTTTCATCCGTTACATTGTTTGTTATTAGCAGTAGGACTTTGCTCTCCAATGTAACAAAATCTCGTAAAGTTTTATTGTAAGAATTAACTACAGCATCCCCACTGCCTTCCGCAGGCTTCGCCAGTTATTGTGCCTTGCCTTCCGCAATCTCCCAAATTCCGTTTATGCCTTTAAGTAAGGCAAAAATTTAGTACTTCCAGGCCACCCAATTGTGGCCATCAAGTTTTGTGATCTGTATTTTTTAAAGCTATTGGAGCTTTAAAAAATACAGATCACAAAACTTTTACACTTCTGGGTTCTGGGCCCATAACATATTGAAGATTGAGGGGAACAGAAGACGAAGTTTATCCAAAAATAAATATGTATAATCACAATTAATACAATAACAATATTTACAATAAAATATATTTAATAAACGACCACGATATTTTTTCTTTAGACACCAATGACAATCAATAGGTTATGCAGTTGCTATGTAACCAAATTGAAGTTCCAATTTTAATATTTGTTATGTCGACTCAGGACTGTGACGGCACGACCTCTGCCCACATCAGAAAATATTACTCCTTACGTTCACGTTTTCACGTAAAACACACGGCCGGATCGTGTCACTTCTATTCCGTAGGCAAAGGATGGCATATAAACCGTGCCGTAGAAAAAACGTGTCCGGCAAAAAGTTGCCATATTCATCCATACATCACTTAAGACCGTGCCATAAGTGACACACGTTTTCTTGCCGTGAAAAACCTCGGTTTATTCACCGTGTGTAGGCACAGTCGTCAGTGTAATATGGATTATGATCGAAGTTTGTTGACGACACGGCGACGTTTTTTAACTATACAAGGAAAGACGATTTTTAACCATCGATCGTTTTTCGTTTTGTTTTAAGTAACATAACCCATAAATACGAGTACTATTGTGAAATAGTTTTTTATTTTAAAGTTACGATTGCTATTTCTCGAGTGAAATGCCTTTGAATTTTACGTAACTTTTAACGCCTGAATCTTAGTTAAGCGGATGCCCGCACGGTTTCATACAAAAATGCTCTATCGCGGGGGCCCGTGCGGGTGCACCTCGCGGCTAGGCGCGCCCCGGGCCCGCACAAGAAGGCCCGCGCGGGGACACGCGCGGGTCCCGCCTGCGATAACACTCACGGGCTTGTTCATTTTATAATGCTATGTGATACGACTCGTGTACCGATACCTACCTACCATCCCTGTATGGTATTGTCTTCTAATAAACATACAGTAAAGGATTGTCATTACCAAATATGAATAAGATTTGTAGTGCTCTAAAATATATAATATAAAAATGAAACGCTTAGAAGCAAGTCATCAGATTCTCAACTCACTAGATTCGCAACTCACCAGATTCGCAACTTACCAAATGTACAATGAAACACAAAATTACATAAAATAAGAGATGTATGTATGTACTTTACTCACAAAAAAAAACAAAGACCGCCAAACAAAAGAAACATCTAAACAAAAACCAAAATATTATTACTATTCGGGGAATTTAAAGCTACGCTCAGCTACGGCGCGGGCTGGCACTTCGTCGAGCAAGGGTCGGGAAGGAAGCAAGGGTCGGGGAGGAAATCGAGTTTTGTTTTTTTTTTTGTGTATGGCATCTCGTAGTTGACCTTGAGAGGTCGTGACTACTTAACCGGACTATCCTGTGGCTGCCTTAAGCGGACTCAAAGCCTCCAGCCAGGGGCGTAAAACTACTTACATTACTAAGCGAACGCTCGCTAAGGGCACCCCCTGTGGGGTACGGACCTCGGCTTAGGGCGTCGCTGGCGGGAGGACAGCAAGATGGGACAGGCTGGATCAGATTTTGTTGATTATTATTATTCGGGGAATTTAAAGCTACAGGCTCAGCTACGGCGCGGGCTGGCACTTCATCGAGCAAGGGTCGGGGGGGACAATTACGTCGGGATCTTCGCAAGGAACCTCGGCGGCGAGGTCGGAAAGTCGGTCTGTGTTTGTGCACTGTACTGGTGGCCCTACTGCTCTCCTGAATGAGAGTTATGTCGTCATCGGGATCGGTGAGGACATGCTTGGTACGGCGGACTTGACTAATGGAGGAGGGAATATAGCTAGCGGCTTTCACAACCAGAGGGTTGCGGTGATTCGCGGCGGTCTCGAAGAAACGCTTTGAAATGCGTTTCATGAACTGGCGGATAGTGGGAATCTTTAGGTCAACGTGAAGGATCTCGTTGCGAACGTACCAGGGGGAGCCTGTTATCCTACGGAGGAACTTGTTCTGGAGGGTCTGCATTCTATTGAAGCGAACGGGCTTGGCGTGTGCGAAGACTGCACTGGCATATGTCATAATCGGGCGGAAAAATCGAGTTTTCACAGTGCGGTCGTATTTATAGGTATCGTCCCACGTGCACATTTTTAGGTTAAGTATGGAACTATGTGAGTTACAATTATTTTGTTATGTATTTAAAATAATAGAAGCTGCTTAACATCGTAACAATCAATCAATGGTTTGTGAACTAATTTTAAACAATTAAATTAGTAAACTTAATCATTTCATTATTTTAATAGACTAACTAATGTAGTTGCGCCGATAAATATGATTCAGCATTGGAACTCAAAGTAAGTAGATGCGTCATACAATCACTTACACTAATTTACTATTTAAGAGCAGGGCGACGCTCGAATTGTCCATACAAACGTAATACCAAAACCATTTGCAATTTAAGCATATTTCTATCGTATAATGCTTATATTCGGATTTAGACAGTATTTATCTAGGTCATCTTTTTTCTTCAAAAATACTTACCGAAAATGAAGTTTAAGCTAATTGTATTTCGCACTTTTTCACAGCGTAAATTACGTTTTCTTATCGTTTTTTTTTGTACTACAAACAACAATATATGTAATGTTGTTGTATTAGGAACATAGCTCATATTATCAAACTACGAATAGTCGAAAAAAAAAGAAAAAAATCATTTTTGGTATTACGGAATTCATCAAACTTTATCTTAATTTTCAATAGCTAGTAGCGCTATCGCGTCAAGCAAATATCAATGTGTGCGTGGTCATACTGCTCACGGTAGTAGGTATGTATCGCTCGGACAAGCACACACATTACTGCAACGTTGCGCCCGTCGGGGGTGTTCCGTGTTTATTTATTGCAGTGCGTGCGTATTTATGTGCTTTCTCAATTGTTATGTAATATTACTGACACAATCGACTTATGCTGCGAACTTGGATTTAGATTTGCCTTGTTATCTGGTATTGAGTAACCTAACCATTCTTACGAACTTTAGCTTTGCTTGCGGACTTATTATAAGTCCGTAAGACTTATTATTTACGATTTGGTTTGCTTGCCGACATGGACTCCGAACGTTGGGATGTATTTAATAGTTAGTATTATCCAATGATCTATTATAAGTTACCTACCTACTACGTTCTTAGTTACTAAGTGATTTACATAGACACTCCCAAGCAATAATTGGCGATTTTACCAATGTAACTGAACGCGATCATCATTTTTAAACCTAATTCAAGAGCTGTCATTGTCAATATTCCATAGAAAATAATGACACTGACAGCTCTTAAACGTAGTTTATGTGATGATCGCGTTCAGTTTCATTGGTGAAATCCACCCTAAGTCGGTTATCGTAAAACTCAAGTTTTACAGGAAAAATGTATTTTTGTTTTTATTGAATAATACGAATATGTTTCTTTTCGAGGAGTCGAAGTATTGCGTTCATTGATACATCAACTGAAAGCATTTTCATTGTGTAATTCAATTACGATGTCAACATTAATTTATGTGTGGGAAATTCTTTGCAATTTAAGAAAATAAATATTGCAAAAATAAGGCAAGTAAATTGTTTCAGTAATATACACATAATGCATTATGTTTGTTGAAAATGTTGATACGTTACATTACAATGCGGATTTATCTAACACTATTTCTTACTAGCTTCCTCCCGTGATTCGCCCATGTGGAGTTTTGATGAAAAATAGCATGTTTTTCCCCAGGCTTCAAACACAGTTCAGCGGATTAGCCGTAAAACGGCCCCGCTGTGCGCACTACTCGCGGTATCCGCGGTGTTTACATACTTAGTACGCAAAAAACTTTTGACTTTGACTTCAGTAACTTTTGAACCATCTGCATCCGTCCAAATGAATAAGTGTAAAAAACAAAGTTTACCCACATCAAACGCCAAAGGCGATAAAGGTATTCATTTTGATGAGAAATAACTAAATAAACTGACTAATTGGCGAAATGTGGGTGTACTATAGCTACACCTCTGCCCAACCCTTCGCGGAAACAAGGCGTAATGTTATGTTATGTTTATATTAACTAAATACTCTAAAATGTGTATTATAAAGGACATAGACATTCCCAGTGAATTTACCTATTGTGCCGATCAAATGTGTATGTACGATAATATCGTGTTAGTACTTTCTGAGGCCGCTGAATGTAGCTACAATGATAGAATGAAACGAGGTTAATATGTTACGGGCTGGAATAGATATGTGCGCGGTGCTCACGAGAGGGCGCGACTTTGTTACCACATATGGTTATCTAACAATAAACCAACCTCCGGTGGCATCTTCGATGACATGTGTAAGTCTGGACGGTCTTTTAAATGCAAGTTGAAATGGTGCCAAGACAATCAACAACAAATAAAAATGAATATCATTGCTGAGCACCACGCAAATAATGATTTTCATAAGTTTTGAAAGTTGAGTAATAAGATGAATCTTAGACCGAGCCTTCCCGTGAGCGTGGCTGGGGCCCATGTTTCTGGTGATATAGCTAATGTGTTTTGTTGTAATTTTAATCTAGAATCTCCACTGGGGCCGGCTTCACCAATGATGCCTGATGCTGGGGCCCATGACTTGAAGTTAAGCGTAAGATTTACTGCAGCGGAAGTAGCTTCCGTAATAAGTAAAATGGTAAGCGGAAAGTCTCCAGGGCATGATAGTCTCAGCGTCGAGCATCTGCGGTACGCTGGTTACCACCTTCCAAGAGTGCTATCGTTGTTTTTTAATTTGTGTTTATGTCATGCATATTTACCAGAGAAATTGATTCAAACTATAGTAGTCCCTGTTATTAAAAACAAAACGGGTGACCTCTCTGAGGTTTCTAACTATAGGCCGATTTCTCTGGCTACAATTTTAGCCAAGGTACTGGACAGTCTTATTGATCGTCACTTAGCGGTACACTTGAAACTGAACGATGCACAGTTTGGGTTCAGACCTGGCTTCTCAACTGAAAGTGCTATTCTGACGCTCAAACAGACGGTCCAGTACTATACAGCTAGGAAAACTCCAGTTTATGCCTGTTTCTTGGACTTATCTAAAGCCTTTGACCTAGTGTCTTATAACAAGTTTTGGGCAAAGCTTAAGGATACCAGGGAAATTGTGTCTGTACTGGTGCATTTGTATGCTAAGCAGAAAAATCATGTTAGATGGGCAGGCGCACTCTCGGATGAGTATAAGCTGGATTGCGGGGTGAGGCAAGGGGGGCTTTCCTCCCCTCGTCTCTTTAATTTTTATATTAATGAGCTGATCGAGAAGCTCCACAGCACCAGGGTCGGTTGTCATATAGATGGTGTTTGTATTAATAATATAAGCTGTTGTATGTGCGCTGCTGTGTTGTATGAAATAATTTGAACGGCGTGACGTAGACCGGCGCCCGTCGCGTTTTGTGTTCGTCACGTCCTATGAGTTTATGCTCTTTATGATCATCATGTGAAGCGCTCTATAGATTCCGGGTGGAATCGTATATGATGTCGCGAATGTGTTAACAAATTTTACACACGTGGACTCGTCTCGGTACGAACGTTCCAAATTGGGGCTTTTCTGTTCATGTGCGTCATGAACGTCAACGCCCTTATGCACGCGCAGCGGCGTCTGGCGCGTTGAGATATATGCGTCAAGCAGAGGCCAGTGCGTGCGACCCAAAAATTCAAACAGAGCTCGCCCGTGTGCGTTTACGTCTTTACGATCGTGAACGCTCGGGAATGAGGATTCTATACGCGCTACGCCATCGACGCTCTCACAATCGCACGTGGTTGGTGCCTGTGTCGGTGTGCGGGGCGCGTGTCGATCTCTTATAACGAGGCTCCCTGGTTGATCCTGCCAGTAGTTATATCACGCAGTAGCGCTGATGATATGGTGCTGCTGAGCCCTTCGGTCTGTGCGTTGAGAAAGCTTTTGGAAATGTGTGAATCTTATACGGAGGCTCATGGCCTCAGGTACAACTCAGTGAAATCTGAAATAATGGTTTTTAAGGCAGGGACTAAATACTATGAAAGTGTACCAGAAATTTTCTTGGGCGGTACCCCCTTAAAAAGAGTTACTAAATTAAAGTACTTGGGGCACTGGGTCACCGACGACTTAAAGGACAGCGCTGACATTGAGAGAGAGCGCAGGTCACTGTCGATACGGTGTAAAATGTTAGCTCGCAGGTTTGCACGGTGTACTAAAAAGTAAAAGTAACGTTGTTCAGAGCATACTGTCATTCCTTTTACACGTGCAGCCTGTGGGTTGACTATTTGCAGAGGGCGTACAGTGACTTGAGAGTGCAGTACAACAATGCGTTCAGGATGCTGATGGGGCTGCCGCGGTATTGCAGTGCCTCTGGCATGTTTGCCGAGGCCCACATAGACAGCTTCGCTGCAGTCATGCGCAAGCGTTGCACCTCGGTCCTAACACGCATGCGCGCTAGTACCAACAGCATCCTGTGCGTATTGTCGGACCGGTGGGATTCTCCGATGCTCGAGCGCTGGATACGACTGCACGCAGTCAAACAGACGCGTGCCCGTGCTGGTGCTCTATCGAACGTAATTATGTTATTTTTTGTATTGTTTGTAGTTTTATAGTGTAGGTCATGTCGTTATTAACATTAGTTTCTCATAAGCATTTCTGTGTTACTAACAATTAAATGGATGTTTTTAAAATCTGAAATAAATGAATATAATAATAATTGTAAAAACAAAAAAAGCAATTCATTTATGGGCTCACTATTTGGACATAATAGCTTCCACATAAAAGGTAGATGTTTGCTGTCGCGGACTTTTATTCAGAATAACACATAGACTATAGCTATATTACTGTTTAGTTCCATCAAAATCCGTTCAGTAGTTTTTGCGTGAAAGAGTAACAAACATCTATCCATCCATTCTCACAAACTTTCATGTTTGAAGTAGTATAGTAATTAGGATAGAAAGATTAGTAGGATAGTAGGATTTCAAAGACGACAGGTTTTTTTTTGTTTTGTTTATTTTAGATTGATACAGCATCAGTATCGTCACAAACCGTTGTAGTCTAAAACGAGACCGGGGGACACATAATTATTTATTAATGAATTATTTACTTTTAAAAGCTTGTAAGTTCCCATAACGGTTTCAGCTGACTCAAAATAATTCGACAACAACCACGTGCTAACATTTACTAAGAACTGCACGATTCATTTACGCCATTATGTCGGTAATAACAACTTACGAAAATTCAATACTTTACGCAAAACAGTATTGTATTGATACGTAAAGATACTTTTCTTGACATAATTTTTTATTTGAATTTCCCTGCAATAAAAGTGTTATTCATGATATCTTTGTAAATCACACTACGAAAAATGAAAAACAAATTACTAAGATGTATCTCAACCCGAATGACGAATTCGATATAAAAATAAAAAAGTAAAATTTTACTGACTTATTGCTTGAGGGCATCGACTCAGCCCAACAAAATATTTTTTTTTTCTTGGTCTGAGTTTCAAACTAGAAGGTACCTAAGGACACTGAGGGCCTAGACAACGTAACATTCGTAACATTCGATTAGCAATGACGCTAGTAGAAAAGCCAAAAAATGTATGGGGTTGACATAAGCTATCGAAACGTCACGTGATCATAGGTCATTTCATATTTCATTGATTATTTATTGTCATTATACATATAATCAAAGGTCATAGCGTAGTATCTTATTGAAGCGATAACGGATAAAATAAATGGACAATCGTTTTGTGATAACAACAGTATCAAAATAGTTATGCTTGTTGCTTGCTTTCAAATAAGTCAATATCATAAGTAACTGTTGAACATTTTTTTGCATCTTTGTTTACGCATAACATGACTTTGAGAGTGAGGGTATAGGCCCTATAGGGAGTGCACCTGTGTCTGCGCACACACTTGTGCGCTTTACTATATTGTGACCGTTATCGGTAAGGGCCAGGAAGACATTATTATTATAATATTTTTGCCGGACGTAACCAGGTTTCATACATTACCCCTGATATGATGGATATTGATGCCTCAATAATCAGTTTGTCTTAATTGAGTAGATATCACCTATATGTATAATAATGTCTGAATAGTATAAATGATGTTCATATTACTCTCAGTAGCAGTAGCTAAATAGCATTCTCAGTGGCAGCCCGGAGTCTGGATTTGTGCCCGGTAGATGGCAATATGCTCGCCCCCTATTACATGGGACTGAAACATAACTGCCGAAATGTGGGTGTACTGTAGGTACACCTCTGCCCAACCCTTCGGGGAAAAAAGGCGTGATGTTATGTTATGTATATTCATTCAATTGGCTGTAGCACATACATAACCATTCTGTATCGAGCTCAGTAATAAAATATTTCTTATTGTGTCGCATTTACGTTGCTTGCAAGGATTTTAATGTTATTTTTATTGTATAATAAAACTTCTTGCCGCTGGAATACGGTTGACTATCATCTTATGCACGGTACTACAGATAAAAAGCTAAATCATATAAATCAGAGTGTTTAGTGTGGATTTTTGACACTCCTACTGCCATAATTGTATTATTCGTTTAGCCGATAATGTAAGATCACCTTTATATTTTTTCGTTTCAATTAATATTTTTTAAATAGATAAATCAATGATATTTATGAAGTACGAACACATCAAAATAAATGTTTATACAAAATCCTTGTTATTTATTTTGATTATTCTTAGCGCATAATGCTATTATTTATATATACGCTTATTTATTTATATGTACCTAGAATATTTGTATTTTACTTTGTATAACACTTTGTTATTTGACCTGTATTCATTATTGCTAGAGAGCAGAGGTGGCTCAGTGGTAACGGCCGCGACTTACGAGTTGTAGGTCGTAGGTTCGAACCCAGACAGGCGCTTTACTTTGTGTAATTTATTTCATCACCGCTATTCTCAAAACGGTGAAGGAAAACATCAGAGAGACAGAAGAAGCCTTAGTTTTTTAAAGTGGAAACCAAGTGAATAAATAATCTTATACTGGCTTAAAATAAATAAAGACAATAATAATAATTATCCCTATAATTTATATTTACACGTCGTCGGCCGGTTCCCCTCAAAGACCGCGTGCGATGACGATGTATAGGAACCATAAGTAATTTATTCAAGAACACCGACAGCTTATAGCTACATTTAGGAAAGGTATGTATGACATATCTGCTAGATTTTCTCTACAAGGCCTAGTTCTCGAAATATTCTTATATGTTGAGATACCGGCATTGTAAAGATATTTCCAAAAAACGCATTACTAGTCTGTAGATTAACAAACGATTCCCCAAAGTAGTCAACAAAAATAAAGCAAATCATGAACATAACCAATTACTAATAGATAGAAATATCTTCCGAGTCGTTATGAATGAATGGTAGGTACTAATTGTAAACTACAGTACAGCTAATAATAGCTATCTATCTACTCACGCAGACACACACACACGGCAGCGCACGCGTTCCTCGTTCGCCCTATTTGGTCAAACAGAGATAGCAATATTCCGAATAAATTTTGTGTTCGACTCGAAGTCTTATTACGCGCTTGATACGTCGGCCCCTTAATCAATCCGAAATAATGTTCTAAATTTTTTCATCTTTTTGTTATAACTTAATTCTTCTTTTGTTTTCATGAAAATGTAAAGCGATTTTTTTTTTCTAATAATCGACATTTGCTTTAATCAAAGTTTAAATACATTTAAACAGTGATGGTTTAGTTGTTATTTCTATGTTTATGCGTCTATGCCACCCTTCGATGGCGTTTGTGTTCCTTTTATTCTCTCCATAACAACTAAAACGTCAAAGATCCATTGATTTTGAAAATGGTTCTTGAATTTCGTAAATGATTCATTTTGTGGTGGGATTTCAAAAATTAGTGAGGGTAATAAAATGCAAAGATGCGTTACTTTTTTACGCTCGCGAGTATTTCTCACACCAATTTTTTTGGTATTTCTCCAATTATTGGCATTCTGAAAATGATAATAACATCCCTTAGGTAATTCATCAAAAAACACTTCGTTCACCGCTTGCATCGCTGCAATTTCAGTCACATTAATTATGTTTTTATGTTCATGCCAAAAACAGTTTACAACTTTTCTTTGGCCAGTTGAGTGCCAAAAATAATAATTTTATTATCGTCGCCGTCTTCAAATAAAAAGAAATCTTTAACAGTTTGCTCCGTTTTGTAATTATTTAGTATTAGTTATCAAACCACGACCTTAAATATTTTGCTCGTGCCCTATATAAAGTATTCTTCTTAGAAAAAAAACGTAGGAATCTCATGCACAGCCGTTTCATTACAATATAGCCGTCACATTGTAATATGAAAAATGTTCTTCAAGTATTTTTACACAGGATTTAAATTGACACATACATCCATCTGGTCTGGAGTACATGAATGTCTTCCTTCTCTTACAATGATATTTTCAGTGATCAAGGTAATTAAGGTATTGCATTATTTTTATTGGAACATCTCCAATTAATGGTTCCTGATTTGTTTTTTACATTAAAATTATACTTATAGCCTTCATACAACAAAACCATGTTACCTATTTCACTCTTAATACATTTTAGACCGCTCTCAGCCACGTTAATTCTACAATTTCCAATAATTAATAAAAGTTGAAATCACGGTTAAAATAGCACATTAAATAAATTAATCGCAACCATCGATATCTATAGTTAGTCAATGATCGCAATCTGTAAAATGCAATACGTCAGTGTCACGTCACAATTCTTCATAAAAATGTATAGAAAGAAAATATCGAGGGTATAGTGCTAAAACCCAATAATTGTGAATTTGTTACTTTCCAGATATTCTGTGTTAAAGGTTTAAGGACAAAAATACTTTTTAAATCCAAATAAAATCATTAAAATGACTATTTTTCGTAAAAGTGTATTCATTCAATAAATATAAAATAGTATCAGTAAGTTTCTAAAATAGTAATATAAGTTACACAGGCTACCGACTTATTGGGTTATACCTCAAAAGAAATAAGTAATTTTATGTACTTTTATCAATTTAATTATTAGAAATAAAACAAAAAAAATCATAATAAATTTACTCCTCGTCACTTTCAAAACCGGTTGTTGGCTGTACGTCTACATTTCACGTACCCACGCATGAAGTTCCTCAGGTATAATAAGTTTTTCGCACATTTTCATAAGATCTTTCTTTTTGGCAAGACTTATCGGTAACTGAGTGGAATACAAATGTTCTATTTCGTTTGGTTATTGCAAATTAACGAAAGGCGGGTTTGAATTTATTTTAGCTCTGGTTTTTAGGGTGTATTCATTGTGATTTTACCAACAACAATGTTTCGAACATTCTCAGACATGTCATAATTAAAATATATTTTTAGGTCTCCTATAACATATTGTATCCGTTTTATTTTAAGCTAGTTTACAGTTTGTTACATGTCATCTTTATTTTTGTTTTATATAATAACAGAGCTAAGGGTTTTCAAGTCTAACATCTCATTAAACTTAAATTCTCTGACTTTATAATTATTAATCTCTATTGTAAGTATTCCTTTCCTCATCTTTCGTAATAGTTTTCGCCCTCTTCTTTCTAGCGGCTTTAAATGTTTTTCCACTCACTAACGCTATTAATAGTTTTATTTTTAGACGCTGCTTCAATAGCAGCATGCATAGAATTGACTTCCATGTGAGTGTGTCCACTCTCTAAAAAATTCTGTTCATTTATATTTAAGTGATCAATTTTTTGAACAGCCCAGAGCAAAAGTGCTGAAATGTATTGATTTCTGTTTTGCCCACTGCAGGTATCAGAAAATATACTGATTTCTTTAATGGATTGGGGTATTTCCTTTGACAAAAAGTAATAGAGGCATGTACCTATCTCACAACTTCCTTTATTACCATTTAATTCACTCCAACACAGGCAGTATGCATTGTTAGGTAATTTTGCTTCATAAATAGTAAAATTATACATTACTCATTTCCTCATGTAGTATAATATACTTTCCCCTCCACTTTTTATCTGCAATACAGCTTGCAAATCCATAGTAATAGACATAAATGACTCATCAGCATTAGCGCGAACTCTGTCAGCATCTTTTTCTGCTTGACACATTTTTTTACGCTGTGCTCCTGATATTCTTCTTCAAAATTTTCTTTCGACTCAGCTTTTTCGTATTTTGAACAAATATTGCATAAATCTTTTTTAGGGTGAAAAAAAACTTAAATTATACGTATTATTAAAATCAGTCGCGATTCTTAAATGGTGAAACTGCTACCTTCTTTCTTCTTTCTACCTTACCTGAGTCTTTACATAATTCTTGGTACAATCTATGCATGTTATTTATAGATTTTACGTCAGGAGCCAAATATTTCTTTTTGCTATCTTTACGACAGTAGTGAGACTCCATCACAGGAAAAGATTCTACATGTTGCTGGACAAATGCAATGTCTTCCTTTGTCCAGCAACCAGTTGGTTTTTTTGCACGTTGATCAACGCTATGATAAACCCCGAATGAATCTGCTTTGTTTACAGCGTCAGCGCTAACATCTACACTAACCCATAGGGTTGCTTTGAAAAAATTCAAGCAGACTTGAATATTTTCATCATTCTTTCTAAAAAAGTATTTTTTACTGGTCATACGATCTTTTTTATTGGAAGTTTTCTACAATTTCCTGGTCTTTACTGGCTGAATTTTTAGGCATGAAAGAATAAAGATTTTCTTAGAAATAATTACGGCACAAATTATTTCGTGTTTCAGAAGAAAAGTTTTCAGTACATTATATGAGCATTTATCACATTGAATGGGCTTTGGGACTTCGGCCGATCGTGACACACCGTTTGTAGTATACGATAACCCCTCAGCTTTTCTCAATTTACTAATATTTCGCTTCCACTCTTTAGGTTCAGCTCTCGCGTTCAGATCTTCGTCGCGTTATAGGTTTGACGGATAACCACACTCTATCCAAAAGGTTCTCAAAAACTAACATAACAAATTCTTTATCCGCTTTATTTTCGCAATTTTCCATATTTGGAAACAATCAGGACTAAAAAGAATAATTTTAAAAAATATTCGCGAGTCATGTACGCGAGTACGATGCTAGTCGCAAACTGTCAACTATAGCGTATTTATTGTGAATCAACCATGATTTATTGGGTTCTTCCTCAAAAAAGATTTAAAGAAAGTCGGTTGGAGAAGTGAGCAAATACCATATAACTAAATATTAACGGTTATTTCGAAATATAATTAAGCAGTAAAACCCAATAAGTATTTTTATTTGTTTTTATTTTATTTTATTTTCTATGTCTTCTTGTTTACTTAACTAAAGCTAAAACCCAATAAATATGAATAATGGTTATTGCCATAAGCCTTGATGTCATTTTAATTGAATACTATAAATACTAAATACAAATAAATCCTTTTTTGTGGTTTAAGCTTAAAATAAAAAAAAAGGATTTAGAAAGTTTGATTTATTGTGTTTTAGTTTTTCTGTTATGGGTAAACATGGGCACTTTATTGGGTTTAAACCTCAATGTATTTTGCTTTACACTGTGAAATCTGTTTATTGGATTACACTACAAGAGCGCAAAAAACGCATCAAGATAGACCAAAAAAGCATTTTTAATTTTTGGACACTTATTGGGTTTTAGCACTATACCCTCGATATGTATGTCTAAAAAATTTGATTGCCTATCCGCAATTGAATCCGACTTTCTATGCATTTGAATCAATTATATCATTTATGTGTTGGATAGTACATTATCTGATGAGTTGCGAATCTGGTGAGTTGAGAATCTGGTAAGTTGAGAATCTGGTGACATGCTACTAAGCGAAATGAAAGTATTTGAATTGCCTCAAATGATGTTTGAATCAGTGTAGTCATGAAGTATAAAAGTGTCTCATTTGTCAGTGGTCGAAAACGTAATAGTTTAGGAAAGGAATGGAGATGTGTGTTTGGAGCATCGCTTAGTTTTTAAGTAAGTTCTCTTGTCAGTTTTATACTTTTTAAGGAAATCAGATTTCTAAGATAACGGGTGGCCCGGTTTATTTGCTGTCCAGTATATAATAATCGACACGACTGTACATGCACTCCGTTAAAATTGAACTAGCGACATTGTAATGCGTTCTCCGCGACGGGAACCCGCGACGGGACTCGTCGCGTGCCCACGAAGGCCACGCGCTTGTCCGCGTAGCCACGCGGCGGCTTTCCGTCGCGTGCGCCCGTTAAACGCAGTTTCAGCCCTTAGGGTTTATGCTCAACACTGTACACACGGCTACATTTCAAGCTACATAGTTCCAGTAAAGCCATCCGCTATAGAAACCTGTTATAGCTACTGAACGGTTTTGTCCCTTCCTGTCAAACTATATAGGATTTCCGTACAGTGAGAGGTCAGCTTATACTGGAAATGTATTTTGAGCCGTATAACATAACAATGTAGTTTTTTTTTTTTAATCATGTATAAAAGTACTTACTTAGTTTGTCTTCAAACACGTTATGACTTTATTTTCACAATACTATGCCTATATTTCAATATTTAATAGCCAATTTATTTTCGAACAATAAAATGCCTACAAAATAATATATTGTAATATTCTAGAAAAATCATAAAACGCAAACTGTTTTCACTCGATTACATATTTAGGGTTCCGTAGACGAGGGGATTACGACCCCCCCCCCCCCACCCCCCTCTTAAGGACGATTCAAGGTCTTATTGCCATAAACTTTGTTTGATTGAATTACTGTATGGTAATATGAAATATTGCAATATCGCTCTCTAATGCACTAAATTGTTATAAACATTGAATATGAAATGCAATTATTAATTACCCTGAATATTTTAGTTTCGAGTTGTAAAAGCATTTGAAGTTTTTCCAAATGCCCTTTTCACAATTAAAACTGTTACAACGACCAATTCAGTGTTATTATTATTTCATTTTTTGTGCAACAGAGAGCGATTTTTCATATTTCCTTACAATAGCATAATCAGTCTATAATGTTCCCACTGCTGGGACACATGCCTCCTCTCTTCGAGAGGGAGTGGGTTATAATCTTCCACGCGATCCCAGTCTTCGAACTTTTGGTTGTAGGACCTGCTAGTTTCCTTACTATGTTTTCCTTCACCATTGTGAGAGCAGAGGTGATGAAATTATTTGCCACATTCAAGAACTCTACGGTACTCTACGGTATGCCCAGCTTGGGCGGAGCACCGCAGTGTCCTCGCAGAGGCGATTGGCGGCGGCGATCTCTCGCGTCCGGCCCTGGTCTAGGCCATGGTACGGAGCGAGAGGGAATGGAAAGCCGTCACCTCCTTCTGCGAAGCAGTAATGCTCGCGAAGGAGGAGGCGGAGCGCGTGAGGGAGAGTGCCATGCGCCCTCACACCCCTAGTCGCCGCAGGAGACGCCCTGGGCGTCGGGAATCGCAAGCAGATTCCCGGCCACCGTAGGCGCGGGCTTGCGGACGGCGAGCCATTACCAGGCCCGGGTCGACGGCGCGTTGTGTTCCACGCGCGCCTCAAAGAGTTATCAGCACAAAATGACGGGGTCCGATAGGGCCGACGCCTCAGGGTCACGGGTTATTCTAAAGAGAAAACCGTGGCCCTGGCACAGGCAACTGAAGGAACACGGGTGGGTTTTAGTCAGTAAAAGTCTGACACGCCCTCCCGCTCCACCCTGAGCGGGAGAAGTCATTTGATGATTTCCCACCCAAAAAATAAATAAAAAAAAGGCTTTCTCGCTCGCGTCACAGAAGGCTTGCAACTTTATCCATCTTGGTAAACTGATTTTATTTATGTTTGGAAGATCGGTTTTAATTTGCATCCATTCCTTTTCTATGGAATCTGGTACCTTTTCGTCCCAGCCAATGTTTTGATAGTTGGCACTCTACAATTTTTGAAAAAGTAGTTTTGCTTGGATGGTCATTGGTGCCAACAAAAGAGGTGCCAACCAACCAAGCGGATCGTAAATCTTGTTTATTTCTGACTATAGCTTGCGTTTGGTGTATGTTACATTTTTGTTGTTGTTAGGCGCTTCGCTAATAAAATGTAATGTATCGCTTGCGTCATTCCATGCGAGTCTGAGTGTTTTGCTGAACTCTTGTTGCTTGAAGTTAAATTCGTTATTGTTGCTTTTCTCCTTCGTCTGCAGTTCTTTGAGAATAGATGGTTCGTTCGTTGACCATTTCCGTAAAACAAAACCGCCTTTCTTCAGGAGTTCGCTTAGCTCTTTTTGAAGTAGTTTTGTTTCTTCTATGGTATGGTGACCCATGATGGCGTCATCCTTATAAAATTCGTTCAGTAGCGCCTTCTGGGCCAGAGGAAAAGCGTTTCCTTCATCTTCGGCCAGCTGTTGGAGAGTGCGCATCGCTATGAATGGAGCGACTTTGGTCCCGTAGGTTAGAGTACACAGCTGCATGTCTCGAATTGGTTCTCTCATGGAGTCTCTCCAAATAATTTTTTGAAAACATTGTTGATCTTGACGGTACATTTTCTCAATTTCCGCCGTTTGGACATATTTATAGCCCCGCCATTTTATGATCAGAGATAAAATGTCCTTTCGAAGATTTGTCCCTTTTTCCATCAAATCGTTTAGGCTGTACCCAGAGATTAACTAAGTACGCAGCAGATATTATAGTACACAAGAGTGCTCTCTCTCCCTCATTCACTTAGTTGCATGGGATGGCAATGCGACCAACGGCTTCAGGTGATTTCCAAGGCAAATGCACCAGCAACCAGCAGGGCTAACGTCATGTTAGCCCTGCTGGTCATGAGTTGCCTTGCGACACACTCACTCTCGCGTTTACTCGTCTCGTCCATATCTGTCACTTTTCTCATTTTCTGTAGCGCTCGACTCGACTCGTTCTGTCAAACTTGATGTTTTCTCGTTAAACCTTAACATGACCGCCTAATTTATATAGCATTTTGACAATTCAACATGAGAAAATCGTGATTTTCTTTAGCTAGTCGTCCTCGATTTTGACGACGAGAAGAGTAGACTAAATTATGATACAATAAAATTAAAATAAAATATCCAAAATAACATGGCAAATTCATAATTTTATTGTACTTATTTTGTCCTAATTTTATTACACAACATAATAATATCGAAAATACTTAGTTTAAAACTACATACATTGGAATGAAGTTCCTTTCGACGTTCATGTTTTGTTGAGGATGGCTTGATGTAAAAATAGAAAACACAATTTTCTTTTCCTTTTGATGTATTTTAATGTCTAATTTTTTACAACCACTGACGTATTCAAAAACAAGAGCAAAAAAAAAACAAAATATATAAAAAGAAACATTTAAAAAAAGGTTGTTTGCTGATCGCCAACATGGCCCCCGACGGTGTGAAAACACCAATTTACTGGGCGGCGACAAGCAACACCACCTTGCGAGTGGGTCGATGCACCACGCCCCCTTTCGTTGCGACGTCCACTACTCTAACTATCCCGTCCTTTCCCGGGTGCACTGCTGCAATTCGCCCTCGGGGCCATTGGTTCCTGGGCAGCGTGCCGTCCGCGATAAAAACTAGATCACCCTCCCTTAACGGACGAGCCTCCTGCAACCGCCTCCTGGGTGTGAGCGTAGGCAGGTACTCTCGAACGAAGCGCTGCCAGAAGTGGTCTACTAGTCTCTGCGCCTTTCTCCAGCTTACACGTCGGATCAAGTCTGCGTCGACGAAAACATTAGTCTCAGGTTCGCAGCTTGGGCTTCCAATTAAGAAAGTGAAAGGAGTCAGGGCGTACTCTGCGCCCATATCCACCGAGACGTGTGTCAGGGGTCTTGAATTAATAATTGACTCCGCTTCTAAGAGCAGAGTGTTTAATACCTCATCCTTGGGTGTCCTTTCCTTCAATGTTACCGCGAGGGCACTCTTTACCGAGCGGACTAGCCGCTCCCAACAGCCCCCCATAAATGGAGCGGACGGGGGTATGAACCGCCATTCTATCCTTTTATTTGCGCAGAAATTGAAGAGCTCTGGCAGCATCTTTGCTGCTCCGACGAATGAAGTCCCGTTATCGGAGTAAATCTTCGTCGCGCATCCCCTTCTAACGATGAACCGTCTGAGTGCCATCAGGGCGGAGTCCGAATATAAGCTCTCGACAATCTCCAAATGCACGGCTCGCACCGTCATGCATGTAAAAAGTGCATTCCATCTCTTGGCAGTGCGTCTGCCAATAGAGACGCTTATAGGCCCAAAATAATCCAGTCCCACGTGGATGAAAGGGCGCTGGTGATGTGCTAACCTGGCATCTGGCAAGTCTCCCTCTGGTGGTGATTCCGGCTTAGCCTTCCTATTGCGACAAAACTGGCATCTCTGCGAGGTTCCTCTGACGGCTGGTCTGAGGCTTAGCACGTAGAACCTCTGGCGCAGTTCATTAACCACTAGATCGTTATGTCCGTGGGCGTACCTGACGTGATAGGAGTATATCAGTAGCTTGACGATAGGATGTCGGCCGTCTAGGACAATCTGGCGTGACTGTACATGCTCTCAACGGAACGTGCTGTTAGAACGCGCATCAAATCCTCGCGGAAGGAATCTTGTTGAACTTTACGAAACAAATGGACCTCCGCAACGTTGAGGTCTTCAACGGAAAGAGCAAAAAGATTGCGAGCATCTCGCAGTGCGTTTGGATAAAATTTGTAATTCGGGCGCAAAACTGAACGAAACTTGTCGAAATACTGATGGGTTCGCGCTGTGGCACGAAGCAACCGGGTCCAACTGCTAAAGCGTTGGTGATCCGCAACTACCGGTAAAGGTAGCTGTCGCGGTAAAGCAACTATCAGTCCCACCGATTCCGAATCTCGTTTCAGTTTTTCGGTCACCGACGGGACGGCACACGTCGGTTCACATGGCCAGTCAGAGGGCGGAGACAAGAGAAATGTCGGTCCTGTGTACCATCGCGATGAAGTTGTAAAATTGCGAATATCTCGCGTAGCGTCGTCTGCGACGTTTAAGGCTGTTGGGACGTATTTCCAACTCTGGATGTTCTTTGTCTCAGCTATCTCTTCCACCCGGAGCGAGACAAAGGCTTTAAATGTGCAGACGTCACTACGGAGCCACTTCAGAACGGTTAGAGAATCCGTCCAAAGGTAAATTTGATTGGGTTTTCGTCTGTGCGCTTCAATTACATAAGCGCTGAAACGCGAAGCGATCAGGGCGGCCTGGTCTCCCTAATCTCGGTATTGAAATGGGTTTCAGAGGCGCCAGCCTACCCTTTCCCCCTATCAGGGATAACCTTACGTTACCGTCGTCGTCTGTGAAGCGCCAGTAAGCCACACAGGCGTACGCGCGTTCACTGGCGTCGGCAAAGACATGGAGTTGGGCATTCTTAATGCGTCCGGTGCCGCGAAAGTAGCATCGGGGAATTGAACTTTTTTTTTTTATTTAGAATTTCGAGCAACCAACTTTTCCAATCCTCTATCAAGTTAGCTGGCAAAGTCTGATCCCAATCTATGCCCAACTTCCAGGTTTTTGAAATAGACCGCGGCCTTTCATAATTACGGGGGTTAAAAATCCTGAGTGATCGTAGATGGACATCAGCAAGGACAAAACTGAACGTTTTGTAAACTTAGAAGGGACTTTCGGAAGAGTCTTGACGAAATAAAGCTTGTCCTCGCTAACGTTCCACGTAAGACCTAATACGCGAATTTGTGAGGGAGACGTCGGTCCTAAGCTCACCTCAGTAATAGCGTTTGTCGCATAAAAGTCGGCAGGGATTAACGCTAGGGCTTCCTTGCAATTTGAAACCCAAGAACGCATCTCGAAGCAAGCCGATTTATGAATGGACCATATTTCAAAAGCTCGCTGTGCCGCCTCACTGATGCTGTCGAAACTCCCTAAATAGTCATCCATGTAATGGTCTTCGACGATAGACCGCACGGCGTCCGAGTGTTGTAATTGAAATTGGCTAGCGTTTTTGTTTTTCACCCATAGCGCAGTAAACGGGCTAGATGCTGCGCCGAATATCATCGAGGACATGCGGAATTCCTGAAGCGGAAAATCGGGACTATCTCTCCACAAAAAACGTTGCGAGTCCCTATCCTCAGGTCTAATTTTAATTTGCGAAAACATGACCCTGATATCTCCCGTCAAGGCAATCGGGCCTTCCCTAAACTTCATGGCGATGCTTAGAAGCAGCTGGAGGAGGTCGGGTCCAGTCAGCAGAAGTGAGTTGAGGCTCGGCGGGGCACGCCGCTGTAGCGGCGGTAAGGCCAGTTCTAGAGGAGTGGCTCAATAGGAGCCACGGCGCCCTCGGCTTCCGGCTGACGCAGGTGCTTACCGGACACGGGTGCTTTGGGAAGTACCTGTGTCGCATAGGCCGGGAGCCGACGTCCCAGTGCCACCATTGTGGTGATTGCCGCGACGATACGGCGCTGCATACGTTGGCGGAGTGCCCAGCTTGGGCCGAGCAGCGCCGTGACTTGGTCGCGGCCGTAGGTGTTGCGGGAAACCTCTCGCTTCCGGCTGTTGTGTCTACCATGGTCGGGAGCGAGTCGGGGTGGAGTGCCGTCGCCACCTTTTGCGAGGCTGTGATGCTCGCAAAGGAGGCGGCGGAGAGGGAGAGAGAGGCTGCCTCCTCTCTCCCCTCCCGCAGCAGACGCACTGGGCGTCGTAGGGTGGCCGACTTCCGGCCACCGTAGGGCGCGGCCTGCGGACGGCAGACTCGGGGCGTCTTGTCGTCCGATCAGCAGCAGGCCTCGAGGCGGCGGCGTGTTGTTCCGCGCGCGCCTCATAGTGGAGTCCTGCGGCCGGGGTGACGGCCGCAGGACTCCACTCCATCTGGCGGGCCAATACCCGTCGGGGGGTAGCGACGAATGCTTCGGCGATACCCGCCCCTCCGACACACGGGTACTTGAGGAACACGGGTTGGTTTTTAGTCAGTAAGAGTCTGACAGTCCCCTTCGCCCTTCCCCCAGGGCGGAGGGACTCCATGAGGATTTTCCAACCCGTCACCAAAAAAAAAAAAAAAGTGAGTTGAGGCTGACACCAGCGCACTTCGCCGCCGCATCATGGACAACCCGCAGCTTCTTTTTGTGTGGGTGGATAACTCCAAAATGTGGAAGATACCACGGTACCTGGCCTTACGGTGGACCCGAATATAATTCAGCGTACCCTTTGCTAATCATACCTTGAATAATTTTCTTTTAGGCATCCGCATACGCACCATCCTTGGCCATCTTACGCTCTAGATTAGTAAATCTCGATAAGGCCAGGTCGCGGCTTTTAGGGACGGTTGTGACATTATCGCGCCATAATAGGCCCGCTTCGTATCTACCAGAATCTATTCGCTTGGTAGTCTCCTCTAGAAGGTTTAAAGCTCGTTGTTCGCTAGCACTACGATGGTCTACCTTCGTTATTCCTATAGAGTCTAGTCAAAAGTATTCCTTGATGAGTTTGTCCAGTGAAGACTCGTTGTCGGCAGCGACGGAGATATGGTTAACGGAAGTGGCATTGTTCGATCTGCCAGAAATATGTCCATAGAGGACCCACCCTAGTACGGTGCAAGCAGCCACGGGTTGTTCACGAGTGCCGTGGCGGACCGCAGAAGGAAGTGACACGTGCCAATTGTCCGCACCTATCAACAACATGGGCTCGCATCTTCATAACACACTATGTCCACTAAATCAGATAAATAATGGTACCTGGTGACGTCGTCTAAACGTGCTGACTGCTTATTAATTCCCAAGTTGGGAATGGATCACGCTTTGATGTCAAAACTGTCCGCACCATGTCGACCCTTCACTTTGATGTTAACGTAACTCACGTCTGCCTGGGTACTCAATCCACCAATGCAGTCAATATTCAGCCTATATGTAGGGCCCTGAGCTCCCACCGAGTCTGCCACAGATTGGTCCAGCAGAGTCACGGAACTCCCGTCGTCAAGAAGGGCAAACGTGTTAACGCTTCCCAGGGGTCCAGAAATAGTGACTGCTATATGATAAATGATAAATGATTTTTATTTCTGTAAGTGGGTTTGTACAAACACTTTTACACTTCAAACATTTTTTTTAAACTAGATGAGGTCGGCGTTTCCTATCTGACTACTCTGAGAAGAAAAGCCGAAACAAACTCAGGTGTCACAGTCTCTTTTAAAGTCCAGACATAATCTTGGTCAGATCATGTTAAGACCATGTGGATTGATGTCTGAAATGGTCTTTTGAGGAAAGAACCACACAGATTGAGTGGACCTGTCCAGTCAGTGCACGCATTTGTCAGTAATCGTACAGCTCAACTCAAAACATAAGGAGCTCAACGATTCGACGAACAATACCAAAGAAATGACATTGGATAGGCCGCATAATTACTCAAACCGCCAGACCAAGTTACGATTAAAATTAACTGAGATAATAAAATATAAAAAAAACAAAAGTAAAAAATAAAATGACCCACATAGTCTTAACATTCACAATAATAACAATAAAATAATACCTAGGTAAGTATTGGCCGCTTTAAGTACTCAAACTGCCAGATATAAAAAAAATATGAAATAACTGAGATAGACAAAATATATAGAAATAATACCCACTAAGTCCTCACACGAAATTAAAATAATAATAATATTATACAAAGTAAATATTCATGTCATAATCATGAAATTTCAAAGTGTATATAAAATAAAACAAAAGTTACGTACCAAACAAAAAAAAAAACACACTCAGTATGCAAAAATTGGAGCAGGTCAGTCCCAAGCCTTTTTGTCCTCAAAATAGTCTTTGACTGTATAAAAAGCTTTCTGGCACAACTTACGTTTAATAAATGATTTGAATTTATTAAGGCTTAGATCTTGAACATGGCTTGGAAGTTTATTATAAAAGCGTATACATTGACATCTGAACGAGCAACCTATTTTCTTGAGCCTTGTTGTAGGTGCAACAAATTTGTGTTTGTTCCTAGTATTTATATTATGGATATCACTGTATTTTTTAAACAATTTTATGTTTTTGTGGGCATATAAAAGATTTTCATAAATATACTGAGAAGGCACAGTCATTACATTAATTTCCTTAAATTTCTCTCTGAGAGAGTGTCTCGGACTTAATTTATAAATTGATCTAACAGCTCTTTTCTGCAAAACAAATATAGTCTGCATGTCGGCGGCATTTCCTCACAAAAGAATACCGTACGACATCACACTATGAAAATAACTAAAGTATACTAAACGGGCTGTCTCTAAATCAGTGAAATTTCGAATTTTTCTAACAGCGTATGCTGCGGAGCTTAGCTTTTTGACAATTTATCAATATGTGGGCCCCACTGAAGCTTAGCATCCAAAGTTAAGCCCAAGAATACTGTGCTGTCTTAAAGTTTCAATTCTTCGCCCTTTACCAACACATTCGTTTTTACCTGCCTAACGTGAGGTAGCGTAAACTTAATGCATTTAGTCTTCTTTTCATTAAGAAGTAAATTATTAACATTGAACCAGTGAACTATTTTTGAGACCACGTTATTTACATCGTCAGTAACCAGCTGCTGACGTTTAAGTTTAAACAAGGACCAAGAATTGAGCCCTGTGGAACTCCCATTGTTAAGATAGATCCGGGAGATCTTTCTCCATTAACGTCAACGCTCTGAATCCTTTTACTCAAGTATGAAGTAAGAAGATCCAGAGCGGTGTTTCGGATCCCGTAGTGACGGAGTTTCCTGATTAATGTTTCATGAAGAACGCAATCGAATGCCTTGGACAAATCACAAAAGATGCCCAAGGCATCGCATTTATCTTCCCAAGCATTATAAATATGTCCTAAAAGTTCAACACCGGCATCAGTAGTTGAACGACCCCTTGTAACCTTAAGGAGTGGCTTAAGACAAGACGAGCTCAGTGGAGCAGAATTGTGGGCTACGGTGACGTTTCGTTGCTCTTCCTTCGACGCGCCTGACATCTGCACCTTGGGGTCTGCGATTTCCGCGAATGACTGTAACTGCAACGGCGTTTTCACGCTCCGCTTGGGCGCGGTCACGCTCCGCTTGAGCGCGGTCACGCTCCGCTTGGGCGCGGTCACGCTCAGCTTGGGCGTTTGCAAGCCATTTCATTTCATTAGGGTTGGCGCAGGGCGGGGCCGACGCAATGGCGTCTTTATTGGAGGCACCGCCCTCCTGAAGAGCGCCTGTTGGAACGATACCTGCTGTACCAGTCTCCGCCATGGTGGCCTGCGTCTGTGATCTTGTGATGGGCATTTCCAAATTTGCCGTTTACTTCTGACACCAATGTTGAGGATGGCTTGATGTAAATCAATTACTAGCCATCATTTAAAACAACACAGTTTTCAAAAATATTATTTAAAATAAAAATTGGTCATGTCGTGCTAACATTATTTCACTTTTCGTAAATAAAATACGTAACGTAAAAAGATGGACAATAAATATATAATTATATTTCTGAACTTTGCTGTGTTGACTGCACAATTTAATCCAAAATAGGATTGGTAGTGTCGTTAATTGGCAACGACACTACTGGGAGTGCGGCTGGTAGTGTCGTTGCCAAAGAATGGACGTAACGGCACTCCAGAATGATCTGTGTCGCCTAGAGGACTACTGCCGAAGAAATAAGCTGGATCTTAATCCCGTTAAATGCTCGGTTATTACATATTCTCGCAAGCGCTAACCATTGCCACATCATAGACCCTATGCGATCAAGTTCTACCTAGATCAAACTCCATCCGTGATCTGAGGGTTCATCAAATCAAATCAAAATCAAAATATTTTATTTCACATAGACCTACATGGGCACTTATGAAACGTCAGATTCTAGGTGCACGGTTCCAATTGGTCGTTTCCCATGGAGAAGAGCCGGCAAGAAACTCCATGGTTACTCTTTTAAAAATATGTCTTTTACAATGTTTTCCAATTACAGTGATAACAGGTATGGGAGGACAGTGTAGGCCTGTCAACAAGTACCTTAAGTTAAACAAATAGACAATTGTCTATAAATTTACAATCCACAGGGCCTACGACGTTCTCACATTTACAAAATATAAAATAATCTAATAAAGTAAAATCGAAAACTAATTGTAAATTGTAGGTATATAATGTCATCATGATTCCAAGCTCAGTTTTTAAATACACGTTGATGCTATTAGTCGCTAAGGCCTCAAAATGACTGGGTTTCATAATGCGGTTATTCAGGTGCTTCACTCAAGTCAAAACATTAAAAATCCTGTACTTTTGTTAGAAGCCACATAGGAATATGCGTCTGAATTATGGAACCCATGTACCAATACCACAAATATATTAACCGCATTGAGAGCATCCAAAAAAGGTTCATAAAGTACCGTATCATTCCGAAAACTACCATCCTATGTAAAAAAAAACATATATTACCTTTACACAACCGCCGCGAGATTTCAGACAGTGTGTGTTTGTTAAAAATCTTTAATAACACTATAAACATTTCCGACATTTTGACAAAATTTTATTTCAACATTCCCATGTAGTCAAGCGGTTCAATCCACCTTTGCGCGTGCCATTTGCCTCAACCGAGTTTAGGCAAAATTCGTACATTGTGCGTGCTAGCAGAACTTTAAACAAGCTTTGTTAACATTATGATATAGATCCATTCCTAACTAATATTTCGTCAGCCAGGAAGTGCTTAAGCCGCGACTTTTTCAAGTGATTAATTTTGTTATGATGTTTGTTAAGCAGTTCGAGCAACATTACAGCACGGTTTTAATGTTATAGTAACTTGGTGTGAATGTCCTTAGAATTTACTTTTTTTTCTCTGTATTTTATAAGTGGCGACCTGTAATTGTCTTTCAAACTAATGTACTGTCCTTGATCTGTTTGTTTTAGCTGTAAGTCTCCCATATTGTTTAAATAAATAAATACGTAACAGTCACACATGTGATGTACTGAACGCGGAAGGCGGAGGTCAGGGTGTTGTGGCGCAGCCGGGGAGAGGCCTATGTCCCACATTGGGCTGCGATTTGAGTTGTTTTTTTCAACAGGTGGAATGAAGTATATAGTATATGCTACTTATACTTACAACATTGTTCATCATTCATTAATTCATGTCCCGTATCATATCCTTTTATTTGCTAGTGTTGTATCTCAAATAAACACCTAAATTAATTAATTAGTATTTATTTAATACAGAGTAACACATGACATGTTAGATACGTCTATTGAAAG